>JAPSGF010000005.1:7850501-7896630 GCA_035772895.1 Perdix hodgsoniae | reverse complement strand
TAGGTCATTGGAACTCCCCCAGCCAGTTGAATCTGAGCATCAGGAGCCCTTGAGCTGGAAGAAATAGTTTAAACTCATAGTGCTTCTTTGCCTGAGCTGGGGTAAGTTTCCTCAGCTGTGCATCTTGGAGGAGAAGAACGTCTGCCCTGGCATCTGTGTAGTGTCATTCTTCATGCAAAAGTCAACCTTCAACAGCACCTTCATATTTTTCTTCAAAAACACACACGCACACAGCTTTAGGTAAGAAAAGTTGCATCCCAGGCTGTTTGCTTGTTTGTTTCTTAGTCTGCAAAAATGATTCTTACACACCTGTGGCTGTGATCCCAGAGATGTCAGCTTGGAATTGAAAGCATTTATTTTCAATGGGTACAGAAATTAATGTTTATATCCTAATAGCTGCTTTTCTTTATTGCACTGATATTTCACCAAATGTGGGAGCAATAAGTTATTCCTGAATATAAGCCTGAGTGGCTAGAAACTTCTGATAAAGCCTGGTATACCAAATGTCATGAATAGGGTGGTACAGGTGTCCTATTCTAATTTGGAGTTTTGGACCAAAATTAGCAAATTGTTGGCATGCTTAAGACTGCTTCTGAGATGTGTTTTATTCCTGCGGATTAGTATTCAGAGAAGGGATACCTTTTTGTTGCTATGTTGTTATTTGTGTTATGACATCTTATCAAATTCTTCTTCGTTACTGCTTTTGTTCCTGGAAAGAATGCATTACTTTAAGATATTGAAAGAAATAACTGCATGAGAAAGAAACTATACTGGATCAGCAAATGTGTTTTGAAATACTGGCAAGAAAGTGCAGTATGACAACTTCTTAGGGAGAGGATAATTTGGAAGTTACAAATCTGCATGAAGCTGTGCATGTGACATGACTGGTGGTAGTTATGTGTCTGTGCTTGTAATTTTATGAATAGTTTCACTTTAAACTTAATTATACTGTAATTTCTCTGTCTTCTTTTCTGCTCTTCTCAATAAAGGAGGCTGTGTTACTTGAAAATCCAACATCTGTGGGTTGTAACTGGTACTGAACATAGTGGGACATGCTTTGGACATGGTCATGGAGCTCTACAAGCACTTAAAACATATCTGAACTGTTTTTTTGAGCTGTGATACTATATAAAATGATGCATGTTATTGTAAAGACCTTGAAGAAGGTCTTCCAGCATCTGAAATTAATTAGAGCCATTGCCTATTGGGCTGAGGTTTAGATCTCATCTGTTTTTCTAGTTTGAGCAAAGCTGCCTGTATGTTATACTATCATATGTTCAATTTACGTTCAATGAACTGCGTTCTCTGCCCAGTTGGGCAGCCCCACTTCCTCCTTCTCAAAGAATCCTGTTAAAATAGCACATGTGACATACAGATCAGAAAAAAAGAGGTGTTATGATCAAGAACATACAGATAATTCTAATAGAAATTTTAATTTCTGGTCAGCTGGTCATTTTACTTGCTATAGAAGCACAGCCTCCTGCATGGCCTACACCTGTTAAGAATCAGGATGTTTGTAGTCTATCTCAATAGCTGTTCTGTCTTCTTTTTATTTTTGAGGACTTAGGAGCAGACTGATTTTCATTTTATTGATTAAATGTATGAACCTCTGTAACTGAAAACAAAGCAGTAAAATTCAGAAGGGTAAGTCAGCTATTGCAGAACATTTTATCTGACCATTCAATGCAGTATTTGCTGTGTACTCAGGAAGGAAAAAAAAAAGCACAAAACAGTTTCAGATCCTATCAGGCAGGATTTTATTTCAAATTTCTAACAGTTTCAACTACAGCTAACCTTAAACTTTCCAGACCCCCAAGCTCATAAATTTTCTTGAGGCTGATCTTCATTTAATTTGAAATTCTTTGCTGTTAATGCCATTAAAATAGGTAATGCAGTTAACCTTTTGACATAATTGCCCAGATTCGTGGTTAGAAATTCTAATGTTACTGAATATTAAGTAATAACCAATCATAGATTTATTTGCATTTGAAATGGATATTTCCCGAGGGATTCTGGAATGAAGATAACAGAGCTTTCCTCTGATTAGTGTTTTGATATTTCTTCCTTTGTCGTTTTATGTAGTAGGTGTTAGAGGTAAGTAGTAGTCAGCCAGATGTTAAAATAACCATCGAGATAAATATCCAGCTTAAGGAGTGAGATGTTTTGCACATCTCTGCCATAAGCTCAGTGCCCACCCAACCTGACTTCTCCCTGTCCCTGAGGCTCTCAGCAGCACTTCATTCTCCAGTTTTCTTTGTGACTATTGATACCTGACAGAAATCCACTTGCGTTTTAATTCGATCAGTGAATGTAGAAAGAGGATGAATGGTTTGGATATGCAATTGTATTTTAAGCTTTCAAATCACACTGCCTGTGGCTAAATGACTTCTTTCCTTTTAGCATAATTCCTTTGTGGTGGTGTCTGGTATTCTGCATTGACAATATTCAGTTATCCTCTCTGTGTCAGACATAGAAGGAAATAGTAATTTGACTGTGTGCTTTTTCCAGCGTTTAGGTAAGAGCAGGATTCCTGTAACTGCAGAGGTTCTGGAGATCCAACCTGTGATAAAAGCAGTGCGCAATGTGAGAGATCTGACTGGTTATGTTGTGGAGGAAAACAGACCTTGAAAGACAGAACAAACAAAAAGTCATATAAAATTCCATATATAAGCAGTGATGTAAATTCTGCGTCTAGGAATTTGTTTCCCCTTGGCAAAATGCATATTTAAGTGAAAGGGACGTTGCCAAGTTACATTTAACTGGAAGTGAATGCTTTGTGAAAAGTAAGCTCACTACCTCAAGTCACATTTCTTAAAAAAAAAAGTTATAGTAAACAGTTATTTTTATAACAAGTAGTTGAATCATTTATGTAATACTGACAGTGAAATTTATCTCTTATAACATGAGAACCTGAGCTTAAATTGAACAACTGTTCTACATTTTTGCACAACTGATTGTGTGGGCTCTTTCTTTATCTTCCCCCCCCCCCCCCCCCCCCCCTTTACTGCATGCTTTGATTTTTGAATGTAAATCTGGGGTTCTACAGCAGTGATGTTACACATGGATGTGGGCAGTAAAGGGAGGAGAGTAGGGAGAGTAGGTTTTTTTGCCTCCTGATTTTGTGTGGGTTACCTCAAAATGGGTTCAATATGGGTAATGGTTTATTTCTCCCTCTAGGAAAAAATAGCGTGCTAATAGCAGCTTAGGCACTGTGACTGTTGAAGCAAAGTGTGATGGCAGAAGCCTGCTGCAGGAGGCAGGAAGGCTGTGGGCCGACCGCTGCCCAGTGTACTGCTGTGTGGCCTGGTCCAGGCAGGCTGTGTGTGCTCGGGTCCCGCTAACCCTGCAGGCCCGGGGAGCAGTGGGCCACTCTTTCATAGGGTGCAGGGTGACTGTGATGTAACACAGTCTGTGTTATAATAACTGTGATGTGTGTCCCTGGGCTGTTGTCAAGCTTCAGGAAGCTCAAGAAGTGAAGTTGGCCATCCTGACTTCTTTGAAAATACCAACTAGGGTTAGGTAGCAGTCTATATTAGGGAGCCTGCTTTGCTGCACTGTTGGACTAGATGGCCTCCAACGGTCACTTCCAACCCTACAGTTCTTTGACTGTGATCTTGTGATGTTATTCTTTCTTTTTTATCACGCTGCTGATACAATCTGAAACTAGCTGTGATCTGAAAAATATTTGGGTTCAATCACTACCCTCCTCCATCCCTGTAGCTTCAGCTAGGTTGTCTGATTTTTCTGTCCTCTTCCCTTCCCATCTTTGTACATCTCTGACAGCCTGCACTGCTTGCCTCCTGCCAGTGCTTCATGCCCTTTTTTACCCAAAACACACACAAGTTCCTGCCTCTAATCTCATTGCCTTTTATTTGACTTCTGTTTTGCTGTGCTTTTCAAGCTGTGAGAAGTGAGAACAGTGTATTCTACAGTTGGGTTTCCATGATGGTTCCATGATGGCAGTGTGACTTTCGGTGTTTATTTCAGACCCCAGTTTTTAGATTGCCATTTTAACATTTGCTGAGCATTCTTAGTTCCTGCATGTTTTACAGCCAGATAGATGAGACAATCATTCTTTCAGCTCAACACAAGTTATCCACACGTAGGTAAGATGCCCGCATTTCTTCCCTGTGTCTTTTTCCTTAAATCAGCATTGAGCATGATCTCTTATTTTCATAATTACTTTTGGAAATGTGCACATTGTGATTAATCTGTGTCCTGGTTCTGCAATTTGGGATTACAAATACACTGCAGTGCATGAGTTGTAGTTCTTAAAACATGCTATGAAGCTGTGTATCGTTTTTTGTTTGTTTGTTTGTTTTCCCAAATAGTAGTGGAATTGATATACACTGCTTTTTTCTTTTTTCTTTTTATTTTTTTCTAAATAAAAAGCTGAAAACTGACTTAGTAGTATTAAGATTTACAATTCACGGAAGAAAAAACTTGATAATTACTGTGTCTGTAATTGATAAGCTGCCCATGCTTTGGTGTGTCCAGCTGTATGTAAATCTTCTCTAAGTACATATTTTTGCATTTCTTCCCTCATGTAAATGAGAAATCTCCTTGGTTTCTGTTTGGGGACTCAGATCTGATTGATTTGGTATTGCCTAATTGAAAAGCAGGATGTGTTGCTGCAAAAGGCTTTTCCTTCTAGTCAGGGAGTGAGAATATGTGAATTCTGTGCTTGAAGTTGATTTGGTGTGCTTCCCATGTGTGGAGCTGGTGAGTGGCTGCTTTTGACTGGATTGCATGGCAAGCAGGGCAGTGAGACAGGAAGAGCTGCAGTGCTGGGTGGCTGTGTGCCCAGCTCTGGGTTCAGCCCAGCACCGTCCCGCAAAGGAACGATGTTTTCTTCTGCTTGTGGCCCTTGTCTGCCACTCTTCTTCCCCGTGAGCTTCCTTGGCCCATGGCTCTACACGTGAAAGGAAGGAAAGGAACTCTGGAGATCACCTAGTCCAACCCCCTGCTAAAACAGTTTCCCTGGATCAGAAAGGCTTTCCAGCTGTGTTACCTGCATACTCTTGTTTTTTCTGTTTTGCTATTTATAGAAATTTCCTGAAACGATCATGAATGTTTCTTGTGTTCTACTTGTGGGCCGTGCCATCATCTCCAACAAGCGGCTCCTACAGCCTAACCATGCTGTGCTACTCAAACCTGTAGGGCCACAGGAGATGTCACATGTGAAGTCAGCACATTGCTGAATGCTGCTGTAGCTGTATAAACTGACATGTCTTATTTATGCAACAAAAATGAATGGAAGCACATAGATCTTAAGAGACTGTGCTGACCTCCTTGATCCACTGCCTGTTCCTATATGGAATTACTTATTTAAATTGTGGGGTTTTTTTTGTTTTGTTTTTTGTTTAGGCAGAATAGTTTTGATGCATGTAAACCAGAAATAAGTTGCTAGAGATAAGTTATCAAATAAGAACATGTATATGTGTGTGTAGGTGTGTGTGTATCTTCTTACGTAAACTCCTTGGCAGGGGTGAAGCTATGTGTCACCAATACTGTGAAGCTTCAGCAGAGCACGTAAACTGTATACTGGAAGACTATTCCTTATGTCCTTATATCCTTAATGATATCAGAACACCTGAGCTTGTTCTTATCATTCAGTTAAGCTCTTTGATAAGTTCTTTGCTAATGAGGGAATTGTGAGAACAATGCTTGTTAAAATAATTGAGAACATAGAGCTTGTTCCTGCAAGATGCTTAGCATTCAGTTGTCTGTTCACAAAGCACTTGCTGAGAGAGAGAAGATATTGCATCTGATTTATAAATAGCCCTATTAACTTCCTCTTGCTTGCTGCAATTTTCTTGCCTCGAGTAACTCAGGTACTTTTTTATGATATCTGGTGGAAAATAATAGATGTGTACGTATGCTGACATCTTCTAGAGAGCTGGCAACATCTAGCTGTAATCTGAGGAATTCTTTGACCCAGGAGCCAGTTTGATCTCTGAAGACATCTCTACAGCATTTTTCAAGTAAGAGTCTGACAATATTTGCTTACAGCTTGGAGAGGAACCTCAGACTTGGTTCAGGAAGGCAGTTTTGTGTCATGGCTAAATAGCATAACCTCTGCTTATCTTACTGTCTGGATCTGCTTTCTTTGTTCACCTACTATATTTTCATTGGCTCCTTCTCTTCTCCTTTGTCTTTGTTTATCCCTTCGTGGTGGGGATTATTGTTTTGCAAGAAGTAAGCTTTCTTATCCCAGCAGGTGAAGTTGTTATTCAAGACTGGGTCATGATCTTTTTTTTCTCACATTAAAAAAACCTTGTGTTTAAGTGTATTTTCTTAATAGATCTGAAAACAGATGGGAGGGATAAGTTACTGTTTCTTTACGGTAATACGTAGACCTTATCTCAGACACATACCTATGTATCTTACATATTTAACACGTTGTAGTTAGTTAATTATTCCCATCAGCTTCATTCTTTGGATTAAAAGAAATCATTATCATCTCTGCTGTTGTATATGTGGTATACTGACCTAGTGAACAATGGAGAATCGGGAATGAAGGTGGTTGTGATGAACAACGTTCTCTATGTATTCATGCTCTTGGTTATTAATGTGTTAATAATGGGTGACTTCTGTTTTCAAGCTGAAGCAGCAGTAAGGGGATATCCTCAGCTCTCTGTTTATAGAAAGATGAAATTAAACAAAAAGGATTGATGAGATTTAGAAAGAAAGCTGAAGAAGATTTGGGTATTAAATAAGCTGGCAAATACTGTATCTGAATGTTGGGAGCAGGATTTATTTTTAAGCTAATATATGTCCCTTTCCTCTTAACAGAAATTCTTTTATTTCCCAGTGATAAAAGACTTTTATTTTTAGAGGCAGTGTCTTGATGCTGCAAGCTAGCATTAAAAGTGAATCTGTGAAGCAAAGCAATCTCCATGTCAACAAGTAATATTTGTAAAAGGATTAAAAACCCTTGAAACACATTTGAAGATGTATGGTGAGTGGGTAGGAAAATACTGCATTATTTGTTGGTCCTACAGACTGTAGGAGAAATTTCAGCATTCCTTAAGTTTTTGGTTTTTTTTGCTTAAATACCTTTCTCTCAGCTCTAAAACTCACTTTGAGTCCAATGCTCATCTGTTGCAAATGAGCATAAATGAACTCAGTGCAATTACATTTAAGAAAATCTGACAGTTTTCCAAAGTGATGGATGGAAGCAGCTCTTGATGTCAAATCTGAGTGCTGCCTTCAGAAGAAAGTAAGAAGAGAAATGGAGATTTTCGGCCAATTTACACCTAGTAAGGAGATAATTTAGTTCTTGTAGTAAAATAACTGCTGTAAGATTTATGGAATATATTTTTGTATAAAATTTGTGTTGTATATAAAAATCCCACAACAAAATCCTCTCTGTAAAGGAAATCAGAGATTCTGTATGAATGTAAAAACCATTCGGACATAGAGGCACCTGCTGGGATCATGCAAGAAACACAGCTGTTATCAACCGAAATCTTATTTTGCTAATTTCTTAGTACCTCTGTGTGGATGTGTGTATATAACGGTAGCAGTCAGTAACCAGGCATCTTTCTGGTTTCTGATTCTTACTCCATTTTTTTCATTTTCATTGCTCCTGGCTGAAAACTATTTTCTTCTGTTCTTATAGGTAAGGTGTGAAGGACACATGCTGAGGGGTGCCTGATAGGCCTTGCAAGGTGTGTTAGAGTGGCTGGTGGGGATGAAAGTAAGACAAGATCAGCGACTTTGCTGTACTGCTGAACACAAATTTAGCATTAAACCATCTGCTTGACTTTCTTCTATTTTTCTGGGGGATGTTCAGCCATGTCTCTACTTAGAGCTTCTTTTATAGTTACTTTGAAAGTAGTTACGACCTTGAGCTATGGAAATCCTTTCTCATCTTTTCAACCCCCTGTGGGTTTTATCAAAGGATGGAGTTTTTCATTCTCAAATATTTTCTCTGTAAATGTGTATTTAGAAGGTAGCTTATCAGCTGCTCTTCTCTCTCCCTCTCTGCTTGCAGACTAGGGGGCTGCTACTGCCTACATTCCTTTCTGTGGAGCGTTGGCTGCACTTGCTTGCATTGTAATATGCAAAAATATTGCCTATGGAAGAATGGCTTGCAGAAAGGCAAACCATTTGATTATTCTTGTAAGATTAAAAAAACATGCAAAATAAGCCTTTACTGAATTGTACCTTTTTCCTGAAAGTCCATTACATGCTTGTTTGAAAGTGCTGTATCAGACTGTAGCAGAGAATTCCTACAGTCTGAATCCTATATTTGTTCAAGCCAGATGGCTGACGGCAGTGGCTGCTCCAGGAATGTGCGTAAGAACATCTGTTCGGTGCTGTATTGGATGAATAGCCTTATACAACTAAAAGCTACCTGGAAACATGTAAACGACATGGAGACATAATACAATTGTGTTTGGACACGAAATTATTTTTAAAGGAGAAATAGCATTAACCTTAAAAAAAAAAAAAAAAAAAAGAAAAAGAAAAAAGCTTGTTCATAAACCTCTATATTAGACTTGTGTTGCTTCTGATACTAGGAAGTAAGTTTGTCGATAGAACTGTCGTTGAGTGTGCTCCTATATTTCCCAAGCAGAAGGGCAGAAGCTATGGAGTCCTACAGAAATACACAGCTTTGGAAGCAACAGCCGAACTTAGATATTCGATACCTTACTGTTGCTGGGCCTAAGCTACATTGAAGACCTAAGAGAACACCGTAAGAAGTTTTTATTGTCATGTAGAATGTTGAAAAATGCAGGCTATTTATTGTTTGTTCAATGTTGGTTTTTTTTAATAAAAAAAATCTTAGTTCTGAAAGATGGTCCTCATGCACCAAGAAGTTTCACGGGGGCACCCAAATCAAGTTGCGGTTTCTATGTGAAATCTCATTTTAATGCTTATACAGTCAAACTGCGTGCCTTTACAGACGGAGATTTGCTTTTGGCCTTAAAGAAAAGAGCATGGAGTCTAGTTTTCCAGAGCTGGCTATGGAAATGGCACAGGCTTTCTGAAAAAGGTCATTAGTTAACTTCAGTCCTTCAGACCTTGCCTCAGAATTGTGAGAGAGATACAGGTCAAACTTACGGTCTCTGTAGTTTGGTGTTTTTGTGTTGTTTTTTTTTTGCATAGAGTGCTGGAGGATGAATTGAGTTTTACATGGCGCGTAAATACTGTTTGATGGGAGTGCAGGAATGCAGAGCGTGCTTTAAGTCCTACCTTAGTGAAGGGGGGTTCCTTAGCTACAGGAGTGTGCAAAGCAGAAAAGAAGATGGAAATGTGAACTTCTGTTAACAGATACAGTTCCGTTGCTGCATGTATTGGAGAGCATTGCTTGCACACTGAAGAGTGGTTTTGTATGGGGAATACCTGCTGCAGGACAAAAGGAAGTGTTTTCTTCTAGACAACGTGTTTTGCACTAGGTTATTTGGACAGCTTTAGTAATTACCAAAATTACGTGCTCAAAAATGAGGAAAATTTAAAGTCGAAACTTACATTGAGGTGAGGATTAGGCACAGGATTAAAGTAGATGTGCATATCAAATGTGATGGTGCCTTAAAGTAATATGTTGGGGGAAGGTGGAACTCTCCCCATCCCCCCACTGTGATTACTTATATGGTGGATATTCAGTGAGGACAAGTATGGCAATCTGAGACTGCAGCCAAGTGTTTGTACATGGGTGGCATTACTGTTTGACTTCCATTTGATTTCAGATGAACAGAAGAACCTTTTTCAACAAGAGTGTTTCAAGGAAGATTAGCGTTTAAAATATTTGGTTCAGCATAGTCAACAGGTGATGTTCTTAAACCATTATTGCATATTTTTGCTAAAGACTAGTACTTTAGCAAGTAGTGTAGGTCAAGAAAATGCTTTTACTCTCTCCTCTTATTCCAATAATATTGAGTTAGTTTAAGAAAAGATGTAATTTCTGTAAATGTGTTTGCATACCTTGATTAGAAGTCTAATGAGGAGCCTCTGCAGGAGCATAACACCTACAAAATGTTGCCTTAGCATTATTTTTGAAGCTACCTCTTGTCCAGATTAAATTCTGAGATTTGTGATATTCTCTATTTTTAGTATAACTTATAGTTTTAAAGACCTCCCTTGTCATTCCTGAAACTGCAGCAAGAGCTCTGCATTGCTTAATGCTTCTTGACAAAGTCTGGATATGAAATTCAGTAGATATGAAGTGTTATAATTGTTATTCTCTCATCTCTCCCATACAGTGGCCACTTCCTGTGACCTCTGTGAGATCTTGGATGTTCCTTTCTCCTCATTTCCTGATAGTAAAAGTTTTATACACGCATGATAAACAACACGATGCGGATTCTTACGTCTGCAGTTGGTGGAAAACAGCCAATAAGTAACATTTCCTCCAGTGTGAGTGCATGGTGCGGCACACGAAATGCCTGCTGTTCTCTCTGGTGCGCTCAACAGCAGCAGCTCTGTTGGGCAGCGTACAACACATAGCGTGTATCTGCTCAGAGGTGACTGAATTGCTGGTGAACAGTCAGAGTCCACTAACAGCTTTAATCTTGCTGGTTTTTTTTAACTGGCGTTGCTCAGTGGCTGGCACTTTATCCAGGCAGACAGAGCGAGTCCTCCTTTTTGCTGTTTACCATCTCTGTTCTTTCTTCTGTTTGAACTTTGTTATTAAGGAATGGAAGAATGTTGCTCTAATTAAAGAAAAAGAATTGCAAACAACTGTTAATTTTGTTAATTCTGATTTGTGTTTGTTCTTTTAAACCTATCTGCTAACCAAGATATGTAATCATTTTCTCTGTGAAGCTGCTCTTCTGTCATTTAATAGAATTAAATTAGACTTCAGCCTATTTCTAAGTAACTCCAGTTGTATTTATGTTGCCACTGGAATACTCTTCATACATTCATTACTAGTTTTCATGCTTAGAAGGAGTTTTTCTATTTTTCATAAGCTCTGCTTATTTTCTGATTTGGTTGGACTTCCTTGCCTCTTGCTGATTGCTGCACAGAAATCCCTGTGGACTGCTGAAAAATGGTCTGCCTTCTGTATGATTGTCTGTGTTTTCTCCTTCCTCTGAATAGTTAAATATTCTGGTTTTGAAATGAATACATTTTCAGAAGCTTCTTGTTAAAATTGAAACCCTACCAATATACTTCCAACATTTTCCATTTCAAGTGTTTTTTTTTTAGAGCCCTCTTGGCTATTTTCTGCTCTTCTCTTTCCTCTGTTGCTATGTGAAAAATTTCTTTCTGTCCAGAGTAAATTCACTGTTTGCTGATAACATCAACATGCTCTGTTACATTCTCCTTCTTACATTTTGTTAATCTGAGTAATCCCAGTAGCAATGCCAGTCCTCTCCTATACCTGTTTGCATATACGTGTTGCTAACTTAAGGTTTTATGTTTATGTTACAATCGTGTTATCAGATTAGGGTCTTTCTCTGCATGGTTTTGATAAGCATGGCTTGAGGCTTCTGGTTGTTTATACACAACAGAATGTTATATTGAGAACTGTAGGATCCAAGAAAAGCAGAGCAAAGCGGTACAAAGCCCCCCCCCCCCCCAAAACAACCACCACCACCACCACAACAACAACAACAAAAAAGCTCTCATGGAGATTCTGAACAAGTACAGTGTAACTTCTTCTCTCTTTCTTTCTCTCCCTCTCAGTGTTACATGTAGCTTGTTAGATGTTTTAGTTAAGGTAGGTTAATATTTACAAAGCGGACTCATCACCTTGAAGTTCAAGCGTGCTTGAAAATGGGATGAACAGTGTTTGTGTTATATTGAGAAACTGATCCAAGCTAACAGATATGTATGTTTTTTAAATTATAATTTTTTACTAAAGAGAAGTTGGTGATTATGTTTGAGTAATGATGTAAATTAACTGTTTTACAATAGGGAATCTCAGTTTTTATAAGATGAGTAATCGTAGATAAAAATTATTTTAAGCAGTTCCATTGTATCACCAATTTTGAATGGGGAATTGTGCCTACGCAGTTAGGAGAGGCCGGGTAGTTTTGCCATTTGTAGCTGGTGTTAAATCAGAATAAAGGGAGCCACCTTTTTTCAAATGGTTTTCTAACATTTTATTTTTTTTTTCTGTTGTGCTTTGCACTTGACAAAGTAGGCATCCACAAAGAGAGGAATCAAAATTTCCCTTTAAGCAATACAGTGCAATATATTGGTGAGAGCAACACAAGCCTGTATTATTTTCATAAATTGGCCTCAGCCCTTTGCTTGTTGCTGTAATGCAGAGATTGCCCTTTCCTAGCAGAACTGAAGTCAGAATGGAAGTGCCAGAGTGCTGAGAACAGAAAAGTTTCGGGGTTAGCCCTCGTCACTGTTGTACATAAATCCCTTTGGAGAAGGGTTGGGTGTTTTGCCTAGCTCTAATCTTTACTTCTGTTCTGGAGGAACTTAAACCTTTGGGTATTTGAGTATTGAGTAATAACACATTATTTTCTTTTAGAAAGGTAATTTATTTATAGAATTTTGAAGATTTTCTGATTACTGAAACTCCCAAATTCGGGATGCTGTGTCCAGATAAACTGGTGACACCTGTCCTCACTTTTATCTCAACAGTGTAATCCCTTTTAAGGGCTTGGATTTTCCCATTTGATCTGCAGGCTCACATCACAGTATCTCCTTTCAAAGCTACTTATGTGTGTACTGAAGTTAATCACTGATATCATTTGAGGCTGTAGCAGCCTAGAGCCTGATTGAGTTTTATCTCTGTCTGCTGTTAACGGGCTGATGATAGGCAAAATTTTGGGTATAATCATTTTATTTTTGTTTTCTAAAAATATTGTGCCAGTCAGCAGTTTTCTATTGAACCAACACAAAAAACCTATAACCAATACAAAACTATAACTCTTATGTTTCTTGTGCAGTTGATATGAGGCTGGACTTTAGAAATACGTGAAATTTCTAGGCTGTATAATAAGAAGCCAGTGACACTATGGACACAGAGTCTGCCAATCCATGGAGAGTTCCCAACACTGAAGCTTGTAGGATAGAAGTAAGGCAATTTTCCAGCCTCTGTGTGTATGTTGGTCTCACTTCTTGGAGTTATAAGAGTTTTTCAGCCCCTAGAAGTATCAGTGATCAAAGTGGGCTTTAAGATCTTGGCAAAGTAGAAATGGAACTTGGACATAGACTGAGAGGAATCAGATAGGCTTTTCTTACTTGGCAGCAGAGCTCCTTTATGCCTATCTGTGAAGTCACTGTGTTGCGACAGGTTAAAAAACAGGTTGTTTGATTCCCTATTTACCACTATGAATATTGAGGTATTGCTTCTTCACTTTTGGAAACCAGCTGGGAGTAGACTTGGAATGGATTTGCCTTTAGAGTTCACTGTATCTGAGTCTTTATCAGAAAGAATCTATATGGGTTCTAAAGTTCACATAAAACAGAAATAAATCATATACTTGTCATTGTCTTTTTGAGGAGGTGACTAGATAATTAGAAGAGGGTAGCTCTGTGTTGTAAATCAAGACTCTTGCCTAACAGTGTGAATGAACAATTTCTGGCATGCATTTAACTCTCAGATAAAGAGGAATTGAATGTCTTGCAGAAGACAAGTATGGTGTATTGTCTTCACTGATAGTAATGAATTTAATGGTGCTTTTTTAAATCTTCCTAAAACTTTTGTTCTTCAGGTTAGAGGGTTTTATTTTGTTGTTGTGGGGTGGTTTTTTGTTTGTTTGTTTTGTTTTGTTTGTTTTGGTCATTGGTTTCTATAGATCAAGACTACATAACTCACCTCTGCCAGGTTCTGTCAGGCCTGATGGGACAGTTCATGTCTGCCTGTGTTTTACCTCTGGCTTCCCTTATCTAAGTACCTGGCAAAGTTCCTGTAGGTTTTCAGCCTGTTTGAATATGTAGTAGTAAAGGCCACATGATGTGCAGTTCCTATACACAGGAATGTTGTGCTGCACCTGTGTGGAGAAATACTGGTTGTAGTTTGTGTACACAGAGATTTAGAACTGAGATGTGGTTCCATGCCTGATTCCTGTAGTCAAATTAAATTGCTCTGATATATGTATTTACTCATTTAGTTGTGCTCAGAATAAAATACACTTAATATTCTCTGAACTGATTGGGTTCACAGGAATGTTCTCTTTTTTCCTGTTTGAAAAGTCATTGAACTAAAAAATAAAATAAAATAAAAAATAATAAATAAAAAGCCTGCCCCTATTCTGTTGCCATTGCACTGAAACGGAACTGATGCCTGGGAGTACCTTTGAACTGTGATTTTGAATCACATGTACATTGCCATTTTTCAGCTGAAGTTTCTTTCCCCAAGTCACTCTATGTTCTGAAGACAGGAGTGCTGCATGATTGTAGGGCAGGAGCTACCACTGGAGATCTCTGCAAAGTTTATTGTCTAATGTTGCCATGAATGTTTTGATTTATAAGAATGAACAATTTGAAGCTAGGATCCATTTCCCATGTCTAGTAAAGCTGGGAGGAAAGTGACCCAATTCAAGCCTCTTTATAGGTGTTGAGTTTCTACCAGTTTATATAAGTGGAGAAGATCAAGATAAAAAATATTTTCTGGTGTGTAAATGCTTATCTTCTTTCTGTAAGAAGTTGAAACTTTTGATAAGTATCTCTCTTCTGTCTGCTGATCCTCCAGAAAACTCCTCTCCCAAATTTTGTGCATTTTAGCTTTATTTTCAGTATCATATTTTGTAAAAAATAGCATTCATTACAATACTGCAGGGACAGTACCATTAAATTTTAACTTCCTGGTCATGCTTCCCTTGGCTGAACGCGTTGTGACAAGAGAGAAAAACTTCATGTTTGCACCTGGCTGATCAAGCATGCTTAACCAAAGTGAGCTTATAGCTTGAGCAGGCCCTCTTCTGATCCTCTTACTTAGGGATCTTGGAGACTTGTTACAGGTGAACGTTTGGTAACAGGTGCCCAGGGGCATGGTGCATGCACTTGGAATATATTGCTTTGTTACAGTGGAAAGTATCCGCTGAATAGTGGAAAGTAGGTGGGAGGGCATTTGCCAAAAGGAGGTGTTTGCAGTTTTCCTGCTGGAGTGTGTTCAAGCGTGCACCCATTTTGCATGCACCCATCTGAGTGTTTGCTCTTCCCTGTGTTGAAGTTTGTCTTTTGAACTGAAATGAAGCCAAATATTGATCAGACTCTGGCTATCTTACATGTACAAGTTGTATTTCAGTTTGTCCTCTCCTCTGTTTTTTGCATACCATTTCAGCACTAGATCATGTTGAAGAAAATAAAAATAAAACTTTTTTTTGTGTGTGTGTGTGTGTGTATCTGTAAGATTGCAGCTTGGATTTCTGTGTCTGAAGTGCCCATCCCTCCTTGCCCTTCTCTTCTGTACTTCTGGTTCTGTGGTTACACTCATTGCTAGCAATGAATTAACAGCTTTTTCCTCTTATCAGGATAAGGTAGCAAACAGCTGATGACCTGACAAGGCATACAGGTGGAAGCCAAAACATTCCATGTGCTGATTTTATTTTGTTCTTTAATGGCTTTCAGGTTGAGTTGACAGAAATTAGTAGATCAGATTACAATCCTACAGCCAGAGCCATGTGCTAATGGGGTAATTCTTGTGATGAAAGCAGCACTGTAGCAGTAGAGGTGCAGGAGGTGAGTGGAGGATTGTGGATGGGGAGAGATGAGAAGGACTGGTCCTGTGGGAAGAAGAAAAATGTAGGGAGGATACTGCTATACAGCTGTTAAGTCCATGCCAGAGGCTGCTGGAGGAGGGCCAGAATTCCCAGCATGTGGCTTTTGGTGAAATGAATGATAACTAATCAGGGGCTCTGCTGGGAAAGACCTGGGTTGAAAAGAGGAGGAAAGCACATTGGTCATTAACACTTCCTTATTCATTACTTCATTCATCTGGTTGGCTTCTTTTGTCTGCATCATTGCAATACACACAGTAGGAAGCAGAACCTGTTGTGTGATATATATTTTTTTAATTATTATTATTATTATTTTTTCATCTTGTCCTTTAAATGTGCAGCAAGGGTTTTTCAACGTGTTGAACAGAAGTAAAATAGCCAGTTACAGCTGTGAGTAGCAGGGGGACCATAATGGGCGGCTGGCTTTCCTGATCTCTAGTTTTTCTTGTGTCCCTGGAGACTCCTGAACGTGGAATTTTTATGGTGATGGATTTTAGTATGAAATAAAGGAGATAGGAGGGAAGATAAGGTTCTCAGGATCTCCTAGTTGATCTTATCACCAGGCTGCCACAGACTTTTAATAGTCAGGAGAGCTTTTGCTTTAAATTTTCATCTCCCGGAGGGCTGGCTGTCCCAGCGAGGACCATCCTGGCCCAACCTACCAAAGCACCAGTGGAAGTCTCTGGGTACGTTAGTCTGAGCAACAGTAAGAAGGCAGAAAAGTAAATCAAGGTGGCTTGTCACCCTTTGGCTTACAGTTTTTGCTGTTGTTGTTATTCTGTAGTGAAAGTGGAGGAGAAAAGCTCATAGTATTTTATACCACGGTGCGTGTTTGAGTGTGGCTTGTGATGAAGGAAAAGAGCAGCCAGGCACTCACACCGCATTGGAGCACCTGCAGAACAATTTCAGGATGAGTCTATAAGCTGCACATGTTATCAGAATTTCTGTTACAGTTCCTCGATGAGTGGTTTTCAAATTGCTGTTATGGTGTACCTCACTTTGAGTCTGCTTCATTTCCTGTGTAAAGCTGAAGTTTCTGAAAGAGCCTTCTGCTTGAAGCACCTGTTGTTTCCAGTTTCCAGTGATCAGTCAGGGCTTCTCAAGACTGCTTGCACTTCTTATGCTGTGATTTTGACAGTTCTGAACAAGAGATATAAAGAAAGGTTTAGTGGACTGGAGTTTGACAGCTTACTAATGCCTATTGCAGGATTAACAGCTTAGTTCTGAACTGACTTTCTCTAAACACATAAGCACAACCAGATTTTGGGGCACTTCTTTACGTTCATATTACTTGATTATATTTACAGGCATTTCTCAAGCAGGCCTACAATTTGACTTACACTCCTACAATGTTTTTACTAAACTTTGCTGGAAAGTATGAAATCAGCTTCTTAAGAAAATGCATTTTTCCTGTTTCCAGCTTACATTTACAAGATGATGTGGAAAGACTGCTGCTGAATAATGTTATGGCCTTTCATTAACAATTAGAATCATAACTTTTTACAGGTGGAGTCTTGTGTAGTGTTGGCTCTGTTCATTCTTTTCTAATCAGTCTTCATCAAAGCTAATTAAACTCAAATTGTAAATTGATAATTAAAAAGCACGGAAGCTTTCTTTCCTATGATGTATATTTTTCAAAAACAAAGCATGAGAATAATGAGTTCAGGTCTCTGTAACATCTTTTTCTTTTCAAACAGAAATTGTCTCCTTGGCTTGTGTCTGATTCTTGCGTGGAAAAAGATGTTTCCTGTAAATCCCTACATGTGGGAGCATCCCTGCCCCATCTTGAGTGGGAAGTCTGAACAAATCTGGCAGCAACCAGGCAAAAGTCTGGCCTTTGTTGTGTTATCTGAGTTTGAATGAAAACAGTTGAGAAAAAAATTCTATTAAGTACAGTCACAGAGATAATTGCAAGTAGTCATAGCTTGTTACAACTGTTTTCCTTTTAACAGAGGCTTTGGTTTTTACTTTTAATACCTGCTGCTTTACCATATGCAGTTTCTGAAATGGCATTAATTGTGAAACCAGATAATAAATATTTTGAAGACAATGAAATGATTTTTCTGTAGTCCTTAAGCCAGTGCACATTCTCTACAAGTCTCAGCTGTGCTGTAACATTGTCAGAGTTTTGTTGCAGTTGTTCTTCTCACATCTTGTTCAGAAAGATGCAGTGTTCTTCTCCTGCGGCCCACGAGGAGGTCGGCTGCCTCACATAAAATTAAATGGCTTTTAGTGGTGTGCTGAAACCGCTATGCTTACTCTATTTCAGGCTTCACAGCTGCATCTCAGAAGTGAAATAGCATTCAACCCACACAGCTCGTACCATATGAATCAGTGATATTCATTGATATTGGGCTTTTTGATTATTGACTTAATCCAGAGAAGCTAGTCCCCAATGTTCCTTACTTTCCAGTAGCTGACTGCTGTGTTCCTGTTCTCATCGTTGCAAAGTAAGCATCAGCATCCTTACTGAGCACACATTGTTCTTCTCACTACAAGTTGTGTTCCTGACATCTACTTTTGTATGCATAAAATTTGAGGCTAGTAGCTCATGGTTACATAAGGTGGATTACGAAGCTGCTTTTTGGTGAGGTCTTTCTTTTTACTTCTCAAAGTAGTTAAATACACCCTGTATGCAATGTTAATATCCTACCAAAAACAAACCCAAAAAACCAAAATAACCCACTTAGGTTTTAAAATCTCACATAAGTTACTATGGATGAATTCAAGGTTGGGGGTTGGTTTGTTTTGTGGTTTTTTTTTCCTTTGTTGTTGTTGGTTTTTTTTTTTTTTTTTTTTTTTTTAAGTCTTCATTCTCTTCCTGTTTTCATTCCTTCTTTTTCCACAAGTTTCTGTTGTCAGATGCTGTATCTGTTTGCAGTGTCACTTTTGCTTGTGTGTGAGAGGAGCTTCTTGGGAAACTTGACATATAAATTGAGGTCCGTGCTTTTAAGCTTGAGTGCTTGAAGCTAATCTTTTAAGTAAAAGAAGGCCAATTATTAAAGGCTTAACTATATTAAATATGTTATTATACTGTTGTGTATGAGCAGCATGCTTACCGTCTTTGATGTAGGATCCCAGTCATAGGAAAGTATTTGGCTTTGAAACAGCTCTTCATGCTTTAGTGATACTGAATGGCAAATATTTTTTGTTCTCATTTTTAAAATGTATGAATACTATGAAGGCTGTGCTTTTACATCATCGAAAGCTCTATCTCAGATGAGGTTTTGGTTTGCCTTATTTTTAGCTAGATTTGATAATGAACTTTTTGGTTGGTTGGTAGGATCTGTTTAAATACAAATGTGCAGCTGGAGCCAGGAATGCAAACTTCCTTTGTGAAGAGATTGGAAGGTGAAGTCAGGGAAGCACAGAGCTGCTTCTGCTGAGCAGGACCAGGACCTCACCTTCTGTTCTCAGTGTGCTGTTTCTTTATGCCAGGTGGCTGCTAAACGATTCAGTAAATGGTCTGCCTCTAGAATTGCAACATAAATAACTCCTTTAAGACAAAAGGAAGAATAGAATTACAGCATCTTCCGTCCATTCATGGTGACATAATTTGGCTGTTACAGTTACACTCTCAATGAACAGTCAGCCAGAAAATTTCCGTGATGCCCTCTGCAGCCTGGGAATTTCTCCTCCTGTCCTTTCTCATGACAGATTAATGGCAGTGGGCTTTCCAAGAGCTGTGAAACAGATGTCAAAACGCAGCTAAGAGCAGTGACAAACGCTGCCTTCTGTGTTCTTGTTATCGTTGGATCTCAGCATGGTTTCAAACCAGGATGAAAGAAACTATGTCAATACAGCAATTCTTCCTGCTTGTGGTGGGTACTTAGCATAAATGTTGTCTTCATTTTTGGTATGTTCAGAGAAGTCTGCAAGAGCAACAGCATGAAGCTGTTACGGATGTGTGGCTGCAGAGCACTGGCAGTCTTGTGCCTTACAGTCATTAAAGTCCTTGATAGCGTATTGGAGGTCAAATGTCACCCATGCTTCCCCAACTTCCTTTTTCCTCTGCTGAAGTGGGAAAAACAAATGACAAACTTTACTGAAGAAATGAGTTTTAAGTGGACTTGTATGTTCAGTGTTTATGAAAAGCTGTCATATATGGAAAACTGAAGAGAGATCTCACATCTGAAGGTGTTTGGTAGTGTGAGAGGTTGCAATTTTGGAAAACACTTGGAAAGAAAACATTTTTCTTTCTTTAACTACTGCACATTTTTGTTACTGTTGGTTATTTTTCTTTATTTCTTCTCCAGTGTAGTCTGTTCTTTACATACTGTCCTTAGGCAAATATTATCAGGACTGAGGAAAATAAATATCACCTTATGAAAATCATAAAGAAAAACATCCTTTAAAAGAATTCAGAATGTGTTCTGTTGTGAATAGCCCAGATTTCTGCAGTTTCTTGATTTGTGAAACATCTGCATGTAAGTTACACTTCTGAGGTAGGCAACCTAAAGGCACTTTTATTCTTAGAGTCCAAATTTAGTGTCGTATTTCTCTTACTGTGCATTAGAATGGGTGATTTGTTATGTTGGAATACATCTAAAACAGGATGCTTCCAGTTGCTCGCTTGCTTTGTAACTATTAAGTTCCAGATAATAACAGGCCTGCTATAACTTCATTTTTCACCATGACTTGATAGCCATTTCCAGTTTTTTTTCTTACTTGAATGAAGATGTAGGATTTTATGAACCATACAGTTGCCGAGCAGAGTTTTTGTCATTTCTGTAGTTCTGAGCAGGCACCAGCTTTGAAAGAGCGTTAGGTTTGGAGATGAGTTTGATGTTAATTTACCATGGGGAGGAAAAAAAAGCTGCAGGGTTTACAAGCCATGCTAACTTTGTTCCTGAAACAGAACTGTGCCACTAATTGGTTTGCAGTGATTTTGAGCGAGCCTGCAGACAGACGTTGCATTATTAAACACGTTGTTACATGTCACAGGAGTCAGTGGCTCTTGTATTGACGTTATGGGATGTGCTATTTCTCCAAATAAACCAAAGCAAAGTTTGTTGTTTCCATCAATTATTTGATTTTTTTTTTTTTTTTTAATTATTACATTTCTGCCTTAAGAATAGGTTTTCGAACCTGCATGGCAGAGTAAAATAGATCAGTAGCAAATGCAAGGGACTGAACTGACTGGAAGCATCTACTGTCTGTCTTGCTGTTTTATTTTTAAATTCTTGAAGCCTGGATGAAGTACTCACACCAGCCTCGTTCCTCCCATCCAGGATTTAACACAGAGATGTCTTGCTGCAACCCATTTCACAATTCACCACTGCTATGCATGCGGCTCAAATATTTGGATACATTCTTTCTTAAGCCCTCCCATGTGACACAGCAAGTTCTGATGTTTTCACTGAAGGAAGTCCCTCCATCCGCTGAGACTGGAAATACCTCTGCTGTTCCCCTGCATAATTTTCCAGTGTACAGTTAGATTTATAATATGGAAGATTACATGCAAGTTCAGTATATTTGATAGAGAATGATTTTGGGCAAACACCATCTTCAAATGACTTCGGGCAAGCAGCTTGCCCATATAAAATATTTTAATTTGATACTAGCCACATCCCAGCATGTATACTTGTGTGTTCCCTTTTGTTCTCTGTTGTAGCAAAATAAAACTGAATTGAAGAGTTTACCCTTAGAACTCACTGAGACATTCAACCTCAATTTGCTTTGAAGAACTATCGCATCAGTAGATATATTGCTTTCCAAGTTTAATTATTCTCAGAGCTGAATGTAAGTTTTATCTAAATGTACTTATCACCACTTTCAGCTACTATGTAGATTTTATTATGGCTTTAAAATGCATTATATTACATCTACTGTGTACACAGATGCTCTGGCAATTTCCACTTCATTTTTTTTTCCTTAAGAACTTGGTGTTCATCAAAATAACACTGTCAGTGGTTCTTGGGCACTGTGCTTTCTCGCTTTCCAGCTCTGACTCCTCAATCTAACCATTGCCAGAATGGTGAATTATATTTTTATTTCCTAACCTTTTATTCCTTTAAGTAATTTATCAGTTTCAAATGCAATCATTAATCTTCCCTATCCAGCCCATGCACTGAAGCACTGCTTTCTCCACTTGTGCAGAAGGAGCTGCCTGTATTGCATTTTTTTCTCCCCTGACCGTGTGCTGCTCTGAGGGTAATAGCAGGGAGGTTGTCACATAGCACTGGTAGCTAATTTAGTCATAATGAGGCTTGTCTGTGCTATGGCTTGTGACAGACTGCACTTCATATTGATGGATTACGTCTACCAGGTATGTCATAAAGCATTGAGAGCCTTGGCAGTAAGAAGCAGGTCACATTTATTACTGTCTCTGAAAGCAAAGGGACCAAAGATTGTTTTCTAGAGTGCTTCTAAATGGCTGTGAGGATGTTGAAGGCACTGCTGGCTGTGGGCTGGCGGGGTTGGCTAGGCGACAGCTTGTCCCTTTGGCCCTGCATTGTTTGTAAGGTGAGGAACGCTCTCCTGCCAGGAAAGCCTCCTCTCATGCCCTGTCTGAGCCCTCACAGCAGAGCGGAGAGCCGTGCCTCTGTGCCAGTGGACATTGTTGGCTCCGTTTGGACAGTGAACAGCAGCATTTCTAATGGCCTGGTAAGGCACGCTGTCAGAGATAAAACAAGGTTGGCTGTACCTCTCGAGAGTGCAAAACACCATCCAGGGTGCTTCCTGTCGCTCCATTCTCAGTGGCAGTTGGGGTGTTCAGACGTGGGAGGATGCTGTTGGTATCTGTATACCAGAGCTCTACAGTGCTGGGGCTTTTCCTCTTGTGTTGTGCACTCACATGGATGGAAAGAAAGCCAGGCCTTGGGGTCTGCTTCCTGGCAAACTGCTCCACGGGGAAGTTTGGAATTTTAGTGTTATTTCTGCCCAGTTCTGGAGGGAGGTTTTATTTTTAGCTGCCCTTCTGATTAGGTAGAATTTATTGTACAGTTAAGTGCCGCCACATGGAGATTACATAGCTAAAAAAGGGATAAAAAATGGGAGGCTTATATGCAGTGCTAAGTTGTTCTTTTTCTGTTGTGTTGTTTTTTATTTTTCTTGCTACTTGAGATACTTTTTTGTTTTTCCTTACCAAAATTAGGTATAGTAGCATACAGTGCTGCTACTGTGAGCAGAATAGACAAGCTCAAAGATTCTTGCTTGTAAAAACCCCCTGCAGCCTTACATTAGACTTCACTGGAACTCTGGGATTGATTAGTTTTCTTTAAGAAAAAAATAAGCAATGCTTAGTACACTAGGTTTGGATAATGCACTCAGGTTTCATTTTAACAAGATGACTGAGGTATGGGATGGAAGCATCTCTGACATCTGACCTGGCTATGCTTTCTGTAAATACAGTTTTACAGGGCCATGCTATAGATAAAGGCAGCATGAAAGTCAGATTGGCCAGCTGTACCTTTTTTCTTTAAGAAAAAAAAAAAAAAGAGTTTAAACTGAAACTACATTCTTTTTCTTTAAAATGGATCATGATACATAAATAAATGTCTTGTTCTGTGATTCTGCGCTATCTGTAGTATTGCATTAATTATTGTCCAATGATACTGTTTTTTAACATTAATTGCAAGTGATGGTTGGTAATAGGTGGTTTCTGCTGCTTTCCTTGACAACTTCACCTGAACTTGGGGTGCTTTCTTGTGATTTCTCAGTGTCACTCCTTGTTGCACTGCAGATGAGAAGGGTAAGGAATGCACACAATCATGTGCTGTGATTTTTTCCCTTTGATTTGCCTTGGGCCAAGGACGGACCTGAGAAATCCTTGTTTCTTTTGTGAAAATACTGATCCCTAATACATAGTGTTGTAGTACAGTTGCCTTTGTGGTAGATAGGTAGATGGGTCAGATAGGCCGTGATCCCAGGAAGGGCACAAGCTATGATAGACTCCAATAAGATCTGAACAAATGCCTCCATGTTTTCTCAGAAATAATATATATATACACTCCATTACTTACTGTGTGGCATTGCTTTAGATCTTGCTGGGAGGTATTGGCTGGTTTATTTCTTTGACTGCACTAGCCATGATTCCAGAAAGTTATGTCCATCCTTCCCTTGACCAGCTATGAATTTTTGGTGACATATAACTTCTATCTTCTTTAGGATGTACAGGCTTTAGTTTAATGAGATTCACAGCAAGAATTTAAAGAAGCTTTTCTTGTTGCTGGTAGTAATCGAAAGGGGCAAATAGACAGGAGGGGGAATGACTGTTTATGTGGGTGGACAGTGATAGGACAAGGGGGAATGTTTTTAAATTGAGACAGGCGAGGTTTAGTTTAAATACTAGGAGGAAGTTTTTCACACAGAGGGTGGTGATGCACTGGCACAGTTGCCCAAGGAGGCTGTGGATGCCCCATCCCTGGAGACATTCAAGGCCAGGCTGGATGTGGCTCTGGGCAGCCTGGTCTGGTGGTTGGTGACCCTGCACACAGCAGGGGGGTTGAAACTAGAAATCATCATGGTCCTTTTCAACGCAGTCCATTCCATGAAGTAGGGGAACTCTTCATCTGAGTGAGCCATAGTTATCTCCTTTCTTATTTAGATAGATGGGCATAAGAGTATTTTAAGAAAGGTTCAGGATCTGAGATTTCAGAATGGCTTTTCTCCTTTTTTTTTTTAAGTTAAGATAACTTAAACTGTATGTAGAGAATGCTTGGTATAAGGAAGGGCTGACAGAGCCTCTGGTTGAAATTTATTTAAAAGGATGAGAGGTAAAATGGCTTTTGTAGGAATACTGCCTACTAAAGTGTTTTTGATTGTGTATAGTCCACAGCCCAGTATTTGCTTTTCGACAAGAACTGCTACTAAAGGGTGTTTTACTTCCAAACTTGTCTTCCCTGTCAGGAGGAAGTTCTGGCACAGTATGCTCATCTTCCTTGGGAGATGCTTGTCATAATTTTAAATCTTAATTATTCAACTGTTTTGTTAAAGGATACCCTTTATATTCTCTAGCACTTTCCCACACATCTTCTACAATTTACATATATAGGAATTACCCTCAAGATATTTTGGGGGTTACAGTGTAGGAGGAAATTAACTCCTGCAAATTACTACATAATTAGATGCTGTTAAGGTACAGCAGTTACTATGGAACCTGGAAGACAATATTTCAGTTGTTGCATTTTTTGCTCTTTCACTGGTCCCATGAAATGCAAACAAGATGTTCTTTTGGGCTTATTTGTTCTGTGTTTCTCCCCCTTTGCCTCATCTCCCCCATTTGTTCTTAGGTGATATGTAATATTCTTTTCTGTTCGGGGAAGAAGTCTTTGCTTCCACAACACAGATGCATGTGAAAGCAACATTCTTATTGGAAATGTGCTTACTGAGCTGTTGGTTCATTATGGATTTCTTTTTATTGCTTGATTTATTTTTTTTTTAATAAAGTATTTAACAGACATATGTGTTTTTACTTTGCAAGGTTAATAAGTCTGCCACTCAGGTTCCTGTTTAATAATTCATCTTCTCAATAACTGTATCTTTTTAATTTAGTTTATATAGTATATTTGATATAAATACTTGCACAGTAAGATTCTTTTTAATGTGTTTAAACTTGCAAACATAAATCCAATTATATATATATGCAATCCCGGTAGTATGGCTAAAATGTTTCTTGCAGTTCCTCCCCTACTTTGGCAATGTGCTCTTATGACTTATCAGTTTCTGTAATTCAGTTCCATAGCTCGAACTGTCACAGAATTACACTCTGTGTTATTAGGGATCTCTCCACCTCAGTCACTGCCAACTACTGCAAGCTCTGTGGATTTGGTTGAATGTCCCATGGATTTCTAACATTGGTTGACTGTATTTAGCCCAGTGCTAAACCGAGCTCTGCCTTTGTCTAGTAACATTTTAAATTGAATTGTTATTATCTTCACTGGTCATCTTAGGTATAGATTTAATGCAGGCAGTTGTGTCGATGTTGATTTTGATAATGAATTCAGTGAGCTCATCCTCTACAAAACGTGACCAGGTAGACAGTGCCTTACTTGCTTATGTCTCAATGCTGAAATCAGTATTTACTTCTCTAGCAAATGTCATGCTTCCTCCTTATTCAAACCTGGATTAGTTGAGCTCTAATGTGTACAGCAAGAACATGTGTCTGCTTTTGTGTCTCATGTATTGAGATACTGTTTTCCAACACTGAATTATGGGCTTGAAGTTGAATTGATTACTTTTAGTGGCAGATCCTCTTAGCACCTTGTGTTCCCTGGTGCTTCAGAGTTGGTACTATAGCTAGTGGCTAAGTAGAGACACAGAGATTACAGTTCGTGAAAGTCTTAGTGATGCAATAATGCACAACAGTGTTGATATATATACATCCTGTCACAGTGTCCTTTCAGCTCCGTGGAAAACCAGAGCCTTTTATAGCTGCTTTGCGTTGGACCTTGACACTTGCAAATTGGAATACTAAGTCATATACATATGCCTGATACTGAGGTCTTACCTATTTTAGCTAGATTGTCTTTTGAACTCTCATTAAAACTGAGGGGGTTTTGTGGCTTCCCATGCTTCGAAATAAAGCACAGGTAAGTACAGAAACATTTTATTCGTTTTTGTAAGACAAGCCTAAGTGCTGTGTTCTAAAGTCTGATTATTCCCCCTTCTGTAAGGATTGCCATGTTTTAGATAATTTATTTTTCTTCTCTCTCCTCTGAAGTGAATCAGATACCAGGCAGAATGGGCTACACAGGGCTGCCTACATACCCTGAAACTCACCCACTTTGTCCTTGCGTGATTGTTATTATTTTAAAGAGCAAGAATCAGAACATTGGAAACAAAAACTTTTCTTGTTTCATTATAGAATCTGCTACTCTAAAGTAAATTGCATGAATAGCAACATAACTTAAGTAAATCTTTGATGTTTAGAAATAATTTACAGTAGAGGGAAAAATATAGCCCCTTTTTTGTTTGTTTTATCTTTTTGGGAAAATTTAATTCAAAGCTACTCATTTGTTTGTATTTATGTTCAATTTCTAACAATTTTCATCATCAGTTTCTCCCTGACTAAATCACTGTGAACTGCTGTTCTATGCAGAGCATATGTGACTTGTAATTGACATCCCTAAATAAGTTATTTGTATATCAATTACAGGCCTGAGTAGATACTCGGTTCTGCCAGCTGTAGTGCGGTGGTGGTAGCAGGGCAGCAATGCCTACAGTGAGATTCTGAATGCTGTAAAGGGGTGAGATGGCCCTGGAGGGTCCCATGCTTAGGAGGCTGGTGAACCTGCATCATGCTTTGTGCGAAGTGTTCTTCTCTAGGTTTTAATTAAAGTATAAGTGAAACCTTGCTGACTGAAGTACATGGAAACAAGAGGAACTATGGGCCTCATTTACTTCTATCCTTCATTTGCCAAGGAAATGGTGTTCATGAACAAAGAAGTGGGCTGAGCAGTCGTGTGTTATGCATCTCTTAGAATCAGTGTGCATGTACTGCACTGAGTTACAGAGCTGGTGTGTACTGGTGGGAGGTGCTTTATTCCATCAGCTGCACTGGGGAAGGGATGGTGTGCATTCTCCAGTAATGGTATGTGTTGTGGGTTCTTTTTTTGTCTCCAGCTTGTCTCCAGAGAGAGGTGTGCCTGTTGTGGGCTTCCCAGAACTACATCCTATAAACATTTGAAAAATGTTGTGTGCAATCAGTGCCCTTTTTATAGGTTCTCTTCGTAATTGGCAGTAACAAAAACCTGCTCATCTGTTTTGGGTGTGTTTTGTGATTTGTGCCAATATCTTCTGAGGTTTTTAAAAAATGAAGTGGTGGTGATATGCTTGAGAAGTTTCTGCTTTGAGGTTATAGGCACTATAGGTGATAGATAAGTGTCTCTTTCCATGTAGGTTCCTTATGGGAGCAGCATGCATTTATCTGAGGAGATGCACTCTGGAGAGGCTGTGCTTTGGCTCTGCTGCAGGAGGTGGCCTGCTTCAGGAAGGAGCTGCACGATATGACAGCTGATTCTGCTGACAGAATGAGACAAAACATCTAGGTTCCCTTTTGGTGCCTGTTCCTATCTGAAAGTCCCTGCTCCGTAGAATGGGGGCTCAGCAGAGCCATCTGGAGAGAGCTGTGTGGGTGCTGCTGCTTGGCATCATGTTGCCACAAATACCTTCTGAAATCTTTGCTTTCTGCTCCACTATGAGTTTTCTTCCCTTGAGCATTTTTCCATTATTAGAATGTTAATAGAAAACAGTTCCTGTGCTCTCCTGGTGAAATTGCCTATCTGGAAATTAAACATGTTGTTCCTTCTTCAGGTTTTGGTTTAAAAAAAAAAAAAAAAGGCTTCAACTGAATTGTATTGTGTAGGTCAACAACATTTTCCGTGCTGCATTGCCTTGTTTTCCCTTAGAAATTTCATTTGCTTCCTGGTTTTTGTAATGCTGCTCTATCTTAGTCAGGCTGTGATCTCTCCTGCCAGTTCCCCTGATATTTTCATCTGCGCATCTTTCCTTGAGAGGAGAATCGTTAATTCTTTATGAAGATTAAAATAGGCGCCATGTATCCATGGATAAATTTGTTAGATTTCTTGCTATTGGTAGCTCTTTTACTTGCAAAAGATGTGAAATTGCAGGTTATGGTGTTGAGCTTGTTTTGTTCCTTTTTATAACTTCGGTGGCACAAGGCTCAGTATTTTGCTTTAAAAACCTATCAAGAGAATGGTACGTATTTTATCTTATTTTTATATTCACAGATGCTTTTCTTCTTATTCTGGGTCATTTAAGTAAAGGAAAACTACTTTAAATGTGTGTCTGTGGCAGAGATCTTGTGCCTGTTTGCTGTAGCATCCTATAGAATGGGCCGCATTGCCTGCAGGTGGCAGAGGGCTGTAGAAATTCAAAGATACTTATGATTAAATAGAAACAACAACAAAACGTGGCAAATTGCTAATCTGGAATGCAAAAGGTATTTGTTGCTGCAAAGTAGTATTCTGGGCCAGGCAAAGATCCTTTCAGAACCAGTAACCTTTTGGATTGATTTATTATTGTCATAGGACAGTGTTCCAGGCAAACTACAGCAGTAGCACAGCTGATTGCAGCAGTAGACACTAGCTTACAGCACTGCATTTTCATCTTCTTAGATGACTGACATTTTTGCTCTTCTTTAAGTGTACTTAATAACTTTTGCTGTTTTTTTTCAACTCATTCCAGAAACAGAATAAGAGTGGCTTATAGAAGGGTATACTGCAACAAGTGCTCTTAAAGGGAACAAGTGAAAGCACATTCATTGGGACAGGGAGAAGCAGGGAGACATTACCTTCCCCTCCTTTGGCAGTGATAACCTGTTTATTTATCCGTCAATAAAATGTTAAACACTTCAGGTTTCCTTCATTTCGGGGCCAGTGTGTGTTCTGGATGCACTTGGGTGTGGATCCAGGTTGACAGTGCCTTGAGCTTCTGTGCTATCCTTGGTTCATACAATGATAGGATCGCGTGAGGTGGAAGGGACTCTTAAAGGTCATCTAGTCCAACTTCCCTGCTATGACCAGGGATATCCACACCTCCATTAGGTGCTCAGAGCCTGGTCCAGCAGGACCTTGAATGTCTCCAAGGATGGGACATCCACCACATCTCTGGGCAAGCCTGTTCCAGTGCCTCACCACCCTAAGGCCCTCAGAGGGTGTTTCCTTGTTGCAGTTTTCCACCAATGCAGCCACTCAGGTAAGGCCTAGCAGAGCAGACCTGTTTGGGAAGGCACCATCTGACCCCCAGTGTGCAGTGTGCTGACACACTGCAGCGTTGTTTGTGTGCCTTTCAAGGGAAGTTATCTGAAATCCCAAAATAAGCAGAAATAACTATGTAGCCTTTTGCAGACTAGGAAGAAGGATGCAGAAGAAAAGCTGATCTTGGGCTTCTGCAAGTCCATTAAAAAGGAAATAAATGCATCTTCAGCAGAAAACAGCAGCGGGATCTGGAGCTGTCAGCTGTTTGTCACAGTTTTGGGTCACTTCAGTCTTGGTCCTGGTTTTTCCCACTGGCCCAGAGGTGGCTTCCATGTTTGTGCAGAGGGATGTACCAGTGGGACAACTGTCACTCACTCTGTACCACTGTTGGTGACCTGAAAACAGGAATGACAGTTAAGCCCGCTGAGATATGAAGTCAAAGAATTGTAGAATGTCTTGAGTTGGAAGGGGCTCACAAACATCATCAAGGCCAACTCCCAGGAAGAACTGGCTTGAAATGGTGGGTGGAGGTCATGGCTACTTTTGTGATCCTTGCAGCTTCCCAGAAAGAGAAGTCAGAATTAAACTTTTTTTGATGTTGTTTTACCCTGTTTAGTGCAAAAAATACAGTGGACCTTTATGTGCTTGTACATATCTTCTAGTCTTACTAGTTTGAAGCCAGTTAGGCTTTATATGCCTGTATTACACAGTGCAGTGCAAAAATGTCCCATCCCTTGGCCTGCAGCATGAGAGATTCACAAGGCAGAAATTCTTTCTGATCTAAAGCTTACCTCCTTTAATAGCATTTAACCTTTTTTTGTTTTTCTTTCTTTCTCCCCCCCCCCTCCCAGCTCTTCTGTATAGACGTCACTATATTGGTGTAAGGTCAAGATTTATAAGCAAATATTTCAGACTATATAACCTTTTTTTTTTTTAAATCAGTAACAGAATTATGTAGCATCAACATAGATCTAATAAAAGCTTAACTGCAGATTTAATAACAAGTATTAGAAAGGTTTGTTCCTGTTCCTAATAAAGGTATTGTGACTTGCTTTAGTCACTTACAGGAATGTCAGTGCAGTATAAGCAAACACTAAAATTGGAATGATGTATTTAAATGCGGCAGTGGTGATTTCACGAGGGATACTATGGTCTGTTCCCAGCAGAGCTTTAAACCTCATTGAAGTCTTTGTTCTTCTGTCTTTATAGTGATGTTTTACAAGCTTCTGCAAGTACATTTTTTTTCCTTAGCGCACACATTACAGCTTGTGAGCTCATGGGCAGCATGTGTGATGCTCATTTCTGTCTTGTGCTGAGTGTGGATGTGCTAGTTAGCATGCAGAAGTGATGACAAAATACCTATCCCCATGACTTGTGTTTCTTAATTTGTTTTCTTTACTGTAGATTTTGTTATTACAATATACTGCACAAATATTCTGCCCAAACATAAATTTTAATTTTGCATATGCTTTGTGGTACAGAATGAGAGAGTTTGTAGAGCATTATAATGAACTCAGGCCTACTGTAATTCCAGCCTGAGTTCTACCTGCCCCCTAGTTACAACAGAATCCTTGTAGATGTAGCTCTCTGCGCTGTTTTCTTTCCCAGAGCAATTAGTTGTTGAGTGCATGCCTTTTAAATGTGCCCCTGATGAGTTCACAGGCCGTTTGCTGCCTGCCTGCGATTCCGCCTTGTTTGTATCACTCATTTGTGCGCAAAGCAGAGAAGAAATCAGCAGCATAATGTGAGACTTGCAGGATTTTCCTACTCCTGTATTTCTGTGGCAATTTAATTTCTTTTTCGCCTTCTGTTCGGTGTGTACCCAGGGTTAGAGAAAAAGTCTTTGGAGACTGAAATAGAACAAAACTTATTCATCAAAAGCAAATCCTGCAGTGATAGATGCCTTAGAAGTGCAGAGAGGTATTCTGCAGAAGTAGCTATCACTCAGAAAACCACTTAGTTCTGGTGTACAATCAAGGAAAAAATAATATAATTGAAAAGTACAGTCAAATAGATGTATAATCAAAAATAACTCAATAAAGAGTTAGGCACAAGGGTAACAAAGACAAAGAGAAAATAGGTGGAACACTTACCCGTGCAGAGGGCTCGCAGTAAAGGTCTCCAAAGGAGTGGATCTCTCAGCAGAGATCCTTCCTCCCTGGCAGTCAGCACTTAAATGGGGCTGGAGAGGTGGAGCCTGGCTCCACCCCTTCCTGCAGCACAGGTGAACTGCTTTCACCTGTGCTCCCAGGGCTGACATACTGCTTGCCTCAGATAACTAATCAAAGGTTCAGGCTGTGATTCAGCAGCTCCCATACATCTGGTCATATGGGGGAGCATAAACACTGTTAATTTAGCTTGGTGTTTTATACTTGTGTCTGGAATACAGAATACTGAGAAATACTACTGCTTCATTTTAGATCTAAGAAAATTGAGAGGGCTTGAAGAGAACAAATAGCAGTGAGTAGAAAAACTGACAAAGCTTTGGACAGGAAAATTAAGATCTAGTGCTTTGCTGTTTACATCACTTGTAACAGGAATGATGTCGGGGGAGGGAAAAACTACATCTGCCTGCTCTCTTAAGTATTTTCTCCTCCCTCCCTTACTGCCTCTCTGATCTGCCTCTTTTTTTCACTTTTCCCTGAAATTTTTAGTGCTGGTTTCTAATACATGTAAGTCTTGATGTCAGTGGGCAGTGTATGGATGGTGTATAGTGGCTCACATCTGTATGCTCAGACATGTAGGAGCAGCGGAAATCTAACAGAAGCATTCCTGAACAGTCTGTGAAGGTCTCACCAAGAAAAGAAACCACTAATAAAATCTTTTTTATCAGTTTATGGTAGTTTTGAGGCTTGTCTGCGTTACTTGCAAAATGTGAATTACAACAGCTGCTCCGAAAGTAGTGCCTCCTATTTTATTATGTTGAACCACAACATCAGAAGTGCATGTTGGTGGTATGGCAGTAGAGACTGAACCTTCCCACCAATGTTCCATCACATTTTGTTGCTGTGTGACACATGGCAGCTGAGGGGCAGTCTGATGCAATGGCACCTGACATGGAAGTGCGTATGAGGCAAAGGTATGAAACTGAAAACTATGCTGAAAAAAATGGGCCCCCATTGATGTTAATTGATGCTTGCTGAATGTTTATGGAGACCAAACAGTGGATGCCAACAAAGTGAGGTGGTAGGTGGTGCATTTCAGCAGTGGTGTGAAATACAAGTAACATTTTGGACAGCTGTGCACAGCTGTCATTCTATGAAATTCTTGGACTCAGTGATCCTTATAGATCCCTTCCAACTCAGGATACTCTATCATTCTACTACATGCATAATGTTATATAAAATGCAACTAACTAAATAAATAGCGTTGTTGTGCTCTTTGTATCTGTTGTAGTCTCCATGGAAATAAATAGGAGGCATTCCTTTCAGAGCAGTCAATATAAATAAAGTGTATATACATTTTATTGCATCAAATGTTATACAAAGTACAGTCAGATTTGGTACATGAAGTGTCACTGTTGCTGTCTTTGAGATGTCTGTAATTTGAATACCCTCGTTCACGTTTATTTGAGTTACAGCTCAAAGCATCTAATGCACACATGGATTTGGTGCATGCATTCTCCTGTCTTGCAAAGGACATATGGTAGGTGTGGGAAGGCTGCGGGAGTTTGCTAGGGAAATCAGAGACTGGGAGGAGGCAAGGACTGCTGGGAAGAAACTTGGAGATGCTGCCAGCTGTCTGGGAGGAATCTGAAAGGCAGTGAGTGGAGGGATTAGAGAAGTTGCAGACAATAGATGTAAGACAGTGATGTTCTTAAGAAGGTTGGTGAGCAAATCCAGTTCTCAGCCTCACATTATTTAACTTATGAACATGATTTCTAAGATGTATTCACAATATTTTTGCCATTTTACAAATACACCAAAATAATGTAGTGGTTTTTATGGAATGGTAAGGTTTGTTTTGTGGTTGTGGGTTTTTTTGTTTGTTTGATTTTTGTTGTTTTGAGTTTTTGTTTGTGTACATCGTTTGCCTGTGGTTAAATAATCCTTCAAATGGAGCCATTTGGCTTCCTGTCTCTGATACATTCAGGATAGCATTAGGGGCTGGGTTCTTCTTTCTATCAACTGTGCAGGGAGGCTGTGGTGATTCATCTGTAACTTAAGCTTTATTTAGCAAGATAGGTTGAGTGTGAGCCTAGCAAAGTGAGGGGTTGGTGTTGTTTTTTTTTTGTCTTTTTTTTTTTAGGGGGGGGGGGGGGGGGGGGGGGGGGGGGAAGAGGGGAGAAATTAATGATATATAAGTACAGTTTAGTATTATAGTGTGTTCTCACTATTCTTATGCAAGCCCCTTTGTTCTGGTTTTATAGGTCTCTGGTTCTCCTTTATGGTCCTTTATGCTTTAACATGCTTTCCCCTACATAGCAATCCTCTATTTTTGCAACTCCATTTCTTACATTGAAAACATGAAAGTAATGCGGCCTTTCCTTATGAAAGCAGCCATGAATTCTTAGGACAGTTGCAGCTTGCCCATGTTCCACTCAGCAGTGTCCACGTCCAGGCATCAGCGTGTCTCTCCAAAGTTACAAAGCCTCCCATCTCTTTCAGAGTCAGCCACCGTGGTTCACAGCTCCTGTAGCACTGTGCCTTTTCTGAAGCTGCATGACCCCTTCAGTACAGCTATTGCCACTTCACCTCTTGTGTGCAGTGGCCATTGGTGCTGTTCTTCTCAGCGCTGAAGCCCTTCAGTGAGCCCTACCAGTTTATTTCAGACTCAGATTTTGGTGCTGGAATAATGAAGATGTACAGAGGTAACTCAGCTGCTGACAAGTGGGGAGCCACTGCTGAAGCTGCTTTCTGTTTGCTCAGCATTTACAGCTATTTCTGAATAAAGAGGGTAAAGAGGCCTGGAGCACAGGCCTTATGAGGAACAGCTGAAGGAGCTGGGATTGTTCAGCCTGGAGAAGAGGAGGCTCAGGGGAGACCTTATAGCTCTCTATAACTTCCTGAAGGGAGGTTGTGGTGAGCTAGGGGTCGGCCTTTTCTCTCGTGTACACAGTGATAGAACTAGAGGCAATGGTTTCAAACTGCGCCGGGGAGATTCAGGCTGGACATTAGGAAATATTACTTCTCGGAAAGGGTGGTCAGGCACTGGAATGCACTGCCCAAGGAGGTGGTGGAGTCACCGAACATGGAGGTGTTCAAGAGACGTTTGGATGTTGTGTTGAGGGATAGGATTTAGCTGGGGAGTATTGGTGATGGTTGGACTGGATGATCTTTTAGGTCTTTTCCAACCTTGATAATTCTGTGATTCTGTGATTCTGTAAAGAAGGCATAGGAAGGACGGGAATCTGGTGAAGAAATAACTAATGAGTGCTGAATGTTGAAGTTTGAGGAGTAGATAGAAGTAGTCTTTCCTGCTGGAGAAAAGAGAGAAAACAATGAATGTAAAATCAAAATTATCGAGTAAGACAAGTGAATGCAAAAGACTAAGAAGGAGAAATAACAAACTTTAAAAAACCTATCTGGTGGAGAAAAAAATGAGCTTTGTGACTACAGGGAAAGAAGCTGCTGTTCAAGAAAGAAAGAATGTTAATGTTATACATTACCATAATGTTTGTTGTGGAAGAAAAGAGCATCTGGTAAGTGAAAAAATTAGCACCAAGTGGAACAGGTTCATAGGAGTAGGTGTGCACATTCTGTCCCCAAATCTTTATCTTTTACCTGTATCTGTGGACCACTGCATGTTCTGAATGTCCTCCATTTTGAGACTGGCCAGAACTGGATTGAGAATAGACGGGAGAATGTTTTTGTGGCCTCACTGTGGTTGAAGTTTGCCCCACACTGTTGTTTTTGTCAGAAAAATATCCTGTACATTTTTTGAGCTGTACTGAATGCTGCCTACCCAGCTGCTGAAGAAACAAATAGAACTGAGTTTATCTTTGGAACTAATGAAATGTGGGGGAACTGATGTGTTACTGAGTAAAAGTCTCACCTGTGAGGTGTCTTCTCCACACTGTAGTTGTGTGAAAATGCAGTAGTCATTTGTACTGATGAAATCTCATTCCTTTTCCATGTTAATTACAAGCTAGTGCACTTTTGTATACACAGTAGTAATCAGCACTTTATTTTAATGGCCTGTTAGCTGTTAACTAAATGCAAATAACAAAAATTCCAGCAAAAGGAAAGTCCATTCAAATTCTGAGGAAGCAGTTTGCTTTTCCAAAGTTTCTCTCTTGCTTGCCTTTATTTGACTTTTCTTTGTTTTCTTTCATTTTTTTTATAATCATCCAGCAAATTTATATTTTATATTGATACACTATTAAAAAGGAAATATGTGACATTTATGTGCAAATTGCCAGGAACAATATAAGCAAGTTTGAAATGAGTTGCATTCTAAAAGGGATCCCCACTACCTCTTCTCAATTATAAAAGACTATATTTGGCTGTGCATGTGGCTGAGTTTTCCTGCCAGGGATCTTTAAGTAATTTAGTGATATGAATTCACATTTGAGGATAGCAAATGTAATTTATGGTGGTTACCAGCAATGAGGAATGTCACTGACAAAGAGGAAAGCCAGATGCCATTAGTTAAGTTCTCCTCTGTCTTTGTTTCTCATTGCATCTGGAGATTTTCTTAAGATAGATCGCTTTTATGTCCTACAGGATATGAGAACAAACATGTAATTGCTGTTCAGAATGAACAGTTGTACTAAATGGCCTAATACAGTTTCCCTCAAATTTTTTTTTTAAATTCAATCTGAATATAATTTAGCCCTCATCATAAAGATATTAGTGCCAAGGGACATATGTTAAAGGTTGTGAGGAGCACTTAGGATCATTTTAATCAGAGGTGGGTTAGTCCCATTAAACAACTGAATTAATCTTCCTGCCAAGACACAACATAGTCTGCTACATGTAGATGTATGCATGGTGTTCCATAACCAGCAAGTTTAATGAGTTCTCTCTTTTTAACTTAATAGATGCTTGTTCCTTGCCCTGTTGTGCCCTGTCTGTCTCCCTGTCTCTTGGATTGGACAAAAAGCCATGAGTCTGCCTCTGGACTAGAAATGACAATGTGCTGGGCACTACCTCCCCTCGGAGTGGGTGGTTCTTTCTTTTAATGAGGTTCTTTATGTGTTGCCTATCCTACATCTGCCTGCCAGCTTTCGCAGAATGTGCAGATGGATAGCACAGCTTTTTATTAAAATTGGTTGAAGTTGGCTGTGGGCCGTAAAGGTGTCAGGATAGAGAACTGAGTAATAACACAGTTACATATGCCTGATTTTCTTAGGAAGTTAACTAAAAATAGTATTACACATTCATATTTATGTACAAGCCCAGAAGATGATGCCTTAAATTGTCTAGTAAGCCCTGTTTGCAGACAACAAAAATGAGCAAGTTGTCACTTCTGTATTTGTCAATTTATAAAAGATTATAGATGATATTTCCAAACAAGGCAGTAAAAGTCTATGTAGTCTCACACCTAGATTTTTTACCAAAGTATACCCTATTGCTTCTTTTGCCCTTTTTTTTTGCCCTTCTGTCCATCTCTTTGTCTGTCTTTTTGTCTGTCCTTCGTAGATGATAACCATTTTGTTGTAGCTGACTACCTGGAACCTGGTTTGTATAGTAAAAACGTTAATGAATGATCTGCATGTGCAGAAATCATATAAAAATTAAAATATGTGAAGAACATGTAGGAAATAGTCAAACGCATCCCATAGGGAGTGTATTGCCTATATAAAATACCCTGTTATTTTTACTAGTATTTTTTTTTATAAGTAATACTTAGGTATTTAGGGTAGGTAGCATACTCTCTGTGTCAAGTAGTGCTTTGCCAAGGGGACTGAGCTTCACTGAATTTTGATGAAAGTCTCCCTAAGACAGCCTGTCTGAGCAACACAGAGAGAAAGAAAACGCTGCAGGTAGATTGTACCACTCCCTGTTTGTGTTATCCAAATCCAGGGCCTCTGTGTGTGCATGTACCTGCTTTGTTGCCAGCATGGATGTAGACAGTTTCTGAATGAGCAGTGGCCCTCTTGTAGGTGGTTACATTTCCACTGAATTAGATTTTTTTTGTGTCTAATTTCTTCTATTAAATACCTGTTAGTTAACAAGTAATAGAAGATTGGTGTCTTCAGGAGCAGCTCTACGTGTATGATGTAGCACTTATTAGAACTAAAAATAACTAAACATTGTGTCAGAGACAAATGTCTAATTCTGCCACTGATTTCTAAGCACTGAGTATTACCTGCATTTTGTTATTATAATTTTCCTGTGTTGTCAGTGTCTATGATATAATACTAACAGCATAGCTGACTCTGCAGTGCTCTGAGTGGATGGGTCCTCAACATAGTCAAAGGGCACCTGTAAATGAAGTAAAGCAGTCTTGCAGCTGCCTACAGTGTTCTGCGTAAGCAAGCATGGTTTTTAGTGGAACAAAACTCACAGTGCTGCTCCTTAAAATGAAGAAATGGAGATGGGACCAACAGCCTAGCTACTTGATTTATCTGCTGAATACACAGTTGTAGAAAGAGAGCACACACTAATGGATTTGTGTATACAGCAACTGTTCTGACAACTTCATGGGTTCTGTTGTCCATTGTAAGCGGAATGACAGGAGGCAAATATTTGGGTATCTCAGTTGGAATTGAGACTTGATTTACTTGGTGTTTATTCAGAATAAGGATCTGTGTAGTTACTTAATGGCATAGGATGTTTTATCACTTAGAGATGAGTAGTTCAGGCATTTTGGAGAATTGTGTCATTTACTGCGTGCCTGGGAAGCTGACAGCCACATAGCTTCTGTTGCTTAAAACCCAGAATTGGTGTTTTGTCTCAGAAATACAGAGCACAAAATATTTGTTCTTGAATATCTTATTGCACCCAATAAGAAGAAAATGCATATATTTCTAGTTCTTTCATTATGAATACAATAAATAGATAATCCAGCATGAAATCAACTATACAGACTTTTTTCAGGGTTGTGTGTGCAATGGAAATAGGAAAATTTGCTTAGCGGGAAATCCAAAAAAGGGACCACGTTTAGAAAGTAAGTAGTGGTCAACTATGATGTATAGTTTCTGTTGTTTAATATTTTTTCTATGAACCAGAGTATCACTTTTCTTGAACATGTTATGAAATAGATGGGCAGTGAGCATTCTCTGTAGGAATTTTTATAAGTGGTGCAAACAAAAAAAATAAACATTTAGAAATTGAGAACTTGAAATATAGGAAATGTCAAGAGTTAAAGCTGCCGTTCAGACGTAATTTATCTTGTTCTTGCTCTTCACCTTCTGTTATATGAATTCCATAACCATAACTATGAATTCCGTAACTAAGGCTTTTTCCTGCCTCAGTCAGTGCTGGTGTTCACATAATGGATAGCTTTTCAGCATTTTTTTTCTCATCCATTGCTCACTATGTAGGCACAGACCTTGCTCTTGGTATCCAAATCTTGCTCCAACGTAAGTTGTGAAGAGTGCTCCTGGATTCATATGTTTCTCATAGACTATCAGAAGCTTAATGAGAACTCATTTTTCTGCATACTTCACACTATCTAGCAATCCACGTTCTTAGCAGTGCTGCTGCTGATAGTTGAGGGTTGCAGCTCTTGATTACTCTGCCACTCTTCTGGTCAGACCTCGAGACATGTTGGACGTGTGGAATTGCACCTAAGATTTGCACCTAAGATTGCTTCTGTACAGTTTTTGCCTAACAGCAAAGAAGCTCTCTTTGGAGGTGGAAGAAGTACTTTCAGCCATCATGTAAAACTGTTTTCTCTTCTTACAGTCTACACCTTGTTTTGCTTCCATCAGAGGGAGGAACCTTTATGCGTGTCGTGCTCTGCAGACAGACCAGGAGGCGGGAGCTTCCACGAAGGATGGAGCAAGAGGGATTGAGGGAAGAAACAGGAGGTAGAGATGGGAACATATGTGACTCACTCCACTGGGAATATACTTAAGTAGATCCCTAAGTCCAATTATGTTTAGCTAGAACAATTCAGAAGCAATACCTTGCAGGATCCTCACAAGAAAAATGAATGCATGTGCTGCTGGGGAGGAAATAATCACAGAATCACAGAATCACCCGGGCTGGGAGGGACCTCAAGGATCATACAGTTCCAGCCCCCCTGCCTGGCAGGGCCACCAAACATACACATTTAGATCAGGTTGCCCAGGACCCCATCCAGCCTGGCCTTGAACACCTCCAAGGACGGGACATCCACAACCTCCCTGGGCAGCCTGTTCCAGGGCCTAACCACTCTCCTTGTAAAGAACTTCCCCCTAACATCCAACCTAAATCTTCCCTAAATCAATAGGGAGCGGCTGATGAGTAAGGTTAACTTTGCTTTTCTCTTCAGTTCTGGTGTGTCAATAGATAGGAGCCAAACCAAAAGCTCAAATTTGTTTGTGAAGATTTATGAGTGCCTGGGCACATACAAAAATAATTACGAGGAAGGGCTGACCTGGGACTGCTCAGCCTGGAGAGCACTGAGAGGGGATCTTATAAACAATTTTTACTTGAATCAAGTTGTGCTTAGTTCATTTTGAGTCAGTACCTTTTATGAAAGATTTCACTTCTCATTGTTTAAGTAATATTTTTTAATAAAAGCCTCTAAGGTCTTAAGAGCAATGCGTGTGTGCATGTGCTTATTTGGCAATTTAAACAAGTTAGCTTCAACATTTTATTTATCTGTGACACCAGCTTCAGTGAGTAGCACAATTGTCTGAAAATAGGGTACGCATCTTTAATGTTGTGTCCACCTCACGTGATAGACAAGGCAGTGCTGACAGGCTGCTTTCAGAAATTTATCTTCCAAGGGTTCATGAATTCAGAAAGCTAACAAAGACTAGATAAATGAAGATGACCAGATTTGTATCACTTGCAGGTTGTGTACCAATACCCCCATGTGGCTGATACCATTAAGGCAGAGTACGCATAGAAAGACTGCTTGAAGAGAATGTCAGAAAGGTAGTTTATGAAGGTTTATGTTTATCTCTGGCATGCAAGTAACACCTGAATTCTTGAAAACTGCATGTTAACAGTTTCTTATTCCAGAATCCCTTTCCTGATTTGTGCCATAACTGGCAACAAGAAGAGCTTCAATTCTGCAGCTGCAGAATGACAGGGTTTGGTTTAGTTGGACTTTTCCTCTGTTCTGGTGAGAATGTTTCTTGGTTTCTTTTCTTAATATTTCCTACAGAGAAAACAATTTCCATATGGGGTGGGCTGCCCAGGGAGATGGTGGAGTCACTGAATCTGGAGGTTCAAGAAGCATTTAGATCTTGTACTGAGGGAGATGGTTTATTGGGAAATACTGGTCATTTGTGGACAGTTGGACTGGATATTTTTGCAGGTCTTTTCCAACTGTGATGATTCTGTGTTTCTATGATAGGTAAAGATAGGAAGGAAGGAAAGGCAGAATGCAGAGGAGCATCCAGAAATCTTGGTTATCCCCTTAGTTCTGACCCTGTTCTTGGTAACAAAACCAGTAGAATGAAAGTTATACATTGCAATGTATTATTCCTTCTTGAATGCATCCCTATTGTGAAACAGATGTTTCGACTGCAGTAATGCAGGCCTCTAAGTGAAGAACTTTCCAGCTTTTGTTAGCCTATTGTTGGAGCATTTAAGAAAAGACTGCACTGTGATATGTCAGTTAGCTGTCAGCTCAGAAGCCCTTCTGCAGCATCCTCTTGTGTACTTGAGGGTTCAGAGCAAAGTGGATGAATGTTCTTCTCTCTAGTGTCTGATAAGTCAAGGGGAACACTCATAAATTTCTGTCCTGAAGCGTGACGCTTACGTTTCTAGCATAGCATTCATATCTGTAAATGTTATTAGCTTCAGAGTATTCCATCTGCCTGAACTGGGCTGTATTTATTTAGTTCAAATAGAAAATATATCCATGTAATTATTATAATGTGCATTAGGAAATTAAATTGATTTTGAAACTGTATGAAAATAGGAGATATTAAATGGAACTGTGAAATGACCCCTGCAGGCTCTGTAAAATGACAAAAACTTTCTGGCCAGTCATATTGGTTCTGGTGCAGCATACTGGTACATGTTTGCTCTGTGTATGAACCAAGAATACAGTGGGATAAATCTTAGGTATTACTTGGGTGTTCCTGCTTCTAAATGAAAACAAATCCAGGTTATCTCCATTTAATTTAATTTTAGACTTTTACGCATTATTAATTTTCCTTAAAACAACAGTCTTTCAATAGTATGCTTTACTTTAGAACAGAACTTCATATTCTGTTGCCCTTTTTTGACAAATGTGTATTGTTTGGCAGGGTCTGATTAATAAAATTTATTTATGGTATTACAGAGTACCAAAAAAATCAGTTTTCCCAACTTTATGGAAAATAACTTCAGGTATTACACTTTTTCATAATATTTATTACTGGTATATATAGCCTTAAAATATTTTAGTAATAACAAAAGGAAATAATGAGCTATAATTCAAAATATTTTTGTCAGGTTGCTAAAGTTTTGCTCCTTCTGGAGAGAAGAATAGCAGGGAGAATAATGAGGTAATGCTTATCTGTATGATCTTTAACATTTCAGCCTGTGTATTGAACGAATTTGTTTCTCCATATTTGCATTCTAGATTTCAATGCAGCATTTTCTTAAAAGCAGAAATAGGTGCTGAAAGATTTTTCTGGCACTAACAAGAGCCATGACAATCTTTAAATATAGTGAGCCGTGTAATGGGGTTAGTTGGCAGCAGCAGGAGGATGAGTCAGGCAGTTGGTAGTCCAGCACCCTGTCCTGAGCCATCATTTCAGCTTTGCACTGCTGTTCTACCCAGTGGAGAGTGGCCAGGAGCAAAGCTTTTAATTGCAGCAAGAGAAAGGGCAGTGTTTTGTCATTTGACTTTTAAGTCATTGCAGCTTGTCCTTACTGGGATGATGTTAAAAATGAGTTAATAGTGAAATGCTTGATGAGAGTACAAAATAACTTTTTTTTTTCTTTCCCCTTCATTTGCTGCAGTTTGCTCCCTATTGGCACTGTTCCCCCTGCTGTTCCTATATGTTGCAGACATTTGTTGTAATTTTCCTCTTGAGCTGCCTTTGCATGATTTACATGAAAATCAAAACAGAATGCCTTCCCTGTGCTGTTTGTTTGTTTTAACTTCATGTACTGTTGTTCCTCAGAGCTAATAGACCTGTGGGAATTCAAGCAAGCTGAAAAAGAGATTTGCCTAACAAGAGGATTTTGCCATTTAAATTGAAAAATCTTCTTGAACTGACTCCAAGATCTAATGCTAGTCCCTTTAAAAAAAAAAACCCAAGGAGTAGAGAGCATCTTCCTCCAACACCTGAATGTTTTAAGATGTTTTGGTCTTGGAAAAAGATGAAAATGGGTCAAAGTACTAAAGATAGGAAGGGAACGATCCAGATATTCTTAACTGATTTTAGTAATAATGCTGACATCTCCCTGTGAAACAATACTGCCACAACATATGTTTTTATAGTTTAAAAATAGAACTGTTTGCCACTCTCCTGGCATAGTCACTCATACTGTTGATTACTGTAGATTAAAAACAACAGCCTATTCTCTAGCCGGTGCTGCAGTATCTCAGAATTATGGAAGAATATCAGTTCATTTGGTACATATTAAAATTAGCAGGGGATTACTGTTTAATTGTGCAGTACTGGTTGTACTACAGGAAGAATTTCAAAGGTGCAGTAAAAGAAATGAGGTTCTAAACAGCAGGGTTTGTACTTTAAAAACAGGCATAGTTAGAGGTCTTGTGTAATGCTATTTAAGCATTTCACTTCCAAAGCAGTGGCTTCACTATGCTAATGTTGAAAGTTTAACCTTTCTTACTGTTATCCCACAGCATTTTTCATGGCTGTATTTTACAAGAAGCGATTTCCTTATGGGAAACTAAGGAACAGCATTCAGAAGATTTACGCTCTCTGCTGTACCTATTCTGAATAGCTGCCTGCTTCACTAAAAGGGTAAAAATGAAATGTCTAACTGTTAACAGAAATTCTGATTTTGCAAAATGTATTTTCTAGTTGGTAGAGGCATAAGCGTTTAAATAAACATCTCTTTGCTTGTTCTGACAAGGGTGTTATGATCATTGAAGCTACATTCCAAAGAACATCTCCCAAGTTTAAACAAAACCTAGAAGGCGCTAATAAAAAATGGGAAGCAATTTAGTACAATCTTAGAATGGCCTGGATTGAAAAGGGCAATGATCATCTAGTTTCAACCTCCTTGCTGTGTGCAGGGTCACCAACTACTAGACCAGGCTGCCTAGAGCAATACCCCATATAGGATATAGGAAACTTACCTTTCAAGGTGTCAGCAGAAACAACTCTGATTGATTTGAAAAAAGAAATATATATATTTGAAACACTGTGCAAGCACAATTAAAATTTGAAACAGTGTACGTCATGCTCTATTTGCAAGGAGTTAGGAATTTCAAAGAAATGCATAGTAAGTGTTAGAAATGTCCGACTGGACATTACTAAGAACAGAAAGAAAGGAAGAGTATAAATGTATTCCTTGAATACCTTAAGGAGGAAGGTGCAATAACTATTGCTGAACTGCTTCTTGTCACATTTTCCTTTAGAACTGTAGAATTAAAGATTTTCTTGGCTTTGTTCATAGAGTACACTTTTCTGTTCTTTTGAATTGCATTTGGTTTCTTCTCTCTGTTCTAATAATGAAAATGTCTTCTGCACTTTGTAGAAGAAGCTAGTGTTGACACAAACTGGTTGGATGGTTGGCCAGCAACTTGCCTTACTTAGTTTACTGTCAACTTTTTTTTAAAGCATTGGTGAAAACTGTATGGGAGAACTTAAACACCCTGAGGCCTAAGCATAGGACAAGCAAAACTCCCAGGCTACTCTATCTTTTAAAAACAAAAGAAATGGTTATTGGATTATTTTCTTTTGGCCCTCTTCTTCCCATTCATCTTGCATTTCATCCTGCATAGAGATCTGCTGCACCTCTGATTGGGACGAGCAAAGTGTAAGTTTCTTGCAGAACAGACCTTCGGCAGTCCAGAGGAGCTGGACTGAATTTTATTCACAGACTATTGGAAGTAAAAAAATTTTTGTTACCAAGCAGCAGTCCCTGACATTAGAGCTGTGCTAGCACCTGTATTCCTAGACTTCCTTCATCTAGCATAGAACAAGAGCGGCTTAGAATCTTGCTTAGACTTTTCTCTGTTCTGTTATTCTGCATTCGGTACTCATTGGCACCTTACCTTGAATTTTTGGCAAGATCACAGACTTTTCTTCCTGCATCTCTTTTTTTGCAGGAGACCTTTATGGGGTTCTGCTCTAGAGCCCTTTTGCAGAGCCACGAGTAATTGCCTGCAGCAGCAGGATGGAATTTCCTGGAGAAATATCCAGGATGCAGCTGCTAGTATAGCACCTACTCTGAATTTGTTCCAAATACAGTTACCTGCTGTTGTTTGGCACCTTTGGGCTGCCTCAGAAATTTATTTTCTACTGTCCTGTACCTGTCTACTACATTTATTTTTCTGTTCCCCCCCCCCGCACACACGCTTCTTTTAAGTTGAGGCTGGAAGACTTGTGAAATGCATGTATTCTGTGCTTCAGTATGAAGAATGGAATCTTCTGGCTAATTTTCTAGCTGATAAGGACTAACCAGTGTTTAGAGATTCTCTGAATGTTTTATTAGCTAGGATCAGAAACAACATTCAGAGACTGTTGGTGTTGGAAAGTGTGGAAAGGTGGAAAGAGGTACCAAGGTGCATGTTTGTGTGGAATGGGACATAGAGAAGGAGGAAGAATGATGAAATACATACTTGGTTGAAACAGCAGGGTAATGATGGATGATCACTGGTGATGCTCCGTAGACAGACTTATTTGTACTTGGAGTAGGGGAAATAATCATATCCCTTGCTGAAGGAGTTAATTTTGAAGAGTTTCCTCACATAATCCTTTTCAGTTTTAGTTTTGTTTACTGAGGCTCAAGTAACAGCAGAATCCTGATGGAAGGGCAACGTACCAAAGCATGAGAGAAAAATTATTTTTTTCCAATACTGTGATAATTTGTCCACTTTCCAAAATAATGTGTATATATAAATATCTTTTAGTTAAGATTAATCATCTCCTTGAAAACAGAACAGTGCCTTAGATGGAGGGATAGCAGCTGTGTGGACATTGGAGTTCACCAGTAAAGTTGAGAATGAGGATGCTTGCAGGAGTCACAGAGGCAAACTGCAGAGCAGATATTCCATGACAGATCATGCTTAAAGGTCCTCCCTTGGCCTAAGTAGAAATCAAATAGTAATGGTAATACAGGTTTATCTTTTAATTTAAATTCAGTCAATTTTTACCAATGAATGGCATGAAGCTTTTGACTCCTTAGAAACAATGAAGGCTTGAGATAAGTGTGTGTACACTGAGTTCTCTATGCAGTGTTCTGTTGTTTCATGTGCCTTTATTGCTGAGTTCCTTCCCATATGAACAGAAGATAGAGACTTGGGAGTGACAGTGATGAAATGAGAAAGTGGGAGATGAAATGAGAAAATGGGAATTAGATTACATGAATACAGTGAGCACAAGTGGAACTTGGATTGCTGTTGATTGTCATTTACACAAATGTATTAGCTGCTTTCATAAGGCCTTTATGTATTGTTTGCTGATGTATTTGTTTGTAACTTCTTTGAAAATTCTGTGCAATTTATAAGCTACACAGGCTATATTATATGTAGTTGGTAAAAACTTGCTTTCACATCCTTCTTATTCCAGAAAATATGAAGTTAGCTTTAAAAAGGCTGTCGGTGGTATTATTATTATTATTATTATTATTATTATTATTATTATTATTATTA
>JAPSGF010000005.1:7754151-7850491 GCA_035772895.1 Perdix hodgsoniae | reverse complement strand
TTATTATTATTATTATTATTATTATTATTATTATTATTATTATTATTTTCACTAATCCAGTAAGGTAAATTATCTTCGTGAAAGAAAAGAAGGGGGGGAAGGAGGGGGAGTTAAGAAAAATATTTTGCAAGCTCCTGTTTCTTTTTTTTTTTTTTTCATCCTGTTGCATATTAAATGTACTCTGTGTGAAGGGAACAGTTGTCCACCTGATTGTATGTGTTTTACTGTATGACAGTTGAATACGTACTAATTCCTTATAGGATGGATATGACGTTCTTCAGTGGAGTGAATTGGGAGGGAAAGCATAGAAGATTTTTCATATAACATTTTAAAATCATGAAAAGTATTGCTCAGAAAAAAAAAACAACCAACAAACCCACTCTTCAGATGAACTTTCTTCCAGTAATTTTGGGAACAACTTTTCTTCTTTTTGCTAAATCATTAAGGCCACCTTGAAATCAGAAGTGAAGAAAGTGGTGGTTTGGCAGGGATGCCCTCTGTCAGTAAAGTCATGATTCCTCTGACACTAGTGTTCCAAACTTGGAACAAAAATGTAAGCATGAACTATCAGAACAAAAAAATGTGATCCTGTTAGATTTTCAGGGAATTACAGAACAGATTTCTGTTGTGTTCTTATCTTGTGTTTCAAAAAAAGGAGGTCAGTGTGAGCTGCATATACAGTTATTTTACGTAACTCTTTGCGTAGTGTCAGCAAAACAGAAAGTGGAAGCTCACCCAGTGGTGGATTCATGCAGAAAAGCAATTTTTATCTGTACTTTGGTCCCTTGCAGAGCTCATCTTTTTTATTCTGTGAAATTGATGATGACATTTCTGAGCACAAGACTTCTCTTGGTCTCAGCAGTCCAGGGACATCTGCTGTGCTTTCTGTGTCTGAGGGTGCTGTGGTATTGTTTCTTTCTTGGTATGTCTGAAAGATTTCCTGGTTTTTAGTCTTGTTGTTATCCTGTCACAAAATGGAGCTTTATTTTCTGACTGCCCTAGCCTCTCAGATCTGTGCTGACTTGCAGGATATTTTGATACTTAAGCACTACGGTGTCCTGGATCTTCAACTGCACAGTCTTTCTGGAGCATGTACTGTGTGTATGGGTTTGTGATATCATAGAACGTCTCAGGTTGGAAGGGATCATCCAATTCCAACTCCCTGCCATGGGCAGGGCTGCCACCCAGCAGCTCAGGTGTCAGTTTATACTTTTTAAGTATTTTAGAACATCATTGCTACTTAGATAATAGTTTTAAATGCATGCAGATTAGGGAAAACTGTGTACCCTCAATTGTTTTCTAGATTACAGCTTTGAATTAGAAGAAGGATCCAGTTTTTTTTTTTATCTGTGGGAGCATTCTTAGTCATCCCTTCTCCATCCCAGATGCTCCCGAAGCCTTCCTCTTGCCTTACATGCTTTCAGTACCCGGACTTATTTTCTTTACACAGATAGGAAGAGCCATTCTCATTAGTCCTTCAACAATTTTGTCAAAGTACAGATGTTTTCATTTTACTTTGCATTGCTTTAGCGTGGACAGGATCTCTTACAGACTGCTGTATGAACCTTGTGGTGCTATGTGGCCTACTCACATCAAAAAACAATAATTCTTCTAAGAAATTTAAATTTTTAAATAAGTCAATACAGCAAGGTTAGGAAGCCCAGGAAACTATTTATGCAGATTCACATAATAAGCTTGTGGCAAAGTTGAATGTATATCGTAAATTCCAGGAGTCTCAGCCTTTTTCTTCAACCGTAATACCAACCTTCTCTCTATCATGCCAAAGAAAAGCCAACACCAGAAATGCCACTTGCTGTTGACACATGGGTGCCATTGAATATGGTGTAATGTACCCAAAGCCAAGGCACATCAGGACATAGCAAATCTTTGAGAGATGAGACTCCCAAAAATTGTTGATCTTTCTTCAATCTTCCTGGTATCTTGAACCAAATATAGGACTGCGAACTTGCGGAATTTCTTTCCGTATTCAGTAGGGCAAAATATTTTGGGGCATCCCTTGTCAGTGCTGGTGAAAAGTGATTAGATCTTAAAAGGACTTCAAAAACAGATTACTTGTTTTCTCCTTGTTTATATAGGAACAGTTTTGTGTCCAGTTGTGGAGGGCTTCATCTACATATCTCAAGGAAATATAAGACAGGGGGGGAAGAAAAAAGGCCATCAAAATTTCAACAAAACATACACAACAAAAACAAAACTTGGAAAGCTGTTTTCAGTATGCACGTGCTTGTACTGAGGACGAATGATTTTTTGCTTTGAAGTCAGACAGATTGGAGACAGCATCAAGTTTAAAATGTTGAAAAACAAAAGCAAAGGTGATTTTTCAAAGTCTTATACCTTTGAGCTCGATTCATCTCGCTAGTATTTGTGTTGCAGAAATATGTCAAGAATGGAACCAGCTTGATTTTCTGTATTTTCTGCAATTTTGTGCATCTTCAAATAGAATTATTGGAACTGTCCTTTTTTTTAGGTGAGTCCTTATTGCAGAAAAATGAATTTTAAAACTTTTTTTGTTTGTTATCTTTGCAAATGTTAGCTAGTAGCTGGTAAATGAAACCAGACTGACTTCACTGATACCTGGAAGATTTCCAGCTGCCTTAAGGCCGTAAGACACCTTGTATACTGATGGACAGAGAAGGAATACCGAGACCTGTCTAGCACTGCTATCACTGGAACTACTGATGTGTTACATGCTTGAGCGTTTGTTGAGAAAAGGCTAAGGTTCAGCCAGCCCGCAGATCCTCAGAAAAGTCTGCCAGCAGCAGTGACGTCAGCGCCAATTCTGGTGGCTGTGTTTTACTGTGACTGATCTGCCAGTATTTGGACTGAAACCGCCGAAGATGCAAATAGTGTGAAATGGTGTAAGTCCGTACATTTCCTTGGGGCGGTTCCCATTTACATCAGAACCAAACTCAACTTGGTTCATTATTAAGTAGATGTTTTGTGCACTTCTAGAAATTATTATTTTTAACACTAATATATCATCTTTTTTTTTTTTTTTCTTTATAATGGTTTCAGTGTTACAGAATGAAAAGACTCAGTTGTGATTTCACCTACGTGAATGTATGCTTTGGGAAAATATTCTGCTGAGCTCTTGAACATATAAGAAGTGGCAGGCTTGTAGGCTGGACTCCAGAACCATCCCACTTATCTGTGGATTATATAATCAAATCCTGTGTGTGTTTCATGTTGCTAGGACAAAGTACAAACAGCAAAGTGAAATTAATTCTTATATAAAAGGAGGCCAGGAACTGCCAGATTTTGCAGCATTATTGCAGCAAAAGTGTTTTTGTTGTTGTTGTTTTGGTGGGGTGATGAGGATGAAAAATGGGTTGGATCCATGCTGGACCCAGGCAGCAGGTGAAGCTGTGCTTACTCAAGTCATTCATCTGCACAAGGATGCAGGTGAAGGGGAGACAGAGAAAGACATCTCTTGGCTTTTTGTATGTGGTCAGAAGCCAGCTGCAAAATACAAGACAATATTTTATCTTCCCACATTTTTGAAGAAATGAAGGCAGTAAGGGAACACTTGAATGCCATATTTTGAAATTCTTTGTTTTGTTTTGCAGTTTGCCATTTGTGATTTGTCTTTCTAGCTGGCAATGGCCACAACTTAAAAATTACAGTACATCTTGAATGCTTCTGTGCATCTGAAAACTGTTTTATCTCTTGTTGTGGTATTTGGAAAAATTTTTGCAGAAAATAATTCCACCAAGATCTTGGGGTGCCTAAAAAACACTGGCAGTTTTGACCTGAATTTACTGAAGTGTTAGAAGTTTCTCAGACTCTCACTGAGCAGTGATTTGCTTTTGGTGCTGCAGATAGCCTGGTGGAGGCACTTTGGTGAATGCAGGATCGAGGCCCTCCTTACTGCCGAGCTTTTTTCAAAACCTCACTTTGCTTTTTAAATGTGTTACAAATTATGTGTTGAAGAACATGTTTAAAAAATATCAGTCAGAAGTGTTAACAAAAGCTCTTAGATGATAGCCCATTAGCTGTTGCTATGCCATCTCTTGTTTTGGTTGTCTCCTCTGCCTGTTTTTGAGTAGACTTTTGCATTTTAAATGCTCTTTTATTATCTGTTGCAGCATGTCTTTTTTTTTTTTCCGCCCCTGCTTTTACTGCCTTGCCTGTCTCTTTCTTTTCCCATTTCTAACTTTTGTGTTTAGCTTATGTTGCCCTCTATTTGTCTGTGGTTCCACGTATCTGAAGCAGCTAGCCATGTCAAAATATAGTGACTGTAGTAAGCAAAGCAGTCCAGTTGAAAACTGAAATCCATCAGTTGGTTTTCACAGTTAGCAAGGGCCTACAAAATCCTGTACATTTAATTTTGAAAGAGGCATGGAAAGGAAGACAACCCAGACTATAAACCTCAAAACCTGAAGTCCCCATTCCTCTATACTCAAAAGACAACTCTAGTTATATAAATCAGAAACCTGTTTTCCTTTTTTTTTGCTTTTGTTTGTTTGATTGTTCGTTTTACGTTGTTTAAGATACTTCTTTGGTCTAGATATATGCTGGTAGGAGAAAGAAGGTTAAAGTTCCTCCTGCATTAGTCCAAATCCTTACCCAGTGTGCAGTGTATGTGTACATAGTATTAGAAGGGAAATGAGCATTTTTCTGTCTGGAGAAACTACAACATTGCAATCCAGTGACCTGAAAGTTAATAGGAGTTGTTAGCACAGTCAAAGCAAATGAATAATTACCCCTTTACTGCAAATTTGTTTCACTTCTGATCCATCTGTATTTTAGTTCCTGTGGTGCATGAACAAGGCATGCAGTACGTCTCTTTCCTTTCCAGAACATCAGCTACCAAAATGTCAAATGCATGTCTGGTTGGTGCTCTCTGAGGATGAAAGTCCATGTGCTGCAATAAATCTGATACTGGAAAGATGACACTGTAGAAGTGTAGAAAAATTGGTTAATGGTAAACTACTCAGCTGTTACAGCTTTCCTCCTTTCTTAAGAAGTACACATTGGTCTAGTTAATTCCCTGCTTTAGGTTTAGTTAATCCAAATGTTTTAATAGCTCTCAGAGACAAAGGACCTATTTGGTTCATTTTAAGCTGTTTGTTTTTCTAATATCAGATTACAGTGTAACAGGACTTTGATGTACGGAGGAGCAGTGTAGGCTAGACCGAAGTTCTGGCTGGCCTGTTTCTCACAGGAGCCTGTGGGGCAATGTAAGAACATAGAAGGCCTATGGTGTTTCTTCAGAATACCTGGGTTCTCAAAAACTGCACCTTGGGAACTTCCTCAGCTATTATTGCATGGTTTGCAGATCTCAGGGAGTTTGTTGTGCAAGAACCATTCTTTGGTTTTTGGACCATTTGAAATTTTAGGAATGTCAGTGACTTCAGCATGCCATGGAAGGTGGTGTCTCCCAGCAGTGATGCTGCTGGAGAGCCTCCACCTTTGGATTGGTTTGAATATGTCTGTGCAAGCTGCATTTGTTCCTGGTTCCTGCAATGTGTTGCTGAAATGGTAATACTCAGAGGTCATTGTTCTGAAGGTGAAGTTACGATTATGCTTCTGTGTGCATCAGTTTTTTGCATTTATCTTCTAATTTATTGACTGGTAACTGTGATGTTCTTCATAGCTGGTGCTTGTCCGCCGTGCTGTGCTCTATCATTTTGCATTGCATCTTTCCATGTTCGTTTAATGTTTTTAAATGCAAGAAAATCAGCTGTTGAAAAGTGACTGTTTCATCTTATCCTTCCTTTCAAGTCAGAGCATTATGGGGTAGCTACTTTCTCTATGCACCACACTTGCCACTTAAACTTCTCTGTGATGTCAACTGTCTGGCCTGCTTCAGTGGAAAAGCTTCTGACAAAATTTGAAATGATGAACTACTGTCCTGAGCAGAATGACTTGCTGTATTTATTTTTTATTGGCAAATCAGACCATCAGAACAGAAAATTTCATATCTGCTTAGTAACTGCTTAAACATTTAATTTATGGCATGACTAAGTGCATTCCTGATAGGAGTACATGTTAATGTTGTTTATGTTCTTCCCTCTCAGTAAATTCCCTCAGTAGTTTGTCCTGGAGAAGACTTGATGAAATCTTTCTGATTAGCTGCATTAGGAATTATCTTTCCTGCTTCAACATACTGTATTGTTTTTTTTTATTGTTTTCTTTTGTCATAGCAACTCTGAAGACTATCTTGTAGACTGACACAAGGCAATGTAGCAATTCACGGTTGTTATTTCTGTGCATCTACCAGAGGGGATGGTAGTCTTAAGTTGTGCTTACGTGGATATATAATGAACATTTGAAATTCTTGAGCTACGTGAGACAAAAAAATGACTAAAAAGAATTAAACTCAGTGAGTTAAATTAATATTTCTTTGCCAGACAATAATGCGTAACGTTAGTCCAAAGCTGTTAGAATACATGGAGTCTGACATTTGCATGCATCCTTCTGGTAGCCTTGGTATGTGGAACATTCCCATAATTCGGAATAAGCTACTGCTTATAAATGAGTGCAGATGTGAATTATTGGAAGCAGGCTATAACAATCTGTTGCCACATTTGCGAAGCACTTAATTTTATGTATATTTTGAATTAGTTGTGCTATATCTTTTGTTCAGAAATATGTCAGGAACTATATAGGGAGTCTTAAATATTCCATCTCTGACATGGCTGAGAAACAGCAGAGACAAAATTGTTTGATGATGAGACTTCAAATAGAATAATTCAGTTGAAAGGGACCTACTAAGATCATCAAGTCAAAATGTCACTTAGCACTCTATATCCTGGATTTGGTCTGAGAATAACAATTTCACAGGTCAGTGGGTTTTCTGAAGAATGGGTTCAGATATTGAGCCAAGCTTAATGTGTACCTACAGCTTTGAGAAAGGGCTTGAAAGATCAAGAAAGAAAAACTGATTTTGGAGTTTTCAAGATCAAATGGATTTGAGAAAACCTATTTTGCCTTTCCTGGTGTTATCAAATTATCTGATTATGCACTGTTTTTCAGCAGCAGTCCTGCCTTGTGCTGTACCAAGAGTGAAATGGCCTGAACAGTGAATTGGACTGTGCAGTGAAGGAGAGATGGTTCATGTTCAAAGGATGTAAAGGGAGAATGGGATGTGAGGGCATGAGTCCAGCTTTCGGACCAGTGTAGAGTGTCCACAGCTACAGCATATCCTGTGTGACGCTGTCTGGGCAGGAATTTTGTAAGTGAGAGGAGATCTCTTTGGTTTAACTTCAGGTGACTGAATTTTAATTTCAGTCTGAGTTTGTCACCAGTGGTTCCATTACACAGTCAGTGAGAAAGAGTCACCACACCTGGACTTCAACCCATCCATTTCATTGCAGACTTTTGTTTTTAGGTTTTAGCCACTGAAAAGATGCAGTTCCAAAAATAAATGCCTTATTGACTGTAAGGTGACTAGATGAATAGCTCTGATTTAAGTATCTAATTAAGATATCCAGTCGTAACACTTCATTAGACAAGGCAGTGTTCCTATGGTCACTATACGCTCTTCTGTCTTTCTGGTTATCTAGTTTGAAGCTTGGAATCTAATTGGAGAGGTGTGAAGGAAGCAGAAAATGGCACCAGTGTTTTGTTGTATTGACTTTATTACTTTGAATCCTTCATGTGTAAAGAGAATACTAATGCTTGCCTGAACTGTTTTTTAGTACTGTACACAATCCAGCTTTGCATGTGTTCTCTGCATCATGTCTTTGGATTGTGGTTTCACAGTGCTCTTCACCCTTCTAACCAATAGCACAGATATCCCTGTTCTGATCTTGATCTGATAGAATTTTATCTGGCTGAATGGCTGCATTACTTGTGGCTGATCAGGTCACCCTCAAGACTTGAATATTATATGCAGTTCCTGTGTCCTTGTGACTGGGAGAAGAACAGAGAGGAAGATGCCTTTATCCTTTCTTTCACTTGCCCAGGGCACCTGTTAAGAGCTGCAGGGTTGCAAGATACCAGACCTGAAACTAATTACTGCCTCAAGAACCAGTGTCCTAGACATTAAGCCAATGTAATTTGGGGAATAAATCGATGTTTGGGATAAATACAAAACATTTCTCTATTATTTGTTTGAAAGTAAATATATGAAACTTCTAGAGCTGTTTGTATATTCAGAGTAATAAGGTAAATCATAGTGAAGATGAATAGCAGTGTTTTAAGTCATTATAAATTCACAGCAAATAATACAGTATCAGTATACTTATTTTTAATCACCCAGAACTGACAATTGTACAACATACAAAGTTGTCATAAGTTGCTTATCCAAGATCAACACTTAATGATCCCGTGCTGACTCTTCTGAAAACAAATACCAATACAAAATATTTTAATTAAAGATCTGCAGTTAGTTTCTTCAAAGTTTAACGTATCATTATCCATCTTCTTGCTCGTTTTTCTTTGTCAGGTGTTCCTGGAGAGGTGGATATGAGTCAGATTAACTTTTTTCTTGGAACATGTGAAATATCTGGAGCTGGAGATCTTTAGTTTTGACGAGCTGTAGTGGCTGGAGTCCAGGCAACAATTACTTGCCTGCATCTCATGTTGGATATATTTTGAGTGAGCTGTATTATATGTGTTTTCCCATAAGACTTTATGGAGGCTGAACTTCTTGGACTGAGGGACTTCACCAAAGCTTACTGTTCTAGATGTATGTGTTCATAGGCATTTGTATACTTGCATGAACATAGAGTTTCAGTGATGAGAGATTTTTAAGTTAAGGTTGCTTTTTAGGTCTAAGTGATAAACTTCATGTGGTACAAATGATAGTGCTGTGTCTTGGTAGCAGGGTAATTTGGTTGCCATATGAATATAAATCTGCAGGGGAAAAATTGAAAGCCTGCTATTGTAGTTTATCAAGCATCCTGTGGTGTTTTTCAGGAAAGATTGCAAATTACATTTTTTGCATATTAAAAAAGCCGCTGCTGCCTTTGAAATCGCAGACGTATAACCTTACAAGTGCTTTATAATACACTTGCACTGAATTTTTTGAAAAAACAGAGAAGTTTATTTCTGTTCGTACTTCACTGATTGCCTGTCTGCTGTTTGATAAAGTCTTTAACTTCAGATCACAGCTCAGTAGCAAACCAAGAGTGAAAAAAGAAGACCTCCTGAAGAGATGACATTCTCTCTGGTAATTTATTAAAATTGTTTCTGTAAGGGAGTGAGTAAAGTGTGCTCTACCAGTTCTGATCTGTTCTGCAGAAATTACATCACTATTATGAAGTTGTTTTTTTTCCATATGAAGAGCTGAGATATGGCTCAAAATCTTAGGGCCTAATTTGTAGTATATTACGCACCCTCAAGGTCATTCCATTTCTTATCGCTGTTACAGCAAGAGGAATGCTTTTGGAAATGGTGAAACAAATACACCTTGATGCAAAGCTGCAGATGATGCTTCAGTCTAAGGTTAAAGCTTACAATGTCAGCTCAACTGTAGGATGATGATGATGACAGTTATGCTCCTTTCTGTTGATCTGTGTCCTCAAGTAACAGTGGTTCACTTTACTGTAGGTTACCCAACACTTCTGCTGACTGGTATTGTGTGTTTGACTCTGTGGCAAATAATTCCCTTTTAAAATCTGTGTTAAATTTATGGAGAGGTTGACTAGAGTGACAGGCAGCCTTATCTGTGGCTTTCATGGGTTGATGCCTTTTTTTGGTGGAGAATGTGGCAATACTGATTGAATATTTAGGAACTGAATTAAGATAATTTGATAAGGCAACAGCTGGTGTCATTTGTTCAAATCTGTAATGACGCTGTGTTTACATCTGTAAAAGGTTTCCATGTATAATTTAAAATGATTGCTTTATGTTAAATAGGAGTGTACCATAATGTAATTTTTCTGAAATACTTGTGAGAGGAGAACAAATATTTTTAATTATTATTATAAATAATAATATATTTTTCAAAAGGAGTCTTTCTCAACTGTATACATTCTGTCTTGTCTGCCTCTTGATCTAATACACTGGACAAATAAAATTCTTCTTAGTGTGGTGTATGTATGATATAAAAAATACATCAGGGAAAAATCATTTGTAGTGCTGAGTGTCACTGGGGCATTAGATAAATGCATTGATTTCAGTTTAAGGTTAATAGGACAGCACTTTTGTTTATTTTGCTGCTGTGTGTGCCTCAGGCCTCAGGTGGTACATGAGTGACATTCACAAAAGCAGACAGTAGTTAGGATGTCAATAAAACCCACCCGAGATGCATGGCAAAACAGTAGAGGTTGTGACATTCTGCCATGTTATGTAAGAATGTACACAGAGAGACACCAGCCTGTGCTTTTAATGAGATACCTCCTGATGTGGCCACGTGTCATGTGTTCTGCGGGATTTAATGTTGGAAGGTTTTTAAAAGGAATATAGAATTGATGAACTTGAATGCCGTCTTCTCAAGTGGTGTTTAGTAACAAAATGGGATAGTCAAAAGTGAGAGTGTATGCAGCCTGCATCAATAAAAGTGGGCGTTGTTTCTGTTCTAAATGTAAGGAGACACTAATAAGAAATGTACCACGTTGTGTCTGATGATGCAACTTGAGAATTGTCTGGTTGGGAGAGACTGCAGTGAAGGGAAATGCAAATACTGAAAAATAATACAACACTAACACTAATTGATAAAGGCCTTGCTCAGCTTTTTTGTATGAAAAGTTATACATGTGATTTTTCCTTCCAGAACAGAAAATAAATACAGCTGTGTCTGTGAGAACTGTTCTGTGCTGTAACTTGACTGACTGGTCTAGAGAAACTATACAGAAACAAGCACTGTTTGCCACAGAGAGCTGCTTTTGTTCAAGAACTAACTGTATTTCCCTCCAAGTCTGAGATCACAGCAGAACCTGGGACAGAGTAACTGTGTCATTGGAACTTGCTGAGAAATGTGCCTGTTGTTTTCTTGGAGAGATAGGCAGAGAATACAGTGGCTCCAGGGTAGCAAAGATTATAGCCAAGTTTTTCCAGCAATCTAGCCAGATCTGGAGGATTTCCAATTTTCAACTTTCTTTTCTTCTCTTCTCATAATCATTGTGACAGAGCACTGGGATGTCATCATTAAAATTCTTTCTTGCAAGAATACTACAGTGAAAAGGCATTTTCTTTAGAGGTGACTTAGCTGTTTACACTGGATGTAAAGTAGTCTAAAACTGTACTGATAAGTCTTGTTGGTGTGTTTTTGCTGCAGTCGTGTTATGTTTGAATGATATAAGCTGAAACTTCTGTGTAGTGGAGCTCATATCTTTGAAGCTTTAATGTAAAAGCACATACAACTATTGTTATTGCCCAGTGAAATCAGGGAGGGCAGTACAGTCCTGTTTTGGCTTGAGAACTTAACAGCAGAAAGCATCCCATGTTATTTTATTTGCAGTACTTGGTGCATTCAGTGCTTGAGAGATATACCCCAAATTAATGCACAGTCTCAAATTGAAGGAAGCTTTAGTACTAGCTTAGTCATATGGTTTTCCAAGTGTGTTCTGGCTCCTTAACATAAATCGTGATGCTGTAAAATGGAAATAGTGTGCATGAAAATGCCTGATAATGGTGAGAAGTTGCTTTCTAGAGTCATTTCTCTTCTTTCTCTTGTTCTTTAAAGTAATCTGTACTGTTGCTTTGCTTCATTTGACAGGAGACAGGTGAAAGAAATGCTCTCAGCTGAGGTACCCATTTAGCTCTTCCCAGGTTCTAAAGGAATTAATTTTTATTTGCAGTAGTTGTTTAAGGGAGTATTTGCATTATTGTACATCTAAATGGCGAATGGCTGTTACAGAAGGGAACAGACCACCAGAGCCTCTTTGCTGTGCTGTCTTCAAACTTGTGGGGCTTATTCAAATGTGGCTCTCACTCTTGTCCTTTAATTTCTCGATAAACGCTCTGCAGTGGTTTTATCGCTTTCCAGACACCAGGCTGGACCAGGCAATTGCTCTGTAATGTCAGATTGTGAGTGTAGCAAAGCTGGCAAGGAGGTTGACTAATTTGGGTAGGACCAGCTCAGCTGCAGGTTCCTCTCTGGCCCCTGGCAGCTCTGCTCTTTTCTTTACCTGAAGTCTCGTTAAATAATGAACAAATGAATGTTCTTGGGAGAGGAAATATAGGTGGAAATTAATATGTGGCACTGTCTTCCCTTTAACTGCAGTAATGTTTGTGTGGTGGCATTGATAGCCTTCCCATCTTAAAGGGAAGAAGTAATTTCTGCAGATTATTTCAAAACTACTGACGTATTAAACAAATGTTTTGTTCAGTTTAGATATTAGATGATCACTGAATCAGCATCAGAACGTTGGCAGCATAAACTTACCTGACTTTCATCGTTTAAGAGAAAGGAAATAACCTTTTTCTGTTAGAATAAATACATTTTCAGGCCTGCTCTCTGTTCTGCAGCCCACAACCAGTATTACAAAGCAGTAACAGTGTTGGTTTTTCCTGTTTGTGTAACAGCAGGAGCTTTGATGTGTGTTACTCAGAGGTTAGTTGCTACAGTACCCATCCATCAGTTTCTTTTGCTGTGTGTTTCTATCTCTATGCACTCTTGAACTGGAAGAAAAAAAAGAAAAAAAAGGTTATTTTTCTGTTAAATTTTTTTACCACAAACAACGTCATCCCCTTCTTTTCTGTTTTTAACTTGCATAATGTATTCTAACAGCAAATCTTAAAATGCAAATCTTCCTGAACCAAGAGTTGCAGTTTTAGAAAGCTCACTGGGGTTGCTGAGATCTTGTGCTTGGTAATTTAAACACTTGTTTGTTTTAAGATTAACTTAATCTAGAGGCCCCTGGGATCTTCTGGTCTGACCTGCATATGCAGAAGTCATAATAGAGGAATTTGCATCTAGCTATTCTTAAATAAGCCTAAGTACATGTGCAAGACTAGAGCCTAAATATATTTGTTGGAAGTCATGTTCTAGAAAGGGAAAGCATCAAAATGTGTTGAGTTCTTCAGGGGTGGAGCTTTGGTGCTTAATGAACCTCCTTTTTTCTTCCAAATTCAGAATTAAGATCTTTCTGCTTCACTTTCCACTGCTTTTCTTCTGTTGTGTGCTAGATTGGAGAGAATTTTCAGTACTTATTCTCCCCCTGTGGAGGTACTTGTGAGCTACAGAAAATTCCTGGATTTCCTCTTTGATCAGCTAAACAGCTTGAACTCCGTAAGGCTCTTATTTTATGGTGTTTTCTACCTCATTCTTGGAGGTCTCTTCTGCAGTCATCTGAAATTTTTCCTTATCCTTTTGAAATGTGCAAACTGAAGCTGTATCCAGTATTTGTCATTTCAGTAATGCTTTTTAAGACCTTGTGTATAGATTTAAAAAAAAAAAAATCTTGCCTGGGCTTTAGTCCAATTCTGAAACTGAACTGTTTTACAGTTCACTTCTTTTTATGGCCATATTTGAATGCAGCTACTGTGGCTTCAAGGATAAAGTTTCTCACAATGCCCAGTGAGAATCTCATTGTGGTCTTCTCATTACTGTCTTAAACTTCAGACTGAGTATTATAGTCAAAATCTACCTTTTATTCTTGAGAGACAGAGAACTTATTTCATGTAGTAAGTCAGGAAGCAAGAACTATTATTTTGGCATGATACTAAGTGAGAAAGAGAATGCAATCTTAAGTTTATTTGTATGTATTTGTAACTCTCGCCTTGCCCAAATACTCAAAAATTGTGCAAATTGCTTTTAGGTATGTGATCACTTAGCTGAAGTGCTCCTGAGTCTGACTTTTATTTGGCTAATCAAAATTAGGCATGATTTGTAAATGACAATATATATAAAATAAGCATGTATCTTTATAGATTTATATGTATCTAGGCAGACATCTTTATTTGTATTATAGATAAGGGTACTTGCATGAGTATATGTGTATGCATACATGTATATATTGACATTCATCTTTGGTTTATAATCCTGAGAATACAAAAAACCTCAAAATTTAATTTGCTGTATGGAACCTGCGTTTTGCATACCTTAATAGTCCTTTAGAGCTGAACGAATAAATTTAAAAAATCCAGATCGATCTTTGAACTTGGAAGAATCTAGGAAAATATTTCCCATCTATTTAACATAGCTTGCTTTAGAATTCTCAGTTATTGTTAAGTGTTCTGGTGCTCCAAGCTTGACTAATCATGAAGTTTTAGGAATCTTAGATGAGAGATCTGTGCTGTAATTTGTACTATAAAAGGGATTTATGTTTTTCAAGAGTAGAAGCTATCTGATTTTACTTCGGTGGTAGTAAAGAGTGGTTGTTTTATTTGTCGATTTCCTGTATTTTGCATTTAGGGTATCTAGAGCAAAATATTCCCAAATGATGAGGTGTCCCCTGCAGGTAAAAACATGATATTTAGTTGAGTAGGTTTCAGGAATGTTCTGGCATGAGGTTAACTTCTTATTCTGATCTTCAGTGACTTCAGTATTCAGAACAGGTGTTTAAAGGGAAAAGAATGTTATTCCTAATGTTTTTCTGGATTTAATTAGCTTTACTTAAGCAACTTATGGAAATATATGTTATCATTGGTAAAGCCTTTGCCAATGTTTCACCACTTTCATATCATTTATCTACACTTAGATATCACTTTAATAAACATTAATAATTTATTATATTTGTATTTATTATTGATGGTAACTATTATAACAATAAATTATTTTAAGACACTGCATTGCTATAAATTGTTGTGTCAACTCTTAGTTGTCCGGTCATATTTTAATTTAGTAAAACCCCAACGAAACTCTGAACCCAAAGTATCTGTAGTTAAGCAATATGTTTCTTAATCACAAACCAGTATTCTCTTGGGAAAAAAAAAATAAATCTATAGTTTGGACCATCTTTGAGATGTTTTATTTTTTTTCTTAACACATTTTGAAATGTGGGGTAACTGCTTGAAAAATATCCACTTGAAATCTTTTCTTTGCAAGGCTATGATGAGTCATAGAGCAGACTGCTGGTAATGGGTAAAATTTTTGTACATATTTCAATAATTGAAATTCTGGCTCTCACTTCCTTCTCTAACAGTTGAATACTGTCTGCATGAGTTTATATCTCTTTTTAACATCAGTTATTCCATTACGAAGTGGGTAAAGTATTCATATTGTGGCTGTTTTAATTTTCAGATGCTAGAAAGTACAACTGGTATCGCTAAAGCAATATGACTGTAGGATGGAGGTAGCTTCTTGGTGGTTAATGCCCTCAGGCAATGAGTTAGTAACTTCAGATTTGTGTGTAATATTTGATCTCTTTCCTCTTATAGCACTATTTCTAGTTGCAGAATTTGTTCCCAGACTGAAAAGGGCATTTATTTCCAAACTGTGCAGTAAATTTCAGTCTCTAGAAATGACATCTTCCTTGTGTCTTGTGAAACTGTAACTCTTAATCTCCCCATATGGGAGCTGCAATGGCTTGGAGTGATGTGGTCCTACCAGTGCCTATAGAGTGCTTGGATTTACCTCAGGTTTTTCTGGAAGGAAAGAGGAGTGATGAGGTTGCAGGCATACACCTCACAGCCTGCTTTCTTCTGCCTGCAGAAACCTAGGAGTAAGTGCTGTTCCTCACAGGGAGAGGGGACTCTTAGCAGTGCTTATCTTCTAAGAGTCACCTTGTGCTGGATGACCACTCCTGGCAGGCTTTCCTGCTCACCTACCCATGTCATTCACTTCTAATTTTGGTGATGGCAGTCTGAAAAAAAGAGACAAACGGGATGTGTTTGGCTGCTGATTGGAGGGAGAGGATGGCAGAAGGGGCCCTGATAGAAGAGGACGTGTACTTTGAGGAGCATATAGTCTAGGGCAGGTGGGGTGGAAAGGAGCCCAGGCAGCTGCCTCACCCAGGCCACTTCCAAATCCGTGCTCTGGCCTCTGCAGCTGCTGAGTTTGGATCTTGCTAGCCTTCTTTCAACTCCTGCCAGAAAACAGCTTGTGCTTTTTTAGAAAGACTTCAAGTCCTCCATTGTTCCACTTCTTCCGCATAATAGTCTTTTACAGCTCAGGAATCTGAAATAGTTGCGATTTAACTGCAAGATGTGACAATTGGTTTCCTTTCTTTTCAGCCCCACAAGCAGACTGTAAGCCTGTACCAGGCTGTTATTATTCCCCAAGCAGACAATTTTCTAGGCATGAAGGAAAGGAATGCTCATTGCTTTGGGGACAGTGTTTTGACAGTTGAGTTCAGTTGCATTTTATCAGTCCTGTTTTGTTAGCTGAAATTGCTTTGCTGTACTTTAAAAGATTTTACAGAAAAACTGTCTGCAGTGTTTTTTGTTTTTAAATGTACGTTGTGATGATGTATTGTACTGTTTGTTAAAAATGAAGAGGACGATAAAAGGCAACGTATTTTGCTGTTCTAAAACACTGATTATGATTATTCTTTGTTTAATGATTTACATCTTAAATTCAGTTTAATGGAAAAAAATATCCTGAAATGAAAAGCAGCGTTCAGTAGCACTGTCTATCACAATGCTTAAATTTATTCTTCCCTACATCTAAATAAGGTGCAGAAAGTAATAAGAAAATGTTCTTTCTATTTGACAGTCCTTTCCAACTTCTAGGGGTAAGGTGACCTACCAAAGATCTGCTCTAGCCTTGGCTAGCAATTGTGCTTTCTCAGAGAATCTAAATGACTTTTTCTGGAAATGCTGTATTTTTCCTTGGTGGCTTGGATAACAGTAATAAGACTCCTTTCTAACTGCTAACTAAATGAAGAATTGTTCATTTGTATTCCTGATTTCTTCCTAGTGAGTAGGAGGTGCATTATTTGCCCCAGAAGTGTTCTCCTAATACCAGCAGCATGTCAGGCAGCAACAGGGCAGTGGTGAAAGGTGAAGGCTCTAGAGCACACGACATATCTGGAACAGTTGAGGTCTCTGGGTTTGCTCAGTGCAGAACAGAGGAGCTGAGGGGAGGCCTGATGGCAGCTGTGTGACAGCGACAGGGAACGGCATGGGGCTGTGTCAGGGGAGGGCAGCTGGGGTCAGGAAATGGTTCTGCACCAGAGGGTGGTGGGCATGGAACAGGCTGCCCAGGGCTGTGGGCATGGCCCTGAGTGCCGGAGTTCAGAAAGCTTTTGAACATCTCTATCAGACATAGGACGTTTGATTTTGGGTGATTCCATTTGGAGCAGGGATGGACTTAATGATCCTTATGGGACCTTCCTGACTTAGGATATTCTATGACTCTGTGATCTCATGGGTGTCAGATGCAGGGGGGCAGAGAGGAAAACGTGATGCCAGAAAAGACGGGTAGAAAATAAATTTGTAGAGAAGAATATGATCAGGAGAAAAATGTGGGAAGGCCTAGTAAAATTGTAAATGGAAGGGGAATGAAAAATGGAGCATGGTGATGGATGGTGAAAGAAGAGAGAAAGTTGCAGATGGGAAAACATGGCCCTTGGGCAGAAATATTTCTTGTTATTTTTGTAAGACCTGAGGCTTAATTCTCAGTTCTGAGTTTTCACAGAAAGAGAGGGGAGCGAGAAATTTAGAAAGCCTGAGTTAGTTACCAAAGACAAACTTATCAGTGCTCATATGTAGTGTTGCATAAAAGCCTCTATCAAGTGGAAACTAATGTATATGTAGAGATCAGGAGAAGAGAGGAGAATTTACATTGTTGTAGTCACATGGGGAGTGCAAGAAAAATGACTAAAAAAAGATTATGTGCTGTTTTTAGCAGCATGCTTTGAAGTGGATGCAGGCATAAGGAGTTTCAAAGAATTAGAAGTAGCATGGAATTTGGGAACAAGAAAATTGAAGGCATTTTAATCTTGCTAGGGAGAGTAATTTTTCTGGAAATTCACGTATGCTGTGACAGACTCAAATCCTCAGTAAATGTTTTTGATAACTTTTTTTTTTAACATCACATAAGGAATTAAGTTCATGTGAAGTATCAGAAAATGCTAAACTTTTGTAATCTTGATCATTTAAAATAGCCTGGCCTAGATGTAAGTTGTTTACCTTCAGCTTCAACAACTGCTTATTTAATCACAGCTAATTATGGAAACCTATCTATCTACTGAGGGATGAATATTTACTTTAGAATACTTCTTTCTTCTACAATTACATATAACAAGCAGAGTTCCTCTGCTTAGCAGTGGCTTCAGGGTATGGAGGAAGAAACTAATGGAAAATGGATAGTTCCTGACTTGTTATGTACAGACTTCTCAAGCTGCTTTATCTGTTTTTATCCAAAAACAAATTAGCTCTTAGAAGCAATGATTAATCCCAAGGCTGTGTTGATGCAAGCAATTTGCGTTCCAAAACAACTACTGGTGTGAAAAAGGGTTAAAAAAAAAAAAAAAGAAAGAAAGAAAAGGAAGTGATTTTTCAAGATTGATTTTGTTTTACAGTAGCTGCTTAAATGTGTAAACTTGGTCTTATTAAAAAAAATAAGAAAATCTGTGTATGCTGCTGGATAATCTTAATTGTTTAGCATGCTATTTTTTTTTGTTTCTTTCCAGATTTGAACATGGAATTCAACCCATCAGACCATCCACGGGCCAGTACGATATTTCTCAGTAAATCTCAAACAGATGGTAGGTTACTGAACTTATTGCTGTATTTACTATTGCAGTTATCTCTTTGTTAGAATGCATGTGATAGCTACTGAATAAATAATTTCCCTTCCTCTAAACACGAGGCTTTAATAGGCATTGTATGAGAGTTGAAGGAAACCAAATTAATGATTATTTTGTTAGAGTTGGTAGTAGAAGGTCACGTTGAAATTGTAAGTTCCAATTTGTCATGGATAAAGTTGAATATAATTATAATCAAAAATATTTTCCCTAAGTGCAACATTTTCTGTGCAACCATGTTGTTTTTGTTTTTCTTCTAACACTCTGAACAGAAGGCCAAGGTTCTGAGAAATATAGTTTTTTAGTATTTTACTGAAAAAAGCTTGTGTACCTTAGCTAAGAAGACAGTACAGAGTTTCCTCTGATATAGCTAATGTGTAGGTGAGTTCAGTACTAGATTTTTTTAATAACAAAGCAACCTACCTCCCACTTGAATGTTCTATCTTTTCCTCTCATGGATGTGGAACAATCATATATTTGTATGGAGTTTCTTGTTTTTTTTTATTTGTAGACAAGATGATCGCTCTGGAATTACATCTATTAAGCAAGCTTCTTGATATGCCTAGAAGAATAGAAGCCATTTACTCTGGCACTTTCATTCCCTGCTGGACATTTATGACATGTTGTTTTAGAAGTAGATGAAAATAATAGATGCAAAAGGCATTATTTTCTACCAAGACTTTCATGGCATTTTCTGCATTGTAATTCTGACTGTATGAATTCTTTGTCCTTTCTGTTGCCTGTAAATGCTATATTTGATTTGCATAGTAAATTACAGTGTCAAGCACATCACTTAGAAAAAAAAAAAGTAGTTTTCACTTGCCATATATTTTGTGCTAATTTTTGAGCTTGACTAGTACAAAGAGAATGCATTTAGGTTCTGATTGAAGAGTTGATTGATTACTTCTGTGCCCTCCAGAATTCAGCTCTGATTCTGTCAGTGACTTACTGTGTGTTTTTTGATGTGATGTGCCATCCTGGTCTGGTTTGGTAATCTATAAAGTAAATATGATAACATTTCCATAGTTCAGTGTGTTGTCAGGACTGATGTTTATTTTTACAGTGTTTTGAGACTGTGTAGTCCCATGTGGTTGCTACATGTTTCTCATTACATTTTGTTGGGAAAAAAAAAAAAAAGACAAAACTTCAGTTCCAACAAATGAAATTTTGATCACTTAATGATGACTCTTTGTTGCGATAATAGTGATTAAATTATTGCAGGACAGAATTAACTGCACAAATTTTTAAATGACTGTTTATACCAGGAGCGTCCAACCTTTTGGCTTCCCTGCGCCACATTGATTGAAGAATTGTTTTGGGCCACATATAACATACAGAATATGGTCAATGTATATAAGTAACAAAACATCTTGTTTCTATATATATGTTTCATTTAAACATTAAAAAGTGAGGCAACAAAACCATAAAACCAGTGGGTTGAACCATACAGTTTATACCCATGCTAGAGTTGGTGTATGGAACCTTATTCTAGCGTATGTAATACAAAGAACCCTACATAATTTTTTGAATGAGAACAGTGAATTTATATAAACTTTTAAAACAAAGTTTTAAGATCTGTTCAGCTATTCTTGATCTTAGTGCTGAAAATCCAAAGGCTTGTACAAAAGAAATAAGATTTTGTGAACATTTATCTACTGATGTATTGCTAAGAACCATCCCATTCCGGTGGGACAACACACCATCATAGGCATTTTGCTGTACTCTGGGCCTGTTGTGGCAATAAGAGAGCTGTTGGGAGTTGTCATACTTTTCGGGGATATTGCCTAATGCCAAATGCATTAGAATGCTTGTTAAGGGGAAAATATAACTTTTTGTTTGTTTGTTTTTTTGAGGTATGTAACATTGTATTCTGGCAACCTGCTTTGCAACCTAAGAGATCTGCTAGGTCTAAAGTCAGTGTAGAAGGGGAGAGCTGCGCTGGCAGTGCTGAAAACACCTAGTTGGGGCACGTGGCTACCACTTTCCATTATTATATAGTGTTGGTTTGACAAACCTTCCTGTAGTTAACTGTAAATGAAAATATTTCTATCATCAAGAATTAAAAGCATTTAAAATTTATATTTGAGAGAGCTGAGAGATATTTGGACTTCAGGTTTTGTCCAGGATCTGGCTGTGGCTCTGGAGTGTTGATTATGTATTTGTATAGTGGGAAAGGGCCAAGTCCATAACTACATGGAAAAGTGACTTGGCAGAGTTACCTTCAGGTAGCTGCACATCTGGCTTTCCAGTAACCCATGTCTGGCTTTCTAGAAATGCTGTGCTCTTACAGCCTCAGTCGTGATCTTCTAGTCTTAGCATAAGAGCTGCTCTTTGAGCTGTTGGTGAGCAACATGTAAGTGAAGAGCAACGAGCTAACTACAATAAATATAATGAAGCAGGGCATAGAGTCTTTGGATGTTTCACATTCTGAATTTCCCATTGTTCTGTGTGACTTAAATACCACACTAAGCATCGAGATCTGTACTGTCTCTCATAGTCGGCAGTTTACCCTTAATTACCTGAGAGTTCAATAATTGAAGACATAGTAGATATTTATTTGATATGTAACTAAAATAGCATTTCTAAATGTTTCCAAAGCTTTATGGGAGTACTCTAGGTGCTAAGTGTCACATGAGAGGTTCTCCCTGTATGGGGAGACAGTAGAGGATGTCACCTTTCATATCTTTACCTTCAAGTACCTTATGCCTGTTCTTGCTTGGTGAATTTGGCCTGTAAAAGAATTAGCTAAGTGACTAAAAAGCCCTGCACTGTTCAGCACCTGCTGGTGGTTAAGCTAGGGTTCCAAGCCTTAGTGCTACAATAGTATAACTTCCTTTCCTTAGAATAGCAAGAGCACAATTGCTGTTCATGATCTTAACTACAAGTGGGTTTTAGCTCTCCTCTTTTCCTAACTTACATTAAGTTTTACACGTAGAGCTCATTGGCTAATTTTTTTGCAATGCTAATGTAACAATTGGCTTTAGACAAAGCACGTTTTGAAACCATATTTATTTAATTTTCAACAGATGTAAATTAGAGTGTTTTATTTTTATTGTTAACTAGGATGAGTTTCCCGTTTCTCAGACAAGACAAAATGAAATGATCTGTAAACAAAACATGAGATATCTTCATTGATGAAATCCTCAATGATTTTGTCCTTGCTGATATGGGTAACATTAAGGTTTCCAATAGAAATTAGACAAATGAGATCTATGTTACAGCTCAATGAAAAATGCATACTTGCTGCTTATTCACGTGCATACATATATATGCATGTGTGTGTATTTCCTCACTCCTTTTTTTTCCCAGATAGTGTTTTCTTACTCTAGCAAAAGTTAAAGAATAAGAACAGAAAATGCCTGAAGAAATGGGAAATGAGGAAAATTAAGAACATTTGGCAGCATCTCAGATATCAGTCTTGAAGAATTCCAATCCAATTTTTGTGTTAAATATGTTAGAAAATACAGGTTTCTTCATTCAGTTGTTTAGACTGTGACTATAAATCTGTTCATACTGTGCCATGTGAGCACTGCTAAGCATCTCTAAGCTCATTGGAGCCAAAGAGCAGAGACTTATCTCTTTACAACAGTTCCAGTATAAGACTGGCAGAAACAGCTTTCTGCTTCTTGCAGTAATTGTCAATTCTTTGTCTAAAGGGAGGGTTGTGAGCACAAAAAAGAGCATCTACCATGCTGCATTTCCCATTGACTTGTGTTCTGGTAAGAGTTGAGCCTCAGGCTGTAGCAGAATGATCCAGAAGCATGAAGGCACAGCTGCTTTCTTGTAGTCCCTCAGTGGACAGTGAAAACTAATGAAATTTCTATTATAGGTGGAAAAAAAAGGGAAAGAGAGTCACGGTGGTGCATGGAAAACTGCATGGCACAAATTGATGTTCGAACAGTGAGAGGTGTATAAATACACTAGTATATTTTTCTGGAGATTGGAAATAGCAATAAGAGCTGCAAGTGATATTCTTGCTTTGGTAAATAATAGTACTTTTATAGGGAATGAAGTGGTGTAATGGGTACAAGCAAAAATACAGAAGATAAAGTCTGAGACAGAGAAAAGTGTTTAAAAATGAGATTTGGAGTCTGTGTGCAGACTGTGTTTGTTAGATTTTGTCCATAGCAATTCTGTTTGAGGAATAATTGTGACTGCTGTCAGTTAAATATTTAACTGTTTGAAATGTCACAGTTAGGTTTACATGCAACTTATCAGAACTGCTTACTGCCTGTATATTGCAATATGCAGTGCTTGACAGATACTTTATTCTTAGAAACTACCATTTTGTGTTTCCCTTTAGATTACTTATGTCTTTTGCTGGTTGTAAATGCAGTGTATGGAACTTAAGTGTAGTGCAGTGTTTTATCAGGATTTCAAGCAGTTTAACTATTTGCTCGACAACCTGAACTCTCCTGCTGTTCCTGTTTTATTCTGTCTTCTATACAATGTCCATAACTGTGGATCTGAGCATGTACTAAGTGACGTGGCTAACATCTGTCATGTGTGATTCTCCTTTCTGCTCCCTGGGAGGAAAATTATGTAAGGATTTTTTAAAGTATTTTCTTACTTTATTTTTGTTTTATGTCTGCATTAAGCAATTATTTCACAGTATCCACACGTACAGCCTTGTTTATGTTAGATTGCTTGCTTTTGAAAAACAAATGAATCACAAGTAATGGCTTCTCATCCAACAGGGAATGGACAGGCTATATCCCACCATTGCAAACACTCTTATTTTGCTAAGTGCATTGGGTTGCATAGCTTTCAAATCATAGTGCACCGAAGTGCATTTAATCATCTACAGCATGAAACCATTGTTACTTTAATCCTGCGGTTTGATTTATGTATTAGTTGCCTCCAGACTCGTATCTTAAATGCTTTGGTATTTTCATGGGAAGGGAACTCCACAGGCTCTATGGGGTGAGTTAATTGGGAAAGTGCTGAAAAATTTAAATATAATATATTTCATCAACTGTAATAAAAATTTGCTTGACATTTAAGACTATACATGTCTCCCTTATTGCTACTGTTTACTGAGTGTTTTGGCTGCTCACTCTGGTCTTGACTTGCAACCCTTGCTTGTGATGACTAGTTCTACTTACCAACTTTCGTTGTTACATCTGACCTGAGTAATAGGTTCAGACCTGCACCTTACCACTAGAGAAGGCAGTGGGATGATGCATATATGTTTTCAGAGCACTTTGATGGGAGTTAGTGCACAGTAATAAGCTTCAATGAGAATTTGCTAACTCCTTGCAGTAGCTGTTTAGGTGCTTTCATGACTGCAAGATAGCATAGGTCACTGTGCAGCAAGGTACCTTGCACGAAGGTATTCGTGACACAGAGTACTTGCAGAGATCTCTTGTGAAGGATGGCTGACTTGGACCATAGCTTACTGCTGTTAACCTTCCCATGTGTACCAATGCCTAGTGAATACCCAAATGGATGAGAATTTCAGTCCATCGCCACACTAGTGAGCGTAAATGCCTTTAAACATACAAATACATGTTTATTCTGTATTTGATATATAAGTATACATGGTTAGTGCAAGAGCAATGACAATGTCATACGTAGATAGCCTCCTGTTCTTTTTATTATAAATGGTATGTACGAAGCTTAATCAGGAAAAATAGTCATGTAATATTTCTATCATATTTTGTGTTTTTGCAGTGAGAGAAAAACGCAAGAGTCTCTATATAAACCACGTAAGTGAAAATGCCTCGCTATGCAGCTTTCTCCTTGTTGTCTATATTATGCAGTAAATAAGAGTTTTCACATATGATTTCCATATTGGTGAGAGGATGCTGATGCTTCAGAAGTCTGCTGTGCATCAGGATCCAGAAGCATAGGTCATAGCTACTGAGCTAGTGGAATGGATCTGTTGTTTTGAGGATAGTGCCATGCTCGCAACCAGCGTATGCAGGCAGCTGCTAGCTGGGATGAAGAGCTGCAGACATTGGTATGATTTTCAAAATTAAACCAAAACAAAGTCACAAAGCTTTAAACTGCATTTATATGTAAGCTAAGCTCGCTGTTGTCAGAGAGTCTGTGGCATTCCATTTTTTACACAGAAGTCTTGAAGTGCCCAACCATTGCTGATGCAATGTAAATGTGTATTTGTTATGTGGTATGTGCTCAGTGTGAACATGGGGTTTTGGTACGCTTATGTACCCTGGGCGTTTTTCAGTTCAGTTCTCCTCTGTTTGAACTGAATTCCCAGTGGAGCTGAGGGCAAATCTCCCACAGCCAGCTTTGGGTACAGGATCAGTGTCTTTCCCCGCTTAGCACTGTTTGCACTGTCAAAGCACCTGGAACCAGCGGGTCCAAATGTTAAGCCTTGTGCTGAAGTACCTGGAGTCATGTCCCAGTGAAATGGAAGAGGGAAAGAAATCATTGTTTCTCAAATGATTTTTGTCTTTAGGGTGAAATGGGAAGAAGTTCACAATTTTCTTTTTCTATCTGGAATTATAATCCTTAATTTCACAAGCCATTTTTAAGATGGTACAGCTGCTGAAAAAGTGGGATTTGATTTATGAGTCTCCTTCTCTCCTCTTTGGTGCTGATGCTTGTGCAGCTGTGGCTAACCTGGTTCAGGATATGAGTACAAGTAGATTAAGCATAGCTACAAGCAAAAATGTATTTGTTCCTCAGTGTGATTTACATCAGTGCTTGCACCCACACAAAGGGAGGGTGGCAAAGAGGCTGAAATGAGCAGCTGAGTGGGGTGACAAAGCAGGATAGCTTCATGTCTGTACAGAACAGGTTTATGCTGATTTAGTGTTTCTGAAACTATGGCCTTGCTTTAAAAGCAAACTGAGGTTTTCACAGTTTCCCAAGATTTTGAGAAAGTCGTGAATTACTATGAAGTTTATACTATCTACAGAGTTGGCTACACCAGATCAGCAGATCCTGTCTGTGCTTCCCAATCCTGTTCCTCTCCAAAACATTTCTACTGTTTACAGTGCATGTGAGAGTAGTTCGTATTATAATTGTATTGTTATGAAATAGTAGAGTTAATGTGCTATAGACATAATAATGTATGTTCAATCATTTCCAGCAGGCTTTTTAGCCTCAAACTTGAATGCTTGAGTCTTGAATGCAAAAAAAGAAAAGAACAGTCACTGCAAATCGAGGTATTGGCAGCGTGTCTGTGACAAGCCACCTCACCATGTGGCTGAGATTCTTATGTGTCCCAGGAACTTTCCGTGCCATGCAGAAGGTGTGCTCTGCCTTAGACAGACTGAGGATGGATTTCTACGGCAAGTTGAGCAGACGTAACTCACAAATTCTGCTATGAGCACGCTGTTGTGAATTGATACAGAGTGTTTTTAAACCGTTCGGAGTTGGTTGCAGGAAGGGGAAAGATGATCACGTCACTAAGGAATTGCATGGTGGGGGACTGGATGTAGCAGCTCATGCATTTGATGCCCTAGGAAATATAACTTTTCCTATTTTCCTTTTTAAAGTATTATTTAAAGCATTAGCTAAGCTTGATGTGATATAAACTTCTCTCAATCTGGTTTACTACTAAAATCTGACTTCTCTGTACTTACAAAGTACCTCTTCTGAGTTTCAAAGCTGATAAAAAACATCAGCCTTATGAAACTGAAGTCCTTCCTATAGTTTGGTGTATGTGTCCTTACAAGTTAGTGACGTTACTAGGCAATATCCAGAGATAAGCCATATTTCCAAGTGTGGCCTGTGGTATTTAAGTTGATAACAACTTAAGTGAGATATGGTTGACTACAGCACACCTGTAAGTATTCATTCAGCACCTCGGAAGTATTTAATCTGCTAAAGCTGACGTACAAATTGGTGATCATTTTCTAAGTGGTTGCTGTGGCCTTCTGTACACGGCCAGGAGCCCTGTTGGGTTTGTAGGATGCCGGGAGCCACTCTAGTTTCCCTGGACTACCTTGGTTGAAGAAATCTGAGGAAATAGTTAGATTTAGCAAACGTATATGAGAAATCATGGGGGGTGTTTACATTTCAAGTGAATTTACAGTATGCTTTATTGGTTGGCTATTTCTTTTTTACCCTTTTTCTGTGTATGCTAAGGGCATTTCTAACTGAAGCTATTGCTGCTCATCTGTTTCCTCTGATGAAGTGTCTCCACTTCTGCTCTTAAGGAAGCAAGCTGAAGGAGAAAAATTTGGAGTGTTGTTTTCTTTCTATAAGAGCTCCTCACTGTAACTTAATACTCTTCTCCTTTGTGTTAGTTTTTTTTTTTTCCATAATATCACCTTTTCTTTTTCTATTCTAAGTCTGCATATATTTATTCTCTTTTTGTGTCAAATAACCAGGAATATTTAAAAAATATTTTAATTTTTTTATCCTGTTGTGCAGTATCTTATTTTTCAGGAAAAGCTGAATATCTCCCAAACAATCAATGTGGGCAAAAAGAGAAGTATCAATAAATATTGTTTTTTCTTTATTAACTGCCTGCCTTGGTTTGTATAGTAGCAGGTGAGAATGGTAGCTTACACAAGTACAGTTTCAAAATGTTAACTGGGAGAAATAGAAAACAAGTTAAAATTGACTCTTTGGTTGTTTGCAACAGTGACATTTTCTGGAATAATCTTCTGGAAGCTTCAAGAAATCTTCAAAGTGTCAATTTTGCTCTTGTTTTCTTTTTCTTTTTTTCTTTTTTTTTTCATTTAAAAATGCACTTTTTCACTGTGATCAAGCCATTTTCCTTTCTTGCTTGCTCTTGTTTGTAGCATATATTCATTGGCTGGATAGTTCCCTTTTATCCCCAAATGAACAGTGGTCTCCTGCTTAGATTTACTGTGCCTTGGCAGTTTCCAAGCCTCAGCTTCACCTTGTCAGGAGGTGTGATGGAAGAAGCTAGCAGCTGTTCTTTTTGGGTGGGGAAGGAGTGAACGTAGGGCTGACAGGTGCCATGGGTAAGCTGTCATCTCTCTGTTTTCCCCCAGAGCCTAGGGAGATGACAGGTTTAGGATGGTGTTGAAGCATTTGCACAACTGCAGCACTCGTCTTCATAGGGGCTGAAAGTGAAGGAGTTACCCACCGACAGCCTATCTAACGTGCTTGCTTTCTTCCAGCCTATTTTAATTTCTGAGCAGTTGCTGCATATTACTTTCCCATCAAACTGGCAGCGGTTGTGCTTTGTTATACCTTAATGCTTTTTCAGTGCACTCTTGTCTTTTTTGTTTTGTTTTGTTTTTTCAATCTGCTTAGTCAGGCTGCTGAGGGGGATGGAGATGCAGACTGAGACAGAGGCGTTTCCTTTCTTAGTGAGAAGAGATTGCATCGGTATCCATGCCTGGACAAGGAAAGTAAACAGGAAGATATGCGTTGTGCTTTCAGTGGGGGAGAGTGAGGAAAGATGGATGTTCTATTGTAACTTGCAGAAGCTAGGTTTTTTTTGTACTGCATGGTTTTATTTTGCAGGGGAAAGAAACAGGGCAGGAAAAGGTAAAGATTTGCTAGAAATCTTCCCATTCAGACAAAATGAAAGTGATTTTTTTTTTTTTCCTAAAGAACTTTCTTCTCCTTGACAGTATATGCTTTTATAATCTAATTTGTGTTTATGAACAGTGACATGCAGTGAAAGTACAGGAACATCTGTGTATAGACCAAAGTTTTTCAGCAGCTTGAGGAGAAGTTCCTGGATATCAGTCATGGCAGAAACCTGTCCCTGTGTGCGATCCTCTGTGATTCCCAGCCAGGGAAGTATCTTCCCACAGGCAGACCTGCTGGTGGGTCTTGAGGAGAAGAGAGGGGCCCTGTAGTGTAAGTTCTGTGGCATGAGCACTTTCTGTGAACCTCTCTGTGTGCTTGAAATGATGTGTGTTTATTTGCACCTGTGTAGCCCCCAAATTTTTCAGGCTGAGTGGATCAAAAGGCTGTTCTGCATCCCTATTGTGAGACTACCATGCATATGACTGGTAATCAGATACTTTCAGCTGGTGATTAGGAAAGTAAATGTGATACATACTGGAATGGAAATGCGGTCTCAAAAGGTACTTTAATCCATGAAGAATGCAAAGCACAACATAAAATAAGAGATGAAGTTTTCATTGCGTGGACTGCCTGAGGCTGGCTATTGAAAAAGTTTATTATTGCTGGCCAAATTCTTGAAGATATTTTAATTAACATTCCTTACTCAAAGAGAAGAACAAGATAAACTGGAAGGTAGATTAGAGGCTTCCTCGGGGGCTCTTGCAGCTTTTCTACAGATTGCTTAATCTAGCCTTTGCTCCTCTCCATTGCAAGATCACAGATCAGCAGGGCTAGAGGCACCCTTGCAGGCTGTCTGGTCCACCTGGCAGGTTCACTGTACCAATGCCTTTCCTGACAAACACTGTTCAGGATGCTTTTTCAGGCTTCCAGTAAGTTACAGTCCTCAGGTTCTGTCTGTCTTAGCTGAATTGAAATGTTTTTTTGCTTTTTTTTCTCCCTAATATCTTTCAGCTGTTTTCTTATCTGTCCACTAAGGTGAAGGCTTTTTAACTACTCCTGTCAGCCTCAAGGCAGTAAGTTCTATTAAGTGACATATTTGTAGGGGGAGGTGGAGCGAGAGCACAGGGGAAAATGCTTTTACAAGATGACTATGTAATAGTTGCTTCACTGGGAGCCTGGTAAAGTCCCTCTGGTCAAATTGCACAGCACCAGCCATATGTAAATGTAAGCCTTTGAGCTACTTTTAGAGTTCAGAGAAATATTTAATCTCTTCAGGTTCTTTACCTATGTTTTAGTGAGATCTGCATGCACCACAGAAGAATTGACCAGAGGTTGGTGAGCCCTCCTGGAGCTCAGTGGAACCTAATGCAGCTTTCTGTGTTTGACATGAATAAGGACAAGCTCTGAGAGTTCAAAAAAACTACAAATAGGGATGTAGCCAAAGGCGTCAGTTTTGAACATTATCAAAACATCAATGAGACTAATCAACTGAGAACAAGGCTGAATCCTGCCATAGACTGGTTAGATACAATAGGTGTTATGTAAGAATGGTTGGCCTGGATTTTAGTTTATTTTTTATTGCAGATGTTGGCAGAGAATTGTAAACATACATTGGTGTGCTTGACTTTTGTTCAGGTAAATATACCCTGCTGTAGCCACTAAATGTAGATAGTTGTGTTGTAGCGAAAAAATATGCAAGATAAAAGTAAATGCGTTTTGCAGAGCAGTGCGCGGCTAGATTGATTTTGGAGGCACTTTGTTGACCTGTAAAATTGTGTTGCTTCTCTGAAAGATTTTGTCATTACTAAATCATATCCGGAGGCAATAGAAGATCCCTGAGTTCAGAACCTCCCTTTTCCAAGTCAGAAGCAGTCTTGCTTGCTGGTGTAATCTGTCTTGTGTATACCTTTATATGCCAGTTCTGACAAGTTACATTTTGGCCAGTCTATGCTGCCTTGGAACTGCTGGGTATGTCTCTGCACATGGGTGCAAAGTGGCCTCAAATTTTCCATGGGAGTGATATGTTTTCACAGCACCTTCTAAAACATCTAAACAAAGGCACCTGGTTTGATAGAAGAAGAGATAATACCAATATCAATTAAGGCACAAGCTGTAAGTTATCTTTTGATGAACAAGTGGAAAAGTGTACTGAAAAAGGCTGAAGTTGCTGTGCTGAACTGGAAGCTGACTGGCTCAAGGCAGCTCTGGAGTAAGAGCTGGAAAGCTTTATTAGAGGAGTGTTGTGTCCAATTGACAAATGCTGCTGAGCATTAGGGCAGAGTGCCATACTACTTTTGCTAAAGAACATCCATGACAGAATTTACTTATACAAATTCTGGACAATTCTGTGTAAGGGTTTTGGTCGACGTGCACCTCTCTGTTAGATATTTCTACCCAAGAGCACTCTGAAATGACCATATTAAAAATAAATTAAAATATATATATATATATATATAAATGCTTCCCTTTCCTCTGCAAATTTAGATTTAATTTTGGAATGATCTTAAAATGAATCCTGAGAGGCAGTCATCCTTTCGTTTATATTCAGCGCAGATTAGTTAGGAATTCCTTGTGATTTCTGTCATGGCAAGTATGTAGGAACATTCTGGCACAGCTTGTACGGTTGTGACTTCGTTTCCCTGCCCTTTTGTGAAGAAAAGTCAAACGTCAGGCAAACTAAGCCACTCTATTACTAATAAGATGCGTTTTATGTAAGATTCAAGTAAATCATACTGTTCAAACATCTTAAATACAAAACAAAACCATGATTTGAAAAGTTGGATGGTTTCAGAACAAGTCTGAGAAAAACGTTTAGAAGTGATGTTTCCTTGTACTAGATGTGCATGAACGCCAAGCTGCTGTTTTTAAGAGCTAGACACCTGTTAATAGTGGAAGTGCTGGATCTTGATCTCTTAGAGCTTGTTCTGTTGCACATGCAAAAGCTTAGCAAGTTAGAAAGCAGTTTTTTCCATTATACATCTTTTCCTGTAAAGAAAGGAATTCTGCAGTATAATAAGTATTCTGTTGCTGCTGTGATCTTTGTCATTATTTTTAATGAACTTCTTTGATAGAAAGGAGAAAATAACAACTGCTTCTGGAGTAAAGACCTATGAATCCTTTCCCTCAAAAAAGATAAAAAATGATAGAAGATCTGTCCAGAATTTGTCTCAAGAGGCTGTTCAGGCTCAATTCATGTCTTAGAGCATCTAATTCATGTCCTGCATCTAAGCTGTTCCAACTATATTTTGTTTTACCTCCTCTCCATCACCGACAGATGTAAAGATTCTGTTGTTGCTCAAGTCACTCAAACTAGAACTCTGCTATTCCTGCCATTAGAAAAGATTATTCTTTGTTTGGCATTACCTCCTCTCAACATTGCAGGTTCATTCTTATCTTTTCCTACTTCAATATAAGGCTGCTCTTTCTCATGCCTTTATCAATGGCCTTGGAGAAAAATGTTCTTTCTAACTCCCTTCAAGATGACGTAGAGTAAGCATCGTTGCTTTGTTGTTTAAGAAAACTTGTACAGTTATCCCTTCTAAATCTAATGGTTCAAACCTCTGTTTGGTATTGCTGTTCTTTCATGATAGACTCATCCTTCATGATCAAATCAATTCATCTTTCTTTCTTTTACAGTAGTCAAAAATGGACGTAATATTCCATCTGAGTAGAGTGGAGGGGTGCTCCATCCTCTTGTATGTATGGTAGCTCTAGTTATAAGTCCCGCATGATACTTCCCTTTTTTTTTTTTTTTGCAAAAACATATTTGTCGTCATGTGGTCTGCACATCCTTTCTGATGAAAGCCTCTACAGTTGTTTGCCATATTATGTTTAGACAGATGGTTCTTCTCTGAAGCGTATAGCCTTGCATCTGTTCTTCACAGATCTCAGGGCTGTGCTTTTGTGCAGACCACTTCCCAAGTTTTTCAGGATTGTTCTGGATTATAACATTGCTTTCTAATACGTATTTTATTCTTCAGGTTATCATCTGTAAATTCAATAAAGAATGCTTTGATTCACTGTTTAATACTGAGTAGGCAAGACTTCTGTGGATTCACCCTTACTTCAGCCTTCCAATTTGGAAGTGATCTTTGGGTTACCAGAGTTCAGCTTTCCAATCAGTTTTTGCCTACCGTGCTATCCTTGTTTTGCCCTGTGCCAGACAGAGTCAGAAGTCCAGCTGAAGTAAAAAAGCATTGTATCTTCTGAATCACAGCTTGAGGGCAAAACATTACTTGAACAAGTTATAGCACATACAAATGAGAATCCCACTCCCTATCAGTGAGATGCTTTTGTAATTATTTGTATTAGCAGACATTGTCAAAGGCTCCATGTATGTCCTGTACTCACTGTCATGGTTCCGTTTGATGGTTTATCACAGGAACTGTATCAGCCCTTTCTTTCTCACTTGTCCTCCTTAATGATGGGACAGAAGCTGAGGAGGAACCAACTAATACAAAATTTGGCTTATTTTTTGAAAGGCTTTATACTCTGTCTCAGTTCTTCAGATTCCTATCTGTTACAGCATCTATGACTTGTATAAATTTAAGATTTTTGTAGTCAACCTTGATGGATTTGAAGTGTTAAGCTCCTGTACAATTTTGGGTGGACTTACTCCATTGAACTGAATTGTGGTTTCTGTGTAGGATGGTCTGATACTGAGCTAACTCTTTTCAAGAATGGAGAAGGTTCACCTGCAGCATTTTATGGAGGCTCAGAAAGTACTATTTGGCTGGTCTTTGTGACTTCGGTTTTCTTCCAGTTTAGTCAAGCTAAAATCTGTTATCTGGCTTACTGTATGGTTGCATCTGGTCATCAGAGTAGAAGTTGGGAACATGGCTTTATCGATGGGTTAGTTATTTACATGGCAAAAATGTCTATGTGTGCCCATGATAGCAGGGTTACACTTGGAACCATTTTTCAGACTGGAGAAGTGCCCCTTACTGCCAAGTGGTTACAATTGGGAAGTGAGGCGTGAGACACTACAGACTTTTCTGAGATGTGGAAAGTTCTAAGCCTAACAAAGTGTGATGTAGGCTGAGAACTGAGGGGAGGTCTGTGATGTGGCAGCTTCAGAAATAAAGTATATGCCTCTAATCATTGGCATGCCTCAAATGTTGAAGTTCTGCTTGTGTAAGAAAATTTAAATCTGATAATGGTGCTGCTATGGAGCTCTTTTCTGGTTTTCTTGTGCTTGTTTTGGATGGACTAAGGCTACTTATCATAAATTGTAGCTACTTCTGTAAAAAAAAAAACATTTACACGTAAAATGTAGAAGCTGTTTTTGTTTGTTTTTTTTTTAATGGATGATATGTCCATAACTCTTTTTTTCTTCCTCCAACCAACAAAAGAGTCACATTTACAGTGTTTTTTAAAGTTTTTATCATCTCTTTGGAAGGTGCCAAACATTCTTATCCAGAAATACGAACAAAACTGGAGTAGAAGAAAAGCTATAAATCACCAGAACTCTAATAATTTTCCCCTTATATATCAATGCCAGACAATACATTTGTTGGCATTAACACTTCCAGTGCTTCTAAATTTTCTATTTCTGTTGGCCTTGCTGAGCACACAAACCTTGGAAGGCAGATGGATTGTGAACTTCCAAAATATTACAAAATACCTTTCCAAACTCATGGAGAATTTTTTTCTTCATTTTTTTTCATTAAACTTTTATTTGCAAGAAAAGTATTTTAACCTAAAACATACTGGTCAGATTGGGCACCTTCACAGTGAAATTCACCTTGATGGTGAGCTTTGAAATCATTTAAATGTAACATTGCCACAATAGTAAGAGCTTCAGAAAATTTTTTCAACTGCTGGAATACTTTGAATGTTCTTTTTCTCTTAGTTGGGAAAAATGGAAAAAAGATGACTCAGACGCATATGAGTTTATGAAGAGTATGTTCTGTCTGTTCTGAATCTAATGAATGCACAAAATGGTAGTGAGTGCTGGGGTTTTTAATAATACCAGTTTTGTTATTAGGCAAGGGAAGATGTACTGAAATGACACCATAGCCTTGGCACTGAGTTACTCTGAGCTGGTAAACCTCTGTGCATTCCACTGGAGGTACTGACATTGGGATCTCAACTGAAACTATGAAAACAACATTAATTGTAAGGCAAATTAAAATTTCCATGTGGGTGCGCCAGCTGAATTTTAAGTCTACCATGCTCTGAATTGAGGACTTCATTTCTCTTGCCCTCCTTACCATGACAGGGGCTCCTCTTGATCAAGTTAATTACTAGTTTAAGTAGAATAAGTAAGGATAAAACCAAATGGCATTAATGATTCTGAGAGCTGTTGGCTGATATGATGAAGTGATTCTCTTCAGACTGCTGGAGTGCTGTCTGCTCTAAATAGCTCAAGGAGATCTGTCAATAAGAAGTCTTCTGAAATAAGCAGTGTTGTCAAATGCCCTTTGTGGCTGTTTTTTCCAATGTACTTTTACAGTTTTATCTGCTAATTTTTTAGTTTTTAATACTTCCACTGCAAAGACTTCTTTATCCTCTTTCATTCTGTTTTTTGTTGTTTTTAAATTCTCTTTTCTCTAAGCATTGTTTTGCATCTGTTTCTAAAACAGTCTTCATCTCTTATGTGGTATCTTCTTCACTCTTCTACTTTTTCTTTTGTAATAAATACAGGAATATAGGACTTGATTGTATTTTCTTTATAAAGCTTTGTATTTGATTTGAGTAATTCTACACAAAGATTTTTGTGGTGTTTTGGGGAGGAGGGAGAAAGGGAAGGAGGAGAGATTGAGGCTTGGAGAAAGCATTAGGCAAAACTCAGGCAGGAATTGTGATTTCAGCAGTGGTAATTATTTTTGAACTTTCTGAACTGCCTCAAAACATTATCACGTTACTATGTGTGTCATTGTGAGAGACAGAAGAAGTTTATTTTCTCAAAATTCTTACATCTCTTCAGAGAAATGCTTTGGTATTACGTAACTGCTATTGTTCTTTTGTGTGTTTTTCATAGCATCCTCCTGGACAGCTGAGAAGAAAGTACAGTTCCTGCTCCACTATTTTCCTGGATGACAGCACAGTCAGTCAACCAAACCTCAAGTATACCATCAAATGGTGGGTTTGATATATACGTGTGTGTATATTTACCTGAACCTTCATTGTATACTGGATATGTATACGCATTTCTTAACCATTACTAGCCAAGTTTCATAGAGTTGAGTTTTTGAAGCAGTAAGTTTGCTTAATCATATCCTGTTTCAGAGGCTTTGTATAGGGTGAGTAAAGGATACTACTCTGATTTTATTTCATGCAAAATCAAATTCTTAGTACTGCATGTCTCACAAGAAAGCAACAATTAAGGTTCTTGAATTCTAGCAGCTGAAATCCTTGTGCTTCAGCATTCAATTGAGTACTTGCTTTGGATAAGTTCTCGTGAGAAAACTTGTTCCTGATTTCATGTCATTCTGAAAATCTGAATAAAATTCTGAAACTGAAGGGCTTTATTCTGTTCCTAAGTAAAATGCTAATTCCAGTTTTCTGTTTGAAATGAAAATTAATTGACTCCTGATTCATTTCCTTATTCAGTACTGAGACACTGGCACTTCAGTGCACAGCAGTGAGGACCTTTGTTTGTGGTGTCCACATGGATTTATCCTTGGGGGACACTGCAGATGTTCATTTCAGGTTTTGATAATGCACTTATCTACCTAGAGAAAAATGGTACTAATAGTGTTTTAATCTTTACATATTGTACAGTAAGGGTAAAAATATGAGAACGGATATTCGGGCATTTTCTGCTGTTTATTGTGATATTGCAGATATGCTCTCAATGTACTTGAGAACGTACTCAAATGCAAAAGTTAATGAAGTCAAAATCTATGCTATAAAGTTATTCACATGAGAGAGATATATTTAGCCTATCACATCCAAAGAAGCTTGTGCTGCTGGTGATCACTGAAATGTGGTCTTAAAAAGAAAAATGAGGGAAGTGAAGAAGAGATTTGCAGTTTGCCTGATACTTTATTCAGATATTTGTCTAAAATAGTCTTGTATTTCCTCATGTTTTTTCTATAGTTAGTAACTTAAAAATAAAAGTGAAAAGCCTTTTTGGGGTCTTTAATATTCCCTTCCTTGCCTCTTGAATTTCACAATTCTTTGCTCTAAAACCCTTTGCATAGGGATTGCTGTAAGTGCAGCCTTTCAGGGGAGTGAAGGGAGATGTAGCTTCGAGCCTTTTCAGCAGAGGAACTCAGGCTGTAGAAAGAAGAGGGTCCAGGGGGTTGCAGCAGCCAAAATGCAGTGCCAACAGCAGGGCTGTGAAAGGGCAGACAGAAAACCAGGCCCTGGGTGCTGAGCTGGGGGCAAATTGGTGGCATTTCAGGGCAGAGCTGTGTGGGACAGGACGGGGGGAAGGGAGCTGCCTCTGCAACGTGTGGAGCCTGGCTGCTGGCATGGGGAGGGCTGGGGGAGCTGCACGGGGTCAGAGGGTTTGAAGAAAGGGTTGTGTGGGGTGAGGAACTGGACTCTGGCATACGAGCCCTCTGGAGGAGGAGTTTTTTTCTTCCTCATCTCCCCACGTGAGTGGCGGAGTTAAAGGTGCAGAGACTGCAGGATTACGGCTTTTGTAGTACGACTTGATTTCCTGTGCCCCTCCTGGACATCACTGCCAATGAGTGACTATGCACATGAGTAGGGATACGTTTTGGCTGGCTTTGTTTGGGTCATGTTATGCATTGGTGGGTTTAAAATATTAGTGTGTTACCTGGAGATCTTCAAAGTGAGTGGACTGGCAGAATATGGTGATGGCAAGCTACGTCAGCTGCTGGGTAAGGCACCCTGAATGCTAGCTGAACTAGTGTATGAAGAGCAAAATAAAACTAGGGTTTGAGTTAATCTATTACAGCTCTGAGAGACCTTCAGATTCTGGTATAGATTTCTGAAGAGTAAATATTTTCCTAAACTAAATTTGGCATTTTGTTACAGAGCTCTGCCTGTATATTATTGCGTCCACTTTCATAAAATGAACTGGAGCTGCAAGTTTGTCCCTGGGGGCATCATGTAAAATTAGATTTTAGGACTAAATAGTTTACAGTCAAATTAAATTCATTCATAAATCTGATTTTTGTGTTCAGTGAGGATTTTGTCTTTTGAGTGTCCTTTAGTACACGGTAATTTTTAATTTCTCAAATATATGTATGTAAAAAAAATCAGGTATTCTTTTAAGAGGCTTTCAATAGGAAAGAGAGCAGTTTTGCATCAGTGTAAGACATAAGCAACTTACAGTGAATTTGGCAAAACACATCATTCACATAGAATCAGTGAACTCTCTCCGCATTCCTCATTAGTTTTTGCTGGATTTTGCTTTGTTAGAATAATTAGGGAGGCTGCTCTTTGTGCTCTAACTTTCTTTAAAACTATATGCTTAGTAAAGTAGATACCCTACAATAAAGCTCAAGGTGCAAGTTGGAAAATGGAGAATAACTGTGAGAAGCCAAGTCTTAGTTTTCTTCAGTCTCAAATGTGAATGCAATCAGTCGTATATATAAATAAAAACTTTCTGTCAGTATAAGGATACTTTCTGTTTTTGTGCAGAATATATGCAGCGGTATTTAGGTATATGATTGAGAGTATGGGAAATGCATAATGCAATAAGTTATTCAGGGAGTCATCGTTCACAAGTTGAAATGAGTAACTTGATGCCATTAAAAGCGTAGGAGCTCAGTATTTCAGTTTCCCATGTGAGTAACTACATAGAAGGAACCAGAACTTAGTGCATTTAAACATAAAGTCAGTATAACATAAAGCCAGACATGTCAGTGGTAATTAACATGTTTCAGGTAGACTTGCAACATAATTATAGAGTCATCAAATGGTTTGGTTTGGAAGGGACCTTTAAGATCTTCTAGTTCCAACCTCCTTTCTATTGCCCAGAATACCTCTCACTGTACCCCTCACAGGTTGCTCAAAGCCCCACCTTATCAAACAATAAGAGTGAATGCCCAATGCTGTGTTGCTCTTCCTTCAACCCTGGAAATCAATAATCTTTTGCCACTAACTTTAGTGAGGTGTGCTTTAAATTGAAGTTGTGCATGATTTGGTATATGGAGTCTGAGTATTTTGTAAGGTACTTCACCAACAGTGGAAATGAAGCACTTTGAGTGTGGTGGACAAATATTCTAAATCTATTTACTGCTTTTTTCTGGCATCTAATAACAGACAGGAGAAATAAGGCATTGAGCTTTCCATCATACATTCTGCTAGGCTTTTATTTTGCATGTTAACATCACAAATAATATATGAAATATTAACTCTGTATTTTTCTTTACAGTGTAGCTCTTGCAATTTATTACCACATCAAAAACAGGTATGTGTACTTGTACTGAAGATCTCTAATCAAAACAAATGGACTTGTGAAACCTGAAAAATCTGTGCTTTGGTTTTTTTTGGAAATGTTTTTGGGTAGTTTTTCTGTTATCTCCCATGTTAGAGAAGAGAAATGTATTTTCCAATTTTGCTTAAAGGAATAAAAGTTAAAGGATTAGGTATCATTAAAATCTGCAATCCCAGTTAGCGTTCAAAATCTCTGATGATTCAGTATTTGGTATTATATGTCCTGGATATTTCTTTGTTTGTATATGTTGCCATTATGTTTAGAGGAAATCTTAATAATGTCTTTCAAGTTTATTTTTTAGGCTATGCCTTTGTAAAATTAACTGTGTAAGTCTTCAATCAGTTAATAGATTTTGAAATACAAGCCATTCGTTATACAGTAAGTGTGACAATGTCAATAAGTATAACTCAGAATGCTGCAGAAATAGAGCAGGTCCTGAATTATCTCTTTTGGTGCAGCATCTTTCAGATCTCTGCTTAGTCAAGTTGACTGTTAAAACTGAATATAAAACAGGTTCTCCAAAAAGGTAACTTGGTACTTGAGTTAACACTGTGGTTATTGAATTGCAGTTTTGTTTCCTAAACTCCATGTTGTCATGATGTAATAAGTCACTGTATCATAATATTCTTTGATTTTTTTGAAGAGATCTGTATGAATACTTCCAGTGACTTCTGTGTACGTGGCCTTGCAGCATGTCTTCTCAGAGAACTTGGCTTAGATCTCAACAAACCGACTTACAAGTTTTTTGTCAGGGCTGTGAGAAGTCCAACTAGAGCAAAGGGAATTACTCCTAATTTTAAAGTTAAGCTGGTGCATCATTTGGGGCTGTGTTTCAGGTCACTGGAGCACACTGCACTTCTTGAAACAAAGCTGGTGACTCAGAAGAAACCTTTAGAATTGCACAAATGCAGAAAGGTTTAGGGCTTGATCCCTGTTGAAAGCTCTTAGAAGACTTTCCAAGATCTCAGTGAGCCTTGGACTGAAACATGGCAATCTGTAAAGCAGAAGTTGAAGTGAAATATTTTTTCCTTTTAATCTAATTTCCTAGGAAATGAAGCATTAATGATCATGCTTGGTTTATTTGTTCATCCATCTGTGCTTCCCTCTTTCCCTTTCATTCCAGCATCTCTGGGTTAGTTCAACCAGCTAATCAGGTTTGTCTATGCTTGACTGACTAACAGAGATCCCAGAGTTAATCAGGTTCTAAAGTTTTGGGGAACAATATTGTAAATGCTCTGTTAAATGCTGTGCCAACTGAGTAAAAAGCTCAGCAGAAAGGGGGCACGTAAGAGACTACATGTGGATGAGAAACTTCAGCAAGAGCTCGTTGTCAGTCAGGAGGAAATCAAGAGCCAAAGGAAGCCAAGCCTGCTTCCTTCTGATTTCTGACTGTTGTAAAATATGCACATTCATAGTCTTATCACAGAACCTGATGCAAGTTTGATCTGCAGTTAGACAGAGAGGGCAGACATGAATAACAGAAAGGCTTCCATGTTTGTGACATGAAAACAGATACGTTCTGATTGTTATTTTCTTTGAAAACTTGCTGTCTGTCTTTTCACTTTTGGGGATGGAAGGGGAATTTATTCAGCAGGAACTGGGGCTGCTTCTCACCTGAAGGTCCTAGGTGCAATGATGGGATATTTTGTAAGCAGTGACACTGCAGCAGGTGCTTGTAAGTCAATTAATGACTCTGAAATGAAGGTTGTAAAACAACTGTTTTGTCATTTAGGAATGGAGAGAACAAGGTGATAACAGCATGATAACAGCATTCGTTTGTGTATGCTGCTGAAACAGCAATAGCAAAACATATGTTCTGTTTCCTGCCATTATAGGCCAAAGGAAGTTGTTGACGTATGTGGTAGATTTGAGTTTGTTATGTCTGGGGGAGCATGAAATCACTGCAGCCCTTGGGTAGGCTTAAAGTTTATTGTGACAGAAAACAAATTGAGCACCTGCTTTGCCAGAGACAAATTATTTTCAGATAACAATTATCTGTTTCTCCTCTGTGCTAAGCATAAAGCAGTTTGGTTTTTTTTGAGTATTCTAAACTGTCACCAAACCCAGATGCAAGTTTTCAGAGAAACTATACATATATGCATATATATGTGTGTGTGTGTGTGTGTGTCATATCTTCCCCACATTTTGATTGTGACATTCTAGTTAGCATTCCTCCTTTTCCCACTGTCTCTTATCACTGTTACATTGACTGACTTTTTCCAGCTTTTTTTGCACTACCCTCCAACTGGTGGGGGGCTTAGGCGTAGCTTGCTTTTGGAATTTGCTAAATAAATAAATAAATGAATAAACAAAATAGGACCCAACAAACTAGCAGTAAAAAAAATGTTGAGATCAATTAGTAGATCATTCCTTTTTGAAAGGCAAAATGAATTTCTTTTAGTGAATAAGTGCAAAATCCTATCCATTCATTTTTTAGTGCGATAGATTTTTATTATGACAATCCAAGGTGCCTTCTTAGCATGCAGCAGCTACACATGAAGAAACAAAATACGTTTCTTTCTTTCTGTCTTCACATTGTGAAGGGCCACAGCGTACTGTAGCACAGCATTGATTCCAGAGGGACTGCTGCTGCATTAGGGGATTTGCACTTTCCTGTAGGGGTACAAGAGTCTGCCCTAACATCCTTACTTATTAGGAATTTTGAACTAATTATCTCAGTCTGCTTGCTGGTTTAAAATTAACTACTCCTTTTCAAAAGAACAGTGCTGATTTTCAGTGTGAGCAGACTTTAAAGCAGAAATGACATGGTGTTCAGATGCTGAAATTTAAGTCTGTTATCCACCAAACAAGTACATTTTGTAGACATGAATTTGCTTGTAAAACTCATGTTTGTGTGCTGTGTGAGATATGTGCTGGTGATAGACAGAAAACATAGTCAGGGATTTCTCTCTGAAGACTTATGTGACCAGAGGATGCGATGAATAAAGATGGTATTGTATTAAGGAAGTCACATGCATCTGTCCAGAAAGTGTCCAGTTCTAACTGGAACTGTTACACCACTCACTTTTGAGATTGTTAGCATTCCTGCTGAGGTTACACACAGCAGAAATTTTAAATTGCTTTCTGGATGCTAGAGGTAAAGTTGCATCCACTTTCATGTTGACTTTGAACAACAGAGATCTGAGAGAAATTGTGAATTAAGTCAATAAATACAAGTATTATTATTATAAGTATTTTTTGTATACTTCCTGCTTTCAAAAATCATGAATAGCGTAAGGTCTTTCAAAGAAATGAAATTGAAGTACATTTATTAAAGAAGGTGCAAAAATAGTGTTGTATATTTGCAAATGTTTGTGGCCTTGGCAATAAAGGAGGAGGAGAAATTAATTAAAAGAAGATATTTGGTGAGGATCAATGGGATGAAGTCAAGAAAGAAAGCCAGAGGGAGCTGAGTTGATTTCATTATGTTAGAAACTTATCGTACCACATCCTTGGGTTGTGAAAAAAGCCTACAATAGAGAGTGCGAAAACTTTATATTTTGGGTGTTGAAAATTCTTGGTTACTTTATAATATGGATTTCATATTACATGTGAGCTTTATGATGGAGTGTGTCCAAAGTCACATTTCTGCAGCATTTCTAAGTACCTCACAGCTTAGGTAGTATTGGAGCTTTAATGATACTCTTGCATCTGTGAGAGCTGCGTGTTTTTGTATTCTGATGATAACACTACTTTGGTTTTAATACTTTTTAGGGATACAGACGGAAGAATGCTCTTAGATATTTTTGATGAAAACCTTCATCCCCTCTCGGTAAGTTTGTTGATCTCTTTTCATGTGAACTGCCTTTTTGTCTGCTTCCTTTTGTTTCCGTTACCTATTTGGAAGTATTTCTTCCTTAGAAATCCGAAGTGCCACCAGATTATGACAAACACGATCCAGAGCAGAAACAGATATACCGCTTCGTTCGGACGTTGTTCAGTGCTGCTCAACTGACTGCTGAATGTGCCATTGTCACTCTGGTGAGTGTCTGCGAGGTGACATCAGCTATCTAACAGAGTCAGTTTTGTTCCCAAAGCTTGCTTTGCATGATTTAATAGATGTAGGTGTTGCCAGGGGACTTTTTCTCACCGTGGAGACTAAGGAAATTTCTTGATGGGAAGAGATACTGCAGTTTATTTTCTTGGGGTGGGTAAGTGATCAAAGAAAAGGTTGGATAACGTGTGACACAAAAGCTGGGGCTTCATCTTGCTCTCATGGAGCTATGGCATTACAGGCCACCAGAGTGACTAATGGAAAGCACAGGTGGCAAAAGCAGCGGGGACAGGAGGGAATGTTAAAAGCAGAAATCGTTCCACTTTGGGGGGTTTGTTGTGTATTGCTGTAATTCCCAGCAGAGAGTCAGGGAACAGCTGTAGGTAATCTAATAGCACTAGTAAGAATTGGTGAACAGACGAAGGATTTGGTCAGTGACTGAAACATTAGTGATGGCTCCTTTTTTACTTTCACTGTACTTGTCTTTCAGGACTGCGTCATAGAGTGGAACAATTGTGCTCAAGGCTAAAGTTTAGCTACTTAAAAATAGCACAATACAAAAAAGGCTCAGATTTTCAGCTGGTGTGGATCAGCATAGCTATGTGGATTAAAGTAGCTAAAGTGATCTCCACCAGCTGAGAATTTCTTCATTTTCCTGAAATTTATATCCTGTCAAATCTCTTCAGCTTTCAGGCACAATTTTGGCCATGTACTTGAGTCAGAAATACTGCAATAAAATGTGTGTTTTACAAATACAACATGTGGTCTCCTAACAGCTTTTTGTGCACTTTAGGTAGTATAGTGGGAAATTGGAGAACATGGATATTGAAAGCAAAACCTACTCCTTTTCTCTGTTAATTTTAGAAGTCAGGAGCGAGAAATTATTTGTCAGGATTTTCTCCTTTAGACAGTCAAAATGAATTGCACCAGCCAGGACAGGAATCTGAGGGAAACAGGGCAAGAAACACTCCCACAGTGCTCTACCCTTGCATTCTGAAGTATTAGTCTACCTAGTTAGTTGACCTCACCATTACTTGTTTTCTGAAATGACATTTTGTCTGTCTTTTACATAATCGCACAAAGTCCTTGTCCTTCTTTTTCTTCCTGAGCGTTTTGTGCTGGAGGCAAGATATGTTGTATGAATCAGTATGTTCTTGTATAATTTCATTAATTTACCATCATATACAGTCAAACCTTGTTGTAATTATCTGTTATTTAATCTTAGGTTATTTGATTAATGAGGGCACTCTTTGGTAGAAAGGAAGAGGGCTTTTTCGTTTTTTTTTTTTAAATAACAGTGTCTTCCTGTCTTTGCAATGCATGGAAAATTCTTAGCCACAAATCTTTACCCATGCGCATGTTTGAGTATCTTTCATTTGCAAGTAGTTCCTTTCCTCTTCTGTTTCTCATGTGGCTTCCTTGTGAGTTACTGCTTTTGCTATGATCTGCAGTTCAATACAAATGTTTTTAATTTCTTAGTCATACTGCAGTTTCTGTAGTTGTTAGCACTTGAAACTTTAGCTGGCTGGTGTTTCTTACCCAACACTGTTGCCAGGTATGTTGCTTTATAATCTGATTCTCCAAGTGGCCATGCAAGGTGTTGGTAGATAATTTGGTGTAGGTGATCAACACTACTGTTCTGCTATTATTACCTATGTTTTCAAGATAGTAGTACCTGCCTGACCCCTCTTTCTAGAAAGCTAGAGAATTTTGCAAGTACGAAATTTTGTTCTTGTTCTTCTGTTTCCTCTGTTCTTTTAGATCCCATTTCTTTATTTGCTATTGTCATCAGAAGGGGCCCCAGAGACCAATCATATTGTTTCTGAAATGTTCAAATGGATAAATTAGTTGGCTAGAAAGCAATCAGCCCCGTCTTTCCCACAGCATTTCTGATGTCTGAATAGTGTTGATAGCCCCATTTATGAATCCTCCAAATGTTACCAATTTTGATATCCCGGCTGGAGAAGGAAGGAGCAGCACTCACTGCTGAAACCTGTGTTTTGCCATAGTCTGGTCACGCATTACAGAGCAATGTGATACCCCCATCTGCCACTTGTTCCTTGGGGGAGAGGTGCCAGAAGGTAGGAAGTATATCTGTGGAGATCAGAATACTTCTGAACTAGATGCTACAGCTATATCTATTTCACTCTAATTATTTTTAAGCAGTCCTAACCTCCATTTTTTTTACTACCTAGACTACCCAAATTACTAACGTAGACTAAGAATTGTAGTTGGATGCACTTGTTGTATGCCATTAACCAGGCAGAAGAAGCAGTTAGAACTGGCTATATAGTAGTCTGTACGCAGAACAGGAGCGGGGTAAATGTGATACTCTAAACTATTAGATAAGCTACTCTCCAGCAAAAAAAGTCAGCATCATATTGCTTTAAGCACTTAATTAAAAAATTTCAATTAAAGTCTTGCTGTTACAGCAAAGCCAATTTATAATTAAACAAAAGATTTAATTTTCATGCAGCCTCCAGAGCTGCCAAGAGGTTTCCTATATTGATAGGTGAAAAATTAAAATCACAGGTTGAAACAATTAAATATTCACATTATTTATTTATAAAATAACACCTTAAGAATAATATTAGTTTAATAATTACTTCTGTTGCTGATTTCTGTCTTGTAAAAAAAAAAAAAAAGGATTTGTCCCAGTGAATAGCTGAACTGAACTGTGACCTGACTTAGGAAGAAAACCAGTGCTTCTACCCTGATGCAGAGTATTCCCATCCTTGCTAAAATTGAGAAATGCCTGTCGTCTGCAATATCTCCTTGCAGTTATATTAGTGGATTAATTGGATAACAAATAAAAATGTGAACAGTAATGTTATCCGTACCAATGTGAAAACAATACAGTGTTCACATGTCAAGAGAATTGAATATTTGCTCTTTGCTGTTCTGTGAAAACAATACAATTTAATTAAGTAGACTGAAGAGAATGGTCCAAGTTTTCTGCTTTGTCTTCCTGTGACTGTGAATTTTGTGCAAGTAGGCCAAGTCTAAGTCACCAGAGAACTTCAGTATGCATAACAGTTTCAGAGAAGTTACATTTTGCATAGGCAAATACTCTATAGACTCAGCTTATATATGATGATACCTAAATTCATATAGTACGTGATCTGAATTACTTTTGTGAAGTTCAGAGAAGAGCGTTTTGAAATACATTGCAGAGTTCATACTGTGACTGAAGGGATTTGGCATTGGGAAATTTGAAAATTGAAGTACGTAACAGTAAATTCTCCTTATGAAAAACAGGGATTTAATTAATCCAGCCAGATGTTCCTGGTTCTTATTGCACTCTCCAGTCATGTTTTTAGCAACTACATAGAGAGAGAATATTTTTGAACTAATATTGTTAAACTGTGTGATGAAAATTGTATTTGAGGATAATTTTGTTTTCTGTTTATTTGGATGGAAGGAGGAAGCCCTTGTTTCCTTTCTCTGGATTGTTTTTGCCTTTAAGTGCTGATAAAGTATCATTTTTGCATGTTTCATTTAATGAAGCAAGAATGAGTTACTGGTATAAAGAAAACAAAAAAGTAAAAGTATGTTATCAGAGGCTTTAGAAATACTTAATGTGTAGCAGAGGTCCTGCTTAGCCCTCTACATGCAGCTCATGGGAGATGCATATTCCTCTGCAGACCTCAGAGTACTACAGGCAGTACTGTTTCCTGCTGGGTTTGAAGGCTTTTGCTCTCCTTCAGTAACAGTGGCCAGGCTGGGCTCCACCTTGTGTAAGAAATGTGAGGACAGCTGTGTGCATCTGTTATTTCTGGTTACCACCTTTTTAATTCTCCAACAGAAAATGACATTAATTTCAAAGAATGAATACTGATCCCAGTTTTAGGCTGGACAGTTAATCTTGCCTAATAGTATGAGTGTATTTTATATGCATTACAAATGTTTGCTTTAAAATGAGTAAAGAGGTGAACATGGAGATCTGTGATTTTACTCTCAGTACCATTAGTGCTTCCTATAAATATCTTCAATGCTACTTTTCAATTACTTGTGTTTTCAGAGTTTTATGACTGTGTTCATTATTGTGTTTCAACCTTTGGCTTCAAAAATGAAAATTGGATGAAATTTCCAAGGATGGTGATGATGTGATGTCCTTTTCCACCAAATAGATGGAATCAGATCTTTATAGAACATTTTAAATGCCCGGCTGGGCAATTGAAAGGACAGTTATTTCTGGAGAGTCATGTTAGAGAACTGTAGAACATATGGCAATTTAGTGATTGGATTTAGAACCGTAATTTGACTATTTGGGATCCGTCACCAATTACGATTTTTTTCATATAGGTTTATATTTAGTTTCAAGGCATTGTGACATTCTGAAGTTTTCTCATTAAAAAGACGTGGCTGTGTATTTACTTTTACTTCTTTATGATGCTTTGGTATGGAAAATGTCTTAATTTAGTTATTCTTTGCTTCTGCAAGTAATAATGTGAGTTACCTAGTGAGGTCATTATCGAGCTTAAATGAGAAAGCGAGGAAACCGGGTTGTCGCAAATATACATTAATTTGTAGATTTTCAATTATGGAACTTAAAATATTAGAAACACGCTCTTCTATCTGTCAGTGTGAATCTGCTGAGTTTTGGTTAAAGCCGCTAGAGTTTTATTGGTAAAATAGAGTTTGACATAAAGTGATACAAAAAAAAAGTGTGAGGAAACAGTCACACTGTTCCATAAACACTAGTGACATTCTTTGGTGATTGCCAGGACTCATACTTGAAGAGAACATGCATCTTCTGACCTCTGTGTTACACCACAGGAAACTCCAGTATTTCAGACAATCACAGAATAATTTAGGCTGGAAGGAGCTCTCGAGGTCTCATCCAGCCTCTGCTGTGAGCATGGCCAGCTGAATGTGGTTACTTAAGGACTGCCCAGCTGAGTTCTGAATTTCTCTGAAGATAGAAATCACACAACCTCCACAAGAAACCTATTCCATTGTTTTATGAAGTGTAAAAAAAAAAAAAAAAAGAGAGGGAGAGAATTAAGTGAATTACAGGATTTGGGGTCCTGAAACTGCAATTCCAGTGTGGGGATTTCAGTGGGATATTGGAGGTTGATGTTAAGCAGTTCCAAAATTAACAAAGAAAAACAAAACTTTGGAAAGAATCCCATACTAAGATTTTATTAAAACTTGCATGTTCCTTTGGATTATGAAATACTGAAATGAAATGATTTGACACTTTCATTTTTTGGTATATATCCTCCTGAATGGGAAAGAAAAAGAAGTACACCTCCTCAAGTATTTTAACTTTTCTTCCTAATTGAGAATTTGGTGTAATACACAAAATATGATGTAATGTCCTCTGAGATGGAAAAACTGAAATGCTGCTTCACCCTAAAACTGAATTCTTCAGTGCAGTCTTCAGTTTTCGGTTTCTTCAAATGAGTTTACATGCTGTTAGTTGGCATGTTGTGTAACCAGCTGTCTGGTATCCAGAATCACAGGGAGGTGGGACATCCCACATATCTGGAACAGCATTGGATTCTGAGATTGTTACTATGGAGAAGAGGAGGTTAGATTCACCCAACTGCACATAATTACCCCAGGGATTAGGTGTGGCTCAGCAGTGGTCCTGCAGGAGCCATATCAGTGCTGCAGCTTGGATGCCCTTGCCAGTCTGGTTAGCCTTGTGCCATTCTGCAGTTCTGTCTCTAGAGAAAAAAGCCTCCAGGCCTACTTTTCATAACGTATGGCTAAATGGTTCTCTACCATGCTATTCTGTGTCCAAATCTTGGGAATTAAGATGAAAGGCATCCAGACTGGCTCAGCATGGAGTAATTTCAGGTCCAGAAGATTAATTAGCTCATGATATTTGCAGAAACACATCAAATGTATACCTCTTCTGAATCTGAAATGGTTTTGGAAGCCATTTAATTACATGCCTGTGGTGCTACATCTAAGCTAATGAACCTCTCCAGACTCTGAGCCAATTTGGGAATATCTATACCTACAGAGTAGTAATTTTATTTAATTAGGAAAAATAAATTTTCATTCGTTCAGATAAATGAATTCTTACAAAGGCAAATTGTCTAATTGATTTCATTCATGATGTAATGCAAATGGTTGTTTAAAGTTTAAAGGTCAATCATTGCAAAATTTTGGTGGAAATCTGTGGGAAGTTGAAAAATCAGAACTAAAGAGTCCTCTTCTGAAGTCTTAACTCTGTACAGGTTATCTTCTGAAATGTGCGTGAGTTATTACAGTGTCTTTAGTGAGTGCAAGTGCTGTCCATGGAAAGCTGTTGGGTGCTCACAATTGCATAAAATGTATGGTTTACTCCAAACACAGTAAATTTATAATGGAGGCATCATACTCTTGGGTACTCAGTTTTTAATGGAAATGTATTGGTGGGCCAATACCCATTGGTATTTTCCAGCTCAGAACTGTGCTTTCATTTCAACTAGGAAATTAAATATGTGACAAATGAGTACTGAAGCTTTTAGTGTTATTGGTGTTCTTTGCAAGCTGAGAAAATTCAGAACAATATGTTAGTTGACTGGAACCAATAAGAGTTTCTCTTTGTGTCACATCAGTAAACTTAATCATTTAAATAGTGTTGTTAGCACTCTGTAAAAATCTAAGAACATGCAGTCACAGAACTTAGTGAATGATGACAGGTGTTGTGAAGATTGGTCTTGGAAGCTATTAAACTATTTGAGAAGAACTAGAGGTTGGATTAAGGCAGAATTAATCTGTCATTTTTTTGGAATTCAGCTTTCGGATATTTAGAAGTGCTCACCAAAGCTCACTTCAAGAAGAAGCACTGCAAAGGATGACTTATACAGAAAAGTGACAGCTTTAAGGTTTAAAAACAGTTTTAAGGTTTAGATGCATTCCTAAGCATGAATCCAACTGTTAAAAGTGGTGAAAGCAAATCATGGATTTTTTTAACATTTTTATTCTTGATTCTAAAATCTTTATTTAATATTCGTTCTGTTCAGAAGTACTTGCTGAAATAATCCAGAGATGAAATGAGGCTTTTGACCTCTTTTGGTAGAAGTTTTTACATTGCTTTCTGAGTGTTTTGATATTTCAGTGTATACATAAATTTATACCACCAACCTGAGACAGGAGTTGCAATGTTCTTTTCCACAGTGGGCTTTTAAAATTTAGCTTTGTTGTGTGACCTTATAGCAGCTAGTCCTAAAGAAAATCTAGAAAGTTTTTCGCTTTTGAAGATTGAGTGAAATTCATCACAGCACACAAATACAAATTAAACCATGAAGTAAACACAGAATCCCGAGTCTGTGATTCACACCCCATGTTTAAGAAAATGAGCCCCTGTGTTTAAGATGTTAATGTGTAGACTTAATTGCATAACTAAGGTGAATGCAAGCAGCATTTCCATATGTCACAGTTAGCATTACAGGACCAACGTTTCCAGAGATTTTTTTTTATACTTGATGTGGAGTGTGTCTGCCTGCACACAAGAAGACTTGCTTGCTTCTGTCAGCAAAGCAGGTGGTGCTCTCCCACCAGCCACACATTTGTTTGGGATGAGCAGCAGAGTGACTGATCACCCACCAGCATTCTTCAAATGGGCTGAGAGCCACCTGGCCATTCTCCAAAAGTCTGTACTGATTCAGCACATCTCTGCAGCAGCCAGAAGCAGCAGTCCTGAATTAATGTAGGATACTGAGCACGCGACAGGCTTTACCCGTACTTCTTTCTCCGTTTTACCTGTCAAGGTCAAAATCATGGTGTTCACGCTGCTCCTGTGGCCTAGACCAGGTATATTGAAATGCTGAGATAAAAACAAGGTCTGGCAGTTCCCTTTGTCACAGTGAGCTTTCTGGTGTGTGTAGGAGAGAGCTTGCCTGTGCCTTTACTGCTTTCAGAAAGGTACCCTACCTGGGTAGGGCAGAAGCCCAGGTATGTTCCATCCTTTCCTATGCCTGAGGTTCACTGTCTGCAGAGCCATTTTGCTTCCCTGTGACCTGCAGATAGAACAGAGGGCTGTAAGGAGGACAGTGGCTGTACCTGAAGGATTTGAGTGAAAGTTGAAGAACTAAACTGTTAGGATAGCATAGGCATTTTTGGATACTAGCTCAATTCTTACACTATCTGAGGACTACAGTGATCTTCTGCAAGCGTATCCTGCAAGATAAGCTTGAAAGGTGAAATGAAAGCAGCTTGCATTTACAGTAAGGGGTCAATTTTAACACTGCTGTAAAGCAAATGAAGTTAATTTTCCTTGCCCTGCTTTGAGTGGCATGATACTGCAACACTTCCTACTTATGAAGCTCACTGTGTTGGTAGTATGTATTGCTTTAAACAAGCATTCCACTTAACCGGGACAATGTTAGCTCATAATTCAAGGTGCAGTTTTGCTTGCTAAGTTGAACAAGTATATTTGTATTAATAGTAGGGGGTTTACACAGGCTGCCTAAGAAGCAAAGGGCAGCCTTTGAAACAGGCCCATGAAGTTGTTGAACTCTGCTGAGATGCATTTGCTGCCTTTTTACTGAGCTTTGCGTTTCTGTGGCTTTTATACATATTTCTGGAGCACTCCTTGGAGAAGTGTCTTTTGATTCTCCAGCACTGTTCTCACCTCACCCACTCACGCACATTTCTCTGAGTTTCTGTCTTGAATCCTTGTGTTGGAGTGACCATTTGTTTATTTCTAGGGACTTGGATGCTCTTGCCAGTCTGGTTAGTGATATTTTGGACAGGATTGCTAGAGGGGACCTGCATGACATGGTGCCATATCTGATAACTGTTTGGGAATTAGAGCCATGGTTATTTGTATGATAGCTAATAACTACAACTGGGAGCATACACTTGCCTTCCACATTAGTAGTTGATATTTTATTTGTTTACATTATTATTTTAATAATTTATTTAAACTATCATTTGAATTTATTCAGGCATACAAGTATGTGAGCAAGAGTTACAGACAGAAAAATAGCAGTTTTGTTTCTGGTATTATGGTCAGAAAACAGAGGTCAGCTAAAACATGTATTTATCGCATCCAGGTCTTGAGCTTGGCATAAATATATCTGTTAAACCTACAGCTTTTATAAAAGAATCTTCTTGAGACCAGATTACTGTTTTGAAATTGCTGTAGTGGGTTTATTAGAATAGTTTTCTTAATCTTTTTTGCTATTAAGTAGAAATGAAAATGTCTTGATTTTAATGTGTTTCCACAGGTATATCTTGAAAGACTTCTAACTTATGCAGAGATAGATATTTGTCCAGCAAACTGGAAGCGAATTGTACTGGGTGCTATTCTGCTGGCATCCAAGGTTTGGGACGACCAAGCGGTGTGGAATGTGGATTACTGCCAGATCCTGAAAGATATCACAGTTGAAGACATGTAAGTCCAGTATGTTTATCTTTGTCCATAATCTGTGAGTGTGAGGGGGGAAGGGAAGTTATCTCATAAATTATATAAAGGTTGTGTGTCTGCGTTGTATCTAAACGAGATGGATGCTGATATATGTGGTATGAGGTCTGCTGGAAAGTTGCTTACATAGAAAATGTGAACTGTTTAGTTGTTGTTTGTGTCAAACTGTGTTTTACTGCTAGATGTCCACACACAGTGAACTTGCAGAATACTGAAATCTATGACTTAACCAAAAAAAAAACAAATAAAAAAGTCAGATGAGGCTGCTTGTCTTCAGTTTAGCAACCTTTACAGTAATGTTAGATCTCTGCACAGGCAGTAGAACAATCTGTAAGACAAGAAGATTTGTTCTGATCCTAAAATCTTGTAGATGGCCACCCACCTACAGCTGCTATTACTCAACCCTTAAGTGATCACTCACATATTTCTGCCATTATTCAAATACTCTTTTTTCCATATCCTGCCCAATTTGTTTGCAAGATTAATATGTATATGTATTTTAACTTGCAAAGAGAAAATTCATTCTGGTAACTTTTCCAGTTTTTTTTACACAATGGCATTCTTAAGAAATGTATTGTAATGGCACATACAGAGTAGCAGTATGTGGCTAGATACTTTCCAGTCCTTTTAAGAGTATACTGTAACAGTAATAAAAGGAACTGTGATAAGAATAAATACAATTAAGATCTCAATGTTTACAAATACTAAAATGAATGTTTATCCCATTAAATTATCGAGTACTCGTGGTTGGTTGGTTAGTAGGTATTACATGTATTTGCTGAAGTGCCTGAATTTCATAACGTTCAGGGCTGAGTCACATACCATGCACCAGCTCACAAGTGCCCTTATCTGAGGTAATGTGAAAGTGTTGCTAGAATGGCAGAAGCTGGAATCACAGTGCTGGGATCACAATGGTGTGGCTGAATGCCTAAACAGGCCACAGAGTAGTGCCTTCAGAGTGATGGTTTGAAGCTACACCTACACTCCCATTTTCATAAGGACTAGTGACATCAGAATGATTAAAGAGTGGTTTTAGTACTGTACCTCTGTGTTTCTAAGCTCTTTTAAACAGGGAGAGGTGTTTCTAAGAAAAAATATAGAGACCTGTTTCTACTTGAACTCAACTACGTCATAATTGTAGTCACTGAAAAGCATTTACTGTGGTAAATACTATTTACATTTATTTATATTTCTGTTTGCTTTGTATTTATGTTTCGGCACATGCTATTAAGTGAAGAGAAAAGAAGGGGGAAGTAAACAGGAAAAAATGTTTTTATAGACACTGTGGTTTTTGAATCTCAGTTTACAATCTCAATACAGTGAAGATGAAGCATTTCAGCTTACAGCTGCTCTAAATCAAAGCTACTAAGAAACTACTTTATAGCTAGTCTAGAAATGATCTGTAAGGAATAGGTTGAAAGTTGGGAGACAGCTGACTGCTTAAAATGCAGAATGCTCACACACTTCTAGGTAAGGCACTTACAAACTGTGAGTAGCTCTCATGACATGAATATTGGCTTGACTATTTTGTGTGCTCTCTGAATAAGGTTCTTTCTCCATTAACTTCTTCAGTGCAAATCGGAGCAGTTTTACAGTGTGTTTGAAGCTGAAATATTAGTTAAAGTACAGCTCTGAATAGCTTGAAGCAAAAGGTTGAAGCAAACACTGACAGGTTTGACTGTGCCACCTGACAGTATTAATCAAGTATGGTTATAAATACAAGCTTTGAAATTGCTCATTCACAGGGCTTTTTTGGAAGGAAAGTTAAGGGGCATCCTGAGATAATATGAGAGGAAGTGGACAAAAAATGGAGATTTTTGCTGTCGACAAACACACATGGTGGTGCTGCTGTTAGGAGTTGCACATCAGTGGTATAAAAACATGACTCCAGCAGCAGACCTGTGTTCATATGCTGCCACCAGTCTTCTTTCTGTGCTTCGTGCTCACTGAACAGGCCAGTGATGAGTCCTTGTCCTCAAAGTGAGAGAAATATACAATCTTTAAAACAAAGTATAGAGCCAACAGCCTTTAGGGAGTCTATGCTCTCTTTCTGCATGGTACTTGATGGTCTGTTTTGTGAGCTTTGTTTTTGGAGCTTCTTGTGAATGCTTCAGTGAAGAGTTGGGTGCTTGTTGATGTGCTGATGTTTTTCTTCCTACTGTCAGTTCTTCCAAACATTTTCTTCCTCCTCTTTCTGATCCCTTTTTTTTTTCCTTTCTTTGGATAACTGGTACAATACAGTGTTACAGTTTTCATGTAACTTGGTCTATACTAAATGAGGGCTTTCATTATTTATATTAATAAGGCAAGGAAAACTCTATGCCTAAATCTTCAACTACTGTGAATCATTAAGCATGAGCTTATCTCATAAAACTTCATACATAATTTTCAGAGTTTTAAGAATTATCAACAGTATATTAAGCTGTAACTAAAGGCTAACTTGAGAGACAGTATGTGCCCATAGTTGTGTATGTGGCATTGCTTTGAAAGTGGAGATTACGAAAGAAAATTGTTGTAATGTGTAATGGCCTTCAGTAGGAAGTAAGAAAAAAAATGGTTCAGTGTTGAAAAATACTGTATCACTGTTCTTTCTTTTTGACTTTCCTTGTGCACGTAGTGTGCAGTCAAGATGTAACTTGAATGCAATACCGTAGTCAGTCAGTACCTGCTGGTACAAACCTATGCAGTCCATACTCTTCTGCAAAATTTACTATCTATTTGTTATTTGTTTCTTGTATCTTGAAATCACTATTTTAAGTATATCAAATGTCCCAATGTATGTACTGTGTAGGATATTAAGTTACCAAACAATTTACAAAAGCTACGAAATTGACCTGTCTTTTTTTGTTTGTTAGTTTTCTTTTATTTATTTATCAGCACACTTTTTATTGTACCACAGTGGATAATAATGTATTGATACAACATAATTTTCAAGGAGCTCAGATAGGCCTGTTCCTATCCATTCTTTTGAAAAGCACTTTTTTTTTTTTAGGTACTGAAGGTGAATTTTTTTTGCAAGTCTTAGGGAAAAATTGCTGTATTCTGCTCATAAGCCCAGACAAACGATATGCTGAAGAAATCTGATTTCCTGTGCCTAGTTTTAAGTGATTTATGATGAAAGCCAAGAGAGAATAAACAAGTTGTCCAGTCATTTGTATGTTAGGATAATTTGCAACATCTCTGAGGGCTGTCTGACAAATTTAGGACATGTCTGTATTTTGTGTTGGCATAGCTGTGTGTGCAGATCCACCTAGTGGAGGTACTGCAGAAATTACAAGAACTTTATTTTCCTGGCTTTATCCTTTTCCCTTTTGTGCTAGCTTAATTAACGGGTCTCTTCTGCTGGCAAAAGTTTGGGTTTGGGTTTGACTGGCACAGCAGTAGAAGCTGCAAGGTGTAGCAACTTCGATATTCCTCACCGAAGCATGTATGCTTATAGAACTTGGTAGACTAGTTCAAAATTTAGGCTAGGATAATTGCATCTGTCAAGAATACGAAATGAACTTGGTTACCGCCATTTGCAATTTAAAGCAAATTGCATTCAGGATGCACAGTCTGAAAAATGTTTTCGCATTTGTCTTTTCTCTACAGGAATGAGCTGGAACGCCAGTTTCTGGAGCTGTTGCAGTTCAATATTAATGTTCCCTCCAGTGTTTATGCCAAGTATTATTTTGATTTGCGCTCCTTGGCAGAAGCAAATAACCTGAGTTTTCCTTTGGAGCCCCTCAGCAGGGATAGGGCATATAAACTTGAGGTAAGGCAATTTCTTTTTATATTGCCCAGAACTGAATATATATGGTCATTTGGAATTTTTGGAGTATTTCTCCCTTCCCAACCCATCTCTTCCCAAATATTCCCATGTAATGTTAGAATGTGCCCAATATCCATAAAAATCATATCCATGATTTTTTATTTTATTTATTTATTTATTTATTTATTACCTTGTGCTTTAGGTATTCATGGGTATGGAAACACCTTTTTCTCCCAACTTACTTCATATCTTGTCTTGCTTTCCATTTCTTTTCATTCTAATTGTCTACATTGACCTTGTGAAAAAACCCACAATTTTTACAATAGCTCTATTCACAGTTTGGTTCTGTTTACTCTTAACAATGACTGTGCAGGACAGAGTATTAAAAAGTTGTGCTAAAAATCAGTGTTCTTTGTGCTTGTTACCTGCTGCTGCTGCATTTCACGTGAATCCAAGTCTGTTGTCTCAGCAGTGTTATACTCAGTAATGAGACAGAAATGAGCACACATCATTAGGAGACCTGAATACATCATGTGCACAACTGCATACATTGTATCAGATGTACCTGTGAAATTCAGGGCATTATCAATTCCTACATACATTGGAGGAATTTTAAATCATCGGGCAATTATGGATACTTTGAAGGCTAGAATCTTTTTTCTTGAGCATTCTAGGTCAAATTTTTCAAAAATGTGTGTTATTGCATGAATATGTACGCATTTTTTCAAAGTTTGAAATCTGCCATTAGCTACTGACTGCCTTTAGCACTGGATGTCTTTAATTAGATAATAGTTTTGCACTATAGGTTGCATGGCTATGAATTAATGTCAGCATTGCATGTTTTGAAACTCTTAGTGCTCCTGTAAAACAGCTTTAGTTGGAGGGAAATGATGCATGGGAAGACTTATTAACTTGTTTGCAGCTTGTAATGGGAGCAGAGGTGGAAGAAAGAATTAAAGCAGATTTCATTAAATTAGAATATCTTACTCTATTTCTAAATATCCCCTTCAAATTTCCCAAGTAGCTCCAATAAGAATGCAATTTAATTGTGTATGAAGTGAGATGTAAATTTGCATCAAATTTTATTTGTGTTAAAGAATTATAATAATAAAATATGAAAAATCATTGGTACTCACATCAAAGGAAGCAGTGTGCTAAGTTGTTAGATGTTTGGTGTTTTGATAATTATCACCTTCACATGCATTTATAATTAAGTATATTTCTTTTTGAAGAGAATTTAGTACACAGCATTTCTGAAACCTGTCAGTGAGTTACAAGTGCAGGTAATGAAGATAACTCCTAAAACCTTAGAAGAAAACAAAACAGCAGAGAATACTGGTGTTTTTTCTGGACTAATTAAAGAGGATGAATATTTTAAAAGACCTAATGGAATATTTTTGAATTAAGTCCACACTATTAAAAATTCTGACATGGTGAAGGTGGTTTGTGCTGCTAGCACAAAGCAGCTCTGAAATAAGCTTGCCAGCCAAAGGGGATGGCTTCAGGTAAGAGGAAGAGTCTCTGCTGTGAGACTTCACCTGGTCTGCCAGCTCCTTACCTCTCTCCTGTGGCCAGAAGGAAGGGAACATGATGGGAACTGCCTTGTTCCCTGGTGATGTTGGATGTCTTTTGTGTACACTTGAAAGAGTTGACAGCATAATGTATAGCCTAATTCCTTGAGCGCAGCTCCATATAGCTTGCCAGGCGTTATCAAAATGCATCTGCAACAATTTTCAAGGTCTATCATATACTTTTCAGCCCAGAGTTCTCTACTTCTGAAACTGAGAGAAAAACTGCAGTCTATGATTAAAGACGACAGACTGATAGCAAACGTACACATGCAGTGAAATGATTTGCCATGTCTGGTAAATTGAAAAGACTTTGCTTAGTTCTGAGATTTCAAGCAACCTATTTACTGGCATTGATATGATTGCATTTTACAGCCATGTTCAGTATCTGAAGCAGGAGCATTAGGTCTCTCATGGCAGAATCTGTGTTGCTATTTTTGCAAATACCAAGAAGTTGACCTAGCAGTGACGACAACAACAACAACAGCAACAACAAAAAAAAGTTCCAAAAGAATCCCGAGGACAAGGCTAGTGATAACTGTGCCTTGTCAAATGGAAATGCTGGACAAGATCCATCAGACTGGAAAAGCTGTGGGAGGTTATAACACTTTTTAAAACTGATAGTTCTGTCTGGAGTTTTTGCAGGGGATGGTTTTGCCTTTAACGTTCTCACAACTGATACAAAGAAGCGGCTTTGTATTTTCAATGATTAAGTGAAAGTAATGTGGCCTGAAAGCGTCCTGAATTTGTTGTACCAGTTCACCTAGTAATCGGGAAACATTTTAATGACATTTTAATAACTCCCCCTCCTCCCCTTCCACATTATATGAAATCCTTCAAGTTAAAAACAGCAAATAACCTTTCATTAAATCATCCAGCCTACCTGTCAGTGTTCCTTGTTCAGAACAGCATATTTTGTACTGTTTTCTCCTTCCTTCTAATTGTGTCAAATGTCAAGGCTTCCTTTTCTTCTCCTGCGAAATTAGTTTGTAACAAGAAGTTTCTGCCAAGAAGATTGTCAGATATCCAACCTTAATCCCCTATTTTGTAATTTCCTACTCTTGCACCTGGTTTTTCTTCCACGTACTGAGATAGGTCTGCTCTTCTGGTAAGTCCACAAAACATACCTACCCTATTTCTGCTTGTGATCTTGGCACTTTGCTCATTTCCAGACTAGATTTTGTAAGAGCATTTTTCAGTGCACCCTCAATTGAATGGACTGCGTGTTGTCTCAGGTTTTTATTATTAGGATGGTGTTTGAGGAAGAACTCTTTCAACTACTGTGTGCTGTATTATCTTGACCCTAAAGAGGTAGTATTCCATAGATGAAACAGACTAAAAAGAAGAGAGAAAATTGTAAGGTATGAGCTGAGAAGTGTCATTCTACCCTCCGGCTTCCCATTCTTGCAGTGATTGATGGCAGACTTACATGTCCTGTGTGCTCAGAACCTGGTAGCTAGGAAGCAAAACTTCTGTGACTCCTTTTGTCAGTATGACCTGATAATGATTCTTTCCATTTTCCATGCATTCGGGAAAACCCCCATCATCACAGCTTTCAGTCATCTGCTTATTTACATATTCCAACCATACTTATTTCTGACTCTCCCTACATTCTCTCTGGTTTGCCCATTTTGGAGAGTATTGCAGCACTCAAGGCTGAGTTCATTTGTGCATTTACAGTGGTCAATCTGTAGCCAACACTCCTGCTTTCCTGCTCTGCACAGTGGTGTGCATGCAGCCAAAATTTATCCTCTGCTGCCATTCCCCCCCCCCCCCCTTCCCCCTTACCTCCTTATCTCCTCCAGAGCCATGTAAAGTATCTCAATAAAGAAACAAAATTTCACCTGATTGCTGTTGCTGTTTACAATATTACTTTGTTACATTAAAATGTAACGGGAGAAAAGATACCTTGCAACGGGAGAAGTTAGTTTTCTCTGGTGTTAGAAGTAATAGATACATCAAATGACATAGAGGTGTTGTAACCTATGTGGATGTATCTTAACTGACAGACAAAGTAAGTAATTACAATTTCCCACTTTTGTCTTGTTTTTCCCTATGTTACAAGACACTTTAGTGAATTTTCAAATAGGCCTCAAGTGTCTGTTTTGTAAATTATTTGCAAATGATTTGGCACCATTAGAAAAAGGATTGCTTTAATCTACGGTCAGTGTTTTACATCTATATGAATAATAACCAGGGACTGGAGCTGCCAAATATTGAGTACCACTTCCAAGCAGAATTTTGTTTTGCCTGACCAAGTGCCAGAGCAGGAATATTTTCCTATTGTGCATGCAATTTTGTGTGATTTTTATAGTGATTACCACCTCTATTTAATGCCTAAAAGAAGAGAGTATTTTGGCAACCAAAGGAGGCTGACCTTCACCTCAGCACATGCCACGTCCTGGCACATTATTCCGTGATTCAATTGTTTTCCATTGTTATCCACTGGATTTTAAATCTGATTGAATTGCATAAACATTCCTAGTTCATTGAGTTCCTGGTTAAGTTGTATAAATTATTATTGAACAAATTTAAGTTAATTAAGTTATGATCTAAAAAGCAACAAGAATAGTTGTGTTATTTTACTGTTTTCTTCATGTGCAGTAAGAAAGAAAACTATTCAAGAATGGCTGTAGCAAAGGAAATTTGGTTTCCAACTATAAAGTAGCAGCTGGTTTCTTGGTGTTTTTTCTGTTTGTTTGTTTTTGTTTTGTTTTAATTTAATTTAGTCATCCTAGACTTATCCTAGAATTAGGTGAGCTTGCTCTCGGTGGCAGGAGCTGTGTGCTTCTGCCATATCTGCTGCTGATCCTTGCAGGATAGCTGAGATTTTAGGACTCCTACGACTTGCTGTGCTGTTGAAGTAAAGGGTAAGAAAGAGAATGATGCTTGGTGGAGTCAGACTGTTTATTTTTATTACCTTCTTTTATAATCAAACACTCGTACTGTTTTTATTTGTACAGTACTTTTTGTTAAACATCCCATCTTAAGACACCACTTTAATGCATTCCTGAGTAAACAGAAATATGTTTTAGTTCATCTCATTTTCTTAGTTGACCTTGAGCACTCCTTGGAATGACCTTCCTCTGCGGCTCTGCGTGTTTAAATCCCAGAGTTAACATCCTCACTCATGCAACCCATAGTCTGTCCCAACCACACGAATGCTTACAGGGTTGAGATATAAAAGGTACATTATAAAGATTTGTTTAAAACTTAGCTAAAAGCAATAGGAACATAAAACATTAGCCTTGGTGTCATTTAGTAAGTCTCAACTTTTGAATAATCTTTGTCTCTTTCTTTAAAAGATATTCTTATGACATTTCTGTATATTTAATGCAAATAAAATTATTCTGAATCTGAGTAATACTTCAGCAGCCCATAAGACAGCAGCTTGTATAGGAATCACCATCTCCTGCAGGTTCTTCAGAAATGGAGGCAAACATCAGCCCTATTAGTGAACCAGGGCAAGTCATCTGACAGGCTACTCTTCTCTAGAGGAAATATAAGCCATCCTCTTCCATTACTGTCCAAAAATAATTTCTATGAACATTTCTACAGTATGTCAGCTGTCTTGACTTGGTTTGCCAGTTAGGCAGTAAAGAAAAGGCTTGGAACATGCTTGCTGAGTCCTTCAAAAGTGAGCAATGTGTTGATTACCGTAAGGTTAATGAAACTATAAGATTTGGGAACAAGTTCTTCACATGTTTGATTTCACTGAGTGCCATTTTGTAATTTTGTCTTTATTTAGAAATCTACATTGTACAGTTCTGGCCAACGCAACTGAGATTTCTTCCTTCTTTCGTGTTACAGGCCATTTCCCGCTTGTGTGAAGATAAATACAAGGACTTCAGGAAATCTGCAAAGAAACGGTCAGTCAGTGCTGACAATCTGACTGTGGTTAGATGGTCTCCTGCTATTATCTCCTAACAGAGGAGACTGGAATATTCCTACGGACGTACTGTTTCATCCATCCAGTTTTTTTGGGGTGGGATGGGGGGGGGGGGGGGGGGAGAGAAAAAGACTTCTGATTTTTTGTTTTTTTTTTTTAAATTTGTCAAGCTGCCTTTACAGTGCCTCCCCATTGTGTAGCACACGAGTAAAGTACCTAGCGAGAGCTGAAGTGGAGAAGCCAGTGTTTGGGAGAGAAGATGGGTGATAATTTCTTTCTCACTTTCACTAACAGCTTTACTCTTTCTATGAGGAAACAGCAAATCGGGTGCTTGGAAGTAGAAACAAAAAATGAAGTAGAGGCAGAAAAACTGTTTCAGAACTGTGCCATTTTTCAATGTGCTGTGCTTTTGAAGAGAAATGACAGCATGAAAATGAACCATGTAGTCAGATGACTGTGCACTTGAGGAGTGTCGTTCGGAGAATTCCATCTTAAAGGTTTCTCTTAATAGCTTTCTTAATTCTTATTTTTCCATTCCTCATTGCTGCTTCCCAGGAAAAATTCTTGCACAGCAGCAAATATCAAGTCTGTATTTACAGTAGCACAAGCCCCTGAATAAATAGTATTGTTTTTTCTTCACTGCACTTTTCTCTGTAGGCTGTTATTAGCATTATTCTTCATAATTATTATGCGTATGTTATTTTTCTCTTATGCCTTCTATTGTATTTCAAAAGAGAGAACTTGACCATAGTGCTGAACCAAAAGAGTGTACAGGGATCAGAAGATCGTTCATAATTTCTTTATGTGTTTTATTTATAGTACATGAGTGTGTGTGCCTTCCTAAGTTCTTGGAATCAATTATTTTTCCTTAATACAAAGATACAGTTGTTAAAGTATTCAGATGATGATAGTTTTAAGACTTGGGCCAAATATCTGAAATTTGCAACAGGTCTTGTGATCCTTTTTGCAGATTTTCATAGCATTAGAAGTTTAGCAGAATTCAGAATTCATTTAGAGACAGATCTGTGTTGTATGGCCTGGACTAGTTCATTCCTTCACCTCCAGGTTCATTGTTGCAAGCAATATTCTCAATTTGTATGTGTTTACTTTAAAACAAAGTCTGTTTGTATAAAATAAAAACTAATTTTATAAGTTTCACTGAGAAGGCCTATAGAAGAGCAGAATACGCATTTTGACAAGGTACTTCTCACAAGTAGATTTGGTTTTCAAGCTAAAATACAAACCTTCATTTTTTTTTTTCAGCGTAGGCGCTTATAGAAATTAAAAATAACCAAACCGTGAACATAATTTTCAACTCTAATTATTAATCTGTTCTGTTGTTACTAGTTCCTTCCTACCATGGTTGTTGTCCCCTTGGGCAATAAGAACTTAATTTTTCATATTTTTTTTTATTTTATTTATTTATTTTTTTTGCATGGTTTAGAAAGATACGGTTGAAAATTCTCAGTTCCCTGAAATTCTTTCTTTGTGACTATCACTGAAGTGAGTGGCAGCAGACTTCCCTGATATATGCACTACTGTGGTAAACTATATAAAGATTCCGTATTTGTTTTCATTAAGCCCTATGGGCTTGTAGCAAACCTAAGGGCTGCAAGAAGCACCCTTTGTTTCAGTGCAGTGCAGATCGGATGCCTCCAGATGGAGATGCACTGGCAGGATTGAAGTAATGATACCAAACAGTTTCTGTTAACCTTCTAATGTGATTTGCGTGGTTTGTGAAATGAAGGTTTTGTTTGCAAATTCTCCTGATGTCCTTTGGGCCTTGAAAATATCTAATTCTCATCGTTGTTGTGCCAATGCATCGGAACTGTGAGTCTCCAAGTCCATTTTTCCCTTGAACATGGAATGTAAGGAAAGTATAACAACACAAATGCCAATCAAAGTATTTGAAACCTCTTTACAGATGATATTAAGAGGAACATTTTCAAAGCATTTGAAATTCATCCTTTGTAAGCATAAATTTAGGCTTTAAAATATGTAAAATATTTTGATTTATCAACACTTTGCTAAACTGTTTTCCATTTATCTTGATATCAGGAATATTGGTTTTATCCATTTCTGGGCGATAGATATATGAACTTTGGATTATGTAAAGATCTCAATGCATCTTCTATAATTTTTGTGAAGTTTATTAAACTACTTTAAAGATTGTATAGTCTATTTATTGTATGTATGTACATACAGTCTGATACTTTAAAAAGTGGATTCCGTAAAACCTGGCTCAGTCTTGTTTAGACTATTGAATATCGTTTTAGCCTTGTGCACTGGACTCTACCTCTTTATAGGAGAATTTTCCATATTCTTAATTAGTCCTAATTCTGTGATTAACTTGGTTATGTTTCTTGCACTAAGAATTAAAAAAAAACAAAAACTGCTGTAAGTGTGGATTTTTTCTTTAAGTTTTGCCGTACAAATCCTCTACATTTAAATAATTCTTTGCTTTTCCTCCTTGTTTGTTCCAAGTCTGCCCCCCCCCCCCCCAAAAAAAAGCAACAACCAGTACCTGTCAGGAAATCTGAATAAGTGTCTTTTGTTTGCAAGGTATTCTATACCATGTAATTAAAAAATGAATTATAATTTAGGATTATGTTGTGTTTGGTGGAGTTTTTTAAGCGTTACTATATGGAAAATGCCATTGCAAGTCACCCAGGGCTTGAGAAGGGAGATGAACCAGACAGCGTTTTCATTGACAGCACAAGTAAACTGTGGTTTTCATTTCAGAACCCAAAACAAAATTTGCTGTAAATGTTTTCTGGATGAAGGTTTTCACTATTGCTTTGGTCACCAGCTCAGAAACAAAAAGATGTAGGTGACGTAATAAACCTGTCGCTTCAAGTTTCATTGTCTTAATGAGTTATTTTCCTTTGTTGAGCCAGTGGGGCACTGGGTTTGTTGCTTATGCATTGATAATTGGATAAATATTTGAAAAAGGTTTCTTGTAAGAGTTGTTTCTTTTTTTTTTTCCTGCATCCCTTCTGCAGGCTTGAGATGCTTCCCTAATTCCTCTTTCCATCTGAAGACTTATTTATATTTCATGTTTCTTTTATTTTTTCTTGTCAGCTGTATACTTCATTCTGATGGATGCTTTTGAGACTGAGAATGTTGGAGTCGTGATAAAGTGCAGATAAAAGAAATACAGCAAGAAACATGCACATTTACTAAAAAAAATGCAAAATCCGATAGCAGGGTAATGGGGTCCTTTTCAATAACTGTATTTTTTTTAATTTGCTTTTCAGTCTTTTTGTGAGAGTGAGGAAAACATCAGCATGTGTAGCTTAATTTACCTTATAGTAGTTAGCTGAGTTTATCACATAAAGTTAAACGTGATGGGAGAGCTGTTTAAGTGTTTTTGAAGTCTTAGTTCAAGCTTTGTTTTTTATTTAACACCTTTTTCTCTGTTTCCCAACTTTGTTAATGCTGCAAACTTTAGATACAAACTAAAGGTTAGAAGGAGCAAAAGTCTCATCAGAAAAGAGTGACAGTGTATTGGTGGCTGATGACAAAGTGACATCTGGGAGTGTTGGCTACATGTAAAAATAGCAGTCTGTGGGAGGGGACAGAGGAATTGAAATGACAGAACAGAAAAAAACAAAGCTTTAGCAGCTGAAGCAACAAATTATTTACAGCAATCCTTTGCTGATAATGAATGAGCACTGCATTTTCCTTTGACGTGTTTAAATTACTAATTACAGTGCTGCCCATCCATTGCAGACTCAGTTCTCATGAAGCGCTGTGCTTCTCTGAGACATATTTAAATAATTTACTCAACCTGGCTTTTAGCACTTTCTCACTACTGTTTCAAACATGCTTCTGTAATCTGATTTTTATTTTTAACATGAATCCATACTTCTTGAAAACGTCTGTCTACCTCTGCAGTGGAGTGCCCATTTAGTATCTCTAACGTGTTCTGAGAAAACAATGCAAATTTGAACACTTATCTCTGTGATCGTGACCCAGATATATAAAGAAATATTAGTAGCTACATCTGAAGTGTACAGCAAGTATCTTTCTGCTGTTTTCTTTTTCTCTTTGACAACTGAACTGCACCTTGAGGAAACCACAGAACTGGTGAGAGTTGGAGCTGCCTTAGTTTACAGGTACTGATGGAAGATACATAACTGCTGATAGGAGAACACACTTTTAAAAAAGAAGCAAGAAAAATAAGAAGAGCCGCTGATGATAATGATAATTTTGTAGTTTATGAACCTGCTGTTCTTAGTCCTCTTTTAAGAATCTCCAAGAAGTGACTGGTAAATCCCAGAAACACAGTTTGAAAAGTAAAGCCAAGAAAGCAGTGCTTGGCTTTACTTCTCTTGTCTGGGCTTAGGTCATCATGCACTTCCCAATAAAAAGAAGAATGTGCAGAAAGGCACTTTTAAGAAAGGCAAGTGGCAAAGTGGTGTTAATAGGCTGTCCCTCTTGCATTTCTTTTTGAATGATTGGTTTGATGCAATTCAATGTAAAGGAGGGTGGCTTTTTCTGTGTGTCCTGTCACACCATATGTAATGTGCTTCAGCATTTTTGGGGCAATTCTAAACTCCTTTTTAGTTGGGGATATTCTGGTGATGACATGCTAAGCGTGCTGCTTGCTCTGGTGATAGGTGACCACGCACTTACATTTCCCATATGAGTTGTCCAATATCTCTGTGAAGACTTTGTAAAGCTCACTCAAGGCAGAATCAACTGTGAAGATGTTTCCGCAGATTGAGAGCAACAATTAACAATGAAATATCAAAATTGTACTTGCTGAGCTTTCTGGCTTAATCAATGAACGACATAGTTCCAGAACATCTTATTTTTTGGAGTGCTGTGGTAACTAAAGCAATAAAATTTTATAGGTAGAAGACCTTGCACTTGTCCCCTTGGAACTGGCAGTGAAGCAAATGCTTCATAAGCGTATGAAGATGTAGGTAATATGGCTTGCTCTCCTCAACGAGGCATTAGAATAATGGATCTCCTTTGTGTAAGATATTCTGTGGCACATTTTGAGTCTAAAGCTATTTCTTCTCTTTGTGTCCTTTATTTTAAATTTAGTACAAGTTATTCCATATGTAAACAGCATGTTGGCAACTGGCAGCTGTGATATACTTGCTGCCTTCTATTTAAATGATACTGATGATCCTGTGATCATACACTTGTGTTTCATGCCTTTCAGGCACACTAAGCATTCTTCTGTAAAAACCAGAGGGTCAAAAAGATGGAAATTTGAATTCTATAAGGGTTAGAAAGAAAAAACAGGTGTATGGGTAGTTTAATATAAGGAGATAAGAGGGTAAATTTATTTGCATCTCCTGCAATGCTAATAGCTAAAGATGTTAATGATGCTTTGAGTAGCTTGATGATGATAGATTTCTTGGAGAAGCAGATTGAGGGGTACAGCTGTTTCCTTTAAAGCACACAGGACGTGCAGATTGTATTGCCATAAATCCTAGGAGAAGGAAAACCATGTTGTACTCAGCAACATCTAAAAGCCTTGAATATCCTGCATTAGAATTGCAGTATTTACCTCAGTGTCAGTGTTGAGTTGCAATCTGCAGTTTTTCTATTTCATACTTGTTTAATTTCAGATGTAAAATAAATTCTCCTTGGCAATTTTTTTTTTGTGTGGGCAGCTATTTTTGGTATTAACTGCGTTAGATAAGGAGTTTTTATAGTATCTGGTAATAGAAAAAGCATTATTTAAAGTGTCATTTGAACCTGTTTGCTCCCCTGAAGAGAGCATTTGTCTGGGCTCTTCAGCTTGCTAAAAGTAGGTAAACACGGTGATGCAAGAGCCTGTTTTTTGGAACCGTCCCCTCTGTGTTGTATCGTGAATTACAGAACCACAGGTCTGGGTCCATGTGTGCCAGCCTCCACTCACACAGGGTTCCTCAGAGCACATGACCCAGGCCCACTTCCAGGCAGCTTTTGAAGAGCTCTGGGGAAGGAGGGCACAGCCTTGGGGCCAGAGCTCCATCACATGTGCAGTATAGAAGAGGAGGAAAGTGCGTTTTTTACAAATTACTGTTTTTACAGGAGAAGATAACTGGAGCTTTAATTTCTTCAGCAGACTGTTATTGGCTTGTTTTCAGTGTTTTCATAAAATGTGCCTAAAAACAAGTGTGGTGTAGTGCGTTTTCCTGAGTGCTGTCACTCAGGATTTGCACAGGACCCCTCAAACCACTTTTTAAGGCTTGAGGTGCCCTCATGACATTGGGCTGCAGCACAGAGCTGTGCCAGGTGATGGGTGCAAGGCGTGGGGCTGAGGCCGGCCTGCATCATTGGGCACACCACAGGGCAGGCCTGGAGTCACGGCTGTTTGTCCACCGTGTCGCAGAGACCCCACTGTTCCCCACAGTGTGTCGCAGCTCTTGATGTGCCCACAGACCTGTGGATGGGGTTGTGATGGTTTCACACAGGCCAGGTCTGCCCTCCAGCTCCAGCAGTTGTGTCTGCACTAGCAGCACTGCCTGTCTTACTGCCAGATTGCTGCTAACCGAATGTGGGTATTACAGCAGGAATTATGAAACCTTTTTTGCAGCACGTACAGTGGTTTTGGCCTTGAAGTGAAACAGCACAAGGCCAGCAGCAAGGCTGAGCGGGCCCATGGCTCCTTCACCAGCACTGGTGGAGTTGGAAACTAACTGGTGAATCAGACTGCACTGAAGGCAAGAGCAAGAAGAGCACATTAGTTGAAGTGCAGGTTGCTGTTCCCTGCTCTGAGCTTCTGGCTCAGTTTGGGGTGGGAGTTAATGCAGATTTCTCTTCCCAGACACCACAGGAAGGGGTCCTGGGGGTTCTGCCATAAAGTACTAAATGGGAGAAAGCTGCTAAACAGCAAGTGAAAAGACCTCTAAGTCCCTGAGATGAAACCTGTTAGGAACATGGTTATTTGCAGCAATTTTGAAGATCCAGCATTAGGCTGGATGTCAGTGCAGAGCAGGTGGAAGGATGCACTTAGCAGTTCTGTTTTGTCAGTGCTACCAGCAGGGAGGCACCAGGCATGTGTGCCCCACAGAGTGGTCACAGCACTGCGGCAGAAGGTTGGGCTGCATTTCATCCCTCCCACCTACATGGTCCTGAAGTAGGACTTCAGGTCAACCTTTGTTCCCACTAATGGCATGGCTTCCCTTACTGTCGAATCTCCTTATTGCTCACCTGTTATCTTTTGCTCTGTAAAACAGCAGAATAAATCACTTTGGATCCATGTTGCTCTTTTGGGATTATGGTAAGAGTTTAAATGAGAGTCAGTACTGCACTTCTATTCATTTTACCAACACTGAAGGATGTGATATCTTTCTCTTTAAATGAAAATCCTGCTTGATAAAATACATTAAATATGAATTCTATCACAATTTAACAGGAGAGTTCCTCCTGTCCTGCCCAAAGTGTACAGAGTTCATGAGCAATGATTATCAACAAGGTTGTCTGAGAGAAAACAAAGCAGGAATGATGGAAACGGCAGATAGGTGTGTATTGTGAAGCAGAGGTTTGAGGAGAATACTTCACCTTCTGAACTGGTAATTTGTTTTTTCCCAATATTGTGGCAGTTGCCATACACGTAATTTGTTTAAACCGTTTTCTACACAGACACTTTAAACAAAAGGCTATTAGCAGGTCACTGATTAAGGTCAAATGAAGACAGAGTGAAATCAAGACCAGGTTCACAAACAACATTTTGCACTGTCTTGTAAATGCTGTGTGTACAGAAGTAATACATCCATCCTGACAAGAACCTGATGAATGAAATCTACTGTTTTCCAACTAAGAGAAATGCTAGATTATTTATTCATTATTTTTTAAAATGTAGCTGGAGTTCAGTGGCTCATGTTGTGAAACAAAGTGATGAATGTCTTTTAGGCAACAACCACAACAAATAAAAACTCATTTGGTAAAGGCTTTATTACATACCAGATAGAGCTTTTAGGTTATTTAAAATCATATTTTTAAGACATAGTTGAGATTTAAAAGAATGTACGTTTTGACTTTTGCAGAGAAATGCATTAAATTTGGAGAAGACATTTCACATGCAGACACCCCCGCTCAGCGCTGACTGCAGTGATTCCTGAGATTTGAGTCATGTGTGAAATGGAGGGGAAAACATCACGTTTCTCTTTTCAACTCCCCTCTTTCACTTCTGTGCTCATGTAGCCTTTTTCCCATGGTGGCGATGCTGGGATTCTGTGCCTGCTTTCAGTGACCATGTACTTACATTCATCTGTCCATAGTGAAAGAAAGAAGAGTATCAGTGTTCAGTAACACAGACAACAATATGAGTTTTGTTTCCTAAAATGATCAGCCATGAAATACAAGAAAGTGTGAAGATCCCTTATTTTAATTCCACTTGGCTGCCTGTATGTTACATCTGATATGACGGATTTATTTACTGATATCCAGAACCACCACAATAGCCCCTTCTGCTCAGCCTGCTGAAAGCTATGATCTATTTGCTCCCTGCAGTGTTCATGCTGAGAACAGATACTATGTAAGTACTAAATTACAAACATAACCAGACAAAGAGATGCTTGATAATCTTATTAAGAAATTTCTTCCTCAGCTACTTTAACAATTTCCACAATATCAGCACACTATGCTTTAAGGTTATATGAAAAACCCCATTTGCAAACAATGTCCAAGCCATAAGAACAAGTGGCAGTCTGGCACCTTCAGCCATGCTGCCACAGTTCCCATCCTCACACCCCTGTGTGCTGCTGGGAGAGGTCCCCTGTGGATGTGTGCCAGGCAGGGCAGCCCACTCACTTTTGCAGTCACTTCTCCCACATCTTCTCGTCATCTAAGTGTGACAAGAGATTGTGGATGCTCTGACCCTGGAGATGTTGAAGACCAGGCTGGATGGGGCCCTGGGCAACCTAGTTGAGTACCAAATCTGGAGGTTGGTGGCCCTGCCTGTTGCAGGGGGGTTGGAACTTGAGTCAGAACTCCTTGGGGTCCCTTCCAACTTAAGCCATTCTATGGTTCTATGAGTGTTTTATAGTTACCACTCTTCTTTTGCTGTGTTCTGGAAGATGCTGTGCGAAGGGTTTCTGCTCAGTGACCTCCACTGGTACAGGGGAGGAGTAGATAGTAAGAAAAAAAGAACAAAATGTTCATTGTGCTATTATCAAGGTGCAGCAAAACAATCCCTGAAGGCCTGTCTGATTGGAAATGTCCATTCTCTTCCTTTTTGCCCACCCAAACAGGAAAATGTTTGGAGCTGCCTGAGCTGGGCACCAATGAGGTATGTCATCATTAGCCTGAATAAAAAATAGGAGATCACAGGACTTTCCAAACCTTCAAATTTATATTTGCTCTATACAGAAATATAAGTGTAAAATTTCATGTCAAGTATCATGATGAAAATTAAAAAAAAAAAAAAAAAGCTGGAATCTTTTGTATACTAGATTTTTGTGTGTTGCAGCAGAGCAAATGTTAGTAATAATGCCATTTACTACTGTAACTACCTTTTTTATCAGGAGTTAAGCAGATGTTAATAATGTGCTTTTGAAAATCCCCTGGACTCACTTTGTGCGTTTATTACTTAGTAAAATTAAATACTTTTGAAGAAATTGGCCCTGAGATTCTGAGTGGGAATGTACTTCCCATTACTAAATCTCCCTTCATATTAGTCTTTAATAAGAGTTTAAAGTTAAGTTCATGGTTGAATAATGTTGGCTTTTCTGAATGAAAACGTGAAGGAGAAGCAATTTTTCTGTTTGTTGACATCATAGAAGAAGACTTCTTTAAGGAATATGACCTTTATATTATATACCTTCAAATATTTATAAGGGGATCTGCTTGAGGCAAAGAGAGCAATCTGAATCCTCGACAGTATACAGTCTAACATTCACTGACTGAGCAGAGGAAGAAGAGGCATACAAGATGCTGCAGGCAGCAGGTGTGAGTATCCAAGTGTGGAAATTACATTCAAGTCCAATCTATATGAGCAGCTAAAAAAGCTGAATTCCTCTGTTCTGGATGTGCTGGACTGTTTCAGCCACGTGTGCTCTGTATTTATATGTGTCCAAGTATGTGTGCATACTTCCTGGGAGTGGAAAGAGAACAGCAGAGGAAGATGGACAAGTTCTTTGAAAAACACCTGAACAACTCCCAGTGGGATCATTGGGTTTGAGGCCAGCAGTGGGAGTGGGAGTGCCTTGTTTGAGCTCCAGTTGAATTGTTAATGATGGAAAACATTATCCTTTCCATTGCCTCAGTGCACATTGGCTCCATGGTGCTAATTCCTGAGCTGCAGTGTTCTTGTTTGCTCAGTGTTTGCACAGCTTTGACACCTGTTTTATTGAGGACTGCTGATAGGTGATCTCCGGGTGGCACACAAAGGTGCAGAGGAAACATTTATTCCTGCTGCTTTTCTGCTGTTGTCCTTCGTGACTAATTTGTTCACTTTCACTCACCTTTCTGCTGTTTTCTGTAACTTAAAAAATATGGTCACCTAGGCTTTTACTTTAATGTCATTTAGCACCCTTTCTGAATGGATTATTTTTTCCTTCAATTTACAACTCACTCTCTGAAAAGATTTACTGCGAGATTGGCCCTAGTAGATCATATTTGCTAATTAGAAAAAAATTGACAGATTTTAAAATTAGACTTTAATTAGGTATGCATTGTAATTAGGTATGCATCCAATGTTTTTCTTTCTTAAATAAAAATCTACCAAAACCCTACTCAGAAATGACAGCTCCCTTTCCATATTAGGGAAGAGGTAGCTGACCCATTTTTGCCTTAACATTAATTAAATTGTCATAAGGAGTCTATGATGCTGTTGGCAGGTGCTCTGCAGGGTGCGGTCTCCTGTAGTAACTCTCACTGCAGTACCCCTGCATGTTATTAGTGTAGATGTTGACTGAGTGAGATAGTGGCTGCTGGGACTTAGGAATACAATGGAGTTCCTGCTAGTTTTGTCAGCTTGGGTGTATGGTGGAGACTGGTGGCCTTCAGGTGACTGATTTGCTCCAGGGATGGGAAGTCCTGAAGTGGTTCAAGGCTAATTTTGCATTACCTCTTAATATGTGAGCCAATGACCGAGCAAAGTGGCTTTGTTGGGCTTTTGTGCCAAATAACCCAGGGGACTGGAGACAGGAATGCAGCTTCAGTAGCTCAGAATGTTCCAGTAAGTCACTCGCAGTGATGGAGTCACATCTGCAAATGTTTGTAGAATCAAGCCCCCTTTCATCTGTGATAAGGGTTTAGAAATGTAGACACCAGTTGTGGATTTTTAAATAGATTTAATTGCATCTTCTTAGGTTTCGTTGTTGGCCTGTGAAAGCTTTCCTGTGGCTTTTAAAGATCCCTTCTAAAATCAGCCATGATAAGATACGTCTAGATTTTGAAACTTAGCTTTACCCAAAGCCACGTCTGGCTTTTCTGTGTGCTTCTCCTATTTAACTACAATTACCTAGAGCTGAACTTTATTTCAGCCTAGGAATAGCCGTCTGTGGGATGGTAGTACAGCAGCACGTCTGGATGGAGGGGAGGATGTGCCTGTTCATGGGTGTGCAAGATGGCACCAGCCCATCTGTGGTGCTGCAGAGCCAACATCCCTCCACTGGCAGAAGGACTGCCACAGCTATGTAGAAAACATGGTTATTTTTGAGATGTCAGGCTGTGTTGGAGCAGTCCTGGAGCAGCTGTTGCTGCTGCTGGCCCTGGCTGATGCACCCCAACCAGGCCCAGATAGGCCTATAGCTTATGTGAGCCATGGAGCCATTCTCCCAAGGAGGAACAAGTAGCCTTGCTCAGATTCTCCAGCCATAGCAGGGGGAGATGTAGGGTGGGTGCACATGGCATCCTGGTGCTTTTTCAGCCCTGAGTCCTCAGTGACAATGGCTGCAGGCACACAGGTGCTTCAGAGGCAGTTTCTGTCACAGCAGTGTCTCTGAGGGCCGTACCCTTACTAAGGCTGTGGTTATGTTCCCTGCCTTCCTTTGATCAACCCTCCCCAGGCCTCCTTCTTCTGCTCCCCACCCCTGCCTAGAAACTTCCTCTAATGCCCAGAGCAAAACCAGTGGCCAGCACAGTCTGCAGCTGACACAAAAACTACTTTAAAGCCCTAAACCTTAACTTGTGGTCATCTGGAGACTACCACAAAGATCCTGATCCCTTTCATGAAACCTTTCATGAAAACACATGCATGGTTATCAACTACAAAAGATACTGTGGAAAAGGATGGGAAAAAGAACATGCCACAGAAAGGAGAACTGTTGGACTAAAGTCAGATATGAGTCTGGAAAAACTAAAATAGAAAAGCTAAAGCTGTCTGGAAAAGCTAAAATAGAATTTAGGCTTTCTGACGTAAATCCAGCCCTAAGTTAGGCTGCAGGGTGAGTGCGGAGGGTGATGTTGGTTTCTTTTCTTTTCTTTATTTTTAATGGGCCACCCTGCCTCAGCACATCCTGCTGTAGGACTAGATATGCTGCCTGGTACAGTCCTGAAGGCAGCAGTAAATCCCCAACGGTTATCCTCTTACACAAATGGCAGAAGACTCTCACAGCACTGACAACCAAGGGTATTTTAACCAGCAATGTTGACAGGGACAATTTATAGCCTATTGTGTGAATGCAGCTGCTGAGCATTCATACCCTGCCACCATCTTGACATTCCTGACTATTTTTGATTACTGATTTTGACAAAGGATGTTTAACAAGAATACCTTCATATAACAACACATTTTTCCTCTCAGCCATTTGTACCTTTTCCCTTCTCTGTTCTCTTCCACCAGTTTTCCTTCCTTTCCATACCTCTCACACTTACACTCATCCCAGGAAAAAAGAAGGTGTTGGAGGGAAAAATGAAGCTAAAACTAGCATCACACACCATAAATAAAATTCAGTAACAGGAGTGTTTTTTCAGCAAATATTTTACATAGAACAGTTACGAAAGTAAGATATTTCCTGTGTTTACTGCTATAGTTGAAAGTCTCTTTACTCAGTCAATAAATAAAGAATTACACCATGTTTTTAAGTTCTATCCTTTCAAACTCCCCTTTTAGGGTCTGCAAAGAATGAGGCTCGGTACGGAAAGGATGCTCAGTGTGCTCTGCTGTGAGATTACACTTATTGGGACTGTAGAGCTGGGGAGATACTGTCCTTGTGCAGTTACATTCTGCTTTATTAAATGATAATTTACCTTTTAAGGCTGGCCGTAAGCACCTCACGAAGGAGGATCAGCCACCCTTCATGGGCTGAAGGACACTTGCAGGGCTCAGAAGCAGGCTGCCCTGAGCTTCCTGATTGTCATGATATTACTTTTCTCCCTTTGTATCACACAAAGTCTTTTTTTATTCCTACTGTTTTACTACTTACTGATGAGATTTCCTGGCAACATGTGTCCATTATATTTATCTCTATTACAATACAGATTAGAAAGGACAGAGTGACACAAAACATCCCATAGGGTTCTGAGCAGTGGATGGAAAGCAGTAGTAGGTTATGTTCTCAGGATGGTGGGGTGTGGTAGAGAGGAAGAAGGGGCTTGTGTGTTCTTCCACCTGCAGTTTTCTGGCAGCACCCATGGGGCATCCTGTGTGACTTCAGCCATTGCCAGGCACCAATTCTGTGAGCCACCAGCACTGCCATTGCTGAGTGATGCCCCAATAACCAAGTGCCTGTGGGAGAAAGAACTGATACAAACCAGCTTACAAACTGTGTTTAGTAAAGGCTTTCCTCATTTCTTGTCACCCCTGCTGGGAGCCTCAGCCTGCAGGAGAATTTTTGGCACGGCAGTGATTGACAAGGCCATGATGTACTGTCAGGGAGGCTGCATTTTAGAAATAAAGTTGCTTTGAGGAATTGCAATGGAACAGGTTCCATTGAGCAACTGCTAAACAGGAAGTGTCTTTCAGATATGGGGGTGCTCGTGCTTTTGCGACCCCTTTCTGTCCCTTTGTCCATCTGTACTTCTCTGGGGAAATAGGCCTCAGTTAATTCCTGGTCCATGTTTTTCTTCCCTTTCCCGAGTCCCTGCCTTTCACCACTGAAACATCTCAGCAATGCCAGGAGGCTGGTATGCTCCAGAAGGTTAAGAATAGTCTACAATGGGAAAGATCCCTCCTGTTGTTGTTCGTCTGCTTGCAGTTGTCTGGACAGAGGATCCACAAAAGAGGTAAGTGCAGTGGGATCTGAACAGCCAAAGCTTTTCCAAGGCAGATTTAAACCCCCGGGAAAATTTGTTCTCATATCCAGAACTATCAGCCTTGTTCAAATCATCAAAGTAATCCAGCACAAGTAACACAGTTGAGGCTTCATTTCCTGTTTTCAGCTTTGATGCTCATCAAATATTTCTTCTTTCTTTATTGCCTGTCTAAGTCTGACCTACCTGGGAAATGCCAAACCAGCTGAGCCATCAGTAGACAGCAGTGCTGTGAATCTGATCCAACATGGAGCACTGGGACTCACTGGGATTTTTGGTTGTCACTCTCAACTATAATGTGACAATTATAGGTGAGTACTTTAAAACCACTCTGCTCTTTCTTTTGCTGCACCTAGCCTGAAGCTAATAAATGTCCACTAGGTTGGACAACTGAGCATTGACATTGTTCATCCAATTTGATTTCTAGTTATCCTTCTGTGACCTTTAAAGAAGAAATTATTATTTACATATGTGATGTAAAAGTGGTCAGTGTATTTCTTTTTTTGTTAAATTGACTTCTACTTCCTCTCTGATGAACTTTTTTTAAGCTTTAGGAAAGAATTCTGGCATAGTTTTCAAATTTGGCTTTTGGTGCTCAAGCTTCACACCAGTTGTAGGGAATGTTGTACGGATTGTTGTGAAAATACTCAAAAGTAATTCTTCATTAAGAAGGGAAAAAGCTTCTCCTTTACATGAAGACATTTGCCTGTGGTTAATTACCATATTATGCTTATTCTTCTTCATTTTTATAAATGAGTAAAGTTTAACATGCATTAAAAATAAACAGAAAACAAACAAGCGCAGTTTGTTTTTCAGCAGCAAACAGGGGGGGTGATTGATTCTTTTCTTCTTACTTAAATAAGACACCCTTCCTCTTTCATAGGCTGCTTGGAGCAAAGTGTGAGTCAGATAAAACCTCTCCAGGGCCTTTTGAAGCCCCTTTACTTCCACCATGGGCAGGGGCTGTAGCTTGTGCTGGATGCTGCAGGGGCAATGAGGACTGAGCCATTAGGGAAGGTGATGCCTGGAAGGTCCTCTCTAAAATGAATGTTATACTGAACTGATTCCTAAGGAGCCATTGATTATTTTAAGCAGCACTCCCCATTGTACATGTTCTAATTAAAAATGGATGGGGAAATAGCATGTAGTATCTTGAGCTTAATTAACAAATGTGCTTCAAACACTCTGAGGTCCTCACAGGGAAAAAATGCAACCTCACTATGAGGCATCGCTTACTAAAGGTGATGATTCTTCACAGCTGGTGGTTTTTATTGGCCAACACTGTCAAAAACAGGGCAACAACACAGCCTGCACAACAAAATACAAGGAGCTGAAAATACAGCAAAACCACTGCTAAGGTTCAGGTGATTAAAGATGAAATGGGAAGGCCTACATTTAATTAGTTAGTGCATTATTTTGCCTGAAGCAGCAGGCTTCTGTGAGTGCAGTTTTACTGACCCAGTCCCATAATCTGTCCATTAGCCACTGAGGGTTTACATGGGGCATTCAAATTGTATGTTCCATGTGATAATAGATATTAACTAATACTACAGAAAAACATGGACAATTAAGATTCTTACCAACTACAGAGAAATCGTTCCGTGGGAAATGGCAAAGAATGTTATTCAAGACAATACTTGTAAAAAACTGTGTATTTTATAGAAAAAAAGAGTTTTGGGATCTGATCTCTTTTTTAAAAAGACTTTCAGAATATGTACAGGTGCTGTTTCACAGATTTTGTGCATGTGAGTTGTACAATCACTATTCATGACTTAAGATATTCAGTGCATTTCTCAACTGTTAACTGCACATCACATGCTTCTGCATAGTCGCCGAGTCGCCATTTGTGCATCTATTTCTTAGCTATTCCTTTTGATTTGAACAATCAGTTTTTTAGCTATTCCTTATAGTACAGAATTCAACACACTGCACTTTTCTGTTTGTTTTGTGTGTTTGTGTGTGTGTGCGGTTTTTGTTGTTCCTAATTTTTTTTTTTCATTTTTCTTTTCTTTCTTTTTTACTTTTTGATGTGTTTTAAAAATACATGAAACTAGAGTAGAGGATTGTTAAATTGAAAGAATTTTTCAAAACCAGATACAGAAGCAGCAACTACTCAAAAGAAATCTTGAGAAATTCAAGTGCTAAACTTTACTTCAAATGTTGAATTTTTCTTTTTGTGTGTGTGTGTTTTTTGGCTGTATAACAGATTGTTTTCAGACTTCCCAACCCAGCTCAGGAAAAGGACTTCTGTTTTAAAAATAGTTTTGCCATCAATACAAAAATTTGTGTAACTTTACCAAAAAAACTTTATGAAAAACCTACCCCATCCAAAAGTCCTCCAAGAAACCCTCATGAACAATAAAGTCTCATTCTAATGATATGACATGCAGGGCTACAGTTCCTGATATTTCAGTATTGTTGGCATGATGGAATAAAGTTAAGTTTTGATCTCTCCCTGCTTAAAACAACCATTTGAAACAATTCAGTGAAAGACAAATAAAAGTGTATGGAAATGCCAGACCCGTAAGTCTTTACTTGATGTTAAAACCGAACGGAGTTTTTGGTCTGAATGGAGAAAGAGACAGCATGCCAAGGTACAGGATGATGGGGAGGTATATTCAAGATAAGGCAACCAGAGAAGTAATACAGAGAAATGACAGGGTTCATGCGTGAGCACACAAATGCACATTTGTAGTACACTTTGAATAAGTTTCCTGGTAGCACCTGTTAGCTAGCTCATGAGTAAATACCAGTCTAGACACTGCAATAAGCTTTACATAGACTTCATGGCCAAGATAAAGAACAAATGCTACATCACTGAACAATTTTTGGGATCTATAGGAGTTTCATGCCATATTAGCTGATCAACATCAATACAGTACAAAATCCAGGTGCAGAAGTATGAAACCAAGCAAAATGGGAATATTCACACAATTCTTTTTACCAGATTTGGGCATGTTCAGAGTGTTATTGATAGGCTGTATTTTCAGTTTGTATGTCAGACTCCTGCACTGTCAAGTCTAGACAAAAGTTATGGAATATGCTGGCTAACACATTCACACAAGTTTCAGTCCCAGCCAAAAATAAAGCCAGGGAGGTGCTTTTCAAAGAGGAAACTAACTTCAGAGTTATCCTTTCAAATGCATTGTATACAGAGAGCATCACCTACCTTCTCTCCTTCTAGTGCTCTACTCTTTTTCTTTTGTTCTCTTCTAGGAAAGATCTGGTTAATGCTGGTAGTTCTGCTGCGAATGGCAGTGGTGGTGTTAGCAGGCTACCCGCTCTATCAAGATGAACAGGAGCGCTTCGTCTGCAACACCCTGCAGCCTGGATGCTCCAATGTTTGCTATGACTTGTTCTCTCCGATATCTCACTTCAGGTTCTGGTTCATACAGACTGTGTCTATCTTGCTACCTTACACTGCATTCAGCGTTTATGTGTTGCACAAGGTAGCAACGTACATTGTAAGAAAGCACTGTTTGGTGTATGGATGCAGAAGGAATAAGGGTTTATCAAACCCCAAAGACCCGAAGGCACTCTGTAGGAAGGATCTTGTCAATAGATTGGATTGTGATGTGGACAACCTAGGTGTCCTCAATTTTTCTGGGGCATATGCTGTTCATCTTTTTTTTAGGACACTGATTGAGGCTGCTTTTGCAGCTGCACAGTATTTCCTCTTTGGATTTTTTGTTCCTGAGCGCTTTTCCTGCTACCATTCACCTTGTACAAGCACAGTTGATTGCTACATCTCCCGGCCCACTGAGAAATCCATCATGATGGTTTTCATCTGGAGTGTCACCAGTCTGTCCTTTCTGCTCAGCCTTGCTGACCTTGTCTGTGCTCTCCGGCAAATGACAGCAAGAAGCCAGAGGAACAAGCAGCTGGCCAACCCCCACAGAGAGAATGAGGGCCTTTTAAATATTCCCCCAGCACAGTCTGGTAGTTCTTCCTCTCCCCAAAATCAAGACTGCCAAGCAATGAATGGCAGCCAGATCAGCGATGGCTCCTGCTCACTTCTCTCTGAAGAGGAAGAGGAGGCTGCTGTTCATCCTGAAGAGGTCTCTCAGCAAGCTGCCAGCACTAACCTTAACAGCAACAGCCATAAGACCTGTGTGTCAGGAGATTTTGCTGTTAAGCAAGATAGCATTGAAGAACACCTGTGTGCTGGTGACCAGCAAGGAACTGCATGCCAGCAAGTGAAACCTGGGCTCCAGCAAAGTTTCGTTAAAGATACTGCCCTGACTTTGAGACCTCAGATCAAGTCTCACCTTGGAGGTTCCTCCTCTGTAGTTCAGAGCAAGCTTTTAGGATACTGCCCTTCAGCTGAGCTAAAAAATCCTGATGCGCAATCAAATTATAGCAGTACTAGTTGCTTGAGATCGAAGAAGTCCGAATGGGTATAAAGCCCTGAGAGAACCCTACGCTTTGGGCCAGCAGATTGCTGTGCTCCTGAGGGGTGTCAGAAAGTCACAGGAGCAGAGACTTGCTGCTTTGATGTACACGGTTAACCAAAGAAGGAGAAACAAACCTCCACTGAGGAGGAAGGAAAAGCTCAAATGAGAATTTAAAGGATACCGCATTAACTGAAAGGTTTTTATGAAAATATAACATATTTACACTTCTCCAGATGTGACTCTAAAAAGCTGTGGACCGTGACTGATCTGTTTTTCTAAAAGTTCATTTGTACAATTGTTTGCTCTCACCTACTGCAACAGATTGAACTTAGGAAAGGTGTGACTTCTAAGCACAGTATGTTGTCCACTCTCAGAAGGTTCTCCTCACAATAAGCTCCCTAAGTCCACTCTAAGAAAGGACAAAGCAAGAGTAGGCAACAAATAAAAATGATTGTGTTATAGCTAAGAGTTAATATGCAAGGAAAGCCTGGACCTTACAGATTTTTCTGTATTGAAGACCACACCTGCACTCATTAGCAGCACACTGTAGTACTTTCTCTGGCCCTGAGATCAGCTGGCACAGCCTGTCCATGTCTGTGTTACTCAGCTCCATTAACTCCAGAATGAGGTGGCTGCATGGTTGATTGCTGAGCTGCAGAGCTGCCCAGGAAGCGAGCAGCAGCAGCTTGACACTGTGGGGCTGAGCTCCAGTGCCCATGCCCTGGCATTACTTAATATGTGTGACTGTAGATCTACTAATGACATGTCTACAAAGTATTACATCCTAATCTGAAATAGTCACGCTAGGCTCCCTATTTCAGCAGGGAGAATGATTCATCTGATCTGTCCCAGGCATCCCTTAGGTTAACGTGAGTCACCTTCTGGAAGTACCTATTTCTACCATTATATGATTATTCCAGACCCGAGCTTAGGGAAAATGATTTTTAATCCCAGAGAAGGATATAACAGCAACATCTATGCAGGTACTCACCCTCTGTGACTGACAGACTCTAATCACTGGAAAACATGTCTAAATGGGGTGAATCACAAAATAACTTATTGCTGTCACGCTTTGTGCTTTCCTTCGATATGAATCCTCTTGCATTGACATAAGCGTGGTCCAGCAGTGAAGCACGGCAGTGTGTGAGCTGAATTTCCTCATACCTGGTAAGTGAGTGTGGGCTGTAAGCTGCGTACACCTGCAGATTTCAGTGGGGGTGGGTGCAGAGCAGCACATGCTTGGGGAATGCACCAACAGAAGAGCCTTCACACAAGCTGCTCTGCAGGGTGACACAGGCTGGGGTCAGCGGCCTGGAACTGGAGCAGTTCCCACTCCTCTTAGACTTATGCAAAGAGAAAAGAAGCTGAGAACCAATTTGGCCCTCACTTTGCCATATAACATGTATCTAATGACTTAAAGGCTGGTTCCTCGCCACAGCAAAAAGGGAAAACAGCTTTCACTTTTGTCTTGTTCTCTCCTGTTAGTGCACATGCCTTTGGGACAGTCTGGTTCACAAGTCTGTGTATCATTCCTCACACATACAAGGTAAAGATCAGCACTTAATGATCCCTTGCCTTCTCCATCCCTTCAGGAACTGGGAGGCTTACTGGATGGACAGAACTACTCTTTGGAGGTAGAATTTACTTTTGTAAAGTACCTTGCCAACCTTGAAGTGTGCTTAATTGCTACTTTCTAAGCAATGTTTTCCCCTTCATTAGCTGTGTTTATTTCTTTTATCATGTCTGCTTGCTGTATGTTTTGTCATTTCCAGGACAGAAGTGGCATTAATTATTAAATTTATCATAGGCAGAAAAACATTAAATATTTAAATTCCTCATCCTCCAAAGCCTCTGTAATGGGGTCTGTGCTGATTATCCACACCAGAACAGCAACAATGAGACCTTTTATGATTCACCACCTCTCCTCAGCTGTGAGGAGGAATGGAAGGAACAAATGTGGATTCAGGCTGTCGCATACATCCTTCGATGTGAGATATAAATAGGATGGGATAAATAATAAATGTACTGTGGCTGGACAAAGTTTGCTTATTTGTGTCCTTAGCTAGACATCTTTTAGAGCCTCGTTTCAAATTGAGAAGATCCTCTTTGTGTCTGGAGTAGAAAGGGAAATGAGTGAAAATCTACCTTATTCTGTTTGTGGATTCTGGTCTTGAAACTGTGGCCTGGTTTTGTGCCATTCGGCTGCAGACCTGGCTGCTGCAGGGCCTGGTGCACCCATCAACTGCTAGCATAAACACCTGTGCACTAACACTGCAGGATTCATACAGTACAAGAGGGAATAGATACTGCTGGCATCAACCACTCACTCCTTAGGGAATGTCTTCAAGTCTTCTAATAATTCTTTGCAAGTTTTGTTTATTAAATTACAAAGGCGTGGTTTTACAAAGCTGGATGGATTTACCAGCAAGGAAAGACCAAAGGAAGATGTGCAGAGATGTTTGTACTGTTCTGAGCTTCCCCAGCTCGAGCAAATTAGAAGACATTGCATCTGCAATGGGAATAAGGAAGCACTACAGATCTCTTTGAAAGAAGGAACACAGAGGATCACTCCTCTCCTTACATTCTCCTTATTTTCAATATCACTGGTTGTTAAGATACTGTGATGATACGCTGATGTCACTGAAAGAGAATAAAGGAGTAATAGGTGTAGGGCAAGGATTTTATTCTATGTAAGCAAAGCTTTAGTGTTCAGACATTACTTTGTACTCCGAAGAATATTGTAAAACCTGCTTGTTAAGTTTGCTGTGTGTCTTTATATCTCTTCTTAACCCAGCTACTCCAGAAGAGGTGTTTCTGCCTGACCATACCACTCAGCTACCACTGCCCTCAGGACTCTCTGTCACTCTGGTACTCTAGCAGGATGTTGGAGACCTGTACGTTCTGTGTTCTGTATGCAATAAACCAAGTATCTCAGGGAGTTTGGGCAGTGTCAGCATGATTAACAAACAACAGCAAGGCATCAATTCTATTTCTCAATACTAAATAAGACAGGTTTTAAAAAACAGTTTCTGAACTTTTTTTTTTTTTGCTTTGTTTTAGTTTGAAATATATTTCTTAACACTAAAATAAAAGCCGAATCCCAAGAGTCAATCAGCTATAATCACTTTCTTTCTTCACCCTCTATACTGGATCACTTTGGTTTACTCTCAGCAGCACAGCAGAAAGCTATGACTCTATTCTCTTGTGAAGTACACTGCAGGCAGGTGTCTGGGGAATGCATAATTTCCCTTTATCAGTGATTGCTCTCCGTGAATCTCTCAGTTCAGACTATGATAAGTATTAAACCTGAAGTTAACACTGCAGAGAGATCCTTAGAGTATGCTTTCAAGTTATTAAAATTATCTGCCCTTTTGTGATACATCGTTATTGCAGTGATTATCTTTCTAGCAGGGATCATTAAAGAGGATATTAATTGCACATAATTTTACTTTAATGTCATTATTACAATGAAGAACAGATAAATTATTACTGCTTGTAATATTTTAAGATGATAAAAAAATGCATCTCCAAAATTAGGAAAGTTGAGTAGTTGAAAGACTGTTCTTTAACTTCTGTCTTTTGTACTGCTCTTAATAGCCTGTGTTCAGCTGATAGGGAAGTCATTTTACAGTGCTCCCACACTGTAATTGAGTTGCTAAAATATTCTGCAAATTTGATGGTTTCTGTTCAAAATCATAGCATGAACTCTTGGTTTGTGGTAATTCTGGAAAATGAGTTTGGCAAGGCAGAAATCTGATCAAAAAGAGTGAATGGCATCTTTATGATTTGTATTATCTAGCATGCAAGTAGTCAGATTGCAATCACATAGCCTTGTCTGCTAGCTTTGGCCTTTCCTTCTCCCACTTCTGTTTTCTCTTAATAAGACAAGAGGTGATGATCTTACATTGCAAAAGGGGAGATTCGGGTTGGATAGTAGGAAAGATTTCTTCTCAGAAATTGTGAGGCATAGGCACAGACTGCCCAGGGAGCTGGTGGGGTCACCGTCCATGAAGGTGTTAAGAAATGTGGAGATGTAGAACTGGGGAACACAGTTCTGTGGGTAGTGCAGGAGTGGATCAACAGCTGGACTGGATGAGCTTAGCAGTCCTTTCCAACCTTCGTCATTCTGTGATTTCTTCCATTAGGGTTGGACAAGCAGATATTCCAGACCTCCAGATCTCCACATGATTAGCAGTGACTTAATTACAAGAGTTCACATACAGTGCTAACCCATAGAATCATAGAGCCCAACGCCTGCTTTCTAATCCTGCACCATTCACAACATAGAAATGTCAGAAGACAGAGCTGTCTCTGATTCAGGTTCTGCAGCTAGCACTTGGAGTACTGGGTTAGCTTTGATAGACAGTTTACTGAGTGAAAATGATGGCAGACTCTGAGCTTTTCTTTAGTTCATATAAGGTGCCCTCAAAGAAGAGGGTGAAGGCCAGCACTCAGAAATCCTCCACTTCTAGCTTTCCTACATTCATAACTTTTATCTTGCCTATGAGACTTTAAGCACTGCTCACCAGGGTGTATTTGGGGAATTTTCTCTCTCTGAAATTGCGGCTTTTGGCAAAGAAATAATCATAATGTACAGAAACAGAAAACTATGGGCTGGTAGAATGACTTTTTGCATTCTCCTCTGGTTTTCCTCCTTTTCTTAGCCCTAGTGTGCAATATAGGAAACAGCAAGATAGAACGTTTCTAGAGCCAACTCAGACTTGCTAAGCAATGCCTTCCTTGTCCTCAGAGATGAGATGTGCAACCTTCCTGCACTGGAAGACCATATACACTATGATCACTCCTTGTTTCTGGCATCTGCTTTTTCCTGAGTCTCTGTGCTGTCCTTAAAAGTCTAGAAAAAATATTCAGAGGCAGGTAGATGGGCAGTACATTGGCTAAAAAAAACCCATGCTTTTCTCCTGCTTCAGCAAGCCTCTTCCTAAAGAAACGTAAACATAAACATGGAATATACCTAACACAATTCACAGAATGTGGTGCACTGACAGACAGCTGTTCACACAGCTTTACCAGAGACTTTCACATATGCCTCCATGCACAATGTAGGAAAGACCCCAATCTTTCTTCTGACTGGAGAAAACAACAGAATTTGAACTGCAGCAAATGTTATGTTTCTGCGAAGAGTAAAGCTATTTGATATTCAAAAGACACTAAATTAAGGAATGATCTAAACAAAGCTTTTTAGTGTTTGGTTTGTTGGTGGTGTTTTTTTTGGTTTGTTTTTTGGTTTCTGTTTTTGTTTTTAATTGAAAATAGAGGTGGCAACAACTGTCAGCTTCATAGCCTGGAACTGAGTTATGTGATATACACAGATCCTTCAGCTCAGAAGAAGTCTGTCTCAATTTTCATGGTCTATTGCAATAGAAACCATGCAAACGTGTGAATAAATAAGAATTAATTTATCAAAAAATCTAGACAAATTACCTGTGTCTGTGTGTCTGAGAGATATATTTTATGACCTTTAGTCACAAGAACAACCACGAAACAACCTTTAAAACAACGGTGTCATGGTTCGTATTTATTTGGCTTTTGTACTTCACCAGAAATTCTTAAAATGTTACCAGCTTGATTTAAACTTGGTGGTTGGGATTCCATTCCTTCTCAGGACAATATTTCTCCCCCTACCTCACCTCCCCCCAAAAAAAAAAGAGATCTGTTGCTATAGTAGATTTATTCCCAGATGAGATTCCTAAACTATTTCTAAAAGGATCAGGCCCAGAAACAATTTGCCTTGATAATATTTTACCTCTTGAAAAGCTTTTGTCTGGCATGACCCGCAGTGCCTACGAACTGAAGACAAAGGTCTGGTTTCAGCAATGCTCTTAGGCTGCCTACTTCAGTTCTAACACCTGTGGACAGCACTGAGCAATGCTTCTTGCTTCTGCCTCGGTACCAGGTGGGTTCCATGAAGCAGAAGGCTGTGTTTTCTCAGTACTCCCAGCTACATCCCACATGGGGCTGCCAGCTCACAACTCAAAAAGCAGCAAGCTACAGCCTTTATGCCTAGCCTGCACTTTAGCTTCCACTGTTTCCAGGTTCTTCTGCAAAGTGTGCTTCCAAAAATGAGGCAGAACTTGTTTACCAGCCTGCCTGCACTGATTGTATCTGACTGTGTGCGTACAACCCACCAGCAGAAGCCAGCCAGTGCCATGCAGTTACTGAAGAAGCTTCCTGGTATTTAAGAGGTCAGTTACCCAAGAAGCAGGGGAAAAAATGATGATAAACATGTTTTTTACCTACACAGAGAGCATTCCCTTTTGCTGCTTTTCCCCTCATGGCCTGAACTGACCCCTCCTTTCCCTGTATTATGTGAATATGCTGAGGTGAGTGTCCTTGAGGCAAGCAAGAAAAGATGCATATACCCTATCCTGCTCTTTCATCCCCTCCAACTTTGTCCAGTCATGCCTCAGTCCATGCTAAGTCTATTTCCCAGAAGGGATTTCAGCACCTTCTTTTGCTGTGGCCTTGGCATTAGCTTACACTGACTGCTTTCTGTCTATCCAGTGCTGCTTCTTAGTATTTTGCATTTAACATAGCTCAGGCTGTTAATTTGGGGAAAGAGGCTCTGATTTTATACCTCAGTACCCAGTAACTGGGAACAAATGCCATCAGGAAGGGTAGGTGTGTTGACAAAACTTACTTAGGTCCACGGAGAACAGTAAGGGGGAATTGCTTTGCTGGGGTTACAGACCTCGTGGAGATCTGGGATTACTGAAGTTGGCTCAATTGGCCAGTCTTATATCTGTGAGAAAAACCTTTGCAAAAGCTGCTTCAGACATCTGTACAAACTCCAGCACAGGCCAAGAAGCATTACTATCACAAAATCCTACCAAAAACAGCCCTGCAAGCATGAGAGGATTTTGAAAACACTCTTTCATGGATTTTCCCATTAGACTGAATTCACTTTGCTGTTACATCTGTGTCAGCTGTCCAAGTGCTTAGGCAGGCAGCTGTCAATCTTGCTTTGGAGACTGATCTTAAAGAACAAAGGGGGCTTTGTCCTTCTTTTAAAGATTTATGTATTATTTAGGGCCAAACACATGGTGGTATTAGTCTGAAGAGGTCTACAGCTGGGAAGACTTTTCATTACTTTGACTATTTTTCATAAAAAAACAAGTATCTGTGGCTCACTGTGAGGTGCCAAGTTCCCTTAAACCCTGTGCACACAGGAGACAGAGTCCCATCTGTCAGACACCTACTGACCATGAGGAACAGACAGCTTGTGGGTGTTTTTGGAAATGGAGTGCTTCCTCTTGGCTCACAGTCCTGTGTGAGTAAGGACAGGAAAGTTTATAGCCCATAGATCTGGTGCCCAGCCCAGGCTGCACCCCCATTGCTTTCCTCCTCCCCTGTGCCAAACTATGTTGGAGAGTTAGGGTCAAGCAGGACATTTAGGGCAGGGGACTGCATCCACAGTAAGTGCTACGACAGTTCTCAGGTAGTGCTTGAAAAGGTCAAACTTGGGTGTAGGACCTCCATTCCTCACTGCTCTTTGCTCTTTATCAGTGCTTAGCTAGTTCAATTAATAGTGTTTTGCCAAACATTATGTTGAATCGTGTTAATATTTTATTTGAACATATTTGCTGCTCTCTAGAGGAACTGATGGAATTTGCATGGTTTAAAGATACGCTTAAGCACCTTAAGCCAGCCTACAGCTTGGATAAGTGAAGAAAACTGAAGAAGCAAACAGAAATAAAACCAATAGCCTCCCTAAATGGTTGTCAGGAAATGAAGCTGCCCCAAAATAAATTTTAAAGTATAAAATGAAGAATAAATAACTTAAAGAACTGAATATACTGCAAAGAATAATAAAACAAGCAAACAAACAAGAACAACAGAACATAGATATAATTACAGATATGGAAACAGCCAAAAAAGATGACACTAAAATAACGCACTTTAAATAATCAATCAAAGATCCCATTAAAAATACCCCCTCCCAAATCCCTAGAATCAATGTGCACAGTGCTACCTCTGAAGCTACCTCTTCACTGAGCAATCAAAACTGGAAGTTGTACTAGCTCATGCAAAGACATGATACAGCCCCAAAAAACAAGGAAACAGCAATTAGAGAATATATCAATGAAAATACTCAGATGTTACAACAGAGCTGTGACAGATAAAAAGAACTACCAGAGTCTCATGGCAGGATTCAATTCAAGAAGAAGCCACCTACATTTCAATGCCTACCTGTGAGAGAGGTGCCCACGCTCCCACTACTGCTGTATTAGTCTCGAGCTGAACACCATCCTTCACTAAGTGTGGCACTAGCAGGGGGGAAGAATAAAGGAGTAAAAACTGAGAGTATGAAAATATCAAGAAATGTGTAAGCAATGATCAGAGCCAGAGGAGAGCTACTGTTGGGAATGCTGCCTTCCACCAAACAGGATGCTGCTTACAGAGAAAGCAGTCAGGAGAATAGCATTGCTATTGAGCTGAAATACCTTTTGTTGAACATTTCCCTGGTAGATTTAGGAGAAGAGCAGAAAAACAAAACCACACCAATCATAGATTTCGTAGATTTCCAAAGGGCACATTGCAGATCTCTGCTGCAGCATTTTGAAAACTTACACAGTGCCAAAGGAAGAATTGACACAAAGTCTAACATTCACAAGCACAGCCAATATTGGCACACACTAGCAGAGTTCTTGAAAGTTTCATGTGTATTGCTGCTAATAACTCACTTGAGAGGGACCACAATTACATAAAAAGAAGTACAGTGGTGCTACAGGAATGTGCTAAGAGATGTAATTACATAGATCAATTAATGCTTAAATAAAAACTAAAAGATTGGCCAGAACTGACAGAAATACACAATCAGCTATTATCAGGAAATACAGCATATCAGAATCTGCCACAGCACTCACTGCTTTGAAAAACATTCAGACACACTGCATTATAGGAGACATTAATTTAAAGTTTGTTGCCCAGTGTTTGTAGCCACTGACTGGAAATGATAACCAGCAGGAGTTTCTTCAAGGCAATTTTTCTTTTCTTAAAGACAGAATATCATATCACTTAATGTAGAATAGCATATCCCTTTTCCAAGAGACTGCCACTATCTACATCAAATCTTATTTTAAAAATCTTCCATTATTCAGCTGGGATTAAATCAGTACAGAATCTGTACAAGTTGCTCTATAAATATTACTCAGTTTCAGCTTTCACAGATTTTTTTTCTCTATTGGCTTTTGAACCTTACAGAAAATTCTGTCCTGAGTAATTCTCCATTAAGTTCTTTTATGACATGCAGAAATACATATTTATATAGAATTCTATGTACATTCATTATATTTATATTTATGTATATATTTTTAATACCTAATTCTATTATCTCCTATTTTCCCAGAAGGAATTGCATATGAAAGCACTGCGTAAATTTATGAGTTAAACCCTAATTCAGAAAAGCACTCTTGTTCAGACCAACATTTAAGCACACTTTTATTTTAAGCATCTTATAAAATCTCACTGAAATCAATAGGAGTTTGGCATGCGTTTAAATAGTCCCTGTCACCCTACATGCTTATGATCCACTTGTATTCAAGAAAGCAATCAAGCACAAGTTTCTGAATCAGGATCTAAAGGTATTCTGTGAAAACCGTTTCTATTCCAAACCCTACTAATAAATTAGGGGTTTTGTGACTTTGCTTTTTTTTTTTTTTCTTTTTTTTTCATTAGGAATGTATAACGTGAATGTGCTTTGCTTCATGTTAAGCTGCAAAGGCCCATTTTATACACTGCTTGTTAAATCAGATTCTAATGATTCTTTCCTTCATGCAAATCTTTCCTCTCATTCATGGATTGTATTTAAATTCTGCTCAGCCTGCATTCATGATGCCTTGTCAGTGATTTGCATTGCTCTGATGCGTTTGCCCCGGCTGCACCCCTCACTCACTTTGGCTTGAGAACATAGAAGCCATAAATAACTCTTCAGCCGCTAAAAACAACACACACAATTCTGGTACACTAATGAGCTGGAGGATGGCAGCAGCAAAACTCCTCGTGGGCCTCTGCGGTTTCCTGGGCTGACTATTCCTGCGCCCTGCTCTATATCCTGGAAAACTGTGGTTTTCCTAATTACGAAAGGCAAAATATCGCTTCCCTAGAGTTTTAGGGGAAAAAAAAAGAAAAGTAATTTCAGCTTAAAAATCACAGTGGTGAAAGTGTTGTGCACAGGAGCACATTGCTGCTGCCCGGCTCTGCACTGCGGCTCCAGATGGCAGCAGCATACAGGAGTACGGCTTAGAACTGCAGGGCCTGGAGTTGGATGGCAAACCTCTCCTTCCAAAAAGCCAGGTTTCATTTTATTCCCACCCTACGTTTAGTCAGGCAGCCAAGGAAAGCATTTTGCTTCACAAGGCAAATTGCTGCGTTTTCTGATTTACATCGAATGAGGCCATTCCCATTTCATCCCCAGAGCAGCAGTGAGTGTGCCGTGCCTGACGTGCCTCCTGGATCACCGTGGCTCACAGCACCAAAACGGCCATTTCTAATTCCAGGAGTGAAAATGGGACACTGTGGCTGTTCTGTAAACCCCTCTCATGGACAGCTTCAAGCAGAAATAATAACTGAGACTAACAAACTTTCTATTAAAAAAAATTGGAGGTGTATTTTAGCACTTTGGAGGAAAGAACACACTGCTAACATGTAAAGCATGTATGAAGCATCCCATAAGTCATATAAAGTACAACCATGCTTGAAAAAAACCCACCTTCCTGCAACATATTTTAAAAAAACATAGGCTCTGTGGGATGGGGCAGAGGAGCTGGGGCTGTTGGAGCTATGAGAGAGGCGGGCAGCAATATGAAAACAGCCGCAGGCTCCTGCTGGAGCAACGAAAGGGACGGTACTGCGGTGCAGGGTTGGGGTGGTGGGGACCGAGAAGAGCAGAGGAGCGGGAAGCGCGGCGCGGGATGCAGGCCGGCGGCGGCGCCGCGCAGCTCCTCCTCGGGGTGCAGTTCCGCCCGCTGCCCAGCGGAGGGCGCTGCCGCACGGCGGTGATGAGGAGGACGAACGCGTCGGGGTGCGCTTGTGAAGTGCGCTGATCAGGGCCGGCAAGTCCAGGTTCTTCTTCTAGACTAGGCACGTACGCTTAATTAGCCCGAGTATTGCTGCAATTTTTGTCTCGCAAGAAGAAATTTGACTGTTAATTCACTGATGAATGTAAAGTGTTTTGAGATCCCAGATAAAGGGCTTGTGAGAGCCAGAAGGTGTTACCTCAGCCTTCAAAAAGCTCAGGTCGGCTCCTGACCTCAGGTACCAGTTTCTGGAGTGATTTGACTGTCCTTAATCACCTCCGATGCTGGCTCCGCATTTTAATACCAGACACCGGGTATTTCCATTCCACCAAGCATTTACGATGGGTGAGCCAGTGAATTTCATATACCTGATTACAGTAATGACGGCCATTTGTAAGCAGCTAAATAAATAGAGCATTGCTAATCCGGTTCTCTTAAAGGCTGCCTACACAACCACGTTCAGGGATTCTACCCTGCCATATATTTCCCCCACAGACCATCATCTCTCCTAAGGCTCACCCTGTTTTTTGCATGGTAACATTTGCTGTCCAGCCTCTTGAAGTCTGGGAAGAGGTGTGCTGTCTTTCCAGTACCATCCAGTTTTGGTATAAGAGGGGAAAAAGAGGGAACGTGGCCAGGATGGGAAACAGAGGGAGGCTGTTCCTCATCTGCTGCCTGCTAGGCCAGGGATGGGTAATTCCACAATGCAAGAAGTGCGTACCTGAAGAAACAGAGTATGCCCAGAGCATGGCTCTGGGCACGAGGGCAGGAGCAAAACCTGCTGCATCCGTGTTGTAACCAGCACTTTGGAAACTGGTTGCAATTCTATAAGCTGCTTTGCCTGTGCCACACTGAGCACTACAGAATGGTCTTGGCTGTAGGTGAGCTTTCACTCCAAGAGTATGTTACTTTTGTCTTTTTTTGTGTGTGTGTGTCTTGTTTTCTGACTATTCATCATCACTGTTTTTCCCAATGTTATGTAGCCAGTGTACCTCACATAAAATTTTATGCCTGCATTTCTTACCCACACCTCTGAGACCTATTAAGACTGATTCATCACCTTGGAGAAAGTTGCTAACGAGTGAGCACCACAATATTTCGATTTTTAGATACTGAATAGAAGAAAAAAAAAAAAAAAAAGACCCTTTGTGTACCAGTCTCAGCCTTCATAGGCCCTTTATTGCAGGAACTATAAAATACTTCCCAGAATGCTTGGCCACAATCACATTATTTCAATTTATAAGAATTTCTCTGTCCAAAGCATTTTCCCTTCCGTGACAACTGCTTATCAAAGCTTCAAAAAAGTTTCCCCAGAACCAGGGAAGTTTTGGAGTAGGTTGCAAGCCACTTCCATTAGCTCCAGGGGAGGTGCCCCTCCCGAGTGCTGTGCGGCACACCTGGGCAGCTCTGCCTCTTTAAAAAGCCCACAGGCAGCTGGGCTAGCTCTTTTGGGATTATTCAGTCATTACAGCAGGAGGAGGCTAATCCATAGGATTTCCTTTTGGAGCAGGAACATGTAAAGCAGGGAAGGGTCCTGGAGAGAAAAGGAACGTTCAAAAGGTATGCTGCTTAATAGAGAAGAAAAAAAAATCCCAACCCATGTTTCTCTGCTAGATTAGTCACTCTCCTGAATGAAGCAGTTAAACCTTTCTGTGAGCTGTGGGAGGTTCTTGGTTGTCCCCTACCCAGTCCTCCAGTCGCTGCTGTTCAGGTTCTGCTATGGAGCCCCACCAGGGATGATTGGGAGGCTCTCATGGGCTGGTGTGGGTGCTGCTTTTGCACACAGGTGAGCCAGTACTGGGGTGCCTGGAACCCTTCTGCTCTGTGAGAAATACTTGGCTCACTGTCTGCTGGGACTACTGTTAGTAGTTCTATGGCAGTTCAAGGGAGAAGGCACGTCAGACCTTCTAAATTAGCATGCAACTCAATGCATGCATTGGTGCAGTTGTGGATTTATGTATCTTGTATATCTGGGTGCTTTTTTCCCCCCTCTCTTAAACATAAAATCTGCGTTGATTCACAAAAATTTCTTCTCCAGCACTGTTTCCCCATGTTTGGGCTTCCAGCAAGTTAAATTCCATCTCATCTTTGTTTAACCTTTGTGTTATTGCTCAGTCAGTGCTTGAGCACTCATTAGTGCCCAGGTAGGCATCTTGGTAACCTAACTAGTTCTGAGACTGCTTCCCTGGCTGTGTTCACCTGCAGCACCTCTTTGCTGATTCCAGAGTAGGCTGAGCTACACAGCTACTTCCTATCAGTTTCTGAGAAATGTTTTAATCTCAGCACCAGCAGCACATCCCAGCAGTCTGCAAGAGACTTACCTAACAAACTCTCACCAAATAGTTTCAGCTCCCCTTCCCTGCTACATGCATGGGATTCCCTAGCAGAAAGAAAACCTTTACTGTAGCCCCACTGACAGCAGTGGGACTGCCTTGATTTAAATGTTGTAACAACAGTTAAAAGAAGGTTCCAGCAGCACAATGTAGCTCACCTAAAGGATAACACTAACGTAAAACAGGCCTATTTAAGCAACACATGTCAATATTCTGATTGATTAGCACATACACAGGCAGCGAGCACAAATCCCAGTGGAACATCCTTTACAATCAAGAATTAAAAAACTTTTCTCTCCCAAGAGTCAAAGATGGACATTCTCACTTCTTCCTTCTCATGATCCAGGTAACTTTGTAGAAGTGGAAATCTCTATTAAGCCATGGGAACTTTGAAAGGGACACCAAATAATCAAGTCAGTGCTCAATGGAACAAGGTTTTTCCCACAAATAATGATTGATATCTGTGTCATTAGCAGGGTAGCTGCCCATCTCTTACCATGATTGACAGGTTAATAAGGGACCTGGGGCTATCTTTTCACTGCTAACGCACAACCTAACCAATTGCTTTTAAATTATTGCTAATTTGACAGAATGTAAGCAGAAGGCATAAAACTATCTGAAACAGAAAAATGTCTAATGTGTTTTTTTACTCTTTGCATTCTCAGTGATCCTATTTTAGAAAATTAGGATTTAGATTCCCCCCCCCCCTTTTTTTTTTCTTTTTGAAAGACACTCCGTTTTTAAAGAAAATCTTGCAGTTGTTCTTTGGTTCAATTAGGAGCAAAAGAGAAGGGAGTTTTGTAATGCAATTGTCCTGTAAAGGAAAATGTTTTAAATTGGGGAGATTATGTGAGCAGACCACCTGTAGGGCATTCATAGCTCTTTTCTATAATGCTCCAAGCCATGCCTTGCTGCCTGCAGTCTGGCTAACAATGCAGGGAAAAGCTGTTTAAAAGGCTGTTCTCCCTTTTCCCTCTGGTGTTCACTAACTGTTACAAGTCTTCCTCTTAAAATAAAGTAAAAAAAAAAAAAAAGTCCATGTCCCTTTAATTGAAGAACTTTAAGGCTCCATGGTGGCCAATTGGTCTGCAACAAGAGGAACCAGGCAGCAGGGAAAGAAACTTCAGACTATACATCACGTTTGGTGAAGAGAAAAGATCAAAGTTTTCCCAAACTCAAAAGAAACCAAGTTCCCTACAGATTAACCCTATTCATTTAGCTCCTCTTAAAGGAATGATGTTCTGAGCCACTGGGCAGACAGGTAAAAAGTTCAACAATTGCCAAAGCATTCTTCTGTTAATTCAACAGCCTTCTGCTCAAATAAATTAGCTTAGTCCTGACAGAAGAACAATGCCTTTTCTCTTGAAAAAGGACCATATTTGATATACAAAAGTTAAGTATGAAAGGTTAAGATGTTAGTTTAATCTGTTAAGGAGGGAGATCTAACAAATTTCAAGTCACTGTTCTGCTCTAGTATGCAATGGATGAATTTAAAACATGAACCTTCTACACATAAGCGGACATCCCTGCAAAGGCAGGTGCTTACAAAAGTACAAACAGATATGAGAGGTGCGCGTCCGCATTCTTGAAATAACACCCATTCTGCAAGGCTACTCAAGCCATGTAAGGACTTTGAAACAGGTTTGGTTTGAAGACACTGACATTGTTGAAAACCAGGGAATTGTGGTGAGGTACCCCCTGGTTCTGGCAAACACTTCTTTCAGAATCACTTGTTTTTGCTTATTCTGGGATACTCCAATCCCTTAAGGTAGCAGGCCACCTATTACTCAGAAGGGCTAGAGGAGCTCCTTCCTTCAGCCCCCTTCACCCAACTGGTGAGAACCACCCACAGTCACGGCTGCTGCAATAACCAGAGCAGGAGTAGGGGAAAAGCTTGAAGAAGTCATTTATCAAAAGTCATTTTATTGACAAAATAGAATACTCATATTTGTTCTTACAGGGGTAGCCTCTAAACTTTTTTACAAAAAAAAAAATTTACAGACTGTATAGCTTTGGATATATACATATTTTACACATCTGTACAAGGTAACAAATAATTATATAAATACATCCTTTAATGTAGGAAACCCGTATTTAGCTGGGGTGTATAATTAAGACATGTTTTGATTCAGTCTGTTATAAGGCATTTGCCTGGTCATTGATATCCCAAAAACCTGTAGTTCCAGCAGACTCCCTCCTTGGGATGGGGGAGGAATCCTCTCCCTCCCATGAGCTGCTGATAGTCCAGAGTAAATCAGGAGCCGCTTTGCCTTGCCCTCTGCAAGACACGGGTGAGCCCCTGCCCTCCTCTGCCAGCAAAATAATATGCTGGCTCCTTGAAGTACATGCTCCCTGCATATGAATGGAGGGGAAGGAGGAGGGGGCTGGAGCCTGGGGCCTCTGCCAGCTGCATTGTTCTATACAAGCTGTGGCTAATAAGGACCATTAGTGGTTCATTAATGGCACCAAACAGTGAGGGGGCATTTCAGGCAGGCCAGTGTCCCTCATTCCCTAACCTATGGCCTCTTTTCCCGCTCCTCACACTTGAGACAGAGGCATCTGCTTGGGGTAGGAGACGGAGCTGGCAGTGCCAGACCTCCACGTCAGGCCGGTGCTGACATCGCTGTACAGGGAGCCGCCTCCACCGGCCCCGAGTCCTCCAGCAGCAGCGATGGCAGCCTGCCCGCCTGCTCCCGCTCCCGCAACCCCGGCCACGGCAGCACCTTTGCTGGCCCAGCAGCAGCGGGTGCAGAGGGCCCTCCAGGACTCGAGGGTCTTGCCGGACCAGACCCAGACGCCGGAGGTGATGCCCACGACCAGGCACATGAAGTACTTGAGCATGAAGACGGCGTAGTCGGGCCGGCGGGCCTGGTCGGGCTGCTGGTCACGCAGACAGGGGCAGTTGTGCGTAGCCTCCCAGCGGGGCCGGTTGTGCTGCTCGTAAAAGAGGCAAGCGACCACGCTGGCGGCCGGCACGGTGTAAAGCACGGTGAAGAGGCCCAGGCGTATCATCAGCTTCTCCAGCTTGTGGGTCTTGGTGGGGCCGCCCTGCTGTTTTATGACGCTGCGGATGCGGAAGAGCGAGACGAAGCCGGCGAGCAGAAACATGGAGCCGATGGCCAGGTAGATGAGCAGCGGCGCCAGCACGAAGCCCCGCAGGTTCTCCAGGCTCTGGTTGCCCACGTAGCAGATGCCGGCCACCGGGTCGCCGTCCACGGAGCTGAGCGCCAGCACGGCGATGGACTTGACGCTGGGGAGCAGCCAGGCGGCCAGGTGGAAGTACTGCGCGTAGCCGGCGATGGCCTCGTTACCCCACTTCATGCCGGCGGCCAGGAACCAGGTGAGGGAGAGGATGACCCACCAGATGGAGCTGGCCATGCCGAAGAAGTAGACGAGCAGGAAGACCACGGTGCACAGCGCCGGCCCCGTGCTCTCGTAGCGCACGTGCTCGGCCACCGCCAGCTCGGGCTGCAGCTCGGCCGCGCCGCCCGCCGCCCCGCGCCCCCCCGCCGCCGCCCCCGCC
>JAPSGF010000005.1:7623542-7753751 GCA_035772895.1 Perdix hodgsoniae | reverse complement strand
GCCGGGCCGGGCCGGCGCTCGCTCCGCTTTCAGCCGCGGGCGCACCGGCCGCGATCGCGCCACCTGAGCCGCGGGGTTGAGCGCGGCGGCGCCTCCGCGCAACTTCTCGCTCCTCGGCCCCGGCAGCGCCAGTCCGGCCGCCGCGCTCTCATGAATATTTATAGCGAGCGCCGCCGGGCCCCGCCCCCGCCGCCCCGGCCGCCAATCGCTCCAGTCTGGGCGGTGAGAGCGGAGTCGACCCCCGGCCCGCCTTAAGGTGGAGCGGCCGGTGGGTCCCAGTGCGGCGTGCGCTGCTCGGCCTTTCCGCAGCGGGAACGTTGTGCTTTTTGCGGGCCGTCTCTCCTGAGCGGTGGCAAAGCGCGGCTCTGTTCCGCGAGGTGCTTCTGCTCGCCGCCCGCTTCGCTCCGCGGAAGATTCCGGTGGAGCCGAGGATCGGCAGCGCGGGGCTCCGGGAGGGCGGCTGTTGTCTGACCTCCGCGCTCCGCACGTGCCCCGGGCCGGGCTCAGCGCCCACCGTGCGCGGCTCTGCTGAACAGCAGCGATGCCGCTGTGGGGGGCAGAGGGAGAAGTACGCGGCAGCGACACGGGGGTGTCCGACGTTCGGACTTTCGAATATAAGCGCGCTGCCGCGCCTTCACTGGCGTGCCACCGAGCCGCGTGCTGCGGGTGCGCTCCCGCAGCAGCGCCACGCGCGCGCACCGTCGCGTCCCGGCAGGTGAACGGCTGCCATCTGTCCTCCCTGTGGCTGCCGCAGCGCTCCCGCACGGCACCTGGGGCAGCAGCCGCCCCCCCTTCTGCTGCGCCCGGGCTGGGAGAACGGCCGCGAGAGAGATCGACGTCTCGTCTTCCCGTCTTCCCGTCTTCCACCCCCCCCCCCCGCAACCCCGTCCCTCTCCGCGCCGTGGCGTCGCTGCCCTCCGGACCACCTTAAAGGCCGGTGCGCGGCGGGGCCGTCCCGGGGGGTTGCCGTCCGCCCAGGCCGGGCCGTTTGTTTGTTAATTGCGGCGCTGTTGCGCTTCGCGCTCGCGTGGAGCTCCCGCTGCGGCCGTAATGACTGCGAGCGCGGGAACGCGCCGCGCTGGGGCCGGAGGAGCGGGGCGGGAGGGAGGGAAGGAGGGATGGCGCTGCCCGAAGTTTGCCGCCTCTGCCGGCGGAATCCTCCGCCGCCCCTTTCTCCTCCCCATGTAAATAGACGCGCAGATCTCCCGGCGAGGAGGAAATGGGCAATAACGAAGCGATAAACGCGTTCACTGTGTAATCATCGCGGCGATTTGCAGAACTGTTCTCTTCGCCCCCAGCCCACCTGAGGGGAGCGATGGCGCTCGGACGTGACACGGAACTGCCGAGGACGTGGCAGCGCGCTGCTGTGTTTGGCAGTTGCAGGCTGTGAAGTCAATCGTATATACATGTATTTGCTCAGAACTCCCAGAGCAGCGCGCGGTTCCCTGAGCGCTCGGTTAGAACGGCCCGTTCCCTGCTGTAAGGTGCTGGGAGCCCGAACAGCGCCCAGCACTGTGCTGTGCTTGGGACACGGAGAGCCGCGGGCGGGACGGCGTTGTGAGCCGTGCTTCAGTTCAGGAGCAGAACGGAGCCAGTCTGGTCAGCAGAGCCGGACGAGCCCGTAAATTACCTCTGTCAGGCTCCTATTGCCTCTTACAAAGTACCTTTTTACGCTGAACTTAAGCTCTGCGCTAGAGACAGCAGATGTGAGGTGATGCTTTCCAAAAGCAACACAGATGCTGTGCAATTTCCATCGTAATATTTCAGCAAGGAAGCTCAGGAGACATGCCGAATGCTGCAGTTTAGAATTACACTGTAACTCTCCCAGAAATAAGAGAATACCAAATTTCTCAATAGCGCACTTGGCTTCAGTTTTGCTGTCGTTCATATATGCTCTTGTTTTCTTACAGTGGGAGAAGAGATGGTGGCACGAAGATGCTGAGTCTTGAAGCTGTTCTGTAACAAAGCTGGAACTATGAAACTTCGTAGCAGCTTAGTAATTATGACATGCCCTAATTTCTTTGCAAAACCGTGATAATTTCTCAAAACTGTCTTTCAGATACATAAAACAACGCAGCCGTGGGGAGGGCGCTGTGCTTTATGTGACTGAAAAGCGGCCTGGATAGCTTACAGCTGTGGAATCGCAGCCGTTGTGTGCTCCTCCAGTACTGAGGCTTCACTGAAGTCACTGGAAGCTCTGAGATGAAGCAACCAGGGGTCAAGTCTTAAAAATGGATTGTGTGTTTTTCCAGAAAATACAGCAGCTGCTTTTTCTGAAAAACTGTGCTTTGCTCTAGTCATACAGATTGCTTTAGAACACTTTGTAGTGGTTTCCAAACAAATGTCCAGTCATCAGACCATGCTGAAATAGAAAACAGGCAGATGAAGGCAAAAACGTTATGGATGCTGCAACTCCTTGCAGACCTGTAGATCTGGCAACGAGTAGTTAAATACCACATAAAATGTTTATAAAATTTATAATGTTTATAAAATGTTTATATGGCACTTTGCTTGTTAAAAAATACAGATCGCTAGTTCATAATGCAAAAATTGCTTTTTAATTTCCACCTGATGTTCTCCAGTAAGTTGTGGTGGGTCATTTGTCTGTGCTGGATTGGTGCTTTTATAAAAAAAAAAAAAAAAGTTTGAAAGGGGCATTTTACTCAATGGAAATTGTTCAAATAATCTTGTTAGATTGAAGTCTTGACTGAAGGGATGCAGAGAATTGGAACTGGGTGATCTTTAAGGTCCTTCCCAATCCCACCTATTACATGATTCTGTGATTCTGAGGCAAATTTTGTGGGTTAAATCAAGAAAGAATTGTCTGAGCTGATCTCCTTCCTGTCACAGGCCACCAAGCTTCATCCAGAGGCTGTTTCTGCAAACAGTGATTACCTACAGGACATGGGATTTTGCATGGGCACCACGTTGAATGACACCATGAAATAGAAAGTGGAACTTTGTGAGGGCAGAGTAAAGAGCAAGTAGCAGAAAGAATATCTTTGCAGGTAGGTACAGTAGTGTAAGGTGTAGTTGTGGCATCTTGCTATGTTCAGTTTTTCCCTAAAAAGTACCACCTTTTTTTCCAGTTCAGACTTTTTTCCCACGTGCCATGTGTGGTCCCAAACTGAGCAGTGCGATGAACAGTCCAAGTATGGAAAGGAATGCATTGATATGCACTTCTGGATGTCAGCAAAGCAGAAATTATGAGTAAAAATCCAGCTCTATAAACTTGCAAAAAAAAAACCCAAACAAGCAAAAAAAAAAACCAAACCAGGAACTGGAGAGTACAAGTATGCACATATATCCTATATTTTGAAAGGTATTTTTCCTTTCACAAAGAATTAAATAGCACCGATACACCTTCTGAAGCAGCCTATATTTTATTGTGATTCTTGAGAACTCCTTGTAGACAAGAAGAAGAATGTTTTGTTTATAACTTTTCAGGGTTGTCAAATCTGATTGTGAATAGGCCCACTACCATGATGGTCATACAGAAGAGAGACTTCAGGGAAAAAGAAAATACACTGTGCATGATCTGCTGTGTTTGCTACTTCTGGGGTGCAGTGAGGAGGTGAAAGGGAAGGAGGAGAAACTGCTGGAAGATTGCTTTGCTGTCCCTTTACCACAAAGGAGGATGACAAAGTGATTGATCAGTGCTGTGTTCTGAGGATTGCTCCAGCAGTGCAGCAGTGAATCTGCAGGTTGCGGCTGGAGGATTTTCTGCAGAATAGAAGTGTAGACCTTGATTAGACTCCTTCCTGAGGCTGCTTTGGATGTGTTGGCTTAGCAAGAAGCAGCATGAACAGCAGAATCAGCATAGGAAGTTAGTGGCAGCAGCGGTTTAGCATGAGGACAGCATAAGGTCAAGGTGTATCAAAAAGTTTACCTTTATTCCCTCACACCATGCAATCAGGGATTGGGCTGCAATGTCTATGTAATCATATAATGTCTCATTTCCCTTTGGTGAACCAGCGGAGGAGGAAGGAATGCAAGAAAACATGGTTTGTGAGGATTTTGAATGAAAATAAATGCTCTGAGGGCAGTTCTTTTTTGTTTGTTTGTTTTGTTTTCATAGTATTAGTTTTCAATTTTCCCTGTTATTTAGCAAGCTTTACTTACTTTTCACCTGTGCGGTTGTAATACCTCATTGTGTGATGTGACTTTTGAAGATAAGCTTTTAGTTTTTCTCCATTAAAGTCAGTGTTTTTTGTTGTTGTTTTTCTTCCCATTTTTACCATATATGGAGAATAATAAAAAAATCAAGCAGTTCAGTGTCTACACACGAGGTATGTATGGATGTAATGAGTAGTGGTGTCCTTCTCTGACTGCCCAGGTAACCAGCCACTTACTTTCAAGCAACTGATAGATCATTAGTGTGTAAGTGTACTCCTGAACCGATGTAAGGTTTTATGGATCTAGGCTGACAAGAAGTTTGGTCTCTGGTATTAATATGAGAGTATACACATGCAGCATTCACTCTTAAAAGTCAAAGCTTGTCCCAGTGTAAGTATTGAAGACCTCTAACATGCCAGTGACATTTGTGGTTATATGATTCTCTCCTTATGCTTCGTCAGAATGTTGTTAATGCTCACACATGCTCAGATGGCACATGCACCATCATTACTCCCAGCATGGGCTGTGAAGCCCTTTTGATGAATCTTCATTTTTGGGAACTTCAGCTTTACCAGTTTGGGTATAAATCCCTGCAAATTTTCTCATAAATGTTCACTGCCATCTGGCTTACCTGACTGAGCTGTACCCATCTGATGTGAATGGCTTGCAAATAGGAATTGCCATCTTACAATGGTATGGCATGCACGTATCTGGTTTTCAATGTCAGAATGTTCTGGAGAAATGAAGGGGATCCCTATTTTTTAACTTGACTTCTGTTAACTTCAAGGTATCTATGTTTGGGCTACATGGTAACATATGGTGATAGGATCAGTTACTCGTTTCCAAGTATTGAATTTATAGGTTATATGGAAGAATCAGGATGGAGAAGCTGAGGAGTGCAGAGCTCATTTCTCATATGCTATGAATCAATTTTGGAATGGCTCAGTTATTACATTGTGAGCAAGCGTGTGACTCCTGCCAAGAAATTAGCCCAGCCTGTGTACTACTGTGTACTAGCTGATCCAGCCTGGTAGAAGTAGACTTGAAAATCGAGCTTTGAGCTAAGGGTGACCCATCTGCCAGCAGGTTAGTCTGGGCAATTTGAGTTGCTGCAGAGACAAGATTAGGCAGTGCAGTCCAGTTTGACTCACCAGTTTTTGCACTATATAATTATATGGGGACACTAGCTTAGGTGTCTGCTCTCCCTCATTCTGTAAATTAAATGAAAAATTAATAGAGAGATGCACTTATGAGGAAGGAGTGAACCGAACAAAAGACTCTTGGTATTGAAATGCATGGATACGAAATCTGGATGTAGTGAAAAGCAAAACTTTATTTAACTGATTTGAAGGGGAACTTGTTTTGTGAAATCCTAGAACGATATAAAGCTGTACAGAAATTCTGACACTACCTTTTGCACCTTGTAAGTGTATAATAGCAGAACTTAAAGGAATAACATTTCTCACACATACTTTTTAAGCTTTTTAAGTTTCACTATTTCCAGTCCAGCTTCTGATGAAGGATGCACAGCAGTCAATTTTAAAATGCTGAGTGATAAAAATCACACACAGAAATTCTTACTGAAATTACTCATTGCCCTAGAGTTAAAATGGAAATAACAAACATATCTTTCATCACTCATTTTGAATACTTATTCTTTGTGTTTCACTGACTCTAAACAAAAATGTTTATCTCTAGGGTCAGATTCTGAATAATCCTTCACTGTACTAATTTTGCTGGGACAATACATAAGTGGCTGGTGATTCCAAATATGAATAAAGACAGCAGGCTTGGGCTTGTGTTAATTTTGATGAATAAATTGGCCTCAAGAATGACAAGTTGTGTTAGCACTTTTCACTTTATAACATTACACAGCCAAAGATGTTAACTCTGTGCAGAGAATTAGCAATAAGCAGTGCTTGGAACTGCTTGTATGGAACACTAAGGTGCCGTCTCAGTAGAAACTCACTCTTAAAACCTTTCTCCATTTTTTATATTAGTGAAAGAATGGTGTGATTGAAAAACAAAGTGTTGAGAGGAATTTCACTGTAATAGCAAAATGTCCTTCCTTTCATTTTACCCGTTGAGTTTTTAATATGGATATTTCTTTGCCAGTTCCTTTGAGTTGTCCTGGTTCCTAGTTGGTGCTAATGATGGCAATTATAGCCTTTTGTGTGTGTGGTGGGGGAAAAGAAAATAGTACTGTATTGGTAGGAGATTTTTTTGCAGTTGTCTTTTGTGGGCTCACAACTGTTACAAAAGATGCAGTGTTGATTTGTTTATTTCTTTTATATGTTCATTTGTTTGTCATTTGTGGCAGGGTCACAGTGGGGGAGTTGTGTGACTGGAAACAACCACAAGGAAGGAGATGGATAACAGATATTTAAGCCTAACATTCAAGTATAAACTTTGTCCCTCGTGGTGTTAGTTGGGTTCTCCTCTGTCTGGTTAGGATGCTTTCTGGATGAGAAATCAGTTGTTCCAGTAGATGTTGGGATCCCAGGAAAAGGTGTGATAACATCTAAAATGGGATAATTCACTCTTTGTTGTACTCAAGACCTTGTCAAATTAATTCCTTTTGGAAATCACTGAATTGGGGACTTTTGAAAGTGACTGATAGGTGGAATGCCTTATTTTCTTGCTACTTTGCTAATTCTGGTATATTTTTTGTATCACTGATTTCTTATCTAGTGAGCATGCACACTGTTGGAAGCTTTCTTTATTCTTTGCTGACCTGAGCCGTTGGGCTTGTTAGTCTTTCATAACTTTGGACTCATTGAGTTATCTCAGCAAAGAGGGTGCCCAGAGGAGCTGCGGATGCCATATCCCTGAAGGCATTCAAGCTCAGGTTGAGTGGGGCCCTGGACAGTCAGATCTGGCTGACTAAGTGGGGGACAACCCTGTCCACAGCAGGGGGGTTGAAATTAGATGATCTGTAAGGTCCTTTCCAGGGTAAATCACTGTATGAGCCTACGAACCTATGATTCTTTGACTTGCACCCTAAGTTATCTCATCTATGGGAGCCTTACTGTTTTTGTTTGGTTTTAGCTACTTAGCCTTTGAACAGTCCCACTAACCTGTTATGGAATATTTGAAACATTTACTTCTGTTTAAAACATTTCTGATTCTTGTATTGACGAATCCAGATGTCAGGCTGGAATCTGCAGGTTAATGAATAAGACCTTCCTTGACCTATAAAACTGCTGCGTGAACTTCTGATAAAAAATAAAAAGCTTTTTAAATGTTTGTCTTTATTTTCTATGAAAAATATGACACGCTGCAACAAAATTCAGAGGACTGGAGAGTTTGAGAACCAAAACTTCCCAATTTGAGAAACTTTACTGTAGTTCTCCTTTAACATTATAATCTGGTAGCCTGCTGGTCTTATTCTGTAAGGTTGAGAGTGCCTACATCTCTAACAGTGCACCATGATCTTTTTCTTTGGAGGAAGTATAGGAAGTAGGGAAACCCTCAAAATGACCATTATTGACCTTTAAATGGTGAGTCCAGTTGATAGAGGAGACATGTAGAGCAGGCAGGCCACAGATTAATACGGTTTTCAATCTAAACATTTGGGTTTGTAAGTGTGGCTTTTTGGAGAAGTATATTTGCAGAAGCACATACTTCAGGAATGAAAAAAAAATAAAATCCAACTGAAAAGTGTTTAGCTGAAAGCCCCATTTCCCATCAAAAATAGATACAGTGGAAACATTTCTAACAGCTCTATATTTAACTTCCTTGGATCAAAATTCACTTGTTGGACTGAGGGAGGCAGATGGATGTTTTTTTGCTGCTTTTGTCTGTTTTTTCACTCATGACATCTGCCTGATTTTCCAGCTATATTCAACCTTGCTGTAACTCTTGCTCTTGCGGCATTTTTCAGTGTTTAGGATGCTAGTTCCAACTGGAGTCAGCTGGCTGGTGATATGTGCAAACTCAAAGTTCCTTTCAAGGGCTGTGTTAATCATGCTAGTTTTGTTTTGGCAGGCTTTTAAGAAGCAAATATGGATAGCCGTGTCCACTGAATAGTGAATAGCCACAAAACCCAGCATCACTGCAGTACAGTTCTCAGTTTTGTGCCCAAGGTGGATTTACTTTGGGATGTTATGGATGCAAACAGAATATCTGGATTTGAGGGAGAATGGGCTAAGTTCCTGACGGAAAAACCCATCAGGAAAAGCTGAATGGGTAAATCGTATCTGCCTGAGGAATTCCCCTGAGTGAAAGGTAGTTGAAGGCTGGGTATTTGGGGAAAATATTGTATTTTATTTCTGTGATTATACTCTATACTCGTGGCTCTGACTTGTGGCCACTTCAGGAAGCAGCATACTGAGCTAAACAGACCTTTGATCTGAGCTGGTGTAGCCATCCTTGTGTAAGGAGAAGTACACTTACAAATCACCAAATCTGATCTTTGGTAACCTGGAATTTAGCAGAATTTATCAGAAATGAAACTTAATCATCCAGGAAAGGTGTAAGCCAATCACAGATAACGCAAACATCAGGTTATCAAATTTCATATGAATAGGTTATGATTTTTGATGTCTTAAGCTTTGTGCTGCATTTTTTTGCTTTTGCAGCTTCTATTTCTTTCATTTCCACTTGTAGTAGTAAGAATTTGCTACAACTATGACCTAAATACAACTGTGAATCTTTTTGGGTGTTCTTCCAAAGCTGGTGGTTAGAATGTTGGTGTTATAAGACTTCTGCAGTGCCTGTAGTAGATATATCTAGTGTTACTCCTTTGTACTTCAGTTTACTTGACAGTTATATTGACCAAAATAGATTTTATACCTTTTCCTTATAACATATACAAATTTTCCTTCAAATTTCTGTCAGCAGAATTTGATTATAGTACATTTTCAGTAGATGACTAGTAATTTCCCTTTAGAAGTGTTATAAGTAATCTTGAGATAATAGCCAGACATAGCTTGAAGGGAAGAAGTGGTTTGAGTAATGTTTAAAAAGAAGTTTGTCGTTCTGCTACCAAAATTGTGGTGAGAAAGAGGATGGAGAAAAGCACATTAGTGGAGGAGTAAGTTACCACTTTCCATTTATTTATGTGTAGAGTCTAAATACTTTCTGAACCATAGTGCTATGTGGTTATTTATCTTTACCTGAAATAACCATTTTCAAGGAAGAAATGTGAATATATTAGAATTCATGCATCAAAAATAACAAAAACAACAAAAAAGATATTTCACATTTTCCTAAAAATGCAACAAATATACATACGTTTATTTAAAAGTGACTTAGAAATCTGTGAAGAGAAGAGATTGTGATCCAGTCTCTAAATGTATGCCAAGAATACTGGGAATAGTGCAAACTCTCTTACGTTAGTAGTATGTCTTAATGTGAATCTTCATGGTTGTGTCAAGAAGTGAGATACATGTAGAGTTGCCAAATTTGTCCACTCTTTTGAAACTGGAATTATTGCGGGAAGTAATTGGGTGTGAAATATACATGTTAACAAGTAGTTGGATTGAGACTATTGAATTCCTTTTATTTAAGTACCAGATAATAGCTGCTGGAACTTAAGGAAGAGATGACATCCTGCAAAAAATGTCTCATGCAAAATAGTCTATACTAACGTCAGCGATCATGGCTTTTTTAAGGCGTCTGTTTGCTTTGTAAAACTGGGTCTTTAGAGAGAGTGGATTAGGAAACATTTTATAGTGGGAGTTAACTTTTAGGGATGTGGGGCAAAAAATGGATGTTAAACATCAGTATTTTTTCAATATGAAGTACTTCCAGAGCTGTCTTACAGGTAACTCTTTGTTGGCAGAAAACCTGTGAAAAAGACAATGAAGAAAAATGGGATGATAGAACAGGTTTGGAATCTCATGCCAATACAAAGTAAGTTAAGTAATGCATCTTCTACAAACTTAGGAAATGATGAAGATAAATTGAAAAAGTCCGTCTGTGCTTAAAAAAACATGGCCAATATATGTGTCAGTCTCTTGTCTGTTTGTGCTGTCTCACTAGTGGTTTTGAAATGCTCAGTATTTTTCCAAGGACCACTGGGTGGACTGGGATGTAAGAAGTATCTTGTGCTTTTCTGGATAATGAAGTTGAAAATAATCATTTTCACTGTTAAGTAAGGTGTTTCATTCTCTGTGTAAAACAAAGCAAATTCAACATGCTTGAGTTTCTATTTAACTGATGTAGAGTTCATCAAAAACTATCTTCCTTATTATGTAGCATGCAGATTAGGTTAGACTGTGTTACAGAATAATGTGATTATAATTATTTCCTTAAGAGAGTACAAAAGCAGCATCTATGTTTTAACTGACATTTATTGACACGCAGCATCAGTTGGGAGCCCATCAAGCTTCCTATTCTTTTCTGTTTACCACCTCCCGCTTTTATTTGCAGTCAGCATGTCTGTTAATTAGCTTCAGGTAGAGCCAGTTCTTCTAAGAAGATCTCATGTCTGCCTGGTGATGGCCCCGTGAGGTGACCATGTACGCACAGTCTGAGTAAATTCATCTTTAATTTATTAATTTCAGTGCCTGATTCTGAAATGTTTAACTGCTGGTTTGTTTTCCTACCCAGCAGTTTGCATTTGGACTATGGTAGGTTTTGATTCCTGTTGCCTTCAGTGTCATAAACATGTCTGTGAGCTCTCAGCATCTTGTGGTTACCTCACTGGAAATCATATTTCCTTGTGATTTTCAGGGCTGGACCAGAATGCATATGGTATATTGGTGGCTTCTAGGTGTATGCTCTGTGTAACTGAAATTGTTTTCTTAGTTTTCTTTGCACTTTACAGAATAAAAATATGTGAATGTTTGCAAACAGTGTCGTATGAAGCAATGCAAAGCCTGGCACAATTGTATACCAATTTCTAATTTTTGTGAGAGAGTTGATCTGGGTAAAGTAACCTGGTTTTAAAGGAACTCGAAAGACTAATTCCTTTGAATGAAATTCCTAAGACTTCCAGGCATCCTGGCTGCTGCTAAAGGAGACAAAAATAAAGAAAGAGGAGATGAATACTTGTTACTGGTAGCTAATAGGTTAGTGATGATGATCCTTGGTGACAAAGAATCAATTAGTGAAAGTTTTTTGCCATCTTTAATTGTAAGACATGCATGCTGACTGGTCTGCTAAAATTTCATGGGGATATTCAATACTGTGTGTATACAAAGCCATATGAACTGTGTCTGTGTGTTTTGTGGTTGGACAAGGAGGTAAAAGTTGCTGGAAATGTTTTCTATAATTCAGTGGCACTTCATCAGTATAATAAAGTACCATTTAGGCCATCTTTGTAAAGGAGAAGATCCTTTACTTCTAGTATGCTCTCATCTTTTAAATCTCATTAAGGCAGCACTGTGAGTTTTTGCAGATTTCCTTTCATATATAGCATGTATAGCATAAGTATGGAAGTAACAAATATAATATCATTTCTCTTTTTTTTTTCATTTTACAAGTTCATTGATTTGCAACTTTTATTTTTTTTCCTAATGTTGAAAGACAGATATGCAAATTTTATGAACAGTATGTGTGGTTAAATTTAGCTGTAAATTCCAGTCAGGGATTTCTGCTTTGTTTATTGTCCAAGTCAATATGTCTGTAGAGAAAACCTCCCACTGTGCAAGAGTACATAGTCAGCTACTTGGAGAAGTAGAAAGTTTAATTACAAGAGTGTATTCTGGGAGGAAAAAAAAAAGTAAAACAAGCTCTGATTTTTGTTGTTATTGTTTATTTTTTGTTATTATCATTTCAATTGACAGAAATGCAATATAGATAGCTTATCTTGACGTTAGCTTCTATGAGACAAACCATGTCATTTTTCTTTAATCCATTTGTCTACATAATTGAAGAAGTCGGAGAGACAGTAGAGTTCATGAATAAATAGTACATTTCTTAATCCTGCAAGGTAGATTGTGAGGTAAATGAAATAAAATTCAAGACTGAAGGAAAAAAAGGTGTAAATACATATATGGCTGAGAATATCTTCCTTAAAATTTAACAAACATTATATACATACTAGTATCAGGTTGCACAGAAGACACAAATTTGCACTGTTGCTTCTTCATAGCGATTTTTATGCTATGAAATTAAACTATCTTTAAGTTTCTGAGTAAATTACTGGTAGGAAATTATATATGGATATATTCTCATGCTTAGGACAGAAAGTTCTTCAGGAATATAATTACTAGTACAGTTCTAATTCCCTTGCTTTTCATGTGCTGCTTATGTAGAATATATTTTATTTAGTTATGTGTATTAAAAAAATAAAACAACAAAACCTATGCAAAGAAGGTATCTCCCTTGTGTATCTGGAGTATCTGTAATGCTGTAACAATCTCCTTGGGCTTCACTGCATATTTCTCCTTTGTAAATTTATTTGACTAATATAAATAATTTTTTAATGATACCTCTACAATGAGAAATAATTATGAGATTTATTCTAAGGCAATAAAATTTAAAATATTTCTTATTACTAGTATTTGCGTGGGATGACTTTCATCTGTGTGTAGGCATATCTTTTTTCTTTACATCTGCGTAGGTCTGATCCATGACCTGAGCTTGTGGCTTCTACAGTAGTACAAATAAAATATGATAATTGTGTGTGAAGAAAGGCTGGCAGCTTTACAGAGGAAATAAGAAAGGATTCTTATTTCTGAATGTGTAGGTAGTCTCAGGGAAAACTATTACCTGTAGCTTCCCTTCCCCCACAGTCTGATTTCTTCAGTGCAACCTTTTCTAATGCTAATATTTACTCTCATCGAATGGCTGTATGAGTAGAACATTAAATGCGTGTATGGCAGAGTGACATTTTTTATTAGAAGTCACTGATGCATCAGAAGTTTTTTCATCATATTCTTCTAGTTATGTAATAGAATGAGAAGGGCACCGCGGAGGCACGTACATTGATGTTTTATCACAGTGGTCCTCGAGCCGGGATCTTAGGAGTTGTTGAGGTGACTAATTTTCCCACAGATCTGAATAGGAGTTTAAATTCCCTCTCCATGAATGAGGCTTCCTTCTCCAATATTGCCCCTTAATTCTCCATACATCCCTGCCTTCTTTCTTGCATGTTCTTCATTGACTATTTACTGTTAATGATTTGAGTGGGAAAAAACAAATAACTTACTTGTGCTGATTTTGCTGCTGCCTAAGTGATGACCTACACCAGAGTCAGTAGGTGCTGTCGTGAGAATGGTAAGGAAACGAAGAAGCTTTCAGGCCTCAGAAGAGTAAGGAAAGGGTGGATGAATGAGGTGGGACGGTTCTGATTCTATCAATGCAAATGTTTTTTTAACTCAATCCTTTTTCAAAAATGATAAAGTTATACCAGGGAAGGGAGAATTCAGGGAGTGCCTTCTAGCCCCAGAGTGGGATGACAGACTTGTCTTGTTTATGTAGCCTATTAACTTTGACACTAAAAGCCTGAGTATATGGTGCTGAGTGTACACAGGGAATGAGCCTCACAGAAGCGATGAAATTGCCCTGGCAAGAACTGGTGTCCAACATTATAGGATTTTTGGATGGTGCAACTAAGTGAATGGAAGAATGAGTGCCAGCAGGGCAAAGAATATGGATGGAGTAGAAGGAGTCGTGTGCTTTTTGCTGTGGCTACCTCTCAGCAATAATATTTCCCTCTGCATTTGTTTGCAAGAAGAAAGCTGATTTGTGAAGGTAGATTGGTTTCTGGAGTAAAAGCAGTGTTTTTCCCAGCTAGTGCTACAGCTTTGTCTATGAATAGTTTTAGTGGATTGTCAAGGATGTTGAAATGGTTTAAAAAAAAATTACAAGTAGGATATAGTTTGCAGTAGTGATTTAGGTTAGTAAATGTGGTGAAGCTTGTCTCCTCCTTGTATATTCGCAAAAGGAACATTTATTCAATAAATTAATATGACTGATTGTTTCTTGTAGCTCATGAATTTGTGCTGGTTGCTATCTCCAATAATAATTGCATACAGACTAATCAATGGCCCTGAGTTTTACATTTGCAGGTAGTTAGTAATAATTTATTTTGTTCCTGCTGACTCTCATCACAGGGCATTATCTCTTGTTCTGAGGGGCACCCCAGGTAGACCCTTGACTACCTCTCTGACAGGGGTATTTTCAAAGGACCTTATCTCTTGCTATTTCACTGCAGGACTCAAACATATTCCATAAATTATCTCATAGTCTCAGGGGGCAACAAAATGGGAGATAATAAGAAAAGTAATAGGAAAAATTGGGTTAGGAACAGGTTCAATCTTGTTCAATCTTTGAGGGATGCTCTGCAGTTCTGCCTGCATTGTTATGGTTTCTTCTGTTTAGCTGTGGGATTGTTGCTGGATGCCATTATGCTAATTCTAGGAATGTTGTTATGAACCTTGTATTTAAAAGCTATCTAGATTCTCTTAAACCATTATTGCTAACTCTAGCTAATGCCATTGATAAAAATGGAAGACGTCTGTACTTAATGATCTTGTTTCATGATCAGATACATCTGTGAACTCAGTCTATAGAATATCTTCTTGGAATTATCTGAATCTTTCTGATTGCCAAGTACAACCAACTGAAATGTCTAAAGATGAATAGTTTTAAAATTATTTTTGGCCTGATCTTAGCATCAAAGCACCTTTTTTTATAGAAGTTAGTGCTTTCCATTCGCTGCTTTTTGTGGCTTCAGCCACACTGCAATAGCTGATGTAAATAAACAGTTTTTTAGGTGGAAATGCTGAATAAAACTGGCTTGTCAACTGACATGATATATTCACCTACTCTATATGCGTTTGTTCATTTCCATATTAGTATCATAATAATCAATGCTGGTGGAAAATATGATCATGAGATTTGACCTCCTCAGAAAGAAGGGCTTTTCCAGGTCATGAAAGGTACATATTCAGCTCATGACTAGTGTAGAACTCTTTTTTTTTTTCTGTCATAACTGAAGTACTAGCACCTGGTTTGCACTTAAAAGTATTATCAAGAAGGTCTGTCAGGGATGGATATGAATTTTTTGCTGACATTGCTCTGCCAGCAAAACTCCCAGCACAGAAGCTGTGTAAGAAGTTATTTTACCTGTACGCTTTACTTCTCTTGAGGGATAAGTAAAAGTTGCTTGGAAAGAGTGCTCTTAGTATAATTTCAATATTAACCTTTCTAGTGTAAATCAGGTGTAGGCCTCAACCAGCAGGGACTTGTATGCAAGTTTATCACTACACACATAGATTATATGTCATAGTCTGTGCCTGCGTCACTCTGAAGTAGAGTACCTAGTACCTAGTACCTATAGTTACCTCTAGAGTAATTGTAGGAATAGTATCTGATCTCTATCTCCTGCTCGTTTTCTGTCTGCAGGGCTGTCTTATAGCTACAAGTTGCATGAGTAATGCTTGGTAATGCATGAATGTTCATGTTTAGCTCCTGTACTGTTGGTGATTTGTCTTGAAGATAGTTTTGCAACAACACTTATAAGAGAGTATGGGCATAGCCATTGGTTTAAATGAACTACTTGCAGGAGGAAAGTAGACTTGATGCAAGGTGAAGCAGGAAGGAAATTCTACAGTAGTGAAGCTTCTGATGTGCGTTACTCAAACTGAAGAATGAGAAGTATGAAAGTGAGAAGCTTCCTTGGTTGAATGCATTCCAGAAAAAAAAAAAAAAAAAAGAAAAAACCCTCTTAATAGGAGGAAAAAACCCTGATAGGTGAGGATTGTCATTTGCTGATCCTACACGCAGCACCATAAATCACAGGTAGTTCTAAGGAAGTTTGTAATGGAATAGGACAGTAGAAATTGTGTAAAAGAACTTGTTTCATGTCTTGAAACCTTTTCAGTATCTGCATGCCTCTTTATTTTTCATCAGCATGTTCTACCTTAGTTGGAAGTGATGATCAAGAGTGGGCTTTAGTGCCAGTCTTGACTCCCTTTTCTCCTGTGCAGAGAGAGACCCTAACTGGAACCTGCATCTAGCATCAAGTGTATGCATATTTGCTGTTTCTTCAAGTTATTTCATAGCATCAGAAATGAAAGCTGGACTAGATACCAGAAGACGTTATTTGCACTAGCAAAAATAACTTTGTATCATACTCTGTGGGAATATGGACTTGTTCTATTTTTGAGTCTGGGATAGGAATGGCTTGAATGAGCTTAGTAATGTTTTCTTTGAGACAAAGCTTTCCTTTTTCCTCAAAGGGTTTTTTAGGAGATGCTAGAAGGCCATTTCAAATGACACCAAATGCCAGAACCAAAGCTGCATATGTAAGCTCTGCAGTTCTGCAATGAAGTTGAATCAGCTGAGGTTAATAGAAATTGGTATTTTCACTTCAGATCCTAGACACTTACCTTGGAAATGCATAAATTTTGGGGCTTGCAGTCTCTGTCTTAGATGAATCTAGTCTGGAGGATAGTAAGTAGAGATATAGCCATGCTCTTGGATGCAGTCATAATCATAAAAGAGAGATATTTTGAGATACAGCAATTGCAAAATAATCCCCGCTGTTACCAGTCCAGCCACAGGGGCCATTTAACAAAAGATCCCCCAGTTAATGATTGCTGTTCTATGGCAGGGATATTGGACATATTATACAATGAACACAAAGGTCTCTGATCCATATTCGTGCCTTGTTTCCTACTTGGGATTTAGCACCATGTGGTGGGAACAGTCTGCTTCATACAGGAAAGTGTTCTGCTGTGATATCAGTGAGCGATAGCATCAGAAGAACATCCATTTTCCATGAATTTAAACTATTACTGCAGTTAGGCGCAATTATTGAGAATCCCTGTAGAGTCATACAAAAAATGTTGTCACTGTCCAATGATGTTGATTCTGGAATGTAGCTGTGCCCGTCTGTGACATTCTTAGTCTGGGGTCTCAGTGACTGCTATAAATTGTACCCTGGAAAATGGTTGCTGGGATTATAAGGTATAGTGCTGCTCTCTCAATTCAGGCTCTCTCTTAAGTACCAGTGGATTTGTAAAACTATACATATAAATGAAGTTAAATTTATATGGCGAGAATATATGAACCAATGGAAGAAGACGATTTCATGACAAAGAATATTGACATTGTATATTAACTTCATTAACTTAATGCTGTCTCTTGTGTATTGGAAAATTGTTCAAGTGAGAATAATAGCTTTTGAACTACTTACAGGCTAATAGGTAGTGATTGTAGTCACTAAGACTTTGAATAGCTGTGGCTGTTGATTATACAGATTAAATATGAGTGCAGTTTTCAATATAGCTGATTTTCCAAAACCTCAGTGTTGTCTGTCTTTCCTTTTGACTTTCATGGCTAATGATACTGACTTCTAATACACATTAAATTCCAGCAGTGGGAAATTGAATCCCTCTTTCTTCATCTCATAACAGAGATATGAATGTAGAAGCATGCAACATGCTTATTTTAAACTGTTCAAAATTGAACCTGTATTAGTCATATATAAGATTGAAATAATAGTAATTCCCATACAGTGGGGCTTGCACTGTTTAAATAGCTGATTGGGTGGAGATGTTTGTATTATTTATACAGTAATTTTTCATGCACTTCATTCCTTACGGTTTTTCTCCTCACATCTGAACTGTCTGTGCATCTCTTTGCATCCACCACTGTGATTTTTCAGTGAATACTAGTTCCCAAGTTCTTTCCCTATTCTCTCCTTTTTTTTTTTTTTTTTCTCCAGGGCCTAATTATGAAACAGCTTCAAATAAATACAATTTTTAACAAAAAACATTCAGCTTCCTGTGAACAATGGGCTGAATTTTTCTCTTTATTCTTGGGGAGTTCTTATTCAGTTGGAGTGCTTTGCAGTTGGCTAGTCTTGAGATTTCTGGGAGCTGTAATTGTGTCTCATTAATTCTTACAGTAATGTAGGGTAACTATAAGGAGCATGCAATTAGTGGTCTGGTCAATGAATAGAGCAGTTAATCAGCAGACAAAGGATGGGGCTCAGGACCTATTAGGCTGAAAGGAAGTGTTACTATTGTCACGGGCAGTAGGAATGCATGCAGACATGCCGTAAAGTTGAACTGTTTAAGGGAACCGAGTATGTCTTTTTGCTAAACCAGTTTCCCTACCTATTCCACTGCTTGAGAGAGATTCATTTAAGGTTGCTTTTTGCAAGTCGGAGACCATATCTGATGTTTGAATAGGCTGAACAGATTGCTTAATATAGCCTCTCACTTTAGCAGAGGCAACCCTAGGATTTATCAAAATTAAAAGTGTCCGAAGATATCTAAGACATCCTTAGCTGCTCCTCCGCCGTCAGAAAAATGGCCAGTGGATGGAGGAAACCTATAAAGTTTAGATTAGCCATTGTGTTCGTTGTCACTCAGTCATACTCTGCATATTTGTCTTCATAATGAAACCTTTTTGTTCTGAATGGCTGTGCTTTCAGTGCATGTAAATGCATGCAAATAGTCATAATAGTTTAGAAATGGTAGCTCTTATGTTAACGAATGACCTTTCCTGTTTTTAAGAAGCCCCACACCTACAGTTTAAAATGCCAAAATTACTTCAACTCTGGACAGTTTTTTTTTTCTTAGCTCCAAATCAGAAATTCCTACTGTTTCTTGCATTGAAAAAGTATGAACTTCGTGATTCTTGTGAAATGTTATGACATATAATTATAAAGAGAAAAGCTTTAGCCATAAAACACTGCCCTTGAGTAACTCCTACTTCTAGTATGCATTGCTTCAAATAGCAAGTCATTTCTTCTCTTAGTAAAACAGATACTTGGCATAAAAAAAAACATTAATTAAAATAAGTGGGTTTTTTTTGGGGGGGAGAGAAAAAGATAATTTAAGTGTAATTATTGACTGTATCCCAAGTTTAGTGTTTTTCTCAAAACTAAAAGTGATTTTTACTGTCTTCTTTCTATTAGCAGGTCTGTAGATTTCTCTCTTCTGATGGTATTCACATCAGCAGTAAGTAACGATGGAAGAATAAAGTATCTCAGGCTTTATGTTATGGATTGAATTATTCTATATAATTAGCCCCAATTTATTAAATATTTGAAACATTTTCTACACTTAGGTATGGAATAGCATAGTAGAGTGATCAGAACCACAGATGACATGTACCTTTACTCAGAAAATGCTTCTTATAAATAATAAGGAAGATTAAGCCCAAGTCTCTCTTCTGTTTGGATTTTTATTCCCACAAGAAATATCAGTTTTATCCACAGTATCTCATGTATTTCTATTCCCTTGAAATACAAAGAAGCAATGGTATAAACTAAGCAGATTTAATGAAATATATGAATGGTAACTTGAGCCTTGAATATAAAATAACTGAGTGAAGCATAAGGCATTTTGCTGATGCCATTGTCACCCTTTCTGGTTTTTGATTCATCTGTGTCTTTTTTTATTTCCTATTGAAACAGTTAGGAGCTGTGAAGTCTTGAGAGTAAGACTTTTTGTATGCTATATACACCCAGTCTTTCTGGGGTTGCATTTTCCAGTAGTGTATCTTCTTTTAAGGAAGCAGGACAGACTTACCCTTCAAAATGAGAAAATGGTACTTCTACACTCAGCAACTGGCTCCTCACTTACATACAATACACGTTTCCATATGGAGTTATTTCTCATTTGGTGTCTGACAGCATCAGAAAAAATGCCTCTCAGTATCACTGGTAAGCACTGTAGGCTGTTGATGTGGAAGGTGTCCTGAATAATTCTAAAGTTATTGAAATATTATTTGGGGAGGTAATGCATTACTTGTGGTCTTCCATAGAAGCATGATGTTACACCTGGAAAGCATGTTATGATAGAAATGGTAAACACTCCTTAGTATATAAAGACAGATTGAAGATGTTTAACCTTCTTTCAAATTAGCAGAATATCCATCCCTGCACCTTTCTTTTTTACCAAGCAGTAAGAAGTGGTGTTGCTGTCAGACAGCAGATTACACTAATCTAACAACTCACTGCTTGAAGGACTTCTCTTTATCATGATGTAGATGCACCAGTCTCATTTCTGCAAGAATCGCAAAACAGAAGAAGTTTGTAGATGCCAACTAAAGTTGTAATAACACTGCATTTTGAAGTGAATTAATTTTAAGGAAATCTAATTAAGAAAATACCCAATTTTAAAAGATGTTCGAAGTAACATTTTGAGGAGTTCTTGAGTGTACTGTACTGCTGAGAGAAATGGATCACTGAAGTTGCACATTGTCGCCTCCTCCTGCCCTCCCACTTCATTTTTTTTTTCCTGAATATAAATCTAAAATGAGATTTTAAGCTATATAAGTAGAAAACAATGACTATAAGAGTCTCTCTCCTGTGATTTGGCCCTGGAGGAACCTAAGCTCCACAAGCAACTTTACTGTTCCGTGGTGCCTAGTGTGCTGTTGCAGTGCATGCTCCAAACAGCCCTGTTTTGGCAGATCTCATTGCCCTGCTCCTTAGGCTTGGCTGGGACTCAGAAATCAGATTACTGGGATCAGTTACCTGAGAGGGCTGGTCTGGGAAATGTTCTCAGGCATACAATAACCATGGACAGCTTTATCTCCTCATAAAATGCAGTGACAGCTGCTACTGCTGGGAGGAGGATGATGCACGTCCTTTTTATGTAACGTTTAGTGGCTAGCTAGCTATCCAAGAAACATCTCAGTGGGTTTGTATCCATGCTGCCTGGTAGACTACTTAGCTCTTAGAGTAAGAGTTAGCCTAAACTAGCAAAAGAAAATAGTGCTAAAATCTTAACTGGTTTTGCATATGAAATCTGCTTGTCAGGAATTTGAACCAGAATCAATTCAGTGACCCAGAAGAGAACATGGAGTATTGGTGTGCAGCATGCTATGTGCAATTTGTCATACCAAACAAGCTGCTGTACAGATACTTGGTGAAGTGCTGTATAACAGTCTGAGTATACAGTTTCTTCAGCAAGCCTGCCTGACTGTAACAAAAGAATGAATTAAAATGACTAGGAGCAAGAAAAGTAAAGAAGTCTTTCTGATGGCAGTGCTGAACTGACATTTCTTGTGACTACTGCTTCTCAGTTCACTGTAGTCTATACAGGAAACAGGAAATAAAACCCTTCCTAACCCATTATTCCAGCTGTGTTTGGTCTGTGATGATTTGGTGCATCGCTGTACAACCTAGAAATTGTGGTTGAATTCATGACATTCTTATCATATTGCAAAATGTTTCTGCATATCTGCTTTTGCTATCCAAACCCCTGCTGGAGGGATAATGGATGCTGTACATGGTGAATATGTTTTGACTTGCGTATAAAAAGGAGCAGTGGCAGTGGGAAGATTTGTTTTCTTCCAAAGGCCTGGAAAATGTAGAGTAGAAAATATTCACATTGGCAATAGCATGATGACAGTTATTAGTTCCCAGAAGAAGAGGAAGGAAAGTGTTTTTTTTTTTTTTTTTTTTTTTTTTTTTAATAATGAAATATTTAGCTGAGGGACCAGAGGAGGTTAGAAAAGGTGCCTCATATCCTAAAACCAAGTTCTGAAATGTATGAGAAGAATTTTGGACAGCATGAACTTCTCTCAAGAGTAAAGTCCATAGTGACAGGAATTTGCCCAGAGCTGACACACCTCCTTTTGAATCCCCTCACTGTCTGCTATGCCTGCATCCCCTTCAAGTTTCATATGATCCCCCTGAGTTGTACATAACTTACTTTCTATCCACATTTATGTCTTACTATCACAAAGTAAGAACAGTCATACAGGATCAGACTAAACATCTGTCTAGCCGGGTATCCTGTTTCTGACAGCAGCCTGGGGGAGAGTATAAGAAAATGTCAAGCATGTACTGATCCTTTCTTGGTGTACTCTCCTACCTTCTACTGAATCATGGCTTTGGGACTTCCTGAGACACAGATAATACTAACATTTTTCATCCTTCCTCTCAATTCCATTAGTAGTGCAAGCCTCAGAAACTTACTTTCTATTTTATTCAAAACTATTTTTTTTTTTGTTTTCCTACATACAGTGTCTTATGCAAACACTTTTTCTTGAGTTGAACCATAAAGCTCCTACATTCTTTTCTCCATTTAAATTCCTCTTTGGAACTCACTTCTTCCTTGACATCCACCTGGATAAGCTAGTAGCTAATTTATTTCATTTACGTACCCTGTTCGTTCGCCACTCATTTATGTGAGGGGAAGGGTGTGGGGATCTCTAGGGAAGCTGTGGGCTGTACAGGCTCCAGGAGGATGGCTCCATTTGAGCTCTGTACTAAAGAACAGGGAGGAGTTAGGGCACTCTGTCCAAGACAAAATACTTGAAAGCTAACAGCTCCGGGAGCCTTTCAGCTCCAGAAAATCAGTGTTTCTGTGCAAGACAAACATGCAGTCCAGATCCCAATATGACAAGAATCAATGCAATGTCACTGACAGCGTTTTTGAATGATGTGGATAATCAAATAGTAAAATCATTTATTTGGCTCCTGGTGCCCTACAGGTTGTGACTGGTTCTCTTCTAAATCAAACCTTGTCTGAAAAAGATAAATGGTGTTAAACTACACTGCCTCCCTCCCCCTTCTTTGCAGCAGGAAGTAAATGCCTCTGTGAAAGTACTGTGGTGTGAGCAAACACAATATTGAGCCAGGAAATGTGTATTCAGGAGCATGTGAAAACTTGAAGGGAAATGTAGGCCTAAAAAAAAACCAAAACATACCCAATAACCGTTTCCCCTTTCCTGCCAAGTATAAAGGAAATTAAAATTACTTGCTACTTGAGTGCACACTAATTTTCAGAAAATACATTCTAGTAGCACTGTGACTGTGAATTAGGCCAGTTATTTCCAACTTCAGTATTGGCATGTTTGCTTGGAGAACCTTATAAGCTGATGCCAGTATTCTAGGAAGAGTGGATCCACAATCTTTGTAACTGTAACGTGTGAGTATCTAGGCTCTTAAATTTGAACTATTGCCCTTATCACTGAACTGTTCTAATTCTGACTACTCAAATTCTTATCTTAATAGACAGGAAGAAATCGGGAAGGAGGAGGTGATCTCTAAAAAATTTATACATAGGAAGGAAGCGAGAGACATTACTGAGTCATTCTTTGTCACATGGCGGCCATCTCCAGCTGTGACAAAGTTTATCATTTTTTCTCTTGCTGTTTTTACATGCTGATAGTTTCAACTTAACTGACTAAGTCACTGGAACAAAAGATTACCTTAAACCTATCCATATTTTGTGATATAAGACAAGGTAGAAGGTAAAAAATATGTCCTCATCATTCACTCTAGGCAAATCAGATGCTGAAATGGTTTGCTGTCTAGGCAAACTCATAACTGTATTACTCAGATGTTTTACTGTGAAAGCTATGACTTATTTCTCATTTCATTGTCATAGGAAAAACAGCCTGAAATCACCTGCTTTTCCATCTTCCCCTTCACTTCCAGCTCTCAACAGTTTTGATGGCATGCAGCTGTCTTTATGCATCTCAGTTTTACAGACTGGCCCTCCTTCTACGTCAGTTTCAAATACAGAGTCCTGTTCTTGTTGCCACATTTGCTCTGTTGCTAGCCATCTCTCAAGTCAGTCAAATATTTCAGTACTTGCTAGTGACTAGTGAGCAATAGACACAGGAATCAGGTGAAAACCTTGGCTGCAATAAATGGGAGAAAAAAAGTCTCTTTGTCATAAGCAAGTTATGTCCCACTTTTGCATTCTGTGAGTAAACTCATATTTGTGAGATCAATTTTCAAAAGATTGACAATGGGTTCATTTTACATTTTCTGGACCCAAACTACTTTTGTACAGAATAGGTTGGAGGCCACTTGTTAGATACATAGCAGCAGTGCTTATTACTCTGCTCTGTTTACAAATTTTCAGTTGTACAGGATTATGAACTTGCAAAAAAAAGAGTGTTATCCTAAATTTCAGGGTTGGGATTTTTTGCTAATGCAAAGAAAATATTTCCATGCTTTGGAACAGTAAAACTAGAAAATAGTAGACTAGAAAATATTTGGAGGTTAGAATTTTTCAGAAGTAAAACTTGTGTTGTTTTTTTTTTATTATTATTATCCTCCTGAATTGGACTAACGTCACACCAACAAAATAAAGTAGCTGCTGTGCTTGTATCGGGGTCAGAGCTTTAGTCATAGTTTTATCAGTGTTGCTATTTTGAGGAAATAAAGCCATTCACCTTCTAACTTCTGTATGCATATCTCTGATTTAAAAATAAACAAAAAGCCACTGCACTCAAGTACAGTGCAGTACTATTCCTTGTCATCCATTTGTTTCCTTCTTTTTTTTATTAATTGGAATGATAGTGGGTGTTAATCTAGAGGAGACAAACAGACAATTCCTGTGCCAAAACCTCAGCTAAGACTACAGACTGAAAATAAAAATAAATAACTGCATGCAGCTGTGGCTGTTGCCAGCTGGCTTGTTTTCTTTGCTGGTCTGCCATGCACATCTGCAAATATTTTATTTTATTAATGATAAAAGTAGCATTGGCCTCCTAGTATTGAATCTTTCCCTGCATTTCTGGTTTGGAAAACTTGCGCTATGATTCCTCTTCCTCCTATTACAACTACTATTGTTATTGTTATTAATTATAGCATAGTCATGTTTAAGACATGAACTACGACCTCCAATGCTAACTGCTACAAAAATGCACCAAAGAGATGGTTCTTGCTCCTGGCAAACTTATCCTCTGACACAAGAGATAAGACAAGATGCGTGGATGGAAAATATGGTGCATTCGTATTCAGCACAGTGTATGGAAGCTGAACATGTCATTATCTTTACTATTGCTGAGGTTTTTAAAGGACTAAAGTGAAAGGAGAGGATGAAGGTAGGTTTGTATAAGGATAATGAAGTTGCTTTGCTGTTGTTGAGGATTTCATGCCTCTTATGAAGAACACTGCAGAAAGCACCAGCAGTTACTCAAAAAGAGAAACAAGTATGCATAGAAGGTGTCATGGGTTAATTAGGGACTTGAATTAGTCTATAAATCTACAGAGTAGATATGAATCTCTGAGGCATGGACTATACATGCAAGTAAACATGAAAAGCAGTATCTTACATTTGAATGTGTGACAAATGATACCCTGATAATAGAGAAGGAATGTCCAGTGAGATGGACTAGTGTCCAAAGTGCTAATGGCCTGGGGCTGTGCCTTGTGGACATCCAGATTCTGAAACCACTCTTTCATTCCTGCTTTATCTTTATCAGATGGAGTGGCTGTTGGAATTGACTTTGTGTGGGTACTACTGATCATCACCCAATTCACTATGAAACTATTTCTGGCCTTTCAGTAGCCCTGTCTGAGCTAATCTGGCCCAGTTGTTAAGACTGGGTTAAGATTTATACACATCCATGGATTTATCTGTAGCTTTTGTACAATGTAGTATACAAAAACTTAAAACTGCTAGAGCTGCAGTTTTAAGTTCATATTCTGGAGTTGTACTATGATGTTAATGAACCCGTTAATGAATGCTGCTGATACTCTGGATTATCAATTTATAGATGTTCTGCTATGCCAGACAGAAATTGAGTAGACCTGGAGTTCCAACAGGCAGGATGGACAATGAACACAGAGGCAAGCTGTTGGCAAAGCCTCGTTGAGAAATGACTGAAACTTACCTAACTTACCTAAGCAAGATTTAAGAGAGCTGGAAACATTTTTAATAATTGATTTATCTGTCAGTGTGCTGAGTTCACTGTTTCCTCTGTCAGCTTCAGTGTGCTCTAACTCCTTTGCTCACCACATTCCCTACTTTCCAAGCCACATCTTTGATCTTGTGCTCCTCCTCTTCATCACTCTTCTGCAAAGAACTTCACTGCCCATAACATGCACTGTAAGGGCTTGGAGACAGCTGTTGTATGTCTTGATTTGGAATGGTGCTATGAAGGACTGGTAATACAACCACTTCTTAAAAAAAAAAAAAGTCAATATTTATGAATTTTAATTTACATTTATTCTACATTTTATTTATTTATTATGTCTCTGTTGTACTGTGTAGTTTATCATAGGCTTTATTTGCTATATTTTAAACCTCACTGCTTGCTATCTTATCAGTTTTTCGATAGATGTGTAAAGATCTCTCAAAGCAGTTATATAGGGTGAATTAGTAGTGCATGGTATATTGTATTAGGTTTAAGAGCTTGTAAATTAATAGAGTAGTTCTGAGAGCTTCAGGATATACTTGCCTGAAAAAACAGCAATGGTGACTTGATGTGTGATTTGTCTTCGCTTTTAGTTTGCAGAATGCATCTGAGAGACAAGATTCCTGCTAGCCAATTTATTTTTCAGATAACAAGGACTGTCTAGAAGTACATTCAGAAGGAAAACACAGTAATTAATTTGTCACTGAAACCTGAGGGGTCCTCTTCCTCATATAGGTGATAATGAAGGTTTTGCATGTAATTAGCAGGAATAATTAGCACGTTTCTGGTAACAAATAGACGGAGTGGTTCTCTGCAAATAAATTAATTGTTGTGCTAACACAGGCAATTGTCTCTTTATTGTCTGACAATGGCCCTTGTTTGCGCTAAAGCTTATTTCAGTCCTTAGCAGCTTTACACAAATAGGAAAGAGAATCTATAAAATTGTGCCTCATCCATCTGCTTCTGAGAAACTTCAAGACCACCAGGGGACTTGTTTGTCAAGGCTTGTTAAACAATTTGTAATCTTGAACATGTGTTTCAGTATATTAACAAATGAATTGTTCAAATTAACTTAGTGGGAAAGCCAGAAAAACCACAGTAATCAATCAAATCCCGAGTCTGGGCATCTAGGAGCAGAAATCTCTGAAAAATAATACAGCAGTGAAATCACAGCAGAGCTATATGGGTCGAATGAATCCCGGAACATTACGTATAGCCATGCAGCAAAGCGGGACTGTTGTTACGTACTTATAGTCTTCATAGTGCAAAATCGCATTGTGATGCATGTGCCCTGAGCATCACGGTGGTCAAGAACCTCGGTCAGACAGCCGGTACGGCCTCGCGTGTTCCTTTGTGAAGAGCTGAAAGGCTGCTGTTCAGCTAAGCCTTTCCTCTCTTTCTTTTCTTTTTGGGTTTCCTCTTCGCAGACCTAATTGTTATCTCAGCAGTAATATCTTATATTAACTTCTAGGTCTTTATCAATTTGGAAGCTGTTTATTGTGTTGAAGTCTGAGGCTATGTTTAGTGCCATCTAATGGATCTATGGAAAAAAGAGGGAGAGGAAAGGGGAGAAATGTAGTTTGAAGATGGGATACTATGTGTATCTTATTGGATTGGGTAAAATCACGCATTTGTTTTGTGGGAAACTCTGGCTCTTGTATTTTTTTCCTCTTCCACATTTCTCTGGAATGGAAACAAGGATATAATTGTTGGCTGTATGTACATATATATATTTATATATATATTTTTTGAGGGTAGAGTTACCATATTTTTCCAAAATAACAATTTGTAATTTTATTTTCAGATGAGTATTCATGTGTGCTTTTTTTTTTTCTTTTTTTTTTTCCCATTGTTTCCTAACTCGTTTCCCATCACTGTGGCACTGTGCCATGCTTTGGTTAATGAATGTTAGAGTAATAACAGTGTTTCAGTATACTAACAAATTTAACAAATATATAAATATTTGTTAAATATTATATATTTATATATTTATATTATAAATAAGCATTATGAACTTGTTTTTAATGTAAACAAGTAATATAATATAAAGAAGTTTAACAAAAACTAAAATAAATCCCCAAATATAATGCTGACAGTTTATGGAATGCATTTCTAAGCTAACCCTGCATTTTTTTAAAAAGAAAATCTTGTTTAATAAATATAATTTATTAAGAAAAGAAAAGAAACTTAGTTTCCTAAACAAATGTTTTCTGCATTAAGAGAAACTGTAACTATTAGGCATACACATTCCCTTTTCTTGCCTTATTGGAGAGATGTTACTTGTACTACATCTGTATTTTCGTTGTAGTTGGCTAATATCATGTATGGGAATATTAAACAAAACATATGACCAAACAGTGTTTTTCCAAGTGTCTATGAATTGTGAAATCTGAGGCTCGTCTGTACTTGCAGCTGGTTGACTTCAATGTGTTCACACTAGTGTCTAAGTTAGCTAGCTAACTTTAGAGTAGGGAAGAGGCCTACAAATGGCCTACCTGAATGCTCAGGTGACCTTTAGGACCTCTGAATTGCTTGGCAGATGTGTGGCTTTTGGGAAATATGATGGCTTCTGTCATTCAGCTTTGCCTGCTATTTCTGCCTCCTGGGTTTTTAGGCTGGCTGCCATTGTTTTTCTTGTGTAGTCTGGTGCAAATTTTCTATCTCATTTTGCTTTCTCCTAAAGAAGCTAGTGCATGACCAGCACTTACACTCACTGTGTGGGGTGTCTCTACCTGTATGCTCCGGTTTTATGGTAGCTGCAGAGGCAGAAGAGCAATTAGAATTATTTTTCTGGCTCACAGGTTCATTACTGCCATCAGCTTTGAGCCTACGTAAAGTATGGTGAGGTAATTTGGCTAAGTTATACTGCACAAGACATCTCGAAGAATTGTTATTCTTTTTGATCCCTGCAAAATTATGTTTATGTTGTGCTGTGCTGATTGTTGACAGCTAGGGAAGAGAATTATACCTAAGGATTACTGATGTCATGCAGAGGTGGCAATGGTTGTCCTGATACAGGCTGACTGACTGGTCAGCACAGTCTGTGATCCACTCACTCCTCCATTTACTCTCCTGTGAGCTCCTCAGAAGTGCAGGGTGCCGATGTATCACCTGTTCTGAGTGCCCGAACCCCTTTCTTGCTGCACTCCTTAGTGCTGCTCTGTTTGTGCAGGGCATATGCATTAAATCCCAAGATAGCTTTGGTATGCAGAGCTGTGTAAGAGGAATGTACTCAGTCATGTGATGAGATTTACATTTCTACCTAGTTTGTCACTTGTAGGCAGCATGTGTGGTTCTAAAGAGGGGTGTTGGGTGCCTCAGTATGTGGTGCAGCTGAGACACGTTATTCATGTTTGAGTTGCTGACTACTGTAATGTATACACAGAATTTTGTGGGATGAACTAGGTGTAATTCCCTGCTTTTAGATAAAGAATTCAATATTTTTGACTTTTATTGCTTTGGAGACTCCTGCATATGATAGTATATAGCATAGTAGCGGTGTCCTCTCTTTGCCTGCATTCTTTTTGTAACAAGCTGAATTAATGTTGTTTATGAAATCATTCACAAATCTGTTATTCCAATACAAATTAAAGTAACAGTTTCTGTTCCTGCATGATCTCAGTGCTTTATCTCTGTTGATATAAAGTAGATAATCCACAAAACTGAAATACATCAGAATGTGACAGACATATATTAGCAGCTTTCTGTAGTGACTCTACAAAAAGTTATTAATACCAGAACCTCTTGGAATCACATACTACAGCTGTATATAATAATGAGTAATGAAGACACAAGAATTTGTAGTGCTTGACTCAATCATGTTCTGCAAGTTTCTTTAATATGGTCCAGAATCCAATATAGAGAAGGACAATCTTAGCAAAGTAGATTTTGTGCTAATTATCTCTGCTCAGCAGTACCCATAACCTTCAAAAACCTTACGGAGTTTGCTTTAGCCATTGCTGATAGCCAAACTTTAGGTAGCGGAATTAACAGAAGGCACTTAGAAAAGCTAGAAAGCGTTTTCGTTGCCTGTTGTTTGGATTTTTTCCTCTTGATTTACTTTTAATCTAATCTCTTCTGGACACCAAGCAGAGCTGAAAAGTGAGTGATTTTTTATCTAAATTGAAGTGATAGCAATTGATCAGGTTTTCATCATCTGTCTTTGCTGTCTTTGGAGCTTCTTCTGTGATCTAAAGTTTACTGAGGGAAATGAAAACTCACTTGAATTCTTTAGATAGGTGTCTGTTTACAGATTGGTATGTTGAAGCACAGTGGTATAGGGCACAGTTCTGTTTCTTGCCATGAACAGAACAGCTTTATTAATTTAACTGAGAGAAAGAACACATTTGATGTATATAAAAAATCAGGATGAAACAGCTTTGCACCATGATTTGGGAACTAGCCATTGGACTTTGGAACTACTAGTCAGTAGTTACACAACAGTGTAACAGAGATTTTGGTCATCCTAGTAAGGTTACACGTAATGCTTATCTCCAGCCTTTTCCTTTTGTTACTCAGAAGAAGACTGAGAAGGCCTGAAAATATATTTTGAAAAAATATATTGATAAATGTCTTGTAGAAGTCTTCTAGTACATTCTCTAACACATAGGGAATTCTTCCAGCTCAAGTTAAATATTAATATGATTTTCTGCTTGTGAACTCTGTGCTGCTTTTTAACTTAGGCAGTAAGACCCTTGACCAAGGATTGGATCATATGAGGGACAACTTCCCCTGTCCTCTCCAATCAATGAAACTGTGCTTTGAGCTTTGATTCTCTTTGGAATGGAGTAGGGCATAATTTCAACTTTTTTTTTTTTTTTTTTTCATTTTTCATTGAATGATTGTATTAACAAACACCCTGGCATTGAAATACATTCAGGATTTTAGGGGTATGTGTGATATTTATTGTGATAAATGCCTTTAAATCCTTCTTGCTAATTTGCCACATGTTCCTGACTTGATCTAAGCATTAGAGTAAACACTGGCAGCTCAGATTATTCTGAAACACAGGAGAAAGACCTGAGAAGCAGCAAAGACTCTTGTTTGCCATGAATGTAAAAGCTTTTCTGTTTTTGTTTGTTTATTTTCCTCCCATATTGTGTAGGTGGCTTTTCCCCTGTACTTGAGGGCAGAAAAAGTGTTAGCTCAGAGCAAATCTTTTTTCTGGTTGGATCTCTACCCATTGCTCATTCTTACTAATGCTAGCTGTAGCATCAACAAAACACTCTGAAACATTTATTCACTGGCATTGTCTATAAGTTACAAATAGCAACTGAAACTTCACTGTTTTGTTTTTTTTTTAATATTCCAGAGGGATAAAGAAATTTAGTGAGCACTGGAATTTAACATTTCTATTACTAATCAACAGCTTCCAATAGTCATGTAAAAAAAGCTCTTATAGAAGCTTTGGATAAGACTGCAGTGTGTTTCATAGTTGCAAGATTGTTTTTAGGGGGCAGTAGTTTCTTCAAACCCTGAGAGTGTTACTGATTCCAACCACTCATCACTGTCATTTAATCTGAATGAGTATGTGTAGTATGAAAGTTGCTGTTGATGTCCTTTTCTAGTCTGAGGAGTGTTTATTGCTGTGATACTAGAAAATGAAATCATATGCACCAGGCTAATGAAATGCTATAGATGCTGTCACTGTATGCTGAAATCTAAAGATATGTAATGAAATAGACCTGATTATGTCTGTGAACATTCAAAGGATATCTGTGGATTACTGTCATTAATTACTTCAGCTGCTTCATAAGAAAACAACAAAAATGAATACCCGTAAACTTCAGCAGGAAGGAAGAAACTCACATTTGAAGAATGAATGAGAAAGCCTTGCAATCTGCTGGTGAGAAGTATCAATAGACAGATTTATCCTTTCTAGTTTTGAATTCATTGTCAGGTTAAGGATTCAGTCACTGAAACTGCTTTTTGTGTGGTGGGGATACGAAAGTAGGACTGGAGTAGAAAAAAGAAAAAAAATAAAATGGTGTGTTTTCAGAATGAAAGGTATTTAGGGAAGTGCATAGAGCACAGTAAAAACCTTCCATGCATTCATACTCAATCTTGAGTATCAGTCTAAGGAAGCCTAACCTTTTCAAGTCCGGTGAGTTTCAGATTTAAGAAGGGTGGATCCCAAATTCAGATTAATCTTTTTCACTTTATAAGAAAGAGGTTGAGATATTTGGCAAGTTTCAAACTCTACAAAGTCAAGTCAGGTCCCTTTTTTAGGAGCAATTATGCAATAGCAAAGTCTGCCAAGGACTGTTTTGTAACCGGTATCACTGGAATAAGCAAGACTCAACAAGATACTTATCTGTCAAGGGTGATGTAGGATTAGTGAAATTATGCTGCAGGAAGCTTGGACTCAGATAGCCTTTGAAATCCTACAGACTGAAATTTTTCCTAACCTACATGATTCTAGGAATGCATTCTAAGAGCTGTTACATAATGGAATCAGCATTAAAACCAAATTGTACATAGACTGCTCCAAAAGTAATGCCTGTTTATTTCCATGGAAACTACAGCAGATACAAAGAACACATTAACAATACTTGATAGAGCAACACAATAAGATAGTTTGTAAGATCCTTAGGAGCAGAGTAAAAGAGTGCTATGTCTAGTAGATACTGATGCGAAATTAGAAGTGAAGCTGAAAGTGAGGGTAACTGTGTTGTTGCTGTGTTTATATAAATCCTTTTTGTTTCCTAAGAATATTAGATGTGTAAGTTGAGTGCTTTAAAAAAAAAAAAACAACAAAAAAAACTGGGGAGGGAGTATGTTTTCTATAATCCAGCCATTCAGCAGTCCTAAGAATCCAGACATCTGCTTTGGAGATGTACTCATGCCTTGACAAGCCTTAAAGTGTCGTGATTTTTTGACTTAATGCTGAAATGAAATCTTTGATGCCTGTCAGCTGCTGGCTTGGAATGCTTTTGTTATTTTATTATTGCATTTTCTGTATGATGTTTACTACACATAACATGAATCTGCATCATTTTAAAGAGCAGCTTTAATTCTCTTTATCCAACGACCTTTCTGTAGAAGTGATAAATTCCTAGAAGTTAATATTCTTTTGGTGGAGAATGCTGGCACAGCTCCATGTATGTGTGCAAGAGTGCAGACTGGTGTTAAAAGGCTGTGTGAAGTTCTGCACGTGGTAGAAGAAAGATGCCATCGGATGTAGAGCTGCAACTCACGTGATCATTTTGGCACCACTGACCAGTGCTTACTGCGCCTGACAGGGGAGCTGCAGCAGGGCAGATGTCAGACTTCATAAGACGAAAGCAAAGTCTCCTGGATGCACTGTTACAGTGCTACTTATGGAAACTGTAAAACCAGGTGGTATACTCCTGATTCATATAGGTGAGTGATGCAGGAGCAGGCCACTATCACAGAACGACGGCAGCCATGAAGACTTGGAAGAGGTGTGATGATGCAGCATAGGAGCAGACAACTCCTGTTGGCAGTAGTGGCTGCCACCTCTTTTCTGTGAAGTGATCACAGACCCAGTTAGGATGGATGGTTTACACTGGTGCTATGACAGCCCTTAGGGCACTTTCTCTGCAGCATTTTATTTTCTGCTTATTAAAGGTGGCATCTGCCCAGCTGTTCTTCACCAGCTTTCCCTCTTTAGGCAGTAATGGCAGAAATAATATGAGGTCAGTGTCCAAGGCTGTGGAAAAGCCAAACAGGAACTCGGACCTCTGGGATAAGAAGTTTCAGAGGGAATGCCTGCTGGCTCAGCTGACGTGCAGCTGTTTGTGCGTAAGGGACAGAAGAGAAGAGAAAGAAAGAGAGGAACAGAGATAGCAAAGATGTTTGCAGAGCTTAAATGTACAGTAATTACTGGAAGACTTAGAATTCAAAATAATTCTATTTATCATTGGTATTGCTTTTTCCCTTTTCTGTTCAGTAAAGCCGGACGTGATGTACATTCTTTCTTTCTCAAACAAGCACAAATGAGTGAGGTTTCAACTACTGAAAGACTCTCAGCCAAGCTGGAAACAAACTTTCCTTAATTTCCTCAAGCCTCAGTACCTATGGTAGATTTGTGACACGTGCCCAGGCCTCTCCACTACTTTTGGGGTCTCGCCTGTGAGGCATTAAAAATTCTGGCCCCAAGCCTGCAGCATGAGAGATGACATGAGGGATTTTGAGTGTGCCCCATGACTTGGCCCCATAACTTCCGTGGGACTGCTTACATGCTTAAAGTAAACACGTGCTTAAGTGCTGCACTGCTGCAGAGCCAGAACACTCCGTGGCTTACAGGATTCTGGCCTTCGAAATCAAACAAATGCATTTCTGTCCTCTGTAAATCTATCCACTAGTTAGGTGTCTTCATGTTGAATGCTGAGTTTTCCTGCAAATCAAACCTTTAAATGTCAAATTATAATTTAAACTGCTCATTTTAGCAGAAATGTGCACTAGGTATTTTTATTCAACTCCTAATTGCCCTCTATGCATCTCAAGGTGTTTGTGTTTTTTTTTTCCTTATTTTATTATTATTTTTTTAAATATATAAACTAAATACCATGTGGGCTACTATAGTTTTGTTATATTTTTGTGGTTTTAGACTCATGCAGGTCTGTTCCAAAAAACGTAAGATTGAATATTTGATGAGAACAAAATTCCATACATACTAAAAATGAGGTTACAACTGATTTTTATAACTGTGGTTTTTTTTTTTTTCCAGAATATCCAGCCATTGTCTTGGAAGCTGGGTATGAAGCTGCATTTGACTTGATCTTCCTTACAAACATATGCAAAATATAAGCACAATGAAGTAATTATTACGGCTAAACCACACCTAAAAGCAATCAGTTCACTTTATAGAAAGGACGATATTGCCCATCATATGAAAGACATTTATAAACTTTGTTTATCAGGAATCTTTAATTCGTGGTTTGTTATATATTATACTTGTGGAGGTTGTGTCTGTGGCTTAGGAATGTCCCTAATGTATCAGAATAAGACCAAGCTTGCAATTTTTCCACTAAGAAATACCGTATTTAGTATTTTCTAAAAAGTTTTCCTGTTAGTGATGAGTCAAAGATCCAGGAAAGGCGAAGTGATGTTTGAATAAATCCTTAACATGGCACAGAATATATTTCAAGATGTTACTACTTGGCAGGCTGGAGGAATCTGAACAAATCCAGAGTTTGCATCCTCTGGAAGGCAAAAAAATATACAACTGTGGTAATATTTAAGTTCCAAAAGGAAAAACACATTAACTATTGGACAGAATAGGATATTTGAGCTTGGTGAAGAAATACCGTGGATGTCTGCAAGATAACAACTGATATGAAAATGGTGTATAAACACTGAAGTAGTGGATAAAACATAAAAGCAGTCATTGTTTCTTCCAGCGCAGGAATAAGGACCATAATATGAGTCTGGTGGCATCCTGGTACAGAACAGTCAAAACAAAAAGTGAAACTGAAACAACTGAGTGCTTTCTTCATGCATCTTGTATTTCCAAGAACAGATTCTGAGTTCTTCCTCTGTGTGAGGGACAAATGCTGTTGGGTTTTGTTTTGTAATTTTTAATTGATTCCTAACATTTAAAATCATTCCCATACAAATAATGATAAAAATGACAATTAGAAGCTTGCTTGATGATTCAGTCCAGCAAATTGTAGGTATCTCAGATGCTACAGACACATGCAGTATTTATTCTCCTTTTAAAAACTGGCCATGTAAATGAAGTTTAAAGGCCCTGTAGTGTTGCTGAGTAAACATCTAACAGAAACTGTGTTCAATACATGAGTGCCGCTGCTAACTAATTCCACTTCAGGACAGCAAGAATCACAGACACCTTCTTCCCTGTTAATTGCTGTTTAATTTGTTTGCTCAAGTAACACAATAGTTTGGATTATAATGGAGACTGAAAGATCTCAGACCTTTCATTCCCAGAACAAGCCAAGAAATGCAGAAGAGGCACAAACATATTGAATATCCATCATAAAGAGCAGCTACTTTTTCACCATTTTTGATAACAATTTGCTGACAATAGTCAATTTTAAAATTGACTATTCTGTAGTGCTTTTGAAAGCCTCGTGTAATGTGAATTCTTTAGTTTGCATGAGGAAAATATCTAATGGTAGCAGACTGCTTATTTTGGACAACTTAAAATGACCTGCTGCTAGCATCGTAAATGAAATGCTGGCTGAATAATCACAAGCTCAATTATAATTCTGAATTATTTTCTACTGTACTTGCCACTTCGTCGCTAGCAGCCAGAGCAGACGATGCCTCATTGGTGATTGGTCTTGTGGCACAAGCATGTACATCCTCTGAATATTAGCAAAGTAAACAATGTGGGAACTCATCAGTAATTTTACAAGGCAAATTCTGATAAGTGCATTTCCTCTGAATAGTAGTGCAAAATGTCAGAGTACTGGAACTATTGGAATTGGACATCTATGTAGCTCAAAGTCATCTGGTGCTGGGATTTTTCCTTTCTGCTTCCATCTGTCCAGGCCAAAACTGATCATATGCATTAAGTATCTTGTGTTTTTACTTCCTAAATGGAAAAATGTGTAACTTCATAAGAAAAATATGGCTTAAAATTTCATCGTCTCTGAGATATCTTTTAATATCAGTTACTAATCCTTTAAGAAGATTCTCCTTAAAGAAAGCAAAACATAGTTGCCCCAGGTGACCAGAGTCTTGGAAAGAGGTATCATGAAACTACAAACTGCAACATATTTTTTCCTTGCTGACTGTATTTCTTTGCAATTCTTTGATATCTACTTTCAAGAATTCTGTTATATCTGGAATAAACAGTGGATATGATACATAAAGGTAACCCTCCATTGGCTCCAGAGAGTAGACATAATGGCACAGATAATCCTCTTGGTAAGGACTGTGTGTGTGGTGTGTGTATGTAACCAACAGGACTGCACACAGTTTATAGCAATTACATGACTTTTGCTTACAGATGTTGAGTATTTCTACTTTCTGTTCTTTTGGAACAATGTGCTAAAATCTCCCTTTTCCCTGGGTTTGATATATGGAACAGATTCACATCTAATTTCTGTCAGTATGAAAACATAAAGAATTCTTTGAAAATGTTTCATTCCCTTTGGTCCTGAAGGTCCCTCTGGAATTCATCATGTTGACTGACTGCTTGCATTGCCCAGTCACTTGTAAAAATTTAGCTCACTGTCATCTCTTCGTTTCAGCAACAGAGAATGATACAGCACAACTTTGGGAAACGGCAGCATTAAATTAGAGATGCAAGCTGCAGACTGCAATATTAAAAATATGTTCTCCTACTGTGGCCTAATTTGCCTTTTTCTTTTTATGCTGATAATGTATCTGAACCCACACTGTGAGCAGTGTGTAATAAGTTTCTAGGCTTTTGGCATCTGTTATGGACAAACTGTGGATTCTTTGCAACTTCAAACAGCAAATGAAATGAGAAGATCGATGGTATTCGTGTCTAGATGTGTGACATGGAAATCTGCCTAAACAAATGTAAGTTTGCAGCAGGAGCACTTAAATTGTGTTGAGGCTAAAAAAGCATATCTTGCTTATCACATGAATTAATTAACTGTGAAACATTTCTTTCTCCTGTTTTTGCACAAAGTAAAGGGCTGGGAATTTGAATCCAGCATTACAAAACTCTGAGCCTCTGGCTCAGAGGAAGCCCTGAAACCACAGAATGTTGGAAGCATAACTGAGGGAAGGATCGCTGCGTGCTTGCCTTGCTGATACTTTTCCTCAGGCATTTGCTACTGGCCACTATCAGAGGCAGGATATCCAGCTAGATGGACCTTTGGTCTGACCCAGTATGGCCACTCTTATGTAAGAATACATGTGAGCCTGAGTGATTTTGATCTCCAGCCCCTTCCAGGGCTGGGTCATGACTGAGGATGAACAAAGCTGTGACTGGAGTTAATTTTAAAACTGTTACTCAGGTTTGGAGTAATTTCAAGGAATGTTGTGCTATCCAAAAATATGAAAATCCAGTGTATATACAGTGCTTCTCAGAAGAAGTAAATTATGTATGTTCAAACATTCAAAAAGTATTTGGAGTAACAAAAAGAAATTGTGATTTAGCAGTGGAAGATACGTTGATGGGTGTAGTAGAAATGCTCAGTCATGGCTTGAACCAGTGATTGAACACCTGGTGGGAAGGCAGAGCCAACCCAGGGGAACTCAGCTGTATGCAATACACCTGAATGACAGGATCCTACCCTTCCCAGACCTCATTTAAAGGTTGGCAGTGGAGGTGTGAGGGTCTTGTTGGACATCCCTGTGTGTCTGAGGCCTTCTATGGGTAAGCAGTTTTTTGTTTGTTTGTTTGTTTTTCTCCCCCTCCCCCTGTTTTCTATATTCACAGCTGCTGTTTTTGGGCTTATTCTTATTCTTACTTGCTGCAGCTTAGGACTTTGCTACCCTGCAATTATTGCTGTGCTTTCCGTCATGTTATAGCGTTACAAGGGATGTTTTGTGTACACCCTTCCAGTGTAGCGAGGTACCAGTTTAGCATTAGTAGTTTGACAACTAATTCTTGTTCTCTTTCTCTCTCTCTTTTTTTATTTTATTTTTTTTAATCTTTTTTAAGTAGAATATGCTTTGTAGCAGTATTCTGTAACAAACATCACTAAAATACTAAATACAAAAAGCCCCCTGTTTATTTGGAATCTTCAGGTATTGCAACATCATGATATTTTAAGCTGATATGATAGTGGCCTTTTTTTTTAATGAGAGATTCTGTAATCTTCCTGAGATACACTTTTCCTTTCCAGATCACAGACATACCCTGAAAGCTGCATTTAAATGTCTGATGATGTTACTTTTGCATGTGTAAGTTAGATTCAGAGTTCTGCTGGTAATGGAATAAATAATTAATTCCTTTGTTTTTAAGTAATACGCCCTCTTTCCTGAATCTCTGCTGTTAAGAAAGTAGATGCAGCCCTGGATTATTGCCCCTTTGTGACCATAGAAGATGAGAGGTCTGAGTGTGACACTGTCAGGTCACCTTCCTGAAGCCCACAGGGGAAGCTACAATGGGAGTAGGCAAATGGATTCAGGATTTGACTTTAAGGGAGGACTTTAACTGTAGCTGTTTACACTGTAGCGAGTAAAATGAAGGTTAATACCATTGTACTTGAACCAGTAACTGAACTGTTTTCATTGCCTGGTTTCATATTGGCCAGTGTTTGGGCAGAAGCAAGATGTGTTCAGCAGCTGGTGTCAAATGAGGGAGCTTTTCACTGTCAGTATTTATTGATGTTTACTTTTCAGATGTCTGAAACAATGTTAAAACAGAATAGCTTCTTGTGCAGGTGACCAAACTGTTATTTGATTGTTATATGAGAAATAACTACTAAAATTCAAAATGCAAAGAGTGGGCCAGCCCAGTATATTTCCTGTGGCTAGAGATTCTCACTCCATGCAGTTTGATACTACTAGCCCAAACTGACTTGGTGCAGTTCTCCTTCAAATGCCCTTTGGATCGCATGATCTAATGGTGGAAAATGAATGTGGAGCTAAATCTATTCTACAGTACTCAGACCAGAAGAGCAAGAATGTTGCAAAGGAAGCAGGGAGTCTGAGAAAGTCTTGATCTAATTTCCATAAATGTTTGTTATAAACAGACAGCAAATACCAATATGAAAAAAACTATTGAAATAATCCAGTTACTCCCCCTTTTCTGCAATTTTGCTGATTACAACTCCTTCTATAACAGTTTTTTCCTTTGAGTATTATTATTCTGCACAATTGTATGAGTCTGTATTTAAAAGTAATGCAAAGGGGAAAAGAAAATCCTGCAGTCTCAGCAGCACGTATCTGGAGGGGCCACAGTTTCTGTTGAAATAAAGTTGTTAATGGAATTAGATTCACAGTGACATACTGTGAAAGATTTCTCTTTATTACACCCCGAAGATTTATGAAGGAAATGGTCCAGACTCTAGCAAATTCTTGTGAACAGTGAGGAATATATGTTTTAGTGTGCCAGATTAGAGCAAATGAAATTGTAGCGTATATTTCAGCTGGGATGGCCTTCTGGAAAAGTTCATTGTCTGTACAGAATCACAGGGGTTGGAAGGGATCTCTGGAGGTCATGGAGTCCAAGCCCTCTGCTAAAGCAGGTTCCTAACAGTTGGTTACACAAGAAAGCATCCATGAGGGTTTTGAATAGCTCCAGAGAAGGGGACTCCGCATTCTCTCTGGGCAGCCTGTTCCAGTGCTCTGTCACTCCTAAAGTAAAGAGAATTTTCTTTATGATTGTATGTAACTTTGTGTGTTCCAATTTGTGCTCACTGTTCCTTGTCCTGTTGCTGGGCACCTTTGAAAAGCATGTGTCAGCCCCTCTTCCCAGCTTTGTATCGATATCAAACTTGCCGAGGGTGGACTCTATCCTTTTGTCCAGGTCACTGATGAAGATGTTGAACAGGATCAGACCCAGCGCTGACTGCACTGCTAACTACAGGCCTCCAACCAGACTCTGCCACTGATCACTGCGCTTTGAGATCTGCCAGTCAGCCAGTTCCCAATCTACCTCACAGGACAGCTGTCTGCTCATCTATCCCACACTTTCTAAGCTTTGCTACAGGGATGTTGTGGGAGACAGTGTCAAAAGCATCACTTAAAGAACACAAAATTCTCTTTTCCTGAGATTTGATATCTGAAACAGCTACCAGACTAATACCTGTGGTAAGAAGGTGGAGAAAAAATCTCTTTGGTGCAATTTACTATTATATTTTAAAAGCAGTTAAAAGGGCACATATGAATAGTAGTAAATTGGGATGAGGCTGTGGAGGGAAAGAAAGACTGTGAAGGGAAAAGAAAGGAAGCTTCAGAGATTAGATAAGCGGCCATAATTTTCAGTACATACTTGTGCCAAACCTCAGAAGACGTTATGGTTCATATATCAGTGGATTTTGACCTGTGTTGCAAAGTCTTTTTAGTAGAACTACTGTAATAAATTGGCAAAAAGCATATACGTTTTCTTTGAAACCTTCTGTATTTTTGCCAGTGTAAGCAAGAGAAATGCTTTTACCATTAGAGTTGAGCTTTCCTATAACCCCATGATCTTCGTTTCACTCTTAACATGCTTTAGCAGTGGCTTATGGTTTTTTTTTCTTGCATTGATTTATTTTTTTATATTTTTTGCAATTTTAGAAGGGAGCTTGTAATGTGTCATGGAATATTCCACTGGCCATGTATTTTTCTGCACATCTTTGTTTCTCGTAGTCAATCATCATAAGATATCAATGGGCAACACTGAATATTAAAACATATGAAAAATTAGACTCTTCTACCTCACAAATAGTTCCACAGGCAGAACCCTCCCTGCCATTTAGAAAGCAACTAGCAAATAATTTATGTTTTAAGTTGGAAATATAGAGTTATTAAAAGTTTGAGTTGTAGTCATAAATGAGTGAGTATCAAAAACAATGATAGAATGAAGCCAAGAATTTATCAGTTTTTCAAAGCACCATTTACAAGAAACAAATTTGATTTTTTTTTTTCTTTAGTTACACATTAATAGATATTATGCAGGCTGCATATTGAATCCTGACAGAAAGATCTTTGGTGCATGAGGTGGTGGTGGGTGGGTTTTCCTTCTTCAAATTTTTCCTTTGCTGCTGTTTAATCTGGAATTGGTCTCTATTCCTATTCATTTTAATTGTCTGCTCTGAATTTAGAGGTTTTATGCTGGTATACTTGGCATACTTCCATTTTATCCTTCCTTGCCATGTTGGAAATGGGCTCCAGATCAGACACTGCAAAGGATATGCATTTAGAATCATTCTTTTGAAAACAGGCCTATCCCCAGAAACACACATCTGTTCCTTGATGCTGCTTTGTGACTACAACTACTTGTCATAGGTGCAATCTTTCAGTTTCTAATAATAGTATGTGAATCAATACAGTGAGAATCTCTCTTGCTTCTCTTTCACTGATGTTCTCAGGCTATTTACAAAGGCCAGAACATTGAAAACAAATCTGGAGCAAGCAGATTGTTTGTCTAAGTACCTCTAAGCATCAGCAGAAGCATTTGGATACTGCAGAAGTGCGTTGTCTCCTGAAGTTCTTATTTGTGACCTTTGTGGTCAGTTGACTTGTCAGTGTCTGCTTGCTTTGCATCTTGGCTAGCATCATTTTTCTTCACAAATCCCATATAACATATCTGGAGACACCTAGTGCTAGGCATGTTGTGTGAGCTGCTGTTGCACTGAATTAATGATGAGGATACTTCAGTTAAACTTTCTTGAGTTCGGTTGATCCCACTGGTGCAGAGAAATACCACATTTCGTGACAGGGCTGAAATCTGTGATGATTCTAAAGGTGTGTGGATGTTGTAGTATGAAATATCACAGCTAATGCATTTTTCTACTTTGAGGCTGTAGCCTCGAATAACATGACCTTTTCCATTTTGTGATTTTAGTATCCTGACATCAATGGTATTTTTTTCAAGTATGGTTTAGTGCTTAGAATAGATTGTTAGGCATGATCCCTTGCTTCTATGTAGACATTCTTTCTTAGATGGAACAACTCTTTTAATCTCACTGTCCTTTGTTTTATCTCAAGGGAACAGAGTAAAGTATATTAGGTGTTTCAGAGAGGTGCTGTGTGATGAGGCTGAATGAATTGCTTGCAAAGGTTTTAAGATTTTGTTTAATGCTAAGGGTCTTAAAAATTTTGGGGAGAAGACTGATCCTCAGGCTCTGTATTGTCAGCTTGGAGCAGAAAATAATCAAAGGGAGGAGAATTCAGGAGTGAAAATGCATGTAGTCTGTGATCTACTATGTGCTGGCCTCTTCATCTTGGTTTTTGAAGCTGGTGATTACTTTTAAGTTAGTCAATAAACTCTTCTTCTGCCACTTTGGTATGACTCTTAGGCATGACCTGATTCTCCTAATGCACGTCGTCTTAAATCCCATTGCACTTGCCTACCCAAAAAGTGGGCCTCAAAGAGACAGGAAATATATCTGTAAAACTTCTTTTCTTCCCATGTGAGCACATAAATGAAAGAGAATTTGGCTTGTTGAGAGTTTTCCTTGAATTGGTACAGAGTTTATTTTGTTTAAAGTAAACTGAAATGTTCTGTTTGAGTACATTTCATTTTGCCGATGAAGTCTGTGGTGCTTAAAGTGAAACCCTCTTTGGTAACTGAACAAAGCCACCAGATATGTTATCTGACTTGACAGTCTGGTGTTTGATTAATCAAACTGTTAATTTGATTTTAAATGACTGACGCTCTTTTAGTATGTCTGACTTAAGTGCCTTTTATAATTACGGTAATGAATCAAAGGCTTTTCTCAACCATTGTACAGATTAATTTGGAAAGATGTGTTTTGATTTTAGTAGTAATAAAAAAATAGCAGTGGTCTTTACTTTAAAGCACAAATATGTTCAAAGAAACACATAGTTAAAGTGATAAAGCAATGCCCTCACACTTTTTATCTGAAAAAGGAATGCAAGGGTGCAATCTTTAGTAAGTTATGTAAACAGCACACTTCATCTTCTAAAGAGATAACCAGTATGGAAGCATTTGTAGCAGTTTGGTGGGCACTTAGCTTTGTGTAGTGAACATATATCATGCAAAACTTTCATTAAACTACTGGAGGTAGAGGATTTCATCTTGCATGCAGCTGCTTGTGTCTTGCAATTTGCTGGCAATTTGTAAGTTCCCAGTGAACTTGGAAACGAAGTAATGGTATTCTGTAGCAGTTCATAACCTTGTGTGTTGAGGTGTATTTTCACATGGGTTCTAGTACATGTTCAGGTGTTAAGATAATGGAATGTTTGACTGCAGGTGCAGATCACACATCATGGGTAAGGTCCTAACGTTACAAAGACAGTTAAGCACCTACTTCACTGAAGTCACCTGTCTAGTCTCATTTGCCTGATCAGTATGAGGACTCTTAAAACAAATGCAGATGAGATCTATTAATTTCCATGGGCTTCATGTATATGATTTCTGTAACTGCAGGAGAGTGAGTGCACCTGAAGAAAACCGTACTAATTGCTATAAGAACACTCTTAATAGTGATTTTCAATGACCAAAAAATAAATATATGGTAAATTTGTTGTCTAGTAAATGTAAAAAATAGTTCAGAAGTATCAGTCTTGACACAGCAAAGACAGAATGTCTGGAGGCATTACTTTTGCCTATTTTTAGACTCTACTTGTGTTGGATGATGTATTCTTTTCCCTAGTTTTCTTCTCAAGCTGCTTGAATATCTCAAGGGAATATTGCAATACTGTAACCATATAGCAGATAACAATCCCTTAACAATTTCATTGTTATTTCCAAGTTGTTTTTTTAATGCATTGTAGTTAAGTAGGTGTTTAAAAAAGTAATCTAAGTTTAGAGAAAGTTTTCCATGCCTCCATTATGGGTTTCCCAACTATATACAGTTAGAAGAAGCCTGATTCTCAGAGGAAGGCTACTCAGCACTTCCTGGAAATGAATTCTCAAAAAGGTGACTTAGGTATCCTAACAGCCAAACTCATTAGTTACTCTTGAAAATATTGGCTGAAGGACACCGGATGATACAATCTCTATTTCTGTAGGCTTTTCAGTTTTCTGTTCCTTTGTTTTCACATTGTAATTTCATAAATTTTTCAGTTGCTGCTGCTTTGTGGACTACATAGACCTGAATTTTGACTGCAAAACCAAGCTAAACCATCTTCTTGATGTTTATTTTCTTTTTCATGCATTGTAGAAAACAGTATGAAAGGATGAAAAATCATTTTATTTTCTAAGCATCGGCCCCATGGGGGGAAAAAAGGTGATTTTGTCAATGAAAGAAGTGTGGGGAAATCATTTTTTTCTCCCCACCCCTATGCAAACCCTGAGAAGCTTAGCATTCTTGATTTTCATCCTGAAATGAACCTTACATAGTTGGCATATCATTGTTAACACAGATATTGTTTTACTTAGACAAGTCCAGTATTTTTCCGGTTACTGAAGGTTCTGCAAGGCTGTGTCCTTAGCTTGTTGTTAAGCACATCCTGAGAAGAAGGTATATTGATACGTGCATCTGATACTTATTTCTGTTTTTTTGGCTTTGTGTTCTTGTTGAATTCACAAGTGGTCTTCTGGAATAGAATACATTTGTGAGAGTTGTGCAACCTGGATGTCCTCAGGGCTCCAGAGTAGACTGATTCTGGGTTGTGGATACATAGAATCATTCTGGACTCTGATTTACTTTACCCATCTGTGCTCAAAGCATTGCAGGTTTGGGGTGCAGAGCCATGTAATCGTGATCAGTTCATTTTTTTTTCTACTTTACATTATTAAAACTCCTTCTGAAGGGCTGCAGTGACTTGGAAAAGGAGTGAATTTGAAGTTGAAGCTAGAAAAGTCTACCAGGTATATTGAACACTGTGTAAGATGGCAGAAGTGGTTATGGCTGTGAAGCCAATAAGAATGGTATTTTTCATAGGTTGCCAGAAGCCTGCAAGGCCAAGAGGAAGGTAGGAGCTGCCATCCGATGTGTGTCTTGGATTTGTGAGTAGAAATGGCTTTTTGAGAAGGAAGAAAGAAAAGGAAAATTCTTTTACTGAAAGAACCCTAGGGAGCTGGGCCAGAATGAAATTCAACTAATTGTAATACCCAGCTGAGATTAGAAGCCCCGTTCTATAGCCCACGAGAAGAGGCAATTTTAGACAGCAGCAATACTGAATTATTCTTTCAAGTTGTCTGTCTCTCCGCATTGACTTATGTTGGGACCCTTTGTTGACGGGGCTCTTAATTAGGCACCCCAGAGAAATTCCTGAAGTCATTGAGGTGAATTTGGGTCTCAGTGAGATATAACTTTTTCAATTTGCCTTCCTGTACATAGTAAAAGAAATATACGGAAGAATATTGTAACATTCAAATTCATCGGAAAGTTGTATTTTTAGTCTTGGGAACGGATCTAAAACTAACTCTTCTAAGTGTCTTACTTTGCGAGGCTAAGTGGTTGAGCCAATGCATGGAACTGGAGTTTTTTTTTCCAGTAGATTTTCATTTGTGCTACTTTCATTACTTTTGAACATAATTTTACAGTCAGAAGTTAAACTTTTCCTTTTATATATTATAGTTGATGAGTGTATCATATTTGATGCTATGTGGAAATCTTGTTTGATTTGGATGATTGTCTTAAAGAGAAACAGAGGTGATAGTACTGCTAACCTGTACCTGCAGCTGTAGAGACCTGAAATAAAAGAGGGATATTCATTAAATAACAATACATCTGAATAAACATTCTTTTACAAGAAGAATGGATATATTCTTTTTCAGCAGCCCAAGGTTTTGCAAAGTTTTGCTTTAAGTTTGGGATGTACTTCACTCATTCTCAATCTTGTTCTGTCTAAACTCTAAGTCTGGATTGCTGACTTTTTTATTATAATTTTTCTTTTTTTTGTTTAGGTGTTAGGATCCCCTGGTAAATCTGCAGAATGGCAAGAGTTAGATTGAACAGGTAACAGAACAGAACAGGTAACTTTTTTGCCACGTTGTAACATTTTATGTGTAAAAGATGTATTATTGGGGAAAAAAAAAATCCTCTAACAACCGCTCATTTAAAAACATCTTTTCAAGGTTTCCAGATTAGTTCTTGAAGCCTGGAATATGCATCTCCTTGCAGACAGTAGTTTCTTTTCTCTTCAGCAGTGACCTCCCAAAGAAATTCCGTCACGGAGAAGACATTTCTGTGGGAGAAGGAGGAATGTGAACTGGTGTATCCTGATAGGTTGCTGCTATGGAGTTGTTATTAGCAGGATGTCTACGCCTCTGTGCTGGCAGTTCATGGTCTTGTTCTCCATCAGAACATCTTTGGCTTAAAGAATAACTTCTGACTATGGCAGGAAGGCTAAAAGTGAAGGGAACTGGTGTTTATAAATAAAAAAAAAAAACTTGCTGAAAATCTCTCTTGAATGTTTTGACTTCATTATAGATAAATGACTGTGTGGTGTTTGTGTTACTGTAGCTGTCTTGAGCTATATTTTTTTTTCTTTTGCAAAGTGGAAGCTGAGTTTTATAGATGTAATTTAGAAATTAATCCTGTACTGTCTATGGATTGAAATTAAGGCTATTAATCTCAAGAATTTAGTGCTTTAAACACACTGAGTATTTAAAATGAAAAAGAAAAATGATACGGGTTTATTGGTGTGTCTGGCACAGTTACTGGAGCTATCTGAATTTCTTTGGATATCTCTACCCAGCACTTAATTGTGTGGTTAAGTGAGTGTCAGCTGCTGGGTGGGTTCCTAAACACAGTTTTACCCACTCACCAGTTTTGGCTGGGAGCTCGTACTCATTTTAGTACTGTGCATTACTGTGGCCTGGATTTGCCATATTCTGAGCATGCCGAAGTGCTGATACTCAGCTCTGAGTTGGTTGGAGCAATGGCTAAAGGAATTATTTACAGTGGTATGGAGGGGCAGGCAATAAATTCATAATCCATGCCGAATAGATTATGGGAGATCTGTGACAGCATGCATGGTATGGATGGGGAGCCTAGGTAACTAATACAACTTCGGAGAGATTATTCTTAATGATTTGCACCATAGGTCATTCTGTTGAAGATCTTCAATGGAATAAACTGATGGAGGGCTGACACTGGCTGAAATGTTTTTTTTTTTTCCCTAATCATGCCTAGCTGTCTGTCCAACATTGTATGGTTCCTTCATGCCAGAGTTGTCTTGCAGACCTACTTGCTCCTATATGTTTGTACTTCTTTTTTTTTTTTTTTTTTTTGCTTTCTCTGCATATTGGTGGTTTCTGCTAATTCTTCTTTGATGTTAATGTACTAACTCAGCCTGAAAAATCTGTTAATTACTCAGGAATAGTTCTTGCTGCCATTAGTGTACTGGGTAATGTTTTCAGGATTTTCTCCTTGGGTGTGGACTACAGAGGAGTGAGTGTTGAGTTATCTAAGGTAGTTGTAACTAAGTTAATTTCAGTGTAAGAGTTAATTTGGAGCACTATGGAGGTTATTGTTGACATTGCTTAGATTAGCTTGGTAAGAGTTATGTGCCCTGGAATAAGACTAATCTTGGTACCCACACTAGCCTTTAATGCTGCTTTGAATTTTTTCAGACTGCATGTAGGTTAGACATGTGTTTGTCACCCTTCCCCTACCATCTCTTCAGTGTTTAAATCTTAATTGAGGAGCATAAAGATGTTCTCTTACTGCTTGCCCAACTTCTAACAGTCATCTTACTTTTTCCCATACAAAGCATATCCTCAAGCACGTTGATCTGTGGATTCCTCCTTTGTGCTTGGATGTCTAATAGTTCCTCACCTCAGTGCTATGGTTTAGGGCACAAGTCCCTTTATATCCTGCACTAATGAAGAATTTGGAAGATGTACTGTTGTACTGGTGATTCTTGGAGTGTATGGGGAGCAGGGAGGCAAGAATGTGTGTATATTCCACACAGACCCATATATGTTCTTCCCCATAGAGAATTCCAGTTCAGTTCTTTTTCCAGGATACTGTTTCCCATGCAAAAAATCAGGTGTCAGTTATGCCCCCCCCAGCCTGAATATGATCAGCACAGAAACAGCTATTATGTTCAGTTTATCAGCACTTCGTAATGTTCACCTACTGCCTTCCAGTTGGTCTTGATTATGTAATTTTCTCAATTATACCATGTTTTCTTTTCTTTTAAAAAAGCAAACATTTTTGCATGTTTTAACTTAAGGCTTGTTCACAAGTTATTTTATTTTGTTGCTTGCTCTTAATTACTTGAGAACAAACACTATTACACCATTTTCTTGTCAAAATATCTTAGTCCTCCATTGATTAGAGGAATTAAATTAAGACAATTTAAAATGGCTGTGCAGGAATGTTCACCATCTACAGAACTGGTTTTGGTAAGCATTCATAAGAGTCAGGCATGTTAACTTGCTTGAAACTGAAAGCATGTGAATGATGATAGAAGAACTGCAGTCCAGTTAGAATGGATGCTTTTTGGTGGTGAACAGTTGCAGGACTGCTGTGGCACTGTCACATACCATGCCAAAGGATGAGGTGCTGAATGTACTGGTATCCTGCAGAACCAACTTAATCATTCTGTGATTTAATCGTGCTGAGATTGCCTCATATCTCTGGGATACATTTGGCATGCTGTAGTGTTAAGAGAATCTTTCATTTGGGATGCACAAACCACTAAGCAGACTGTTACTAATTGTAGTTAGAAGGCAATAGGTATTTAAATGGTGAGTAGCTGCTCACTCTACACTGAGTGCAAGATTTGTCTGAGTTAACAGGAATTTTTTCATTGTTTGCTATGTAAGATGGGATTGGATTCTGAAGGTTTTATGAATGCCACCTACAACCTAATGTTTTCAAGCTTTTTTTTTTTTAACTATTTGCTAGAAGTTTTTAAACTGGCAAGGTGAGAGGGAGAATATTCTATTGAATGCAGTTAGCTGAATGTTTTCTTAGCAGATTTGTAGATTAATGTGAAGGACCATTATGACTTTCTGGTCTGGCCTTATTGAGATGACACAATTTCACCCAATAATCTTAGTAGGAAGCCTATTACTTTTCATTCTGCAGTAGTTTATAGTTTATGATATATTTTAAGGATAGATACATCCGTATACACACACACACACATATATATATATAAGCAGCTTAAACTTAATTTATGAGAATTTAGTTGTGGTCAAATAAAAGATGTCAATTTTGAGAGGGATTACAATCTCTAAAGAGTAACTCTACCTAGAAAAATTAATGTAATTAGAATTAAATTATTGCTGATTGATAATATTTCCATTACAAACTTCTGAAATAGAATTGGCATGTTGTCCTCCTTATTGCTTGTTTAAAAACCCCCCTCTTTTTGCTTTCATTTGCTTTCATTCTGTTGTGCTTACAGCTTCTATTTCATGAGGAATTAATCATGTTTGTCTTCCCGAGTCTTTTCTTAAGCTTGTAGTGGACAAAATGAAAGGAAAACAAGGGCTGCCTGGAAGGTCTAGGTGATCTCATTTTATAAATCCTTTCAGGAGATCCTGTATTTACTAAGTGAACTACATGGGGTTAATTTACTGAAGTGTTCAGAAGGAATTAGCCAGATGAGAAAAGAAGCCTTACCTAGAGCTGCTGCTCTTTGCCAGGAACAAAAGTAAAACAAATCAGTGGCAGGATGAGTGGATCCGGTTAAATAATAATGTCTCTGCAACAGGAAGTCTGTCTGTCAACTGAAAGGTGAGTCAGTGACATAATGACAATGCCCTGTGGATCAACTCTGAGGGTAAAAAACAACCACCAACAACACAGCCCAGGCCCTTAGCTGTAAGAAAATATATGATGACAGTATTCACACAAGCATTTTTTAGTTTCTAAGCTCAGGTATCTAAAAACAAATTTCTTCTGGAGGTGATTCTCATGCAGATTCCTTGTTGCTGGTGGAATGCCCCAGGGTGACAGAGAGCAGAGTTTAGCCCTTTCTGTTTGCACAGGAAAACTGAGTGCTACTTTCTCAGTGAAGTACCTGTGTAAAGCTGAACAGCTGTGATATTGAAGTACTTTTTGAGTAGCTTCAGCATTTCCTTTTTTTTTTCTTTTTTTTCCTTGCGTAAGAGGTGGGTCCTGCGAAAGTCTTCAGCTTTTGCATGGAAATGAACTGTGTGAGGGTAAAAGTCATGCACAGGTTGTGACCTGAGGACAGGGGGGTGTGTAGTTGGCTTTGTGTCAGCAGTGGCAGAAAAAAGGCTTGACAGAGTATGTATAAAATTAAAACAACACTTGCAAAAGCTTTTGCGTCTCTGATGCTCTGCTATTTCTATTTCCATTCCAGAGGAGTGGAATGCTCCTAGGGCTTGTGCCAATTCCATCAATTTTGGGAATGTTTGTAAATGATCATTGTCTCTGAGAGAGGCTCTGGTCACCTAATGCCTTTAAGTATGGATTTTACAGCTGACAGAAATTTGAAAACTTCAGTCTCCATTTCTAATACTGTCAGCTTGTTATTTATCAAAATCACCATTTTAAAATATATATGAAATCTTCTCACACTGCTATCAAGAGATCCCAAATTGACATTTTTTTAGTGCTTAAAACATCTACAGGAAGCAAATGTTTCCAACTGTTTTGGAATGATCAATTCTGTTCTCACTTCCATTTTGTAATTGCAGTGAAAGATTTACCTGCTGTACAGTGGAAATGCCTTTGTTTCTGGACATGGCTGCTTAGCAACAGGCCAGATATTTACTGTCAAACAAATAAAACAAAAGCCTCATTTGCTGCTTGGAGGCCCAACTTCATTGTTACTGAGCTGCTCAACTGGGTCTTCTATCTAAGCTGAACTCAGCTCCCCACTACATCATAATTTAACTTTAGGAATCCATTCACCCCTCATGTTATTTAGCAGTGTTATAACTTGGGGATATTCCAATGTCACCTATATTATTCAATTATTTTTTCTCATCAGAGGAGAAAAGGAAAACCTGCTGTATGAAATAGTCCAATTTTCAAAACTAGCTTTCTTGGTTATCCTGGGACAATGAGGGATTTTTTTTTTAAGTTCCTGCTACACCTGCAGTTTAGACTTTCCCTTCTGTTACCTCTCTTGCTTTGCTCGAAACAAGAATCAGAATAGATTTCTTGGACCCAATCTGAAAACAAACAAAACAGAAAGCGTAAGTCCCAGAAGGAGCAGTCAGGCAGAAATGCTCCTGTCAAAGGGAGATTACTGTAGAGGCAAGTAGATAATCAATAGTAATCAAGCTGGTGACTAAAATAGAGCAGTTTCCCTTAAGACTTGTGTTATATTCATCTGCAGTGGGTCAGAGGCCAAGGCAGACAGATTGTAATTGAGGTAAGCTTTTCAGAAAAGCCCAGAAATGTGACAAATTTGTAGTTTATTAATTTCTGGAACTTGTCACTAAGGCTATGGTTGCTTACTGCAGTCTGCAATCAAAACAAATGCAAGCAGGTGGGCTGCCCCTCCCTGTATCACTGTATCTGCATTCCTGTTCTTGTAGTTCAGTATGCACAAATGACATCTGTCAGTTCTATATCCACATACAAGTTATATGGGGTCTAAATATGGGAGAGGATGTGAAAAGGATTCTGAAAAGAACTAAAATGTAGGGAGTAATTTCAAAAATGTTTCTGAAATCTATTGCCAAAGATAGGCATCTTATATCCATAGCTTCCATGCACTGTGCATATCATTGTACAAGAGACGTGCAAATATTTACATGTAAGCCAGGAATGAATTTTGGCTTTTCCAGGTGGCCACTAGAAGGAATTATTCCTGGCATTGTGAAATAAATAGCGAAGTAAACTGTGGCACTGAAATACAGAAATATTCTAGAACTGCTTCTTGTAGTTGCAAGCTTCAGCACTGGAGTGGGAAATAACAAGCAAGGCCTGAAGAATAAAATGCTTTAACTGACTTATAGATTTTGAAGTAGTCAGTACTCATACAAAGTCTGTAGTGTATGGTCTGGAATATTAATTTTACAGGCTAATCCATCTGGCCATCTGCTCATCTGAAATTCAAACAGGGCTGTGTATTACACGTTAATGCCCTATAGCAACCGATAGCTGTAAATGATCAGCAGAATATGTCATTCTGTCTTGCTCTTCCATCAGTGAATGAGTGTGACATGTCACTTAATACATCAGCTACTGATTATTCCTGATGGGAGGGTGATAAAGCAAATGACTGAGCCAGTAGTGATGTTTGGCATGCGTCTTGTGGATCCATATTTTTTTTGTTGTTGCTCTCTCCTATGGTCCAATTATTATGGGTTGTGCCAAAGGCTAGAGGAAAGATTGTGTTTAGATCTTCAGATTGGAAGTAACGTGACAAATAATTTCCTCTGAGAATTACTTTCCTGTGGAAACAATTGGTCTTGACTACTTAGTCAAGACCAATATTTCAAGCACATGACTAGCCTCTGGAAACCATGAATATATGCAGGTTTTGTCAGACCTAGTAAAAATTTGATTTGACATGGTTCCAACAACCAAATTGATGTTTTTTGTGCAGAATTAAGAAATCGAGTATTTTAATTTGCACCTTACTTTATTAAGCATTCATGAAATAGCCAATATTCTGATTTGATATATTTAAATCACTATTTGCCTATTGTTTAAGAAAATAACTCCGTTTTATCTGATTCAGTAGTTGTCCTTGTCTTTCCTTCTAACACTGAACCATAAATTCTAATTACCTTCATTCACAAATGATGCCTTTGAGAAGTATGTAGTTGGAGTACTTGCTAATGTCTTTGTTGTGGCGATGACAAACTTGGGATGTTTTAAGTTTGGGAGGTATTATAATTATATTCATTTATCTACCTTCTTATGGTATTTGATAGATAATAAGCATGAAATATTCCACTCTAAGCAATAGTTATAAATTCTTTATGTTGTTGGCTGTGTAGCACAGCAAGAGCAGGATTTACAGAAATGAAATGTGAGGTGGAATTTTGCTCCTATGTTTTCCATAACAATTGTGACCTCTTTTTTTCTTTTTGGAACTATCTGACTCTGAGTTATTCAAAGATTTTTCTTCAAAGGTAAACCGACTTTCTGCTCTCTTGTTGAGCAGAGTTGCTTAAACTCTGTTTTGTTATTTCCCATTCTGCAGAATGCATACAGTGAAAAAGTTTCATTGAATTGTAGAAAAATCGTTGAATCAGGACCTGTTTTTAAAGAGAGAATTCTTAGGTTGGATATTGGGGAAGTTCTTTAACAAGAGAGTCTGCGGTGCTGGATCAGGCTGCCCAAAGGGGCTGTGAATGCCACTCCCTGGTGGTATCAAAGGTCAGCTTGGATGGGGCCCTGGGCAGCCTGGTCTAGTATTAAATGTGGAGGTAGGCACCCCTGCCTGTGGCAAGGGGAGGTTGGAGCTTGGTAATCCTTGAGGTCCCTTCCAACCCTGGCCATTCTATTTTTCTCAGAATCTAAATATGATTTGCCCTTGGGACTGTTCCTTATATTTTTCTCAGTATGTGTGAAGAATGGTGGAAGAATCTGAATTGTAATGTTTAGAAGGAACTTTAAAGACCTTAGAAAACTATAAAAATTAAGTGTGTAATTATTTGCTTAAACTCTTAGCCTTTCTAGTGAATTTACTTTTTATTTGTAATAAAAAGAGAAGTAGTGCTCTAGGAGACACATTTCTGTAAACTTTGAAACCACAGCAATTTAGATAACACATTTTAACTTAGATTATGGTTATGAATTGTTTCATTACAAAAATTCCATGTAAAACCACTTTGTATCATAAGAGGTAAATGCCTTTGTGTAAGTGAATAATAAAGATGAGAAATCAAAGGGGGACTCAGAAGAATTATTTTTTGGAGGAAGAACCTAAACTGTGTGTAAATCATTACATCAAGTGGATGCTGTTTTTCTTGTCTTTGGTGTTAATAATAGTGAGAGAGAAAAAATAAAATACTTTTTTTTTTTTTTAATTGAGTGTGAAGGAGGGGATAGAAAGAAATCTGTTCCATAAGAGCTCTGAGTTTTGTTTGGCATTGTTTAGGTGCCATAGACCTGAATAACAAAGAAAGCTTTCACTTTGCCTTACTGTTGAGGTTGACTGAGAGCAGAGAGTGGACTTTAGTAAAAGCTTAGGTAGAGCCTTAGGAGACAAATAATTTATAGTTTTGTTTCCTTTTCGTTGGAAGACAACAGAATCTGGAAAAGACAGGCAAAAATACTGTGCATCTCCCAAGCAAGCAGGTCTCTGCTGTTTCCTAATTCATCATGACCTGAAAGGAAGAAGCAGATTATGACAGTGTCTCAGTATTGGTTTTAAATGTAAATGCAAATTCTGATGAAGCAAATATAATAATTAGATGAAATAATAATGTGAGATTTTAAAAATCCCTGACAACTCTAGCCTTTTCTGAATCTGTTTTTGTGAATGAATGACTTGACGTCTCAGTCTCTATATTAGTAAGATATTTGCTAATTTGTTCAACTGATATTACTGAAGACATTTTCTTTCTAAATTTACCTCATCTGGCTTCTCTTTCTGTGACTTTCAGTTTTTGAGGCTTTTCTACATATTAATATGTCCAGAATTCGTTTCAAATTAAATATCAGATAATTTTGGGGGTTGAAATCTCATTCGGTTCAAACAAAAAAATTAATATGGTTCTTGGAATGTATTGATGGTGTGTGTCATCATGACTGTGCTTGAATGAAAAATGGAAGAACTCTGATTCTAACTTATTTTCTATTTTTCTGTTGTTGCTCTGTTTAAAAACTCAAAATATCGAACAAACAAAGTAAATATGCGCTGTGGAAACCATAGATCATAAAATATTCATACATTTAGAAAAAATGCACTTAAGTTTCTTTTGGTCTCTTCAGGATGACTTTTGTTTCACTGTTTCAGTTTTAATAAAAGAGACAGCATGCACTAAACAGATAAAATTTTCATTTATGTTTGGAGTACGGAGCCAAGTTTTGCTATTGGCTCTACTACTGTGTATGTGTTGTAACTGCCTTGGAGTTTCTATGGTATTTTGTCAGAAGTAGACAGTGATTAATGAGGAATACGGTGAGTGTATATTCTAGGAAGTTGTCAGTAGTGTTATCTAACCACAGGGCAGATTTCTCCCTTCACCCCCAAATATGAAACTAATGTCAGTTCTAGGTGCCTTCTGTAGATAGTCATATATTGCTTTGTGATGTCATGCAAAGTTGTCCTAGAGCATTTTGAGTAAGCCTTAATTTTGTGGCTAGGGCACTTTCTTTAAAAACAGGAAATTAAAATGTTTTGTCTCAAGAGAACATATTAGCCAAGTCTTCCAAGATCTGATTATGTGGTTTAGTTGCTCCTCTGTTATTTAAAGCAAGGACACCAGCAGTTTTTCTGCCATCGTTACAAGTATGCAATATGCCTGCTTACAGGAGAGACATAGATAACCTACCTCACTGCCTGTGTGATGTGAGGACCTTCCACTGAGGAGCAGTGGCCATTTGTCTTGGATTTTGGTGCGATGGGTGGGGAGTTATGAAACACTGATGCATGACTGAAGTTGTCTTCCTCCCTGGACTCTCCCTTGCCAAAAACAGCAGTAGCAGTGACACAAACTAGCAATTTCATGATAAAAACATTTATCCCTTTTACAAGTTGTAGGGTGGTGGAGGCTGTCCTCTTTGTGGGATGCATAATACTCGTGGCACAGAACGTCAGTGAATTTGGCTGCCAAAGACTGTATTTTTATCAGAATCATTCACCTGTTAATTCTGTTTGTGCTGGATTTGTGTATGCAGATACTGTAGTAGGGAAACAAAAGACTGAGGAAAAAAAAATGCAGTGATTTGTCAAGGTGCAATTGTACAGGTATTTCCTCCACCAAGAAGAAGAGGGCAAAATCACTGTAGAAAGTGAGATGTTGAAAATAAACTTCACTGTATTCCAGGTCTATAGGAAAGACTTTTTTAATATGCAGTGTAGTCTAATATTGAGATGTGAAGATTTATATTAGAGGAGCTTGCACTGTTGAAACATTATCACATGTTCTATAAAAGCATTTACATTGTAAAATATAGTGATCCTAGAACTACAGGTTTTGGGATAACTAATCAAAATAAGCTGATAAAATGTCAAAGTTGCAAATGAAAAAGAACCATCAAGCTAAACAAAATCAGGGGAGAAGGAGAAGGAGGTCAGAAAAGTGGCAGCTCCTATTCAGACAGGCGAGCTGCATTTGTAAGTGGTGTGAATGTGACAAGAGAAATCCAGAGAGAAAGTTTGATATCTTTTCTCCTCTGCTGTTCCACTGCACGTTAGGAAAGAAAGTAGTTTTTAAATTTGAAATTGTACCTTTAGCCACACAGAAATATCCTTCAGCAGAAAGGAATAAATGAGGATTACTTAAAGCATAATAAATTTAATTAGACTACCCTTTCTGTCCAAAGTTGCTATTTCTAAGTTAATTTCATCATTTTGTTGGGATGGTTCAACATGTTTTCAAAGTGTTATGTCTGTTTTTACAGTTTATGAAATCTAGTCTGAAGACAGAACTGTGCTGTCTGTCTAGATTTTCCAGTCACGTGGCTGGAAAAAATGGTTTCCAAATATTAAGTCCACAAGTGAATAGTTATAAAGAACAGTTCATGTGCATCCTCTTTTATTTGTTTTGCTTAAAAGCAGTGAATAAATTGTCTTATTTGCAAACAGTCTAAATGTGCAAATAGAGACAGTTGCTTCTGACTGGACTTGAACTATATCTACATGTAAGAAACAGATGTCCCCTATTTCTATCTATATTTAAATGCATTTTTTTTTTAAAATATAGTTTACCATTGTTCACAAGTAGTCAGGAAATCCTGAGTGAACACTGATGACTTACTGTCTCCACTGTCTTATGTCTTATAACAATGTCTTCATTATGAAAAAAAAAAGTGTAAAATGCTACCACGTGGATGCATCTGTAAATGATAATTTGAGAGAGATAGGAACAGAGAATATATCCCAACAGAGTTGTGGTTATGGTAGTAACGTTAGCTTATGGGTAAGTTTTACTATTAAAATTGTGACATACAACCTAAGTTGCTCAGTTACTTACGAGCCTTCTATTTTTTAGTTTACACAACAGTTGTAATGAGGTAACCAAATATCAAGACTATCTTCACTAAATCCAATGCTAAGTCTTGATTCTTCTTAGAGAGCTAGAACAAGAAAGTCTGTAGTAGGATGTACAGAAGTTTGTTGGTGAGAGCTGGGCACAGGAGTTGGAATCTCGCAGTGATCACAAACCCCTATGTAAAAGGATGTTCATGTTTGTAGTTGCCAGGCTGGTTTTACTGTGTTTGAGAAGTGTCTCCAACAATGTATACTTTGTATGTGTACGTGAGGAGAGTAAATGTCACTTCGAGTGAATAAGCCTCTGGGCTTATTTTTTCCCAACACTTTTGTGTAATCACCAGAGCGTGCCACCTCCTTTAGCTAATATTTGTAGTAACTTTATATGTTAAAACAAGGCAGTGTAGTAGCTGTTGGTAGCTTAACCATGTGGCTGCAAAATTAACCTTTGACCTTTCTTAGCCTAATCAGGAAATTGACTTTAAGAGTTATTCCTTAACGTGGGATATGTGGTTAAAGTTAAACTTCACTAATAGGAAGTCTAGTAACAGGAAATGTGTGAATGCTAATCCATACAAACATAAACAAACCTTTGGCTTACATACAGTTTTATTGGAATTTTCCTCTTGACTCACTTTCCTTCAGTAAGTCAGAAAAATTACAAGGGCTTGTTGAAGTTTTTGAAAGGCTTCAACTTTTTTTGTGGCTACAGATTTATTGGATCTCTACTTAGGAAACCTTTAAAATGGGGGTAGGATTTTGTCAAAATCAACCATGATCAATTCACCTTCACTGCAGTTCTAATTAAGTTATTCACCAGAGACATCTACTTCCTAAGGCTTAAAATGAGAACATTCAGGCACAGCATTAAAAAAAGAGTGCTTTATTTATTTTTGCCTGACTCGAATTGGATAATTTTGAGAATAAGAATTAACAGAAATGCTTACTTCTGTGAGATTGTTTTGAAGACTGTTCAGAAACAAGTTAGTCAGAAAAAGCCTGTAATGAATACAATACCAGTTCAGAAAGCTATCCATGAGAATTTGAAAGATTTTTGTTTTCATTGGATCCTTTTTGCATATCAATAGGACGGTAGGCTAGTGTGACCTGATGCTACACATTAATCAGCTAATCACTATAGGTATAAGCTCAGACTTAAGCTTAGAAAACCTTTGAATTTTTCAGTTTTCATACTGAATCCACAAAAACTTCACATTACTATTGAGCTCCATTGAGTTCAGTAGGATGTTGCATATGTCCATTGACACAGATCAGCTTCCAGGATTAGGGCCAAGGTAATTTTAGTGGAAGATCTTTCTTAAAGTCAAGAGAAAAATCCTAGGGGAGCAGAAAAACAGTCTGGTCAAAAAGATTGTTTCTCAAAACAGAGAAGAACAAGATAACTGTAAAACACTACCTTAAATTTTGTGTAGTTTCTCCTTTAACCTCTCTAGAATAAACAAATCAGTGCTATTCACCAAAGAAACAGGCGAAGTATTTATTGTGCATATTAAAGCAAGGAGCATGTAAAGCATCAGAATAATTTCATAATGATGTGTTCTCTTCATGTGTATTTACAACACTGTCTAACCCACAAAACACACAACTTAAGGCATTTCTTTGCAGATAATTTTGTTCCTAAGGGAACATTGTCAACAAAGTTCTTAAGATGTGCAAATTATGTTAGCTTCAATAAAAATGTTATTGGATGTAAAATGAGTATCAGATGACTATCTAAAATGTGTTTAATGATTAAGAACTGTGAAGTAAGTTGTATGAGTATCGTATCAGTCCAGCCTTGTTAAATAATTTTGGGATGATTCTGTTTACCTTGATACAGTTTTCTACAGACCTCATAAAACCTTCCCCTTAGGGCACAGTGAAGTTCCACTCCCCTTTGAGTATTCAGTCATCTTTCTATTTTCAGAGCCCTATTTGCAGACTTTAGTGTTGTAGTCATTCACACTACTGTCGTCCAAAAGCTCTTTGTCTACAATACTCAGGCAAACATGAAAAATGAGTTTATATCACAGCCTTGTTAAATGCATGTTTTGCACAGTGGCAGTGATGATGACTGAGGAATACGCAATTGGCAAGATCCCTTCCACTGGAATGTAGTCATGTCTTTAAAATGTTACTATGTAAAGGTGTGAGCATTTATACAGGCAAATGTTAGGGTCTGGTTCTTTCATTGCTCTCTTGGAGTCATTCCTGAAGTCAATAATTTTAAGAATACTGTTTCATTTTAAGTTAATGGAATTTAATGAGAGAAAAAAATGTAAAGAAGAGGTGGAGCAAGCCTTGGAATAGTATTAATCTTTTTTTTTTTTTTTTTGCTAGCTAAAGTAAAGATTGTCTTTTTTTTAATGTTACTGTTTGGCAAAGATCTTCATCGTTTCCCTTGAAAAATGATCTTTTATGGTGAATTTCAATCATGCAATAAATTTAGTATTTTTGAATACTTGAACCTTGTGAGGTTAATCTTTTTCAACAGGAAAAAACTCTTTTTTTTTTTTTTTTTCAATGAGTCTGCTTTTTTTTCCCTCTTCAAATATTGTTTCTTGTTTTCTTTTAAAAACTGCTGGAGTACTGGGGAAAGAAGTCTGTTCTTATAAGACTTGTTTTGATAAAATAGAAATTGCTGTTAACCAAGTTGTGCAAATCATAATCCTTCTTTACTTCAGTGCCTCTAGGATGGCATTCTAATGAGATTGTAATTTACTTAGTTAAAAGGTTATCTGTGAAATTAAGCTATTCTTTGTGTTGGAGCATACACAGAACTGAGTGGATGTACCTAGTGAGAGTGGATATTGCATACTTTTCCCTGGAAAGTGAGGTCTGGTAATTTACCCTGAAAACCAGACCTGAGGCCTTGCAGCTGTAGGTTCAGGAACAAAGCATGAGGCAACCATCCTAGGTTTCATACTTCAGGCTCACGTTTATCTTCTGATACATTGGAGGGTTGTGCTGCCATCCACTGAGATCTGAACAGGTTGGAGAAGTGGATTGGCAAAAGCCCTGTAAAACTGAGCAGAAAAAAGTGCAAAGTCCTGTATCTGAGAAGGAGTAATCCTATGCACCAGTACAAACTGGGAGCTAATCAACTGGAATGCAGCTTTGCAGAAAGGGATTTCTGGATCCTGATGTAAACAAGTTGAACGTGAACCAGCAGTATGTTGTGACAAAGAAGGCTGGTGGTAGCCCAGACTGAACTAAGTGAAGTGCTGCAACCAAGTCAAGGGAGGTATAAATACCTGAAGGAAGAGTGCAAAGATGGAGCCAGGCTTTTTTTCACTGTTGTTTGGAGACAGAACTAGAGGCACAGAAGTGAAACACAGGAGGCTTCTTCTGAAAATGACAAAATAGTTTTCATCTGTCACTGAACACTGGCACAGGCTGCTCACAGATGTTGTGATGTCTCTTTCTTGCAGCTATTCAGAGGATGTCGGGACATAGTTCTGGCAACTGGATGTAGATGGCACTCCTTGAGGAGGAGGGTTGGATCAGATGACCTCCAGAGGTCCTTTCCAACCCAATCCAAGTCATTCTGTGCTTCTGAATGTGGCTTCCAGCCGTTCATATGCAGTGGATCCAGACTGTTCAAGTGTTGGCTATATGAATAAGGAATGTCATTCTAGCAGCCTCTTAATATTTACGTGATATAAAACAGTGTCATGAGATTTGAATGGAAATGGAAGCATCAAGCAGAAGAATGCACACTGTGTGGTTGCTTGATTGCTAGTTCTAGTTTGGCTTTACTTTGAGTAGGGAAGGATGTTATTACGTCTCATCTGTGAGGTGGAATGAGTTTGTGCACTCACCTCACCCTTAATGGACAAATATTCTTGTTCTGTAAATTTACAGTTAGCCCCAGATGGCGTCCTTTCTGGTGTTCTCAGACTAAGATCTAGTATTGGAAAATCTAGAATTATGTTTACCTATTTTCCATCTTCAAACACAATTGGAAGAACCATTTCTTTGGTTTTATTTTGTTATCCGTAATCTTGCTTAACTGTTCACTTCAAAAGGTTTTTATACATCATAAATAACAAAATCTGAATCCTTGCCTTCAACCAAAGCAAACCAATGTTTTTCCAATTTTGTTGTTAAACTGTGCAGCTAAATAAGCAAGGGGTTCTAAATGAGCTTTTTTCATACCATATGTCCCACATCTCAGTCTTCATTTTCAACTGCATGCACACCTGCTTCCTCATCTATAAGGGTTGTTTCTCATTCATAACTCTCATGATTCTATTCATTCAGAGCTAATGGCAGGTAAGGTCCATTAATTTCAACCTGTTATTATGACCATGCGGGCTACACAATACATATTTTAAAATAGTTTGAGTAAATATTTATACAAAGGATATGAATGGTAACTGCAAATTTACACATGTTGAAAGAACAGTTGCGGTATGCTGTGTTGTCTTTTATAAGGCTAGTAAGCTTTATAAAGAGATATTTATATCACAGAATTGTGGTGATAGCCATCAGTAAATCTGTGTAAAAACCTTTTTAGCAAAACCAGTACAATTCAAAGAACTGTCTGTTAGTTTTGGTACCCGAATGAATTCAGAATTGCTCAGATCTTGTTCAAATCTCGACAAAAATGGAAGATGACCTTCTATGAAAACACAACAACAACAACAAAATGGTGAGGGAGGGGAAAACAACCAACTAAACCCCATCTGCAATGTCTGTCTAAGAAAAGAAGAGTGATGGCAAATTCTGTTCACTATGATCCTACAACACAAATCAATTTGGAGTTCCTTAACTATTCTTGCGTGGTGGGAGAGAACTTTTAGAATCTAGGACTATTTCAGGAACTCCTTAATGAATAGCCTTAGTGAACTTACCATTTTAACAACTGCCCTCTCATGGCTGAGGGTCTGCAGCACATCCATGGCAGCTCTTTTATAAAATACTTCAAAATCAAAACATTTTAAAGTTAGAAACTGGGAATGGAAGCTGGAAGTCCCTGCTGATTTTCATTCTGCATCACTCTTAGGAATTTCTGCTTTTATTAAGAATGGCCAGCAACTTCAATTTTGAAACATGCTGTTTAGTCAACCCAAAATAGTTTGCTACAGTTCCCTTCATTGAAAAGCCTTCGTGACTTAACTCAAAATGTCTGTGTTTAGCATGTAAGTTTTTTTTTTTTCCTTCTCTTCTTGATACAGCACAGGCATCTCTGTGTTGAGCTGTCACATCCAAAAGAGGCTGACAGTATATGAAGGCAGAGTGGTATGCTTTGATGAGAAAATGCAAATCCCAAACAAAGCATCTGCAGAACTACTAATCACTATATCAGTAAAATTGAACAATTATGTATATTTTTTATAGAACGACTTAAAGGTAAGGGTGATTCCTTATAAGAAATATAACAAATAATTATACACACATCTCATTTATTTCTGCACCAGAGGCTAGTTTTTACCTGATTGAAATTAATATAAGAACTCCCCTTGTGTTTTGTGCAACCAAGGCTTGATCTTTTTTGGTCTAAGCGCTGCGTTATTAGTAGTTTGAAAACTTGTATGGCACAGCAGGAAGCTACCAGAGGCAAAATATGCACTTACTGTTAAGACAAAGGTTAGAATCAGGTAAGGTTGACTGGTTGACTTCTTTTTTTTCTGGGGTTTTCTTATTTGGTTCTTTATGAAATTAATGTGTGATTTTATTCAACTACTTCAGCAAATATAGTCAAAAGGAGTTTCTAAATTTGGAGTAGGTATTCTGAATCAGGTTTAGAAATTTTGGGTAATATTAGCTCACATTAGTTTTCATGGTAATGAATTCTGTGCTTTGAAACAAGAGGTCTGGCTGTTCATAGCTGGTGATGCAAAAGCAAAGCTAGCAAAGCTCACAGACAATTTGGAAAATATAGTGGTTATTTTTAATTTTTGTTCTTTGACTGTATTGTAATAATTATAGCTAATTCATTAATTGCTGTTTGCAATGCTGTCATATTAAGAAAAATGTGTATCTACCAGTCTGTTTGCATGATTTGTGTTTTGATATATTTCCCTTATTTAGTTCAACTTTTACCATACCACCTACAGGGAAAAATAATTTAATTTAGCAGAAGCTGTTTTCATTCTGAGCAAACCTTGATTTAAAGCTATGGGGGTTGTAATTACATTTAATTATAATGAGTTTGGGTTTTTAAAAAACCTCAGTATTCTACTTTGGGTTTTAAATTCCCACATCAGTTCATGGTGGGCCTGGCAGTTCACTGCATTATGTTCCATATTTTTTTTTCCACTGGCAGAGCTTTGTTAGGAAAGTGAACTTAATCCAAGGTTTAGAATTTTCCACTTTTCTACATTTAGTAGAAGCTGGGACTTTGGGAGTAAATTTCTAAGTGCATGCCTGCAGGTAAGCGGTTGCTTGTACCTGGACCTACATGTTGGCTTAGACCTACCCAAGAACATAGTTCACTGGGAAAAAACATTATCTCCCTCTGGACATTTTTCCCTTCTGATCATCATTAGCCAAAGGGCAAACTTTCTCAAAGGCTTTACAGCCAGGAAAAGCAAGAAGTGTTTATTAAGGACTAAGCTCAAGAAAAGAAATATGTTGGAAATGGAGTTGTGTATTCAAACGTTATCAGAAAAGGAAGAGAAGCTTTGGTTGTAGCGTTAGAGTGTAGGAAGGAAAGTGACTTTGAAAGAGTGTTACTTTGGATGAGAGGCAGAAGGGGTATTCCCCAATTTTTTTTATTCCCCTATTCTGGTAAAGAGCTGTTCCATCAATTACCATGCCAATTATAAGGAGCTCTTTCTGTAGGACAAGTGGCTCCGCATTATTATTCCCAAAGTGGATATATTTGAAAATAAAGCCAAATGCTAAGAAAATTAACAAACTTAAGGAGTACACATTTTATAAGGAACAGAAAAAAGTTTGTATGAGTCTCTGAATATGCCAAAAGGATTATTCTGATTTGTATTTTTGCAGTCTTTTTGTGATGCTGATTCATTCCTTTTGACTTTGAATAATCTTTTAACTTCTTCCCTTGAATTCTAGCCCAGTTTTCTTTAACATAAATCTGTTATCTTACACTATCTCAGAGAAAATAAGCAGAAGTTGTCTTTTTTTCTAGTTTCTTCGTCTTTATAACTTTATTTTCAGAATTTAACTCAAGATTCTCTAATAACTGACTATGAGTTTGATTTCTCGATCAAAAAACTTTTTAGGCACATTCTGTAGTTTCCTGAGCTTATTGTTGTTGCCTTGACAGTGTATTATGTAAGGAATTAAGCTGTTTCTTGGTACCATCATTGATAACTCCATTGAGTTAGACTTATTAAAATCAGTGTGGCTAGTATTTAGCTTTAACAAGAGATTTTCATCCTTCACCATTCAAACAGTCTCTGGGGCTGTCAGTGTTCTTTTAATTATATTCCAGCATTGCTATTAAGTTACTGCAGAATCTTCAGAGGATCTTTCACAGTAGATGGATCTTTCTTCTTAGCACTGCTATAATCAAGCTGTTGCTGTTTCTTATATTTAAAGTAGATTTTTACCTAAAATTATGTAGCTGCTTTCCCTTCTGGTTCTTTTCAAGAGTCTGCTGTCATATATTGGTTGGACTTCTGTAACTTCTGTTGTAGATATACTTGGTTTTGTGATTTGTTTATCAGAAAGCACTGCTTCTGTCTCTCTAAGATTCTGCTAAAGCTCTGTGGATTTTCCTATCCACACTTTGATGTTAAGGTACTTCACGACAGGAACAGCTTGTTCTCCAGGCATTTGGGGATTTCTCCCTTTAACTCCCCAAGGCATGGTTCTAATCATCTTATTCTCTGAATCTTTCCCCAGAGGTGCTCTTCTGTGTTTCTTATTGACTCCACAGTATGGATCCATTTTGCTTTCCTGTCAAGCATTGAGCCATTCCAGTGGTACCTCATTCAGTTCTCTGGTCCTTCCTATTAATCTTTTTTCCAGTCTGCAGGAGGAGATGACGTATAACAGTTATTTATATTGATACCTAAAAATCTTATATTTGGAGTCTAACTCCAAATTAAAGGAAAAAGCAGGAAAAACATTTTGAATGGGGATGAAATTTAAAGGTTATCCATAGTTTGAAGCTTTCTAAGAAGAACAGATTTTTATTTTTAAATTCCTTCATTGATGGAAGTGTTCATTTTATGGTAAGTGCTAATATACTTCAAAGGTAGAGGGAACAGGTGAAAGTCAAACCAGTGCTGCTGCTAAAAATTGAAAGCCAGCCTATCAATGCTCTTTCAGAGTAAAACTGACAACTTTCCTGAAATATCTAGTTCAAACGTGTTGTTTGCTAGCAGCTAACAGACGTTTGTTTCCAAAGCTGGTGGAAGTGATTTTCATTCTTCCTGCCTCAGTGATTGATTTGTTTCCTCCTGTTTTTTTTTCTTTCAGGAAATTTAATTGCATTACTTTTTTTCATAAATAAACACATCAAATGTCACAATATTAGCATAATTATAAAAGTGTCAAGTATTTGCTGCATTTGCAATATGTCACAGTTTACTATAGAATGTATTTTCTCTTCCAATTAACACGAGTCTCTGGAGTGTGACTCTGAATGGGCAGCTCTTAAATGGTGGCAGTTGGTTCCAACAGATTATTCCCCTTACAGATAAGAATAGATTGTTCCTTAAGCACGATAATATTGGTCCTCAAAACCAGTAGATCCTAAAGGAATACACAGATATATATTGCCACTTAATAAGGGAAAATGTTACTGACCCTGTGGTTGCATCCTCTGCAAGCTCACGCTGTATCTGGCTGACCCCACTGATCTCCCCCAAGATCCTAGATTACAAATTTCTGTGCCTGTCATAATCCACATACTATAGTTTGTTCTATGGGTAGCATTAGTTATTCTTTAATACAGGTGATTGACTCATGCTATATATTTAAGATGACTAGATAAGTTAAAAGGAACCAGTTTTGTATTACTGAACTTTTTCTTGTCTTGTATCTAAACTCGTACAGACTGTTGCACTGCCTGTGCTAAGTGCAATAGCATTGTTTTAGTCAGTAATTTCCTGAAAGGATTTGGGACTCTGAATCTCAATGGTAAGGATGAAAGTCTGTGAAAAATGGGGGTTTCACATACAATCAAATTTGTAAAGCAAATATTATGAACTTCCATCCAAAGTTTCTTCTTTTTTCTTGTCTGTTATAGAAGGAAATAGATACAGAATTCAGTGCACTTATATGCTTAAAAATTTGGGGATGGGAATCCAATTTATTATCCATGCAGTAATTTTCTTCCCAATTTTCTGTTTTTGATCATGTCCACAGCTCTTCCACTCGATTTGTGATGCTATCTTCATTAAGCTCAAGAGTGCAAGAGTAAAAGAGACTGCTGCCTTAAAAGGTTCCTTGGCACTGTTTTTTCCATGCATGGAAGGACATCTGGTATGACCATTGGAGAAGTGCTGTGTGCTGGGTGGCCTCATCCCTACTGCCTTTGAACTGCTTGCTACAGGTTTTGCTGGTGAGTACACTGCAGCACTGCTCTGTGTTCTGTCCTTGTTTGGATGGGCAGGAAATTCTCATTTGCACTTGTGGGGAATACAGTGGGCTATAAATTAGGCACACAGCAAAAAGTGCCAAGAAACAGGTAACCTCCCCTCTCTGGATATACTTACAGAAGGTGAGAGCCCCTCTGTGTATGCTGAGTAGTCATTATGGATCACCTTTCCTTTTGGTCTTCCTAATGTGTCTTAGTCCTCATCCATTAGAAGACAGAAATCACAGCTTTCTGCTAGCTTCACGGTTCTGTTTTATGGTGCAGGCAAAGTAGTACCAGCTGATGATGATATGGATGCCCACAGGACACAGGCTGCATCAGATGGCTTATTTCATGAGGTGGTAAGTGCTGCTGATAGTGCTGGTTAGGAATTTAAAACAGATAGCTGAATCTGCGATCTGTGGATCTACAATTTGGATCTGTAGATCTGTGATCTACGATGACCACTCTTCTGACCCACTCTGTCCATACAGATACTTTTGGTATGACTTTACCTTGTACAGCTGAGTCCTTGAGCATGTCTGGTGCTTGCTGACAGAGACCACCTCCAGTTGCATTTGCCTCTCCATGAGCTGAAGGGAGCTGATGATGAAGCAAACGCAAGGATTTGTGCACACAATTGTGGGAAGGACAGATCTGCTCATTCATCCTCCTTCACCTCTCTTTAAATTCTTCTCTGGCCTATGAAATCTGATGACTTCTGTAATTTTCAAGCACCTCCACCCTTTCCTCGTCTGGCAGGTATTGCTTTGTATTCCCTGAAGTGAAGATGGGATTATGTCAGAGATATCAAAGGAGATGGCTTTGGCCGCAGTCAGCACTGATAGTAAAAAGTTGCAAGTCAGATTTTGTAATCCATCTGCTGCGCATCCAGGCCCCAGGGATGAAAAATACACTTGAATGTTTCAGAAAATATTCCACATAACTGTGTCATTGGAATAACCTCTTTCAAAATCCCAAGCACCAAAGTGTTTACAATTGCCTGCCTAATATGTACTTTTCTGATCGTTCCATTCTGCTCTGCGCTCTGAAACAACAGAGACATTTTCAGCAAGTAGAAGCAGGTCCTGCCCTGACCTCAGGGAAGCAAGCAGTTAGGAGCAGGGCAGTGTGCCTCTATGTAGCAGTGAGGTCAGTGGAAATGAGCAGAGGTCAAGTACCAAAAAGCTTAAGCACACAATTATTTGTATGCAAGTGGGAGAAAAAAAAAAAAAAAGGAAAAATGTGGCTTTCTTAATTCTTTGCAGATTTTTTTTTTCTTAAATTCCATTTTTACAGATAAAAACAATGGTAGATTCTACCAAAGTCTCTCTTTAAAATGAAGACAGTTTCCAGATGATGTGTGCTTTCCACACAGTGGGTCAGCTCCCACCATGTCAGCATCTCTCCTGCTCCCGGTAAAGACAACTTCAAGTTGACACTGACATCTCAGAGAGAGGAGCAATATATTTTAGCTGTGGTATCCAGTCCATGTGCACTGTGAGGGACCTGTGGCTGTCCCAAACTGCCACAGCCTGATCAGGAGATTCCCACCTGTGGGAGACTGCTGGATTTTATTCCTTATTCATCTCATCCTGTGTATGCTCAGAAAGTATCAATGCTTTTGCATCATGACCTCGTATGAAGCCAGTCACTTTTGCATGTCAAGTATCAGAAGAAAACGTATAAAAAGAATGGGAAGCATGATAAGATGTCAGGGAAAGGAAAACAAAAGAGTGACATGCAGAACACTGCATCTCTTTGGGGGTGACTTCACTGAGATCTGTGAGATGCAGATTGAAGGGAGAGGCTCTTACTACTGCTCCTCAGAACTGAAAGATTAAACATTGCTTTGCTGGAGGCCAGTTCTCCCTGTCTGCATCCAAATACAGATAATTTGTTTCAGTGTGCAGGGGAATATCCTACAATGTTGAAGTCGATGGGAATTTTGCTGCTGAACACAGGAAAAAACATTGAACTTCTATCTCTGGTAATTGATGTCACCAAGAGTTTGGAGCAGTTCTGCTCTTTTCTTACAGAAATCTCATTTTGTGTTTTCTTCTTCGTGCCTAATGCCTCCACTGTGAACGGCATTTCACCATGCTGCTGCCCGGGGTGTTGTCCCTCATGAATTCAGGGAGTAAGCGATGCACTGGAAAGGCATATGATACCAGAACCCACAGGCAAAGAAGTCATTAAGACAGCAGAGTAGTGGAGGATGCATGAAAAAAACAATTTGACTAAGTGGGTGCCTCTGAACAAGAAATAGGAGCTTAGAAGGGGGTTTAGGCGAACTCACAGCCTGGAACAGCCATGGCTGAACTGGAGCCTGGAAGTGTTGCTCTCTCAGCTGTTCCTTCCTCTCTGGCACCTTTCCAGTGCAGATGGTGCAGCTGAGGCTGCATGGCCTCAGGCAGAGTGCTGCAGCAGCATGCTGTTAGCTGGCCTACCAAAAAGCATTTTTTCTAATTCCCCTTTCCTTTTTTTTCTTTTTTTTTTTTTCCCTGTACGTTCAATATCAGTTATGTTCCAGCTCTGGACTTGCTGTGCTCCATGGGTTGAACACAGAGAGGATTCAGACTCAAACGTCAACAGACTGTTGTCTCTGGATATCAGCAGGTTGGTGTTGTCAGTGTCCTGGGAGCAGTAAGCATTACTTGCCTGTTCTATTTTTTTTTCTTTCTGTTTTTTGCCCTTCCCCAAAATGAACAGACAGACAGCCTGAACAGAGAAATGGCAGAAGAACTTCTTTTTGTTTTAAAGCAGTCAGGATTTCTTGTGTTAGGTAACTTGCTGGAACCTGTGCAAACCTGGACCCTGTTGATCATATCACGTGGAGTAGTCCAGGTTATGCACAGCTGCAGTCTTCTGGCACTGTCAGCGTTTTCTTTTTTATCAATATCTGAACCCAAACAGGCTGGCACCATATTTCTGTGAGGCCAGTATTTTCCCAGTAGTATTTATGTGCAACAGAAGTTGATGTGATCTTGAGGACTGCCCGCAGCAGCTGTCATTTGGTTTCAGGACTCCTGTCCCAGAGCCAGGTTTTTAATGTTGTGTTTTGTTTTTTTTTTAACATTTACATGTCACTCTGAGATCTTCACATCTAAAGTGGTTTTTACTTATATCTTGGGTGAATGGTCTATTTTAGATATGCAGTCATACTCTTTTCTGTTAAGGAACTACTAAACAGAAAATAAATATCTCTGGGGTATTCTTTTAATTTGGATTCCACTTCTTTTCTCCAGAATAACTTTAGGAGTGTTAACGTGATGTCACTGAGTTTGAACAGCAACAAAGCTGAGACCCAGAGACAGAAATATGCAGTCTGTCTCAGGACGTGCTGAGACATTCCCCTGCAGCTGTATGAGCTATCAGCTCATCTCACTCTTTCACCAGAGACAACCTCTGAGAGGTAACTTTGCCTTCAGACTTCAGTCGTGTATCGTCTGCTCTCAGCCGGTGTCAGAAGGCCCAGAGCTCTCTGCCTGTCTTCTGGGAGCATCGATCCACTCACCACAGCTAAGCACAACATACGAAGCCTTTCCTTCCCTTGCATATATGTTCTCTCTCTCTTGAAGAAAAAAAAAAAAAAAAAGAAAAAAAAACTGTCAGTATTTCAGAAGCTCTGAGCAGCAGATCTTTGTGTACTTTAATCCATAAATAAACATTTCTTCTTTTGAACTTCATTAAAATTGGATGTGTTTTCACTGTAAAACATTCCAGCATCCCTATCCTTTAGACATATATGGTGATGCATATTGCAATTAATTTTAATCTGTAGGAATACTTGTGGTCTAGAAATACTGAATTTATTAAAAAAAAAAGACATGAATAAGAGACAGACAACAAGATATGCTGCTTATAAGCACAATTTCAGAGCATGACATAATAATCTCCTCCTGCTGTTTGGGCCAAATATGTTTGTGTTGTGATGATCCATCTTGCAGGGAAGCTGTGGAGTGGTGCACGTGGTTTGCCTGCTACAAGATTGTATCCGACATTCTTTGGTAATACTTGATGAATCACATTCACATCTTCAGCTTCTCCTTTTATGCCTTTGACCTGAAGAAAGGAATTCCTGCTTTTAAATGCTCATCAGTCAGTGCTGCATAGTTAAACTGATATTAGAGCTAAGGCTAAGCCAGTGTTAATTTAGCCAACTGTAACATTACTGACAACATTCATCAGCAAATGATTTTAATTAGAGCAGCATAATGAGATCAGTAGATTAAGACTTGAGCAAATGACTAAAACTAAAGAGTGATTCTGCTGACAAACAAGTCCTGATGAGAGTAAGGATGAAACTTTTGTCACCAGTGTTTGAATAGCAGGTGGGAAAGGAGAGACAATCCTAATCTTGTGAGAAATCACTTAAAAATAACGTCTCTGCACTGGAGTGCTGTGTTAACCCACCTGATATCAGGAAGGCTTTGCTGAAGGTGAGCAAGTGCTGCGTGACCTTCCTGCATAGCCCTGCAGGACAGTCACACCATTTTCTTGGCATGGGTAGAGGTTGGTTTTGTGCTTTTCTGATGTGCCATAAATGTAGAGTCCTCAGTACAGGAGAGATGTGAACCTGTTGGAGCATGTTCAGAGGAGGGCCACAAAGTGATACAAAGGATGGAATGCCATCTCTACAAGGACAGGCTGAGGGAGCCTGGGCTGTGCAGCCTGGAGAAGGGAAGGGTCTGCGGTGACCTGAGAGTAACCTGTCAGTATCTACAGGGGACCTGTAAGGAAGAAGGGGACCCTTTAGCAGGGTCTGCTGTGACAGGATAGGGGAAAATGGCTTCAAACTAAAAGAGCAATTTAGATTGGATATGAGTTTTTTACGATGAGTCTGGTGAGGCACTGGCATAGGTTGCCCAGAGAAGTGATGGGTTCTCCATCCCTGAGCAGGGTCGGGCTGGATGGGGCTCTGATCACCTGATCTAGTGTAGGTGTTCCTGTTCATTGCAGGCGGGTTGGACCAGGTGGCCTTTAGGGGTCCCTTCCAACTCAAATGATTCTGCGGTTCTGTGAAACCAGAGCTGGGAAGGGCTGCAAAAGATAGAACTGAAAGGGTAGGGAAGGGGTATGTGGAGGGGCAGGTGGCATAAGAGCTCCCAAGGGCTGTGGCTATTGGAAAAACATGGAGACAAAGCACTGAGAGGAGGAGAAAGGAAACTGTAGTACTTTAAGAAAGAAATAAGAATAGAGAAGCAAAAAGAAAAGGAACGTTTAGCGTTTTACAGTGGGCTGACTATCCTTTTCTCCCTGTACATAGCTGCTTTGTTCTGATTTCTGATGAAGTATTCTGGCCCTGTTTTATTTCCCTGCTCTGAGGGCCTTCTGGCAGAGGCACGTTTTTGCAGCCTACAGTGCTAGTTCCAAGAAGCTGTGAAGGAAGCCGTGCCGTGCTGGTCTGCGTGACTCACCTTCGAGATGTTGGTGCTTTCCAGCTGAGTGTAAGTAGAAAGTTTAAGCCCTGCTCATCCAGATGTATTAATGGACATTGCTGCAGCAGGGAAACCCTCATCTGCACATCCTTCTCAGCAAAGAAGAGGAGAACAGCGTTACACACTATCATAATTGTTTAATGATTTATTATAAAAAAAATTCAGATAGTGAGCAAAGTACTGGGTTAATTCCTAAATTCCCGAAAACTGAGCATTCCAGCCAAATTCCAGCTGAAATATCCACTATCATATAATGAATATTTTAAAGAAGATTCTATTATACACCTAGGGGTTCATTCGCTTCTGTAATGAGGACAGTTACCTCTGGGGAAAGGAAGCGATATTATGCTTGCCACTTAACCAGAGCCTCGTTTGACAGGCATCAGCTTAGAATGTATGTTTATATATAGGGAATCACAGTTGCTTGTCTCTATCTCACCAAGAGGGAAATTTTGTGCTGTGCAGTACTTTGGATTTCTATCTATGGATTTGTGCATGGCACTGAGTGGGATTCAGACTATTTTTATTCCTGAATCTGATTGTTGAGGTGGAATCCATCACCTACTAAATATTAAATCAGCAGTTTTTTTTAAAGAGCAACACTGTCTCTGCTGACTTGAATATCCTTATGTGGCCCAGAGGAAAAGAGAAACAAAGGCAAGATGAGAAAACTATCATCCTTTGCATTCTTCTTAATATTAATGATTTCTCTAAAGTTTTCAAACTGCTGAAGACAAAAAGTGAGATAGAACTTTCACATGGTTGGGAAATGACCCAAGTGAAAAAAAAAAAAATAAATAAAGCATTCATTATAAAAACAGCAGTAAAACTTCTGGAGTTGAACTACGAGTTGGAAGAGATGAAAAAATGAACTAACCGATTTTTTTTAAAGAAAGTTTTGCTTAATTGCTTCCAAACAAACATTGCTGGGAATTATTAAGAATGTGTCCATTCAAAATTATTTGGAGAGTTTCATGCAAATATAATTTCTGTCAGATTTTGTATGGAGTATTGCTGGTGGTGCTGCTTCTTCATTTGCAAATGCTGAAGTTTTGAGATATCTGCTGGTTGGCATAGTAGGCAATACCTGAAGGTAGCAATCTGTGAGGTTTAAGAACAAGCTTTTCTAATATACCTGTAGGTTCCTATATGAACACTCATTGTGCACCACTGCACAAATAATAGCCCACTTATGTCATGCTTAAAGTATCTGTAGAAAAAATCACTCTTATGATAATGAGCAATGACAATGGCATGATAAATTTTGGAACCTTTTCTGTTTTTACATTTCTGCAAGTATGAACATCACCCCTTCAGTTCCAGAAACCAAAATGAATAATTGTTATGACAGTCTTCTAGATGCAGTAAAGACTCTTAAAAATTTTCTGGTTGCTGACTGTTGAGATGGAAGCCAGCTGTTAAGATGGAAGTCCCTATCCCATTCTGTGGTAGAAGAATTCCAGAGATTTAGCTAATTTCAAATAATTCTCCTTATATAGTCAAGTGAATTATTTAGGTTTCAGTATGCAAGTGATCTATTCTGATGCCTTTTTTAAGACAAACTGACCCTTAATGCAATAAAGGGACAGTATGAAAATTCTCATTAAGTTGATGCTTTGCATAATTCACATGCATTTTTTAAGATCGCATTACATATTTATCAGTTTGTATTAGTCACAGAGTTGCTGTGCTATATAAATATGTGAATATCTCAACTGCTTTGTGAGGGTGAGGGAAGGTGAGGAAAAAGGAAAAGAAAATCAAGTATAAGAAAGGAGGTGGAGTAAGCGAGAGTAGAAATTAGGAAGGAGTCTGAGCACTGGTGTTCCCAGTTTCTGTACGTGAATAATTAGAGCTTACAGAGTTGCTTTCCTAGTATTACTCCTGGTTTGTACTGTGAGTTTTGATCATTTTTTGCTGCTATTAAAAAGCTACTCTTCCTCACCTTGAGATAGGGATTAAATGATCGTAAATTGGTCAGGGACCATGAAGATAGTTCTGATGCTTTCTGTTCATCTGCTCCATACATTGTTTCTAACTGTGAATGAAAAATAAAAATGCTTTGTCTTCTGATGACATTTTTGATTTCTGGATTTTGTTTTAGATTTATGTCCCACCTGATGTGATGCCATGTTAGAGACATGAGTCTAACATAAAGCTACATCAAGATTTGGAAAGTTTTAAGAAAATCAAATGACTTTTTTTTCTCACTTTGAATAAAGCATTGGCTTATTTCTTCTGATTGTGATAAAAAATAGGGTAATATTTCCAGTATCATGTAGATTTTTTTCACATGTTGTTAACAGTGAACTGGGAGAAAGGGATGTTTGGAGTAGTAGCTAATTGTCTGCACAAAACATGTAACTTCATCCCACAAGTCTTCAGTAATTATGTTGCATGATGCTTAGATTAAACAAAGACCGAGCCCATGGGGTTTGAAAGTCAGTGATATCTCTGGAAATCTTTTTTTTTTTTTTTTTTAATATTCTATAGTGACCTGTTCTACCAGATTCCTTAGTTCTCTGACATATCTTAGATTTGGTTTGTTAAGAAGATGTGAGGGAATAATTCTTCGTTGGCATACAGCGATCAGATACAGGATCTTCCAGGAGGCCTGAAGGTCATCTGCTGCCTGTAGGCAAGCTCAACAATATTACAGCTCTGGTGCTCAGAATAGAAATGTAGAGCTTCTACCAGCCATAACTATTATGCTATTTCATATATCATATTGAACCAAGAACCCTTATCTGTGTATTTTACACAGGCATATCTAAGCATGCTAGTAGTCAGCAATCGGTTTAATACTCAGACTGAGTGATTCTTACTTGTAGTGCAATGAGTGAGAATGAGTGACTGCTGATAATCTTATCTCATCTTTACAAGACCCTGCAGAGGGAAACAAGCAAGTGGTTTGAACATGCTTCTACTAGTCATAATGAAGATTTCTTGAAACAGTGAGTGGTTTGGGGAACTGAGCTATTGACATGGAAGTCTATGCTTCAGAGAGCTCTGAAGGTCAAAGGGAAGGTTATTGGGCATAAACTCACAAGTTTTTCTCCTCCAAAGGCCTCAGCATGAACCTTGCACTGCCAGGGTCTTGTGCAGGAGCCGTATGACTGATGTGCTCCCTGCCTGAGATCTCTAGAAGGCTTATTTAATTGCCATGTGCACCTAGCCCCTGTTTTGCTGCTAACTGTCTGCTCATTTTTCTTCCCAACCACTGGGAAGAAAAGAAAACTGGTTTTCTGTTACTACTGCTGATTTTAGCCAGGAGCAGTTGGAGTGACAGAAATCTATAAAAGGGGCTCATGGTTGGAAGTAGAGCGCTACATGCTGAGTGTTGCCTGACAGTGTTTTACTGGGATTTTAAGTGAGGGGGGAGGAAAATAAGAGTCCTCATCTTTGTTTTTAATTAATGCAGACACCATTTTCATTCTGAAGTGTCACATACTGGAAATCAAAGGAACCTTGTATAAGTAATAAGAAAAAAAGAAAGGTTCTCTCTATTAGTAACGGAAAACATTTTCAAAGATCTACAAAATTACAATAGAGCTGGCACTTCCTCAAGGTGAAAGTCTCTCAAAATCACAACATAAATTATTGATTTGTCCAAGTCTTTTCTCCATAGGAGATTTACAGTCTCATTTTCATAGTTGTCTTAAGGAGGGAGGGGGAATAAATGCTTATCTAGGTCAGAATGAAAGCATCTTATTTTTACAAAATAATGATAATAAAAATGTACTTTAGCTATAGTGAGCTTTTGTGCTATGCAATTATGGAGCTGAGTGCTGTGTCATTTATATAATGCCAGAAATAACTCAGTTTAAACAAACTGTGCTAGTGTAAGCAGAGTCACAAATATATCACACCTTACATGCAAAGAAAGATTATTGTGAGCAGTAAGCAATACATGTAAAGAAGATGTTTGGCTTTCCCTGATTATTTTTCTTTGTCAGAATTGGCTTGACCAAAACAGAACTTTAGAAACAAAGAGCTGAGGGTGGAAAGTATGAAGTTTGTGGCAAATTAGAATGGAGCGTGATACAAATCTGTCCCTTTCTTCCCACTGTCTTGGTTCAAACACAGCAGTGAATAGATAGCAAATAAAGAACAAGAAAATTAAGTGTGGCATTTCAGAGAAGATTTATAGCTCTTGGAGAGCTTACTATGACAGTACTTCTCCAGATCCATAAAGAAGGGGTCTGGCTGTTGATGAATTAAAGAATGTGAAAACTGGGATAAAATTAGTCAATTCTAATCACCACAGGCAGGAGAAGAGGATACCAGCATATAAAGCAGGAGGGAGTGACGAACAGAAATGCACTGAACAAACAGGTAGAAATGTTTGTGTGACATTGTCTCATCTTCTCTGATCCAGAACAGGAATAGAATTCAGATGTTTTCCATCTCTGTATTACATGATGATGGAGAGGGCTGAAATTTAGTGTTACAGATAATGAAGATCCAGTTAAGGAAAAAAGACCTCAGGGGTTGTATGTAAAAGAAGATGGAGATATCTTCAAATGACTGACAAGTAAAATCTCGTGATTTTAGACGCTCATTTGAGTGAGGACTTATCACGAAAAACACAATAAAGAATTTGGTTGTCATTTAAACTGTCCTGGTAACACAAGACCAGAGTACAGTCCCTGCTGAGTACTTTTTTGTAAAAGTTTTTTTTGTGAAGGATGTGAAGGAAAAGGAGAGTGACGTGCACTTATGAATATCCTTCATTTGTAAAAAGGGCTACTAACAAGCCAGTGTAGAACAAAACAGTGGGATTAAGAAAAACTCTATTAGATCCTTCAAAAATCATTTCTACTATTTAGAAAGAAGGCTGTGTCTTAAAAAAAAAAACAACAAAAAACAACCCCGCCCCCCCCTTCTCTCCCCCCCAAATAAATATCTGTGATGTAGAAAAGAGAACAAAAGTTGTTATCTAAATTCATAAGCCGAACAGTATTTACAAATGAGGAAGCTGATATCAATGAATACAAAACAGATGTTTAAAGTTATAGGAAATTAATGAGGGATGCAAAAGTCAGAAAATGAAATATCAATGACTAGTGCTGTTACAGACTACAAGTTGGTCATTTTTAAAACAAGAATCCTAAAAAATGCTACTGGTCTGTTAACGCAGGAGATAGTACAGTTATCAATAACAAAAAAGTGGCACAGGAAAAAAAATTGTATTTGTCCATATTGGTGAAAAAGTGGGCCAATGAATATGTGTCAAGTGGTAACTAAATCTATTTTCAATTTCCTCAGTAGTATGCCTAACAATTTTTGCTCCAGGACAGGAAAAACACCAACTAAGGAAATTATACAGACAGTTCTCAAAATGTTAGAAACTGGCAACATTATTTGGGAAGAAAGAATAGAAATCTAATATACTGGAGGGGAGATTGTCCCAGTAGCAGTCACTTTGGAGACATCTAAGGGAGATTCTGGCTGATGGTAAGTTGATATCAACTTCTGGGGTGAATCTTTGGCAAAGAGGACTAACATGATCTTCTTGCGAATAAGAGAACAGACCTTTTATCAGGCATTTGTATGTTCATTTCAGGGATATTATATTCAGTTGTACTCACAGTTCAGGGAGGATGATAACAAACCAGAAACATTTTAGGAAAAAGAAAGAAACAAAGAAGTGAACCCAAATGCTGGAAGAGTTGGAAAACTTGCTTTATTGCTAAGGGGAATAACGTGGACATCCCACTTCCAGATTTTCTCTTCAGTTTTGGGACCCTTCATTTGTTGATTATTCCATCTCTGTTTCAGGGTATTTTAGGTGAGCAGCTAATGCACCACAACTGGAACTGTTACATTAGATAATAATAATTAAAAAAAAAAATGGTGAGGAAAAAGGATTTTCATCTAACTTAGAGAAAATAACATTATGGCAAGTAAGGAATCTGTGGTCCTAGTCTGGTGGCTCAGGCTCTGTGATGACACTCCCAGGTGTTCCTCCCTTCTTGCAGAGGAATCCAAGCCAGCGTTGTCGTTGAAGCAGGCAGAAGTAGGAAATACTTTTCTCTGCCACATACAGATATTGAGGGAACTACTGTACTGCATAAGGTGGTACTGTATCCTCTTTAGGATACACCATTTTGTCAGGCATCTGAAATATAGCCTCATTTTTTGGGCAGTCTTGGAAAAGAAATATGACCCTGTAATAAGTATACTTTAACAGATCTTTGCTGATGTGGCTTTACTATTATTTGCTTCACCCCAGATTTCTGATGTTGCATTTTAGATGAGTGGTTTTGGGTATGTTTGTGGCATGCGTTGAAATCTCAGTCCCAAAATGGAGTTCTGGAGTTTTGGAGCATGAGGAAGATTAGCTGCACAGGGACTCCATTTCTCTCTAGGCAGTGTTGTGATGTGAAGCAAGTAGTTACTACAGGTGATAAGTTTTAAGTGAACACTCACATGAAATGAGTGAATTAAATGCCAAGACAGCGACCACATCAAAAAACGAGAGTAACTTTTGGAAGCAGGTAGGTCTCTGTAAGCTTTAAGCCTCCTTGCAGTCATTTCCTATTTGAACTTACTGTTCTACACAGCTCCTCAGCAGCTTCTCTCCTGCATGGCATTGAGTGTTCTTTGAAGCCATCCTAGAAGAAGAAAGAAACATGTGTTTATTCCTGACCAACTTATCCATTTGACATATGTAGACTGAATTTTTATGCAAGAGCTGCAAGCCCACCTCATAGTCCAGTCATGTTCCTCACACTTGGGTGTGCTATGATTCCATTGCAAGCTTCTGAGTGGCTTGCAAATGGAGTTTCACCAACAGCATTGCTGAAGATGTAAAAAGAAGTTCACCTTGTGCTTCAGATTGGGCCAAAAGAGCAATCAGGTTGCAGATAACTAATAAAAATCCCTCTCTTATTGGTTAAATATTGTTAATGTTGGTAAAATGTTGTTTCAGGCATACAGGAAATAAATCTGGTCAATGAGATAGGAACAATTGTTTTTACCAGATCACTTTTCTGAACATGACTGTATTCCAATCCCTTTCCAAAGACTGAATTCATATATCCACTGTGGAAAAGAAATATTCTTATTCATGAGTGTGAGGATTCATACTTACCATGCCGCAGTTTTGCCAGAGGACTGGTGATTGTCATACAGTAAGCAGTTCAAACTAGGAATCCCCCTGGGCTGGTGAGTTTGTCTAGCATAGAGTTCTTTCCTTTTCTTCCCATTCTAAGCATACCCTTAGGGCTCCTGCGTGGCTTTGATTCTGGTCTTGTTTATGTTGGTGTAAATCAGGAGTAACTCAGTTCCCATAAGTGCAGTTCAGGTAGATGAGATCACACTCCAGCATATGGTATTCAACCCCTCTAATTCTGTTAAAGGAGATTCATCTCGCTAAGATTTGCATAGATCCTCTGTTTTGTAGTTTTACCCATGCAACATTTAATCCAGTATTCTTCATAATAACTATTTTTTACATAAAATGAAACAGCTTCCATTTAAGATTCTAAAATGCTTTTTACAAACTTTGGTTAACTAAATTTCATGACATTCCTATAACAGTGAGCTTCAATTAATCAGTTTCATTGTACAACTGCTGCATCCCATCAAATGTAACTCCTAGACCAGAATTAAAAAACCCAAACCAAAAAGAATGCTAAGACAAGATTAAGTATGCAGTATTAATTTAAAATGCCTTCAGAATTCAAAGGAGGATGTCTTATTTGGTTTATAGGAAACTTTTGAGAGAAAAGAAAAACAAACAAACAGATATATTTCCTTGATATGGAACATGCAGAAGAAATTTCAGATAGGAAACAGACTTTGTGGACAGATTGGAGTGAGATTGAAAACTCAGTCTGTTCAGAGACAGTCCTGTTGTGGAGTTACTGCATTTTACAGTTGTCCCTGGGGGATTTTCTGAGATATTTAGGCAGCTATTGGGAAGTCATGGAGCAAAATTTCCTCATTAGCATTGGAAATCTATGTTTAAAGTACACAATAATTCAGTTGAAAATTGTGTAACTTCTCACGATTTTCCTGCTTTCTCCTCTGCCACCTTTTGGGCAGCAGTGACTCTTGACATGGTATGTGCTCTGTGGGCTGCTGTGAGGGGTTCATTCTTTGTGTAAGTACCCGCGTCTTCTGGAAGACATTTCCCATTTCTAGGCAATGATGTTCTGGCTTGTAGCATGGCAGTCCCTAGGCACAAGAGATAGTACAGATAAGTCTCATAGGGGTTCTGGCTCAGTGAAGCAACTGAGACCACGACATGACCGTGAGACAGTAACCAAGCATGTAGAAATGAAAGCAATTACGTTTTCAATTACAAAAAATTGGGCTTTCATACAAGTCACTTTTGATGAAATCCTATCAATATATTCTTTTTTTTTTTTTTTTTGAGGGAAATATTTCCAGGAATCCTGAATGTAAACACATACCATTAGTATGATCTCTAATGCAGCAATAAGGAGAACTTGGGACCAAGCTTTTAATTTTTGATTCCTAATAGCTCGGCTTGGACCTTAGTAAATGCTCCTTAGTTCATATTTATACTCTTATTCCCTTGAACTATAGCTTAAATGTGTATTTTCTTTCACTACACATTGATTCTTAATAAAATTTGTTGAATGATATAGTTCAAGGTTGGTGCATCCCTACAATTAAGTGTTTTTAGCTTTCAGCATAGCCAGTCATGTTGTGCTTAGCTTGGTTTGCATTGCTTAGAGCTTAGTGAAAATTCTGATTGCATGGTGCTGTTGTAACCCCAGTTCAAGCCGTGTGATGACCTTTCTCCAGCCCTGATTATTTATGTGTATCCTGCAGTTCACTGGGGAAGTGTGTGTTGGCTTCCAAACAAAGATTGCTGCCTATTATATGTAACCTAAAAATACAACTGTGAACATGTGTAGGAGCAAGAAGAATGATGATTTTTTTTTTCCTGGAGTTTATGAACATCCTGTTGTATTTATTTCAAAACCTGAAAGTTAGATATATTTTTTTAGAAGTTTATTGTTCCAAAGTTGCTGTAATTACAACAGCTGACAGATCGATAGGTGTGAAGTGCAATCGATTTCATTCATAGGCTGTATGAAGCAGTTTAAATTATTGTATTTAAGTATCACCATCTTTACCAGAAACCTGGAGTCTAGATGAGAAATGACTGAGATTTGGTAATGTCAAAAAAAATGAGTAGAGATATGGATGTTAGAAATGCCGTTACCCAAAGACAAGTAGAGTGATCTGTCCCAAACCTATTCATTCAAAAAGCAAACAACCCCTCCTACCCCTTTTGATTGCTAAATATGTCTTTCTGTTCCAACTCTTTGTTTTCATTTATTTAGCTGAATTTCCCAAGGAGATGATATGTATTCATCCTTTGTGCATGTGTGCATATACCACAAATAGTTATGTCTGAGTATTTTCCTATAGTAGCATCTGACAAGGAAAACTGGTTTCACCTGAACTTGACCGGAGAATAAAATTGTGAAATCCAAGTAATGTTCTACAAGATTTCTTAAACTAAGTGGATATAGGGTGGAAAGTGACAGCTTGTACTAGAGCTTTGGCACATTGCAAAGTAACTTCACAAATTTAATGGAGAGTATTCACCTACAGTTTCTTCATTTTTCTTTAAAAACAGTAAAAGAATCCTCAAATCAAAGACTAGCATTTCATTGTGTGTTACTGGAGCACACAATATGAGAAAGATAAAGAAACTCTCATGTGCTAGTGCCTGCATCTTACAGAAGGGCATTCCCCTGCAAGTGAATACATACTACTGCTGTTTGGTGCTGCCATACAACAGCAGAGGGACAGCAGAAGGCCAGCTCAGAAAAAGATGTTTGATTAGGAAATACAAATATACAAATATCTATGGTTTTACACTATAGATTCTTGCCTGGACCAGTGAATTCCTGCAGTTTGCACTTACCTAACCCCCTAGATATTCACAGTGCTGTTATGAAGTTCCTGTTACCATATGCTATAAATTTTTTTTCACCTCACCCATTCCCATGAATATCTCAGCACCTGGTTGGATCGAATATCCAAACAGACAAAGCAAAACAATGCAGAGTGTGGTAGCAGGAATGGTAAGTGTGACAGTGGATGAATGAAATCCATAAAAATGCCAAATGAGTGGCTGTGCTAGGAGGGAGTAGATGCAGCAGTAGCAGGGTGGAAAAGAGAACTGAGATTAGAGTCCAAGGCCACTTGCACAGGAAGGATGGAGAGAGGTGAGGAGGAGTTCAGAGGGCAGACAGGCAGCATGAAGGAAAGAACAACTTCCAGATGTAGAAAATTGCTGGGAGGAGACCGAAAGGAAGCAATTGTCACAGACAGTAAATGGCTATGCTATTATAGTAATTCAAATTAATAAATATTTATATTATGAAGCTGCCCAAAGGACTTGGTCCTCACTGGGCTGCACTTTGAGTAAATATGAATGCAGTCCTATTCTGGCTTCCTAGTGAGATTCAGAGTTTATTGAAAAGAACGCAGGTCTTTTGAATGATCTGCTTTCCTCTCTTGCACACATTGTAGACTCTCCTGTGCCCTCCACAAACTCCAGCAGTGTTCAGTGCCATTCAAACGCTGCAGAAGAGTGTGAACGCGCGGAAGTGCACTAGCACAGCTGGTTCTCCGTGTTTGCTGCATGCATCTACTATGCTTGGTGAAGGTGATCAGCTCTCATGCTTTTGGTTGACTTAAGGACCACAGTACATCTTAGTCCTTTTTAGATGTCTGTACTTAGAGGGTTGAGGTTGGGTTAAGGAGACGTAGCAATTCATAGAATCATAGAATATTTACAATTGAAAGAGATCTCCAGAAGTCATCTAGTCCGACTCAAAGCAAGAAAAACTTCAGATTTAAATCAGATTGCTTAGGGCTTGGTCCAGTCAAGTTTCAAAAATCTCCCAAGATTCTACCACACCCTGGACAACCTCTTCCATTACTTACTCACTTGTAGTTTGAATATTTTTCCTATTATGTCCAATTAGAGCTTGTCTTGCTGCAACTTGTTTTGACTGTTGCCTCTTGCTGAGCACCTCGGAGAAGAGTTTGGTTCCACCCTCATGGGTAGTGCTTTTTCTGTAGCAGAAGACTGCAATTAGGTTCTCTCCTGCCCTTGTTCTCCAGCCTGAACAAACATGTTTCACTACCCTTTCCTCAAATGTTGTCTGCTCCAGCCCCCAGTGAAGTGGCATTTCTCAGGATTCTTTTCTGTTTTCTCCAAACTGGATTCAGATGCAACATCTCAAGTGCTGAATTAAAGCAGTCATTCTCCTTGTCTTTTTGGCTATGTTTTTTTTTTTTTTTTTTTTTTTTGCTATTGCAGTATGATCTACAATTATTCGGCACCCTTTGCCCAAACCTCATTTGCAGAGTTGTTAGGTAGGGAGTCATTCCCCAGTCTGTACTTCTGCAAGGAACATTTCCATCCCCCAGGCAGAGCAGAAACTTTTCCCCTCAGCTGGTGTCAGCAATGACCTTCCCCATTTCTTCAGCCCTGTTCACTGATTAAGAAATTAGTGTCAAGCCATTCACTGGTTCCTTTGGATCACAACGTGTAACTAGAATGCACTCAGACTTTGAGCTGTGGACCACTGTTCTTAGAATGTGGTAGTTCAGACAAATTTGTATCTGCTGTGCTGTAGGTCACCCTCTTGCTAGAGCGGCATGTTAATCTATTGGGAACCTATGTAGCCAGTAGAGAAAAAACAGAGAAGACAGGAAGTGAAAATATTTTATATATAGGTTTCTTCCATCTTTGTGGAAAATTCTTATACAATTGATCACATTAAGGATATGTCACCAAATTTACTCCAAAATTACTCCAGTATCTTGGAGTAAAAATAATGGAAAAGGTTAGAATGAAAAGGTGTCCTAAGAAAAAAGGCTTGAGTGAATAGGGGTCTTTTGCATGTGTCTATTTCTTTCAATCTGTAGAGTGCTTCAAAACAACTGAAAGAAGAAAGTTAAGAAGATAGAAGAAATTTCCTAGACTTTATCATAAGTAGTAGCTTCTTTATGCGTATATATATGTATATATATATATATATTTTTTTTCTAAATTGAGGTGAATTAACAAAGCATAAAGTCTGTTTTCATTGATTTTGCCCCTTTACCCCCTGAAATCTCAAGCAGCCAAAAGCCTGTTGCCTTTCTGCAGTCCCTGGGATGCAGAGGGCATCAAACAGTTCACACTCTGAAAGTCTTCCAAAGTCACTTAATTTGAAATTCAGCACAGCGTTTTCCCAGTTGGGCAAAAGGAGTAGTTGAATGCTGTGGTCAATTTGTAATTTAGTTCCTTTCTACCTGTGTGAAATGAATGTTTCATAGCCTCAATAGAGGCTGAGGGCTTGGAGGGTCCTTGTCTAAGTGGAACTCAGGAGAGGGAAGTGCATCCTTGTTCTGTCTGCTCTGAAATATATCTCTGACTTCCATTTCCAGCATTTGTCTCTCTTGTACATGCAAAAATAAATGAGATAAGACTGATGCTTATTTATGGAGATGCAAAAGCTCTATTGCTTGGCTTATTTAAAAAAAAAAAGAAAAAAAAAAAAAAAAAAAAGAAAAAACATCATTTTCTTAAGAAAATTTGACATTTTATTTTATTTTATTTTACTTTATTTTATTTTATTGTATTTTATTTTATTTCGGCAAGCACTTAACAAAATCATTAACCAAAAAGTTCTCCAAGAGCTCAAAGAAAATCAGCTTACCTGACCACCAGCTAGTGGTCTGAAGAATGGGCTGCTGGCATGCAGCATAGGAATGATTAGCAGCCTGGCTGATCAATCAGGATCTTAAACCACAGCTGACACATTCTTATGGCCTTGCAAACCTTCTCATACAAATAGTTTTGCTAATGTGAAGATTTCTGCTAAATTTCAGGAGAATGTGAGAGAATGCAGACTACACATGCTTGGATAGTTAGCAGTGAGTAAAGCAGACCCATACTTGTTATGTTGAATCAAGTTCTGTTTTTAAATATACTTTGCAGGCTGATGAAGCAGATGACATTCTCATCTTGTTATTGTGCATTAACCCAAGGATGTGAAACTGTGCTGCTTATCTGGCCTCTCTTCTCCCCCCAGACACCCCCTCCCCTTCTCCCCCCCTCCCAATTCTTGTGTAAATAGTGCAAGTTCATCCATCCCTGGTAATCAGAAGACTGTCAGGATCTACTGACTGCAAAATTTGGGAGTTCTCAGAATTTCATTTGAAATACAGAAAGCTGTATTTGAGAAATTGATGGAAAGGGAAAAGGAAAGAGATGTATTTTCCAGAATAACAGTTTTGTTTTGTATGAGATTTTCCATTAATTTTTCCTAATGATGTGGACTGTTTCTCTTCCATGCTGTTGATCACACTTGGCCAGCAATCAGTGAAGCTTAAAAACAGGGCAATTGCTGTAAATGAAATCTGGAATACATATACAAACGCATATGTAAAGAAAAAATAATCCTGATGCTATTAATCTCATGAAAATTAATGTAACAAAAATATGCCTTGAATCATAGCATGTCTGAATGTAGGGAATTTATTTAAACTTGTTTCCAAGACAGTCTTGATAGTTTTAAAAAATAAACATTTTGTTTAAGACAAATCTCTCAAAAGCCTTCTGTCCACTCCAGTGCATGTTAACATTCCTGCGCTTGGGACCTCCCTGAACTCTCTTAGTCTGTGATTTTCAGGCTGTTGACTTTGCCTTTTTTTGCTGGTAGTGTCAGGCTTGCTTGTCCAATCTCAGCTGTGAGGCTGAGGCACTCATCATTATCCATTGTTTGAACAGAGTTTTGTTGTGTGCTCTGACTGATTGATTACTTATTCTCAATAAACAAAGACTTGCACTCAAGGTCCTTGCAACATTTCTTGCCCATCTAGTCCTCTTATATACACAGAAGACCAACTGTCCCTCTCTGCTATTTGTGTATTCAAATAGATAATTTTTTTCATGAGCAGAATAATCATCTTGGAAAAAAAGGGAGAGAGCATTCAGATGGAAGTACTATTTCTCTAGGTCTGTTCTCTCTCTCTTTTTAACCTAGAGTGCTTTTCAGGGTGATTCTTTAACACAGTACCAGCTATTACATTCATGAACTTTGTTTATTCTGAAGCAGGATAAAGTAAAATCCCTGAGATACTGGAGAAGCACATTGAAAACCACTGTCTCCCTATGAAAAAGAGAAGGAGCCTCCAGTTGTGTGGTGGATATCAGTAAGGGGTAATGCTCAGCTCACAGCTTCAGCTGGGAGCACTATCAGCTGTAAATATAAACTTTTTGCAGGTGATTTCAGTTAATGGCCTTTGCATATTCTTCCTCCAACACTGGCATAACCAATTAACATTAGCAGCTTTAAAATATGGCAATACTACAGCAACAGACTGATAGTTTAGTGCACTCTGCAGTTAGTAAAAAATTTCTATTGCGTTAAATTGTTTTTCCATCATCTTTACCACTTAATAGCTTGAAAGTTAACAGCTGAATAAAATTTTCTATGTCTAGTCCAATGAAAAGATGCAATCTAGTGATGCAAATCTGCTCTAATTTTACTGGAGAGGGGAAAGAGAAAGCTCACTCAGGCTGCTGATTTTTTGCAAAGGGGTAATAACTCCACTGTGCTATGCAAACTGAAGACAATGCAGCTATCTCTCCTCCTATATGAACTACTCGCTTCTACAGTGTTCCTATGCAAGGAGGACAATGCTCTTAGGAAGGTAAGATCAGCCAGATTCCTTTTAATGTAATTCATGATGTCACATGACTTTATGTGTGTTAAATATATGTAACTCACAAGCTCTATGGCAATTCTATAGTTAGAACCTACAATATTATAACCCAATATGTATCCTGATCTATATGAATAAGGTAATCTCTCTATCCTCGCTTACATTCTTTATTGGGATTGGATTGGGATGAGGAAAGAGGAATGTCCTTTTTTTAAAAACAAAGATCATAAGAAAAGTTTTATTACTTACAGAAATGAACACTTGTAGTACTATATGCATAAAAATACATATGCAAGTTCCCTTATCCTCCTGCATTTAGTGCATAATGGCAAAAAACAACAATAACAAAAAAAGCATCCTGGTGATTACATTTGTTCAATTATTTATTCTTTCAAATTGTGGCATTATAAACATCATGCAGTTTCTTTTATTTTTTAGGGGGAAAAGAAGGGATTCTGCGTATCATCACTATTTGGAGAAAAATATGTTGAAAAATATCTTGAAAAATTAATTGAAGCAGCAGATTGGAGACTTTTCCCCCTGTGAACAGGTAGGTCACACGTTGATGCAGAGAGACACTGGAATTGCATCAAATCAAAGTCTTTGAAAATAAGAAAGAAAAGTCAAGATCCATCTTTCCTGTCTGAAAATAGTGACTGATACACAAGAGACTAATTTAATAGGAACATATAGTCACATCTTGCTGTAACTGGGCCACTGCGTGAAACATAATTACAGACCAGTAGCTGTTGATAACCATCATGAGGGCAATCTAGTAGAAAGGGAGCCCCAAACTTTGTAATTTTAAGAAGTGAGCAGTAATTATGCAGTCCCTTTTCATTAGGGGTAATTGTTCACAGTTATGTCATCCTTTCCCCTCTCTGCTCTCCCCTTCAGTATTAAACCTTATTTGAAGAATACAGAGGTGTTCTGACTGGTCAGTGATGCTGCGTTCGTACTGCAAGTAGCTTTGGAAATGACATTACCTCTTCATCCCTGTCAGAAGGTTTCTGAGTTTTCTACATGGGGCTGTTTTTCTTTCTACTTTCTTATGCCCTGTCCATTCCCAGTAGATTTTTACCTCAGTAATTCTCAGTGTCTGGTAAATAGGTAATTCCAGTTGCTGTGACTGGTACCTTAGGCTCTATATGCTTCCGTGCTGCTTGTTTATTAATATTTGAACAATACACAGTCTCCCTATGACCCTCATTGCATCCTTTTTTTTTCCCCCTTGTCAGAGACTCTGCTCTTTTTGAATAATCATTTTGACTGAATAATCACTTTGTCTCTAGAGACAGACTGCTAATCTCATTTCCATTTAGTTTTTGCATTCTGTGCATTCTTATAGCACGTAGCATTCTGCCTTGCAGATCTACATTAACTACTATAACTAATATCTTCTGCATCTGGATTCAGGGTTGTTTTTTTTTTTCCCCTTTATTTCTCTTTTTTTTTTTTCCTAAAGTGGGATAAGTACATGCAATACAGAGTTTTGTAATTTCTTTTTTTGAGTGTATGAGCATCTCAACCACACATATACAAATATCTTGCTAGTTATCTGTGAGAAGACAAGATAGTAGGAAATTAGTCAGGCTTGAGAGAGTTTTATCTTGTAGTTCTGCATTAGCTCTCAAAATTTACCCCTGGAGTGGAAGTCCTAAATTCTTTGGTGAGTGATAATTTTGGTCATAATCTTAATCCAGAAGTTTTTAACTGGAAAAGAAATGGGTCCGTATCAAATTTTAGTGAGTTGAAATGAAAGGATTGGAAAATCATCTTTTCAGCTGAATTCTTCCTATTTTATGATTCCAGATGCAAACAGTAAAGTTACTGAAGAGAGGTATCATTCCTCAGGATTTTTTAACTTAAAGTTAAAACTCTTTAAGGGTTAATGAGTCTGAGTAGATCTGATAGATTAAAAGGCATACCAGTACGTTTATTACATTCAGTCTTTTCTTGAGAGATAAGAAAAGAGAAGAAAACATCTTCCCCAAGAGGAGGGTTTGAAAAATATATTTTTTCCGTATAATTTATTCTTTTCATAATTAACTGTTCTTGGATGATTACCTGATACAGAGGCTAGTTTTGCCAGATGATTGAATACCCATATATCAGGTGACTAAATTGAGCATCCTCCACTCTTTATAGTGTCAGAGAAGGTTAAGAACTAGTCTTTCTGGCCTAGGGTAAACACTAATTGGCATCATATTTTACTGGAAGGGCTTGGCCTTAGTCACAGTGGAAGGATGCATCTTTGTAATCAGTAGTTGCAGCTGTCCTTACTTGGTAAGTCACAGCACTCTCCAGGCAATCTTCTTTCCATCCTGTAAGGCTGTTCTTTTACTCAGGAGATATTAAAACAGGCTGTCAGTAACTAGAAGATGTGTATTTCCTCAGCTTGTGGAAAAAGATATGCCCCTAAGCTTGGGTAATGAGAATGGATGCAAACCCAATATGGAATTTTTCAGTTGTTTAGAACTGGGGAACTGGCATGATCAAGGGGAAAAAGGGATATGAATTCAGGTGAATAAGTATATAGCACGAGAAATAACACAAAAGGAAAAAAAAAAATACTTCTAAATTGCAGAAAAGAGTTCATGTAATTATGAACTTTCTGTGCACATATCTTTACATTTGCTGGGAAAAGAGAAATGTGATATAGAAATCAACATTTTTCTCAAATTGATAAGAATTTTGTTTATATTGATAAGGCTTTTTAAGCTTAGCTAAATGGTCTCTCTAACCTCACAAAGCCCTTGATATGTGCACACAAGTCATGTTGGCAGTTGGTGCCAGTGAACAGACTCAGCCCAGGTGAGTACATAGTTTTCCAAGTATGCACATAGAATTGTAGTCATATCTCTGAACCGTAATTGCCTCATAGAAAATAAACAGTTATATAATCTTCCCCATTGTCAGGATAATACAAATCAAGAAGATCTTTGATAAGGTCTCACTTTTAATGTAATAAGACTTAAGTCCCTCTGAGTCTTTGACTTGATTTGAGGGATAGAGGCAACTAAATTATATTGCTTGAGAAACAAAATTGAAAGGTCTTCTAGGACATCTGTCAGGGTCAGGATTTGAACATCTTTGAGAGCAAGATGTAAAAAATTTCTGTTACAAGGGCAGGCTTGTGCTACTTGGTGCTGCCTGTACTCTGAGAAATGCTGAGCACCCACTGACATTCCGAATTTTGGGAATTGTTGCTGAGGTTTAGCCTCCAGCAGAGTTTTTCTTGGGGAAGCCATACTTGAGCTCTGGGAGGTGGTGGAATCATCATCCCTGGAGACGTTCAGGAACTGTGTAGATGTGGCACTTAGGGACATGGTTTAGTGGGCAGTATTGGTGGTAAGTGGATTGTTAGACTAGATGATCTTGGAGGTCTTGTCCAACCGTAGTGATTCCATGATTCTTCTGCTAGTGAGTAGAGAGTGTGTAAAGCTGTATACATTTCTTCAGTATTCATCTGAAGAAGTATTTACTCTTATCCCAGACAGTTAAGACATGGGAAAGGTTGCATTATAGATGTGATACAAAGAAAGCCATAATCCATGCCTAAGTATTGTGAAAGCTCTTCTCATTCACCCAGACCAAATAATGAACACTTCATATTGTTTAATCCACTTTGTATCAGTTACCATTTGCAAGCCTTCAGAACTGGTTAGGCCTCTTTTCCACCTCTATGAAAGACAAAGCGATTGTCTTAAAAATCTGAAGGTTTAAAATAAACATATTGCTTTTGGGATGACCATTTGCTTTCAGTAAGCAGTGAGGGGAAAGTCTCCAACTCCAAACTTGAACATTGCCTTTTGGTGTGCAAAGCCCAGCTCTCTTGGGCTTTAGGGCTCCAGTCCCCAGTGCTGTGGTGCCAAGAGGCTCTGTCTTACTGCGTTCAACCATGTGCTGTGAGATCCTTCTGTCCATGGCTCCATGGCTGTGCTGCTTGGTCAGGTAGGAAGGGAATATTGGAGGCGACAGGTCCTGTGAGAGGAGATGAAGGCAGCAGGGAGTGGAGAGAATAGGGTGGGGAGCTCCCAAGCAAAGAACAGGTCCTCATTTAGTACACAAAAATGAAATGCAGAGAAAGATTAAGAACAAAAGGAACAAAACAAAGTGTACTTTGCCTGCATACCTTCTTGTGAAGGTTAATGCCATAGTGGCTGAGAGTTTTTATCAGATCTCTGGTAGGCAGGATACTGTAGAAATTATTGTTCTAAACATTATGAGCTTGTTATGGCTGTGGCCTTTGGAGAACTTATAATGTGGCTGCAGTTCAAATAAGGGCATTAATGTAGAATTCTTAAAAGATGGTTAACGCTGTGCAGAGGGCCTAAGTTTCAAATGCAGAACCAGGTAGCTATTGCTGCTGTGACTGCAAAAATGAATTTTGGGATGAGCTATCCTGCAGGTACTATCTTGCTTTGAGAGTTCCTTTCAAAGATTAACTTCCTGTTATAACCAGAGATCAGCTTGTATCTTTGCAGTCATTAAATGCACATATTTAGGCACAGGGGTATTCAAGCCTGACTTCAAAAGATGACGTAACTTTTAAAAATGGAATCGGAAGTCCAGTAGACTATTTAGAAAATAGAAAGAAAGGGGAAAAAAAAAGGACTTTACTTGTTAGAGATGCTACAGCCAACTAACTTCTGTAAAATAGCACATGTATACCTTTATAATCATATATATCTTTCAGTATGTGCTTTCTAGTGATTTCCCTCTGCCTTTTAGTTTGCTATTTGGAAATGCTGTGAAATTCTGTGAATCTTCTTATGAGATGATGTTACTTTCCCTGTAGGCACCTGTGACATGTGCGCTATTTCCAGTTACTGCCTTTCAGTGGCTGTCAGCAGGCAGCTGGCCACAGAATCTATCTTTAGCAAATGTGAATAACTGGAGAAATTTTGCTTGAAAGACTGATGGACCTGCCTCATTTGCTAAGAACAATAACGGTGTTTCTCCCCCACCCAGTCCATCTAGCCTGGAGCTCCCTCACATTAATAAATGATGAGATCAACCTCTTTCACCTTTCTGTCTTTTTCCAACTACAGGTATGAAGCTTGGAAAGTGAGGCATGAGTAATACTTGCTGTAATTCACTTTAAGAGTTAGAGAAGAGCAGAGAAGGGAAACTGTCTTCCTGTTAATGCGTGTAAAAGCTAAGAGTTAAACATAGCAAAGTACTGATTAGCCAAATATTATTACATTAAGCTTTCTTTTCTAAAAGGAAAGTATCAGAAACCCAGCTGTTCATTTGCATTTAAGATGTTTGGAAGTTAAAACTGTAATGAAATATTTAATCTGAGAACTACATTGAGGAGTTGTTTTTTCAGTACAAGAATGGAAACTGGGAGCAAGCTTGACCTTGCTTCCAAAATGGGTGATATCAATTATTTCAGCAAAGTTGCTGACAGTTTGTGATGCTGTGCTCAGCTAAGCCCAGACTAACAGGTCTGTTTTAGGAGGTCTTTATGAGTTTAGGAAATGCTGGGAGAAGACCAAATGAATCCTTGCAGACTTTTATAATGATTTTACTGTTTTGTTATTCACTTGGAAATTATCAGTTTCTTGTTAATTCACTGCCGAGTCTTACTTGAGTCCTTTTAGATTTGCTGTAGTTAGGTGCACAATCTCTCTTTCCCTGTAAGGCAATGGTGTACCCAACATCTGTGAGACATTTTTGTCGTCTTGTTTTAAAGGACATGAAAACTCCGCATTTATTTTTCATGCATCTTCCTACAGTCTCTCTAGTATTCAAGTGAATAAAAGGAAATTAAGCTTTTTTCTTTTTTAAATAGTGAGTTTAAATCTGATTTTACCAGATGTGATGCAGGTGTGAAAATGGACATCTCTGTAGGATGCCGTTGCCTCAAAACATTTGTTGTATTGAAAGTATCTTCTGAGAAATGTCAAATTAAACAGAATCATAAAGGTTGGAAAAGACCTATGGAAATCATCTAGTTCCACCCCACTGCTACAGCAGGTTTCCTTTGTGGGTCATAAAGAGGCCCTACACCAGGTGAAAATATGGTTCACTACAAGAGTTTGGAGGTGGACTTAAAGTTCTTGGGCTTTGGACTAATGCTTTAACAACAAGGGTGCTAAATCTTTTGTTTTGAATACCTGTATTAGTAATAAAATCTTTGCTTCTTAAGATATGTACTACCATCATGGCAATGCATTTATGGGACTTTAAATCATCTTAAATCAACTGAAATGGAGTATGAAGGTTTTTCTGTTTATTAGACCTAGTGGGCATCCAGCTTTATAGAAATAAAAGAAATTTATATGAATAATTAATCTATACAAGCTGAAGTTTCAGAACTCTATTTCAGTTGTGTTTTTAAGCTGCTTTTAGAAAAACAAACATTTTACTTCTGTGCTGATTTTTACGTTGATGCTCCTGTTTCAAACAATGCTCCCTTATTTACAAATGTAAACATTATTTTTCTCTAGTGAGTTAATTTGTCACATCCTAGTTATAAACATTCAAAACCAGGCTTGCTAGCATTTTCACTTCATATGAAGAAGGTTAATTATGTACTAGACTGTGGATCTCAAGTACATCAGCAAGCTAAGTAGCTGGTGACTGCTGCAATCAGTTAACTGCAAGGAAATGAAACAGGACTTATTTACATTTAGAGTGATGCCTGAGTTCTTAATCACCTCAAAGCATTTAAAAATTAACTTTACTACCAACAGCTCAAGAGGCATAATGAACCCCAGGAGGGAGTTTTCTTCTCTTTCATTTTCATTGAAGCTGTCTATTCATTTACATCAGACTACACTCAGTCTGTTTGCTTGCTAAAGCCTCAAAAGTTTCCTTATTTCATTTTCTTAAATAACTTGTGGTTCATTTGTTATACTTCATCATAAATTAGTATTAAAACTGTGCAAAAACTCTTGGTAACTACTGAAGTACAAGCAGTCACAAGTCCTATAAGGATGAATAAAAGCAAACATCATTGTTATGTTGTAGGTGCATATTATCTATGTATAAAAAAGGCAACAAAATGCCTTTAATTGTCATCTTCGTGCTTTCCTATGCTTTTGCACCCACAGGAGCACCTTTTATGATTTTATATGTGGACACACTGACACTCAAGAAAGAGGGCTACAGTATAATCAAATAAGCAGCTAACAGCCTGACCAGTAATGGTATTTGACAATTGGCAATTTGGAAGATGGAAGCAAGTTTCAGTATAGAAACTATCACAAATTCTCCAGGCTTTCCACCACAGCTTTGTTTTATCTTGACTTTTATTTGCCCTGAATCCCCTAATAGGAGCAATCCTTTCATAAAATACTCAGCCAACCCATTATTTCTATATACTTTTTTTTTTTTTTTTTGCATTGCTACAAACATGAAGCATTAACACCTCCAAAAGTGGTCTGTTCCCTTGGGAAAGGTCTCAGCTATGAGGAGGAAAAAAAAAATCTCACCTTTGGAAGTTTCCTGTTAAGGTTTGAACTGTTTTCCTGGGTTATTTACAGCTGAAGTGAAGGTGATATTTTGAGAGACAACAGTAATGAGTGGTAACTCAGCAATCCAGCAAAACTTAATAGGGGTGAAACCTAGTAGCAGAAGTTTTTTTTTTCTTTCTATCAACCTCTTAGTGGGCAAATTGAATGTAGGTGTTTATACATCTATTAAGATAAACAGAAGTGTTATAGTATAGTTTATTTCAACTCTTTTTAATATAAGAGCGTGAGAGTTACAGTAAATAGTAGATATCTGGTTACAGTAGATATATATGTGTTTATTTAATAAAGCTATATGCATGGCTCTTTTAACATGCAGGCTTTGTTCCTTCAATTAAATATTAGTTATAGGTCTAATAAACTTATAAATTACTCTGTTGTGACAGCTTTTGTCACAAGTATTTTTGCAAAGGTATTAGAGTATGCCGCTGTGCATCTCAGTTCTCTAATTATTTATTTAGGCCTCTTATGGAATGGTGTCATCAAACTGAAATAATAGAATCATTAAGGTGGGAAAAGACCACTAAGGTCATCTAGTTCACCTACCAACTCGTTCTTCTAACATGCCACTAACCCATGTCTCTCAGTGCTGTCTTTACCCTTTTCTTGAGCACTTCCAGGTATGATGACTCCACCACCTGCCTGGGCAGCCTGTGCCAACCACTCTTTCAGAGAAGAGATGTTTTCTATTATCCAGCCTGAACCTACATGTTGCAACTTGAGGCCATTACCTCTCATCCTATCACTGTTACCTGGGAGAAGAGGCCGACACCCACCTCACTACACCCTCCATTCACAGTGGTAGAGGGTGATGAGGTCTTTTTTGAGACTCCTGTTTAGCACTTGCACAGCCTGAGCTGGGCACAAGAGCAAACAAAAGATAAGATAGGATCCATTTTGTTTCTAATGACTGTGTCACCTTAATACACATCAGACTGTGGACACAGCAGAGGAACAAATGTGTAGTTGCATTTAAGTGGAAATACGACTTTTCTAGGTAACGTAGACATTAGCATTACAATTGTAAGAAAAGACTATGTTTAAGAAACAACCAACATTCAGGCTTGTGAGTCCTTTTTTTTTTTTTTTTTTCCTTAATCTGCTATAATGGTAAACATTCCTCTAACAAAATTTCTTTATCGTTTCACTGAGGTGATAAATATTCTGATAGAGAGATGGATGGATTTTTCTGTGTGCTGTCCTGGGCAGAGGACTGCTGGGAGTTGTCACCCGTGGGAGGCTGGTACAACATCTGCCCAACATTCTGGTGATGCTTGAGGGAATGCTTCCTTTTCTTAGCCTGAAGTTACATAGAAAATATTACCCTTTATCTGGGTAGAAAATTGAATATGACCTGATGAGATTATGGTCTAGTATTACTTCAGCTCTCTGTTTTGTAGAACACAGAAGTTTCTTATAATGGCTTAAAACTAAGGGATACGATTGCGTGTAAGACCACTTTAACTTATTCAATCTGCAAAATGATTCTTACGCAACTTCCTCAGGATGGACCATGTTGTCTATTGTGTTTGATGTTCTCCTTCAAAATTAATAGGTCATTTCCTCCTTATGTGTTGAATAGTCCTAAACTTCAGGGTTTCTTTAAATAATTTATTTTGATGCACTTTGCTGGAGATGGCTCTGCAGCAAATATCACAGGGCTGACAGCATGACCAGGCTGCCATCTGCATTCAGTGCTGTGTGGGTAGCGCACTTCCCCCTATCTCCCAATGAGCACTGTGCACCTCTGCTAATGGTTGCTGAATTAAAGCTCTGTGGAGACATTCTGGATTTTCATATTCTTCAACTGTTTGTTTTTATCACTTCTTCACTTCAAAATGAAATGCTTTTTTTTTTTTTTTTTTTTTTTTTTTTCCCCCTTAATGGAAATATAGCTGTTTCTGGAGTTTATATCAGTTCTTCTCTATAATTCTTCTCATTTATATTTTCTTCCATGTTTATTTACTGAGTGAGAGAAACAGGAGCTCTCTCTGTCAGGTCAGCCAAACACCAAACATTTACTCTGTGAGTGGTTTTGATACAAAATAATATAATTTAAAAGATTTTACTGGTGTAATAATTTCACAGACGTTAGTTTTTCTGGCTGATATCACTTGTAGCCCATGGAGCCTGAATCCCTTATGATTTACTTTCAAATGACTCCTGATATAAATGTCTTCAGGACTCTTGTCAAGGAGTATAGGACTACCTTATGGTCCTTTATTTCAGCCAAAAACTTGTAATGTAGATCGATTATTTTGACTGGTTGTGACATTGCTTTAGAAGGATTTGTAATATACGATAAAACACGATACAATACTTATTCAAAGCACAAACTTCTGTGGTAAACTTTTATTTCTAAATATATCCTTTCATTTATATATAGATATTAGTTTTCTTTGACTAGCAATAGAAATTTTGTGGCTGTGTTAGCAAAATTGTCCCTTGCCACATGTTCTACTTATCTGAGGATACTGCTGTGGACAAAGTTTAGTGTGGTATATCATCTAAGATATGCTAAGCATATCTTAGACTAAGCAATACTTAAAATCCACAATTTTTATTTTCCTGACTTTTTTTTTTTAACCTGATCTCAAAAAATGAGAGAATTCAAGGTAAATCTCCAGTTGAGAGAGTTAATATCTGTATTGTATAATACAAAAGCAGCTGGAATTACTCTTGGGGGATTGAGCAGGAGTTTGAAATGAAGAAGTACTGAAAACATTCATAAGTAGGGAAATTGCTCTCAGTTGTTCATTTTCTATTAGCCCCTGACCTTTCCCCAAATTTTTTTATTTGGAATGTGTTCAAGTGGTATACTCTTGTATAAAATTAATGTCAGATAACAAATTGCTAGGAATGAATTATCAGTGTGCTAATGGAATTGTTCAGATCCAGGTGCTCCTCAGGCACTGTCAACAGAAACTGAGTTGAAACTCTTAATTTGAGTGTTCTCTGCTAATGCAGATTTAGTGTCCTTCTTTACATTGTTTGTACTGAAAAAGGTAGAAGAAGGCTGCTCGGCAGCTGAATCCTTTGGGAATCCCTGCTAAAATGAAATGTATATTGCATAAGGCCATCCCAGGGAGCAACATTTTAAGTAAATGTACATTTTAAATGAGTAAGCAATTGTCTACTGGGAGACTGTATAGAGAGATTTATTTTTTGGTTGTATATGTTCTTCTCTGAGTGTGGGGAATTACATGCACAATCTGCACATGGTGACTAGAACAGGATGGTTAATCATTAATGCTCCTCTAAACATGGCCTTGCAAGCTAAATTAATAAACCCTATAGAAGGCATATTCTTTGCATAAGGCAACGTCAAAGCTTTGCACTACCAGAGACTATTGAGATGTAGAAAATGCAATATATCTGTTTGGGTTTTCCTGGAGAGTACATTTTAAAATGAGTTATCTACAGTTACCTGGAGGCAAGAGTGTATTTGGAATATTTTGGTATATTAATATGCATTTGTGTGACATAATTCTTATAGTCAACATCCAGCTGGTGTAGGTTAGTTTGTTTAAGGTTTGTCAGAGATAGGAAAAATGGATTTGGTTAATCTCTTGTGACATTAAATATCTGTGTGATAGGGGTGTCTACAACCAAGCTAGCCTTCATTTATAGTCAGCAGAAGATACTTTGGGAATGTATTTGAGTGGTTTATTTTAGTTCTTTGCTTAGAAAGAACTCCAATGAGACATTTAAGTCTCTGAACTCTGTGGTCTACTTTGTGTACAAAGTGTAGGGTATCTCGTTCAGACCTACATGTCTGTCTCCAGATGCAGTGATGGAAATCCAAATAATGCTGACTAGCAAGCTATTTGTTTGTCCTTTGTAATGACATTCTTCAATTGTATCTTTAATATTAATGATTTGATAGTTTGATATATTTAAGTAGGAGGATTGGACTTGAGTGATAAAGGAAGAAATTGTGTTGAGTTATTCAATGCTTTTCTCCTTATTCACTTCTATAGTTCAATAGAGCTATAAATAAAGGCATTTATATATGTCTGTATATGTGTATTTGGAAAAAAATATTTGGGAGAGGGTGTACAGAGTAATTTCTTTGTTGCTCTTTTACACTCCAAGTCAAATTTGCTGTGTGATACCTTTTCTGAATGGATTGCATCAGTCAAAAAGAATAGGTTGCAAAATACACCGAAGAGCAGAAATAAAGTGAAAAGATCACCTTCACATCCGGACCCTTTATCCTTTTAAATCCTCTTGTATTTTCAGGGAAACTCAGATCTTACCTGCTTTGTAGGCACGTAAAAATTAACAGCATTAGAAGAGAAAGTAGAGGATGACTGTACACATTTTAATGCACACTGCAGAGCACGTCCTGTACTCCTTAGTACATTTAAAATTGATCAGCAAGTCACAGTGTGGGGCAGTTTGATTCTGTGTTAAAAAGAATAAGCAGTTGTACCTCTTCTGCACATGTAAATGGACTCTATAATTAAGGCACATATATTTTCAGATGTATTAATTCTCTTGGTCTTGCAGTGCTCTGGAGTAGACAAATATATTACTTGAGAATTAGATGCTATCAAGAGAGAGCCTGGAAGGGGCAGGGATTAGTCCACCTTTCAAATGGGAAGAGCTGTGAGGAGGGTTTCCTCATGTGCCAGGAGCTTGCTATGTGCTGCACCACTGCCTTCTCTGTGAGGGTGTGGTGCAGCCTATCCTCCTGCAGTTCAGTGAAGGACAAAAGGGGGAATTAGAGGAAAAAGTTGTGGAAAAGATAAAGGTTTTGCAGTATCTTGATCTTACAAGTTTTTCTTAGTCTATGCCCTGTACTTTTTACACGGCTTCTGTCAATATCTGAAATAACATCACTATCAAGGATAGAATTAATCCCAAGTGCAACAAATCAGTATAATACTAGAATATTCGGTGAAAAACTAGGCATCATCTTTATTTTAGGGAGTCAGTATTCACAGTATATGTAAATGCAAAAAATGTCATTGCATGCAGAATTGCTAGAATTCAGCCTCGCTGTTCAGTGTGAGGCTGGACAGGCCATTCTGCTTTGAGCATGCATGCTTGTCATAGAAACTGCAGTGCAAGAAGATGACCCGTAATTCTGGACTGGGCACAAGGAGCAATATAAACTTTCTAAGTGAATGATTCTTATTTTCCTGATGCTTTATTTCTTTTCCATTTGCCCCTCTCATCTTCAAATTTTTACTTTGTAATATTACAGCTGCTGCTTAGGTGGACATGGGATGAAGGTAAAGAAAAAAGTCATTCTTGTTTATACCCTGCAATCTGATTTTACAGCATTTTCTAATATTTGTGGTTGTTGTGATTGGTGCTCTTGTATAATAGTGTAATAGGTAGATGTGAGGGGTAGCTGTAGGTAAGCATTGATACAGTAATTCTGACTACTATGTGTAGTATAAAATTCATATTAGATTTGATGGATACAATGCATCTTCATTATTTTCAGAATCTATTTCATTTTTTCTCTCATATGGGAACTAACTAAATTTAGCATTTTTGACAGTAAGAAACCCAAGTAGGTCATCAGATGATAGATCTCCTTCGCTTGTAATGTCTTTTATTTCTTAGCAACATGGCAATAACATGAGACCATGACAGCCTTTCTAAAGTGTGTGCTTTAGTGAACAAAAGAAGAGTATAAAATTTCTGATCAACGCTCTAAGGGATTGTTACATTGATGGTGTATTACAAATGATAGACTACGTTGTAACCTAACAAAGGCATGTCTGCTCACTTCCAGCTGATGGTGCCAAACAAAACTCAGTGGCAGTATTTTGAATTGTTAATTGTGCTGCTCTGTGCTGAAATCCTTGACCTAAATATTTATGAGGGGGTCGGTTCTACAGTGCACTACACTGGTGCCCTGCAATCTGGCCATGTAACAAAGTGTAAATGTGATTATTCACATGCTCCCGGAGACAATGGCAGTGCCGGGGAGTGGAAGTATCAGCCCTGCATCCTGGGGCTTGTCTCACTCATTTTCTGTGTTTCATTTACTCTCTGCAGATCAAACATTCCCTAAAGTGTGGTAGAAGACAGGAAGAATGACACTTGCTAATTTGAATTTCAGAACACACCTAAACCGCATTCTGATCTCCAGGTAAGTGTCTGTGAGCCACTTGGCTTTGACACTTGTTAAATCTTAATCACATATCTTTTTGGTGCCAAGCTCCTGTAGGCAGACCAAAGAGCAGTGTGTGCATGTGTTTGTGGGGGAGGGAATACTTTGTTTGTAGAAGAAGTGAAGTGAAAACAACATCACTCTGGAAAATATGAGATCAGCTCATGAAAAAGGAGGAAAGATTGATTGACCACTGAAAACCTTAAACTACAGGCGTCCTGACGTAGTTGCTCTACATGGGGACTCAAGAAGGAAACATCTGGGAACATGTAATTTACTAATTTAGATCAGGCATTATTTTTATGTATTCATTTTCTTCCTCCTCCCCCCTGACTGCTTTTAAAAAATACCCTTAGGCATGTCATTGGCTCTATCAAAGTCCTTTCTGAAGCAGTAACAGTCAACTGTAAAGGGGAAGGAAAACAAATAGCATATTCCAAATGTCAGTCATAACTAAACAATTTGTCTCTGAAGATCTAGGTATCTGAACTGGTTTGGAATGTGTTATCCATGTGGTGAAACATGATACTGACCACATAATGGGTGTATATACTGATCAGTGGCTCTTCTGCTTTAGATGCCTCATCATAATTCTGTGCACAAAGACTACACAATATTTCCTGTGCTATCACCTGCACTTAAAAATGAGTTCATTTAAATTAGGACTGGGCTCCTTCTTTTGGAGGTATTTGAGTCAGTGATGTTTGTCAACCTGAGCATTTCTGGGTTTTTTTGTATGTGGTCTTGCTCAAATACTGTATATGCCAAAAGAGATACATGGAGATAATCGTCTATGTGGGAGCTAATGCTAGCTTATTTCACTTTCTGTTTTAAATACCAGAATGAGACACAGTCTGGTACAACAAAATTTAGGAGCCTGAGTTCCTCATAGAGTCAGTGGAATGTCAGAGCACCTCTGAAGGGTGACTTGTGTGAACTGCCACCTGGCGTGGTATGAATATGTCCCATTGTGTTTGCCTGCAGCCTAAATAAGTCCAACAAATAGCACATCTATCAGTGTAGCGTGTTCACTAGTAGCAGTGTCAGATGGCATGTTTAATGTTCATGCGAGTATGGCTTAATGCATGAAATGGAAGGAATTCCCAGGCTTGCTGGCACAGATACTGCACAGGAGCTGAGGCAGATTTACAGTTAGCACTATGCATGCAATTGATGAAGGTTGAAGCTCAGCAGAGTAGTGATGTGTGATCCCTTAAACATACGTTTCGCTGAATAATTAAATGCACTAGTCCTTCTGCATCCCAGTAAGCCTTTGGAACAGGATGATCTTGGATGATCTTAGGGACATGGTGTAGTGGACACGATGGCAATAGGTTGACAGTTGAACTTTATGATCTTAATGATCCTTTCCAACTTTAACAATTGTATGATTGTCTGACTCTATGAGCTCTTAATAGTCTTGAATTGTGTGAAATACTGTTAGTGAGTACAGCAACCTTGTCTAACTTCAAAAGTAGATCAAGATGTGCACAAAAGAGGATAGTTTGTTCTTCACAGAATCACGGAATGGCCCGTGTTGGAAGGGACCTCGAGGATCTCCTCGTGAATCTCCAACACTCCTGCCACATGCAGGGCCACCAACCTCCACATTCAATACTAGACCAGGCTGCACAGGGCCCCATCCAATCTGGCCTTGAACACCTCCAGGGACAGGGCATCCACAACCTCTCTGGGCAGCCTGTTCCAGCACCTCACCACTCTCTCTGTAAAGAATTTCCCCCTGACATCCAACCTAAATCTCCCCTCCCTCAACTTAAAACCGTTTCCCCTTGTCCTGCAGTTATCAACCCTTTCAAAGAGTTGATTCCCCTCCTGTCTGTAGGCTCCCTTTAGGTACTGAAAGGCTGCAGTGAGGTCACCCCGCAGCCTTCTTTTCTCCAGGCTGAACAAGCCCAGCTCCCTCAGCCTGTCCTCATGGGGGAGGTGCTCCAGTCCCCTGACCATCTTCATGGCTCTCCTCTGGACCCTCTCCAACAGTTCCCTGTCTTTCTTGTACCGGGCAGTACAGCAAAATGTGAGATATCAGAGAAACCGTATAGGGAGCATTGAAAGTGTTTGCATGTGGAGGCTGTGAAGCTGTTGTACCTGATCATCTCTAGGATGGAGAACCACATCTGTGGGATCTGCCATGTGAGAATGAATTAGAGTGGTGGTTGCTGGCAAAAGGAGGTGGTGGCAGCAGCTCAAACAGGAGATGGAGCGTATATCTGAACCACACTGAGGAGGTGGTTTGCTAAAGAGTACAGTTTGGGCTGTTTTTCTATAAGGTCAGCACTAGGACTTCTTGGTTTCCATGTTACTGGTCTCTGGCTTCCCTGACACAGCATTGCTTTAGCAGCAGGGAGGAGTGGGGGCAGCTCTGTCAGCAGGGCAATCCAGGAGTTGTGCTTGCTGCCAATTACTCTGACAGCTTTCAGGAAGGGCTTGTTTACCAGAAGAGTTTTCTTCAGCAATTTCCCACTTCAGAACAGAGCGTGATGCTTTTCACATGTGTGCTGTGCGCTATTTATAGCTGAGCAGCAAGAAACAGGCTCCTAGCAGAACTGGCACAGTTATTTGATGCAATATAGAATTTCTCCCCAAACTTAAACTTAACAAACACAATCTATGATATACATTTTTAATGTGATTAATCATGATGATTAATTCATATGATCTCTTAGCATGTTAAGAAAATACAGAAATGTTGCTTGACAGATGTAATCATGGACAGGGGAAGTACCCTCCTGAATTATTGTTTTACATACTGTGGACACTTTGTTCTGCTTCTTTTTGTTCAGTGAAGGTCCCAGAGATTACTCTGTCTTCATAAGAGCACTGGGTAGAGATAAATTGAGGTCAGGAGGTTCTGGAAATGAGACTGTCACCTGCAGAGTGCAATGGTGTATTTTTATAATAGCATCCAATGTGCATTCTTAATGTTTTTGAAGAGGCAGTTTGTCAGCTATTTTTCAATCTGTAAATGTATACATAGCATTGTCTCAGTGCAAAAACTGTGTCTTATGAAACCTATGGTGTAAAAGTTGCTTGTTGCTGGAGAAATGCTGCACTTGGGAAACAAGTTGGCAACGGATGGTATGGAACTACTTGAATGGAACTTGGAAAAAATGTAATACTTCCTCTGCATCCTACTGCAAATGTGTTCTGTGTCCAAATAAGGAAGAATACAGGATGGTCCTCAGGTCCATAGAGCCTCAATCATGCAATATTGTAATCCACACATCAAAACAGAGTCCAGGATAGTAGGAAGCCAGGTTAGAACTTCCCCTTCCTCCTTCCCACCTACCTTTCTTTCTCCTCTATGGTACACAGTGTCTGTAACTCCAGTGGGGCAGCAGTGGTTATTTTGAGAAGTAGTATGCAAGGAAATAGACAAATAGAGACATAGTGTCTTCCTTGAAACAGGCCACAATTCAAGCTGCAGCTTTATCCTGAAAAATCTTAATCTTAATGCACTTATTTATGCAGGGTGTTGTAACGCTGGGTTGCAAATGGGATGACTGAGATAATTGGCAGGATGGCTGAACCTCGAATCCCTGTGCCTTTACAGTACTGTCAAGGATAAATGACTTGATTGTCCACGCTCCCAGATCTTGTAGCATTCTCTGAAGTGCTCTGGAAACCCTCTGCATCAGGAAATAATGTTCCTGAGCACATTTCCCATGTTTGCCCTGCAGTCACAAGGGCTGTTTGACTCTGCTCTGGGGACCATCATGGTGTGCCTGGGTCTGCACTCACTGTCAGGTGTGCAGGTGCGTGATGGAGGGCCTGTTATTGGTGCCATTTCCACAGTTTATCTAGCAAGGAGTCCCCATGCCAAGGAACATCCCCATACTAAATCATTCTTCCTCCACAGAAGGATATTTGCATGTTCAGATGCTGTCAGCATCTGGGAACCAGACTGATAACCACAGGGCCTGCATTTGGCCATGACCCTGGTCTCTTCTCCTCTTCCACAGCCTTTTACAACAAGACCTGGTGTGTTATGAAGGCTTGTATGATGAGGCTTACTGAACATTCATGATATGGATAAAAAAGAGAAGGCTCAGGTTGCTGCTTGTGCACTCTCCCAGGAGGTACAGCCTGGCTATGCTGGGAGAGACCTAAAAGCATTCAGCATAGAGGCACACAGGATATTCTGGAAATTCCCAGGAGCTTTCTGTCTGAGCAGTGGAGATACTCCCTCTCCCACATCACAATTCTATTTTTATTTCAATAGCAGAATACAGAATTCAAACTAAACCCAGCTCTAGATGTTCTTTTTTCCATTTTTAAAATATATCAGACTAAACTTTCCAGGGCTGAACAAGGCACGTGGAATGTGAAACCAAGGCTGAGTTTTCCACGTGGAGTGAGGATCTAGTTAGAAAAAAGAATGTATTATGTATAGTAGGAAATGGGTACTTGACAAAAGAGGTGTGGTGTGTGTATTTCTAGAGGCTTCAGACTGAAAGCTGAGCAGGTTGGTTTTGCGGTCAAGTCAGGGTGTGTTTCAATAGTAAGGCTCCAGGTGTGCATTTCTGGGGCGGAGAGCACATATTTCTCAAATCCATTTTCCTACTTGAAATAAACCTGCATTTACAGCTTGACGGTCTGCCATACACACCTTGCATACAGCAGGATGATGTATGTGGGATTTGAATGGGATATTATCAATGAATGCATAGAGACAAATTATAAGAGATTATGTTGTAGGCAAGGAAATGGCCCTCAGGAGGGCAAGGAAGACAAGACAGCCCAGGAGCAGCCTAACAAAGTCACAGAGCCAGAGATGGCTCCAGAGCCTCAACACAATTTTTCTTGGACCCTGTCATCATAGCTGTGTTGGCATGCGGTCCAGTAGCTGGTGATGGGGAAGAATAATCAGAGCAGCAGTAGGTTGAAGTTTTGTAGTGCTCACCATGAGGTTTCTGTTTCCTATCACAAAGTATGTTTATTTGTTTTTAAAAATAACTTTATAACCTCTCTCAAATACTATTTTTAGTGACGCTGATTTTGGAGAAATCCTGTCAAGGAAGTAAAGCAACTTTTAAAAATATTCTTTTCTTATTGTGCTAGATGTTACGAAGAGAAAATGAATCCCTAATCACTTAGAAGAGGTGTATATGCATAGATTTGTTCAAAGGTAAGTGTAATATTGTGACATCTTTTTCAAGCATAAATTTATGAATGTGAGTGAAATTGTGTTGAATGACTTGTGAAGACTTGAGTACACAGGAACAGGTAAAATATCAGCTGCTTTTAACAATAGGTATGCTTTGTTACTCCCCAGTGTCTGCAAGATTGGGAAAGACATTTTAAGAAAGCAAAGGAGTTTCTGTCCAAGTTCTGGGTAAACTCAGCACCTTGCCTTTCACCTGCTCATGGATTTCAGCCTCCTGATTGCAGTGTGTAGAATTTCTATTGGCCTTGTAATACTTCTCCACAAGATGGAAAAGTCTAACAGCACAGTTGTGTCATTAAGGTAATATTAAGACCTGACAATGGAGAATATCACTGATTTAATCAACTAATGTTGTTATAACATTAGAATAAGAAGTTATAAACCCTTGAATGCTATAACAAAGCAGGGAACATATGTTGCTAGCTAGGCTAGTGAGGCCAGGGACCACTTTGTGTCTTAATGACCCAAGATCTAATTTTCATTATTTCACTTTTCTGAGAACCTTAGGAATGTATTGCACCCAGATTGCTTAAAGGATTTACCTTCTTATGGTATGCTGATACATAAATTAATTCTACAGGTTTGTCCATAACTGTGATGGTGCAATGTAAATGTCATCAACAGCGTTATATAAATAATGACTCTGAAAAATTCAGAGTGGGAAAGAAAGGGAAAATAATTGCTATTCGTGAAATAATGGATGTGCCAGAAATAAGAGCTGCAAGACAGAGAAAAGTATTTTATTTTATTTTTTAATGTAAAGAAACAGAAAACTGTTGAGCATGCAGTAACCTGAGAAGCCAGTGCAATATGGACTACTCACAAAGGCACTCACGTTTTGTGGGTGTAATTAATAATTAAACTCTGATCTTTTATTTTGGAGCAATGAAATATCTGGGCAGAAAGTAAAAATCTTCTGTGAGAGATCTGTGAATAGAGTATGTAGCTTCAGTTTCCATTCCTCTCATGTATTCAGTAGCATACTGCCTAGCTGAATCCTTGCTTTTGGCAATCATTTTACTTTCAGTTTTCATGTTTGATTTACATTATAATGACCTTAACAGAGGTACATTTTTATCACCACATTCTAGGCAACTGAGCACGCATAAAAAGTTGTATAGTGGTTGATAATAATGTTTTCTGTGCAATTTTTATGAAATCTACTAATTCAAAAGTCTGTCCTAAAGCAGGATCAGTATAGAAGACACTGTTTAGTTGTTTAGCTAACCCCTTAAACTTTCTGACAAGCAGGAAAATCTCTGTGGGTCTGTTACTCGTTGTCTGGTTGTACTTAAACACAGAAATATTTCTCTCGCCTCTAACAAAATTCTTCCTTATTGCAATCTTTTCAGGGTTATGGGAGACAATTAATTACCTTCTTTCATAAAGAATATTTCTAGGTTTTACCAACTCCTAGTTTACTCCCTCCTGAATTAAGCAAGTTTAGGTCTCATGCTAGATCATCTTTTTTGGAAGTTCACTCTCATTTCAGTTCTTGGAACTTAGTCTAGATATTTGATATATTCCTTGACATACTGTAACCTGCAGCAGTTACATGGCTCCAGGTGGGGGAATACCAACTCTGAGTAGAGTTGAAGGAATGTTCTGTGTATTCAGCATACATCATACTTGCTTTCTTTAATTCAGCATTATTGCTCCTTATGCAGTTACACAGTTTTATTGTTTGCTTGTTATTCATTCTCACTCCAGATTCTTTTCTGCACTGCGCAAGTCTGGATAGTCATTCTCTAATTTCTGTTTCTGCAGATATTTTTTTCTTGTGCTTGAGCATGTGAATTCATATGCTTAACTCCCATTCATGAAAGTCATTTCAGATGTGTAGTCTATGCTACAAAGAGTTTGCAGCTTTTTTTTTTTCCAACTAACTGTCGTTTTCAAAAGCAAAAAGCATCTTAATTTGTCTATCAGTTCATTAATAAATGCCATGCAGACAAATTCTTGCAGAACCTGACCTGATGTATCTTGCTCATTTGAAAATGAGCAAGATTTTAAAACTATTCTTTGAATGAGGTTTCCAGTTCCAAGTAATCATCCAATTGCCTGAAATTTGTTTGTCTATTGGGATGTCCTTTGAGATGTCAAAAGCCCAAATCCACATGCATTACAGTATTTATTCTCCTCTATCCTTACATTTTGTTACATGCCATGGAGAGAAATAATTTTTTCCTAATGCAATTTATTTATGTAAAATTTATTTTGGCTCTTACCACATCCCAGTTATAGTCCAGATTCTTTCAAATAAATCTGTTCATTATTTATTCTGATACTTGTCTCAATGCTGAATTACATCGTGCCTAGCCAATATGAATGCTATTATAGAATCTATGTAGATTCTACCATTATTCCTTCTATTTCCAGTCTGATTTTCATCCTTCTATTTATGATTTTAACTTGATTGGCTATGACATTAAACTTTATCTTTTAAACAAAATTTGAAGGAAATAAAATATTCAATGATTTTGCAAGATAAAGTGGTAATACTGTACCCATGAAGCCCTAAGAGCATGATCAAGGAGAGGCTGTAGGACAAAGCAATCTGTTTTACTTGTCCAATGGATATTGCTGAGAAATAAAGACAGGAACTGGGCTTCTGATCCCAAAGCTTTATATATATTTTTTCATAAATAAGTCAGTCTTATAAAAGACTTATAAGAAACATTGCCACACATCTCACCTCAAATTGAACTTTAACTCACTTTCAATTAACTATATTTTCTTGTAGGTTATTACCCTGTTCATTTCTTTTCTTGTTAATTATGCTCTTGAAAGTGATTTCTCATGGTGCTTTATCTACTTTTCAGATTATATCATGGTTATGTGCCTGAGCTGAAAGGAGTTTCTTGTTTTTTTTTGTTTGTTTGTTTTCTTCTGTTTGTCCTATCATTTTTTAAATTTTCCTTTAATAATTTGGATTTATTTACATAGATCATTTACTTTTGTACGTGTCTTTCTTGAATATTAAGTCATGGAGGAATGCATGAACAGGCCTGACTAAAGTCCCCAAACACTTAATATCTTTCTTTCAGTTGGAGGTAGCTGGTTTGGTGCAGATGATTGTGGCAGGATGAGCTCCTCATCTGAAGCTGAGGATGAAATTTTCAAGAAGTGCGCGTGGTTAAAGAAAAAGAACCGAAGGAGAGCAAAGGAGACATGAGGACAGATATTCTGGAAGGAGAAGGAATGACTGATTAATTTGATTTTAATACATTTATCTTTGGTTCTCTGTAAAACAATACTGAAATAATAAAGTATTGCTAATTACCTGAAGTTGCCCTTAAGCAACTTATTGATTCACTGTTTTTCCTATGTAAGAAGTGAAGAAGGATGTAAAAAAGTGGCCTCAATATGCTAATTTAGTGGACTTTGAGGCAGATATCCAGATGAACCTGATTGCTCCTTTGCCTGTTTGTCTGTAGAATTATGAATTTAATGATCTTGTTAAAAAAAAAAGGTTTTATAGCAATGGATCATTTCACGGCTGTGTGACATGAAATTCTCTGTGTACAAATTAAAATGGGTTTGCTGAAAGCTCTCCTTAAGTACAGAATTATTGAGGACATCATAACTGAATGAAGAGAAACACGTGAAGAGTCACAGTATGTCTTGAGCAGCTGTCACGCTTCATTGCTGAAGTGGCTGTGTGTAAGAGCTGTATTTCAAAAATGCCACTTCATTACACGCTTGTTTTCCCAAGGATAACTGGACATGCAGGTACATGTCTAATGTCTACAGGGCTAATTTGAAACATCCCTTTCAATTTTATCAGGGCTAATTGTGGCGGTATTCTGAATACTTAAGCATGCTACTGGAACCTCAATAACCCCCAAAGTAGTTTGAAAAATGGTGTATCTATACATATGAATATGGAATTTTAAGTACATACACAAACATGTATCCTCTAAAATTTCTCTTAGAAGTAGCAAAATAAAATAGAAATAATAAAGCAAAGAGCAATCAAAATGCAAAATATTTATAAGGAGTTATGATTATGAATTTGTGGAAACGCTATCATTGCATTAGATTTCTTCTACTACCCTTCCACCCCTCCTTACTTTTAGAAGTGGAAGAGGAAAAAGGATTGTATATCTACCGGTTTGTGTATCTAGCTCTACACTTCTTTTTCCTTTTTCTCTTTGCAAATTTTACCTTAAATTACAGAATCATAGAATGGCCAGGGATGAATGGGACCTCAAGGATCGTGAATCTCCAACCCCCTGCCACACGCAGGGCCACCAACCTCCCCATTTAATGCTAGACCAGGCTGCCCAGGGCCCCATCCAGTCTGGCCTTGAAATTCTTTTCTTGTGGTCATTCAGTGATGATTTCTTTGTGAAGCAGTGGGGATCAAGATCACACATAATGCATGTAGGGGATTATAAGAAGTGTAATATATTACAGAGTTTATTGTAACATACTAGGGTAACATATTCCTCAAGCTGGGGTTCAGAGTGGAATCATCTGTAAAAGCCTGGAAAATGCTCACTGGGCTTTACAAAATAAATCCTGGAGAGTTTGGCTCTGAAGAAGCACCATACTTTGCCCGTAACTTAAAGTTGTTGATCCTTGACTTCACACGTGATAAACAAAGTATAAAATATATATTAGAAACAAGAGTGTGTCTCAATTCACTGCAAATATAGATCACTAGAGAGAATAAATCATAACCCAACCAACTATGTTTTTCTCCTCTTACTTCCTCTCCAAGCTCAATTAAGACACAACATGTTTTTTCTTCTCCCCAATTCCCTTTTATCTCCTCTCCTTCTCATGTTTCCATGCCCTTCCCCCCATTCTCCTCGTGTTTCCATGTCCTTCTCCCCCATTCTCCTTTTATCTGATGAGGATAGTGATGTAAGATAATGAGATAATTCCTGGTAATGCTGGAATTCACAGACACCTGGATGATATATGTATTTTTTAATCCCAGATGGGGTCAGATAAGACCTGATTGTGTCTTGGTATTTCAGAGGCATACATTCACATTAAGTTGGTCCTTCTGGGACTCAATATGGTTCCTGTGTTCTGCAAAATATGTAAATGCCCATCTTTAGGTACAGCAGTTTTGGTCTGGAAATTCAGATCTAGATGAATAGCTAGGAAACAGCTTAGATGTGTAATGAACAGAAGTGTTTTAAGTTTGTCTTCCATCCCATCCAACGCTTTACAGATGTCTAACCGCCGGCTCTCTTTCCTGGCATGGATCCAGTTCTGATTTGGCACAGACTCACTCTCCATATGCAATGAGCGCTCCCAGTCTAGTGAATTTTTAAATACAACTACTTTGCATACACTGTGTAAATAAAATATTACTCCCTCAACTCAGCCCCTCCCCCAACAAAATTCTGCACAAAATGCCATTCCCAAAGCTGTTTCAGTGAGTCTAATCTAAATTAGGTCTCTAACAAAATGGTTTCTTTAAAAAAAAATATATAAAAAAATATTATGTAGCCGTTAGAATTACATTATTATTTCTTAAAACACTGGATTAATTTAGATTCAATAAAGCAATTACAGCCAGCAAAAGGATTAACAATTTAACAGACCTCCAAAAAGGCTAATTACAGGGTCTGTAATTTAGCTGACTGCGATGATTCAACTCAGATTCCTATTTCTTAAGCTTTTGTGGACTCACTCTTTTCCCTGGTGCTTTAATAGCAAGCTTGCATGCAAATACTTGCTTCCGTGTGACTGAGGACTATGCTGCTTTGGGCCAAAATTGATTGCTGAAGTTACATGACTGAAATGCCTCAGGTTAAAAAATACATATAAAAAAAATCGCTAAAAAGAAAAATTCCAGTAGACAGCTATGTAAAGTGTGCTGCCTGACTGTCACTAGTGCTCCCAGGATGGAAGAGGTTCTGCGAATAAGGTCAATGGAATTAACACTCAATTACCCCTTAAATATCAAAGAGGGTGCCAAGCATAGTTCTGACAGCATTTGGGGATCATCTTAATTGCAAGCCACCTGCTATGTGAGCTTATGTGGTTAGATGCATTTTTTTCCTGCTCATCAGCTCATATGAACTCACTCAGTCATATTTTGTACTATTTAGGAGCATAGATGGCCATATACTATATAAAATCCCTTCTTCTTTTTGGTTTAGGTCTCCCTGCTGATATAAACTGTCATTGCTCTACTGGAGCTGATGGAGTCCTGAGGATTTACAGCAGCCGAGGTCATGCTTGTTTATGCAGTCAATCAATAAACGTAGAGAGAATGTAAATTCATTTGTATGCTGATTAAATGAGTAGTTTAAACATGCTTAATGCATATTGAGATAGATACTGCCATTCTCATTTCTGTAAAACTGTGTTTTAGGTTCTGATACAAATCCTGTCAAAATCAATGTTCCCAATTAACCTCAGGGAGTTTTAGCTCAAAATGACAGTTCAACCTTTGTGAAACACACAGTTTATTTCTAGTCTTTCTTAAAATCTCTTGTAATGATATTTCCCCTTATTTAGACCCTAAATCTGTTTCATATCTCACATTTTCTCTTTGAAGAAAAAAAAAAAAATCAAACAAGTAAGCAGGACTGCAAAGTATCTTTGAAGGAGATGTCACACAGTCAGTCAGTCATCCATTTACTAGCTCAGCAGTACAAAAACTGTTTCCCTTTTTCAATTTTCATTGTCCTCTCTACACCCACAGCCCTTGCTATCAGCCCCAGTAAGTAACTCATATTAAAGACCTCCCTTTTGCCTTTCAACAGAGGAAGAAAAATTAGGGTGATTTTTTTTTCTGGTGTATGATTGTCCCAGTTAAGTCCCAAAGTCTCAATAGGGTTGTGCAATCTGAAATCTGACCTTTTCAAATTGGGTTTGAAGAATGAAATCACAGCATAAAACCCTTTCTTCACATTTTTGTTCATATGCTTTGTGGCTTGCAATCTTACAGTATATGAAAGTTCAATTAGGCAGCATGTAATTGACAGGTTCCTGAGTTAAATAGCTGGGATGGGATCATATACTTAAAATAGCTTTAAAAGAAAATCTGTAGACAGACAATCAGTCAGACAATCTTTTCAGGCACTTGGAAAGCCCCTATTTTCCTAAGTACTTGCCCTGCAAATGATCTGGGAAGTCTTGCACGTAAAGTAGTTTAATATAAATGATTGCTTGGAGGCAGTTAACATGCAAACAGGCCTCTTGATTTAATATCTAGGAGGCATTTTTTGAAGTCTTTTTTTCCCCTGCAGTATCATTGTTGCTCATTATGAGTGTGACATCACTTCCCTTGACCTACCGATATGTGTATTCCCTGCATTCTGATTTTTACCTTCTTTAAGATCAAAGCCTTATTTCTTCTGAATTCAAGCCACCTTTCCTTCCCTTTTGCTCAGTTAATTTCCCAGCATCTAGAAGAAAAAATGTACCAACAAAGCAAAGGAAAAAGGAAAGGCTAAAAAATTTCCTGTCTTTCACTGTGGGTAGACTCTGCAATTTGTCAGTTTGGATACAAGTCCTTTCTCTTATTGCTGCAAGCTATAGTATGGTAGAAGCCCATGCATGCCATAAAAATCAGAAAAGAATTTCTTGCAACTCTCTTCTTGAAAGTGCCATTGAGTAAATGTACAATTGTCCATTTTTATATTTTATTTACAAAAATTAGGATTTTGATTGGGACTGTAGAAATGGAGCAAATCTTTTTGCTTTGGGCTTCCTCTGTCTTTTAACAAAGCTGGACAGTTTGAGCACCCCTTTTTCTTCGTACAGCAGCCCACCAGTTGTAGCATTTGACTAGCTTACAGAAAACCAGTCTAGTTCTTCAGTTCTGTACATTTAAATCTACCTTTTTTTACCTTTGAAGACTGTGCCCTATTACTGCTCTTGTTTGAAAAGAAGTGTCTCTACTCCTTTTGAAGTTCCTCTGCTTACAAGAAGCCCTTCAAAACTTGCTGAGCTAGAGAGTTGGGTGCTTCTTCTATCAAGACATCATCTGGGAGGAGAACCACCTGTAAGTAGAGCTTCATTAGAGCCAAGAAGGATGGCTTTAAATCACCACCAGCAGAAAGGGTTAAGTAGAACCAGAGCTCTCTCACATCCACTGAATATGCTGCATGCAATGTAGTACATTAGTACATTTGGTGTGAGCCCATGGATTGTTCTATGGTTTGTGCTTTGAATTCCTTATGAAGAGGTTTTGATCTGGATCTTAAAACTCCAGAGTGGAATAGGATTTAGTGGCGACATCTTGTTCTGAGTATTTCCCATCAGCTAGTTCTGAGCAGATCCTACTCAGCAGGCTGCTTCTGTGATGATTTTACACTGTCAGGAAGGAAAATCAGAATGCAGCCTTACGTCTTTCTTTAAATCAGTGGTGAACCCACATCTTCAAAACCGACAGTAGATTTGGTATCCCCTCTTGCAACATGTGAAACTCAAAGTGTTAAGGAGGCTAAAAACATTAGCAGGTATTACATAGATATGGATGTGTTGATATACAGTCATAATGGTAGCAATTATTTATGATTTTCCTGATTTAATTTTCAGCAGAGGAAATTTCTGAACCTCTAGTTGCCAAAAATTGAGATGATGCATCGAAGGATTACTCTTGTACTTGATCTGTTTGCTATATTATTTCCTCTAAGCTGTTCATTTGCTCTTAAAAATTCTCCATTATCCCCCACATTCTGGGAAGCAAACCAAATTAGAGTAGCAGATTCCAGGTTCAGTTATTGGGACAGCAGGAGAGGTAGCCAGCACAGACTGCATCTACCAGTATTGTGAAGAACTATCTTAGAAAAAACACAGCTAGTCCATAAATTCAGTGGGAACTAAGGAGAACTGAGTTTATAGGGGACTAAGGTGAGCTGAAGAGCTCTTCTATTAAGGCACAACAGCTGAAATGAAACTCTTTTAGCAAAGAAACCACAGGAGACTTCTTTTTAGGGGAAAAGACTAGGTTTCCAGCCATCCATGGTAACTGATACAATATAAAAGCCATGGAGTATTCCTGTGGAGTGTTACTCTGGAGTATTCTGAAAGGACTTTGGAAATTGAGATCATTTCAGAGATACAGAGGTGCATTTCTGTTTAGAAGCTGATCATTGTAAGGCATCAAAACAACTAGTAGACCAATGAAACATGTTTCTAACAAATGGTTGGATAAAGAGCTGGTTAGGTGTAAATCTAACTTATTTAATCAACAGAGCAAAACATTATGCTTTGGTCTTTTTTCTGAAATTAACATTTTTGGGAAAAAAAAAACAAGAGGAACAGAAACACTGAGTGAGTATCTACAGTATCACTTTGTATTTCTCTCTGTAACCTAAGGACTAGCTTAATCTTAGTGACAAATTATTCAGTTTTTTTTTTTGCAGAGGATTACTTACACAGTGTTATAGAGTTCCCAGTGAGCATGAAATACCCAGCTGCCCAACACCAGGACTAATAAGGTTTCAGTAAGGTTTAAGAAAAAAAGCAGAGCAGACCATTATTAATTGATTTTAATTGGATTTCTCACTTGTTCTGATTAGATGAGAATATGCTATATTACAGAAGATATGAAGCCTATAAAGATTGATAGTTTGTTTCCCATAATTGACAAGCATTAAGTTATGTCCTAAAATATCTTCCATTTTCTTTCCATGTATTCCTCAGTGAAGTTACTGTTGGTGTTTTTCATCACAGAATGATATTTCTTCCAGGTCTGCACCTAAGTCATTTAGGCAATTAAAATAACCCCGTCATGATTAAAAGGCAGCAGAGGAATTACACTCAAGATCCTTAAGTTTTTTAGATGTAAGTATCTGCCTTATGTTTTCCATTTTTGATCCATTAATGTATAATTTCAGTGGGGAAATCAAGTCAGTGTAGCGCCCCCAAAGACAAAAGAGAACAAAACCCATACTCCCAAAAATGCAACCCATGAAAAGATTTTACTTATGTCAGCCTAAAATAAACAATTACAATTTGTTGAATGAATTATATCCTAAAATGCTTACATCATTACAGCTTATTACTAAGAATACCTTTTGGCATCTATCCTCTCCTCCACTTCTCAGACATCTAACTGCAAATATTGCATCTAGAGTTTATAGATAACGTGAAGTCATAAGTGGGAATCCTGATGAAAGGAAGAGATTATCTTGTTCCATACCAGGGATGCTGATACAGCCACTTGATTTGTTCCAATTTTCTGTGTACATCCTATGTACTAAGACATGTGAAAGAAAGCTTCTGTTATCCTGCCTGTAGCTGGAGCATTTGAGAAGAAAACAAAAATTATCTGTTTCCATAATGGGAAAGAAAGGGGTGAAACAAATACAGGTTGGGAGGCTTCTCAAAGGAACAGTGGTCTGACCTGGGGCAAAGAGAAAGCAGCAAAACCAATGAACGGAGTGACAAAAGAATAGTCTAGGGAGCAAATGATACAGAAACAGTTTAATGCAGAAATTCACTGAAAATTCCTGGATTGCAAATTGAGACTGCTTCCAAAAAACCCAAAGGAAAACAAACACTTCACTAAAGCATCCCTTCCAAACTCTTCCTGGCTTGGAGGGAACTTACTTGCAAAGTTTTTGTTTTACCTATGACCTGGAGCAGATATAAATAGCCATCATTTGAGGAATATTTTGTAGTTGGGGGACTGAATCTAGCTTAGGGTTACAGGCTGGAGGCCAGTTGTTATTTTCCAGCATGTTCTTTTTCAAGGCATAGGGGCAAAGTCCCATAAGTGATCCAGCACCTACAGTAATATCTAGGTTTCTCAGTCAGCAATACTGTAAAGACTGCACATGCTACTTTTCTTATGTTAAGTTTTGTTCCATCATCATTTACCAGATCTTCACATTCCTTTGCCAATGTTCTAGTTGTTTAGCACTCATCTATATGCTGGAGGTTAAATACATTTCATCTGTATATTCTGTAGATATTGCATGATGCTTTTTTGTGTGACATGTTATTTGCTGGTACTGTGTACAATAGGTGGAGAAATTTCTTGCTGTGTTTGAAAGATTAAATGGAAGTTGTAAAACACAAGGTCACTTCTGAACTCCTGAGAAATCTGAGTAGTGCTAGAGTGAAAGTCCACTGTAGACCAGGTGCTCTGAAGTGGCAGAAACCTCTGAATGGGAAGTACAGATGCAGTAGTTAGGGAGGAAGGAGTGAAACTTTTGCAGGGCAGCTCAAAGGGCAGGTCATGAAGAGCAGTGAGATCACTGCAAGACTTGGTGCAAAACTCCTTTGTTCAAATCCATGCTTAGACTCATCTTCATTTCAGTTGTCTTCCTGTGAGAAGTTAGTGGCATGTCTCTAAACTAGCTTTTACTCATGCTTTTCTCATTGGATCTATTAAGTCCCCACCATACTGTATGAAACAGGAATAGGAGGATAGGAGATTTTATGGTGAAAACTATTGCTCAGTAGATGATACAGCTTCACTTTAATATTTTCACACAAGTCTATTCCTGATTTTACAAAGGTTTCCCCAGGTTCTTCTCATAAATGCTGTGAAGTAAAGTTCCAAGAGAAGAAAAGACCTTTTAACTGAAGACTTTCCTTTTGGTGAAGGTTAGCCAGTGTTTTAGTAGAGACAATTTAATCTCTCCTCTCCTGGGACTGACTGATTAAAACCCCATTTTGTGCTCTCCTGTGGCTGGTGACCTCATCGGTGAGGGACTTCTGCTGCTCCAGTGTGGAACTCTCATCTGCATTTAGTGGCATTCAGCACAAATGAAGATCTGATGTATACATCTGCCATGGAAAGAAGTGTTTTTTTTTTTTTTTTTTAAACAGACAGAGAGATATCACTGCTGAGCTCCTTCCATTGTACATGCTAGGGCACAGAGCAACTGTCAGCCTCTTGAAGTCTGGGCCATTAGAAGGGATGCATATGATAGGAGAATACAAGCCCAGCAATTCTTGCTTTTAGATAGGAGGTTCTTCTAGTTGCAAAGACCTTTTGAGTTAGTTTAACTTTCAGACATCAAAAGGTAGACAACGTATAGAGAGAGATGAAGTATATGAAGAAAGTAATTGAATTATAAGAGTGCATCATACTACAGTATTTCAGTCGTGTTCCTGCTATTCAGGGAGACAGAAGATTCCCCATGTTTTATAACCCATTATAAGCATTACACATCACATAGTTCAAACTACTCTATAGAACAATCAATATTGTGAAAAACATTCTGAAAATGAGCTAAGGAAGTGAGGGTATGTGGTAGGCTTGTAGCTCTGCAGCAGGAAGTATGATGTCCCTGTATATAATCAGAAGGTATAATAAAAGTACAATAATGAAATAAACAAGAGAGTTATGCAAAGCAAAGACAAAAATAACAGATAAGATGCTTACCTGTATTGTGGGCTCACTCAGGAAACTGCAGAGGAGTGGATCTCCAGACGAGAGATCCTTTCCCACTGGTAGTCAGCTCTTAAATGGGTCTAGGAGAGGTGGAGCCTGGCTCCACCCCTTCCTGCAGCACAGGTGAATTGCTTTCACCTGTGCTTCCAGGGCTGACCCATTGCTCACCTCAGGTGACTAATCAGAGGTTCAGGCTGTGACTCAGCAGTTACCATACACTCTGCCTCAGGTCAAAGTTTTAGAAGAGGTGGAAAGAACTTCTGGAGTTGGTCTGGTGTGATTTGTCTATGCCTTGTATGTGATTTCTTTTAATCTATCCCTCTTTCTTCCTACACTATCTCTGCACACATCCCAGTTCCCTGTCCGTTTTACCTCTGCTGTTTTTTGGCTCTACTAGACCTGGTTGGGTTCTTATACTGTCTATCATCCCTTAGATCTCAGCTACTGTGACATGCAAACTCCTGGCTTGCTACCATTATTCATGTAGTATGAATGAGATCATATCACACCTTTTTTCCAAACATCAGGTTGGTTTCAGGAGCAGTCTATTTTTAAATTCCTCTACATTGTTTTGCCAGTCCTAATATCTCACTACCATACTGTAATTCCTTCCTGTCAATTAAATATAACTTTTTTTTTTTAATTTAGTATGAGTATCTGTTGCCTTCTAGCTCCTGTTATCTAAAAAAAACCCAAACAAAACAACAAAAAACACCACAAAAAAAACCAAAACAAACATTTCCAGCTCATTGTGACACCTCAAAACTTGTCTTCAATCTATAGTATTCTCTTTGCTATTACTTAAATAACTGCAGTGTTAATGCTGATACATCATTTGGAGTTACATTGTGCATAAAAATCACAAATCAGTATTCATTTATAAAGTCCAGTATGGTATTCTCTTCTTGAGGTTGGGTGCTTTCAGAAACAGTAACATACACCAAAGTGGCTTATGTTATCTTGTTTCTATGGAAACAGTGATGCAGTTATGGGTGGAGATCTATGACATTTAAAACCACAATATAAAACTGATATAATCCATAGCTCGCATTTTTATTCATCCTTAGTGCTATATAATAGCATAACATCATGGTTGTGGTAGTTATCTTGATCATGTGTAAAGGTAAGTAATATGTGGAAGAAAAATGAAAAAAAAAAAAGTTGAAGGACTGAATAAGGGATCAGACCTTCTGACACCGATTTATTATATGTCAGGAAATCAGTCTGTGTCTCAGTTCCCCATTTATAACATATCCTATTCTCTTTATTTTATTTATTTAGGCAACAAACCTTTAAAAGCAAGAATGGGAGTGCATGGCACAATTTTGGATAAGGTTTCACTAGGCAACAGTGGTGCAGAAATATCATAGTAAGCTTACTGTAACAGAGCCGATAAAGAGACTTTTGTGCTCTTAGAAGCAAAGTATATCCCATTAATGATGTGTTTAGTAGAAGGTGGCATTTATTTCAGGGAGTTGGAATAGTCAATGGGATTAATATTTAGGCTCTGGAAGTAATCAAGAGCTGAAGATGCTAACAGTATGATTTGTAACCGCAAAGAATAACACAGTATTCTGAAGAAGTTGAGGAAAGCTTTTTGCTTTCTTCCCAATTATAAAAGTTAGTCTAATAGGAGAATGTCATTTAGCACCCTACAACTCACAGTATACCTGTAGGCCATCCTAGTTTTATCACCACAATTCTCACTACTGTTTGTGTTTGTTAACATGGAATGAAGTTTCTAATTTCATGTGTTGCAAGTACAGATTTGCCAAGTGAAGCTTCCTGTTGGAGCTGGTTGTTCATTGCTCTTTTTATTTAGACGATCACAGAATTTGGTGATTTAGTCTTCCCTCACAGATTTTTTTTTTTTTAATTTTTATTTAAGTTTATTTTACTGGATGTAAAAAAATTTCCCAAGAGAAAGATCTATTCCATAAGAAGAGATCTGTGGAAAGATTACCCTTTTAATGAATGATAGATTTACTATTTATTCATTTTTATTGTGATGGCCAGGAGGTGTAATCACAAACCAATCTCTCATTTTGCCATGTACCAGGCAAATACTACTCCAAGGCAAGGCCAACTTCTGTGCTCCAATTGTTCAAGCATAGGAAGTATAATATCAAAGCAGGGTAGAATGTCATGAAGAAAGTCATTTGAACTTCAGCCTCTCACTTTTCTTTGCCTCTGTTAGTTTACACTAGGTCTTTGCCAGATTTCTGTTTTCTGTGCTGATAATGCAACACCTTCATCTTCACTTTCTGGCAGCAATTCTGAAAAGGCACTCTTTGAAATACTTCACTTGCTTTTTACTTTGGTAGCTAATAATGAATGATGACTGATCATTAAAAGGATTGCCAGGTCCCTAAATAAGGGTGTTTTGTTACCTTGGATTCAGGGGAGACCTTACTATCTATGCTAATTTTCTAATGTAGATTAATTGTTAGTTTTCGTGGAGTATTCTACAAGTAGTAGATCCTTGACCATACCCAAACTCTTCATCTCTAGAACACAATCAGTAGCTATTTTTTCAAAATTCATTCTGTAGAGAAATTTTCTGAAGATCAGTGCAGAAAATGTTCAGCTCTGCTGTTTCATTTTAAGTCATTGTCCCACCTGTTTGATTACTGTGATTATTTCTTTCAATGGCAACCTCCAGAAAGCTTAGAGAAAGTACACCTCAGCCTTTTTTGTATTGAAAAAGTTATAGATTTCTGATTTAACATCTAGGAATAAATCCTAACCAAAATAAGAGATACCAAGAATGAGTGTAGTGTTGCAAAGATACAATATGCAAATGTGATCTCGATAAAGAAGAATTATCATCCTTTGGGGTTGGGATCACTCTATTTCTGAAAGCCTTTTGCTGTCATGCATATCTACAAATTGCCCTTTGTGCTGTGCTTAGACATAATAGACCCCAACTTCTAAATTTCATGCGCTAGCTTATCTGTTTCAAGAAGAGGAATCAGTTTAATACATGAACTCAAAATAATTACTTCATGAAATGTACATAATTTATCTCCCTGCTCCAATTATTATTTGTCACCTGTGATTGGAGAACACCACCCTCCATGAAGTACCGACAGAATTATATCTTCTCTGAACTCCGTAGCAGAAATGACTTCATACAAATGGAGTTAGTACTCCCAAATGGGTCCAAATTCTTTACTGTCTTGTTCTGCTCCACAGTGTTATTCTATTATTCATCTTATCTAATTTCAGCTATCTTAATATCAAACATATAGGCTAATACATTTCAGATTCATTACCCTCATCACAGACACTTACTATACAATCACAAAATTGTAGAATGGTTTAAATTGGAAGGGACCTTTAAGATCTAGTGACTGGCATATGCAGGGAGAAAATCAGAAAGGCTAAAGCCCATCAAAAACTCAACCTGGCCCCTGTGGTAAAGGACAATGAAAATGTTTTTACAAATATATTAATAGTAAGAAAAGGGCCAGTGAGAAACTCCATCCTTTACTGGGTGTGGCAGAGAACATGATCCCCAAGCTAAGGAAGAGTCTGAGGTTCTCAATGCCTTCTTTGTTTTTGTCTTTCATAATCAGACCAGTTATCCTTGGGGTACTCAGCCTCTTGACCTGGAAGTCTGTGACAGGAAGCAGAATAAACCCTTCACAATTCAGGTGGAAACGGTTAGAGACATACTATTCTACCTGAACTGTCACAAGTCCATATGGTCAGATGGGATCCACCTGAGGGTGCTGAGGGAGCTGGCAAAGCTGATTGCCAAACTGCTTTCCACCATTTATCAGCATTCCTGGTCAACTGGGAGGGGTCCCAGAGGTCTGGTAAGAAATGAGTTTCCAATCAGAGATGAGTTCCCAATCCACTTCCAAGGTCAGGAATATATTTTGCTGTTGAGTTCTTAAGATCTGTGTGAGGACAACACAAGGCACTGCATCAGTTTTCAGCTGCAGTAATTGCAACACAAAGACAATTAGAGGGAGTACAGTAAACTCAGAGCAGCATTTTTATGTGGTGATGGCTACTCTGCAAGGAGCCAAGCTTTGTCTTTGTCTCAGAGTATTCATTCTGCAAGAATTGAGCTGGTGTATTTGGTGCTGAATGGTTTTTGGTGCTTAACCCATCTCTGTAAGCAGGAGCTTGGACCAACAGCAGTATGCTGTGGAACAGTTGCTGTCCCTTCCTCTCTGGAGAGCTGTGGAGCTTAAGTGGAGGTCTCAGCATGACAGTGAGAGTCTGATTGCTGTAACAGGCTCAGAGACTCAGTGTCAGAGGAGGCATACACTGAATGCTTCTGTAACATGTTTTAGTGGTGCTCAGAAAATGTCATATTTATGCATTTGTAGTGCTTTCTCCATCCTCTTGAATAGCTTAAAGCCAAAGATATCTGTCTATCCAATCACTCGGAGATGCTGTCATTGTTACAGAAGTGTCATCAGTGGTCAGTGCAAAAATGTTTTGAAATAAGGTAGAATGTAATTAATTTACTCACCTGTAACATAGCATAAGCATGGCAATCATTCCTTCCATATATGATAAAAGTTACAAAAGGTTTGGAAACAGGAAGGATGAAAACAGGCTCATGACTAATTTATCCTTAAATCTAAGCATCTGTGAGCACTAAAGGGATCAGACTGATGCCAGCCTGAGAACTGTTTTTTTTTTTTGTTCTTTTTTTACCAAGCCTGTGAATTTCACCAAAGACAAGATCCATGCAGCTCAGATGCGAAATTGATCCTTAGGTTTCAAACACAACTTTATAGACAACTATTTGGACTAGGCCAAATGTAAACCAATATTGTTTTGGGATTTCCTAAAATTTCTAGAAACAGCATCAGAGGAAGACTGGCCTCTGACAGCACTGCTGTGCTAATTTTCCCGTGCTGAGCACTCACCTCATCTTTCTTTCAGGTAATAGATGTAGTGCCTTTTGAGCTTTTGCAAATCCATAGCACTTCATTACCAGAGCAGGGCTTTGGAGATTAATTTGTTGCAGCAATGAGGTGCTGCCTGAAAAAGAACTTCTGAGGAACAAAACAGAACAAGTTAACAGCGCTTGGCTGTGGAAGTTCTCTTTTGTCTTTACAGTATTCTGTGCATATAGCTGATCCAGCAGGAAATTAAGGAAAATCCAGTGATAGACATGAAAGTTACCAAAAGTCTTTTCAAGAGTAACACTTATAAATAAATAACGGCTGCTCTTCATAGCATCTAGAATACTTTTGAATTGTTGTTTATATGGTCAAAAACAGATTCTTAGCACCTGAAATTTTAGCATGCTGAGCTGGAGAATGATGGTTTTATATAAATGTGCTTTTATTGTCTCCTCAAAGATCATTAATTTATCTGTTATTATTATATTCAAAATTATTATTTAAAAAAAAAAGCAAAAAAAAAAGCTATTGTGATTCTGAGACCCTTCTATTCACAAGAGCACTTTGCAAGATACCGAGATCGATGATTAGTTGGATCAGCACAGACTTGATGTAGCCCAGCAAAATGCAAAGGAAGTGAAAAAACAAAGTAGTTCCTTGGCATCAACTGAATCATGTAAAATGATTAAGTTCCTCTGTTGAAGTAGGAAACAATGTGGAACAATGTTAAACAAATTGCACTGACCTTACAGGGGAACAGTCTTTGAAGGGCAGACTTTGTTCTCTACCCTGCCTGTTCTAACCTCTTGAAGAAGTTATTAAATATTCATTCCAACAGTTGTTCTGTCTCCAGTTTGGACTGTTTTGCCTTTTTGCTGGTGAGATTTCTAATGCAAGTAGTAAACATTTTGTTGTTTTTGTGTATGGGGTTTCCATTGAATAGTAAAGAATGCAGAGCGCATTGAGTAGCAAGCAGAATTTATTTTATTGGACCATTGGTTCCTGGGCCTTCATTGATTCTTTGCTGTAATTATGTCTGTAGTCTTTTTCTGGCTTAATTTTTGTGACATGTACCATCAGTGTGGCACAGTGCAGTGACTCAAGTTACTACTACCAAGAAAAATGATAAGCAGAAATAAAAAAAAAAGTGTTTCAGATTCAAAATATAGATTTTACACGTGTGACTACATGCTTGGGCTTTTACTGTATCTGAGAAAAGAATTACTGAGATAGAGTGGAAAAATTCTGGCATAAACTAGAAACAAATGGAAATAAGATGAAAGCATCTCATGAGTTTCTCCGTCAGTCTTTTAAACTTGAGATCTAGTGTATATAACTTAATACTTAAATGCTTTCCTGGACCAAACTTTGATGATTGTTTCTTAATTACTGTTGATGGATCACCTGGCAAACTGGACCAAAGCTCTCATCTGTACATCACCTCGCGTATTTACTGATTATGACCCATGTCAGATAGTCAGCACAAATTTTATCCCTGTGATGATGGTAAATGGACTTTGGAAAGTATTTTACATTATAAAAGAAAAGCATTCAGTATTCATTATATCACTCTTCAGGAAATTTATCCTGAGAAAGAGGGTCTGTGCTGAGACACAATCACAGACTGTTCTCCAGAAGGAGACTGAGCAATGGTGACTTTATGTTCCTATTTTAAGCTTACAGAACAAAAGAATGATGGAGAAAAGTCACATCTCCATAAGAGGCAGTCCAGATTTTGTGTTAAGCCAGTTCATATCTCAGTTGATACCTTCTGCAAATGGCAAAACCAGGGCAGACATGCTCTGTCTTTGTGACAGAGACTTGCAGGAGATGACCCCAGTCCTGAAGGAGTAAGTTGGAAGAAAAATGTGCCTTAACCTCTTTCAGACACTGGTGGAAGTCAAAGAAGTCTTGTGCTTCAGTAAGCATAAGAGTGACTGTGAAAGCAAAGCTGTCACTTTCCTTCTGAAAATGTTTTTGTCATAACATGCCATAAATACTTTAATGTGACATCTCCAAATCATATATTGAAGATGTGAACATCATCAGTACACCTTATAACAGAGGTGGTCTTGTGCTTTATACTTAATACTGAATGTTTCTGAACTCTTTCACAATGTGGGCTGCATCTCAATACAGACCATGTCCCCTCCCATCTGCAATCATATAGCTTGATTCCTATGCTCCTAGAGATCAAATAGCAGCTGTAAGGCAAGCTCAGCAATTCTTAGCATGGACAAGCACTATGTAATGAATAATTAATAAATTAATAATTAATTAAAGCTTCTTTTAATGAAAGCTAGCACCTGAAAAAAGGTGGGGAGACAGACCTGTGTGACCAGTTGTCTTTCTGCAGAACTGAAATGACCACTTTGCAGAGACTTACATCAAAAGGATAAGTTTACATTATAAAAAAGAAAGACCTCCTGCCTGCTATTAACTGATCTATGTGGTCAGTGCAGGACTGACATCGCTTGGAATGTAATTATGTGGCCTGAAAGCCTCTTGTGATAGTGCATACTGCAGTCCTGTGGTCCACTGGCCAAAGGTGCTACTCTGAAATGACTGTTTGACTTCAGTCTTTTTCAGTACTACTGTGTAGCTTTTGTTAAATATGGGTCAGGAGGTCAGTATGTGAATGACTGCCTGTTGGGACTTGCATTTTCTGTAGGCAGTTGGTTTCTGTCTATTTATGTTTCCATAACATGAAGGCAGTTATGGCAAGGTAAGGGCAGCTGCAAACTGTTCAGCTTTTTGTGACTACTCACTGGTTCATGAAAAGTTGCTGGAACAAAAGTCAGCTATGTAAAGGCTGTATGCTCCTTGCTTATTATTATCTGGTTTTGCTCAGGTTCTTCAGTGGATGGAAACAGTATGTAGATTTTTGGTAGGGTTCAGGTGTCACAAGTGGTTCAATTAATTTAGGGTCTTCCTTTGTGCTGGTTTCATTTGGTCTGTGCAGGGAGAGGGGTTTGGCTCACTAGTAATGGCTATGCTTTTGAATAGGTATATATCTAAGTGACTGAAAGAACTATCACCTTTTCACATTCAGCTCGGCTCAGCCCATGTATTAATATTCCTTGCATTTTCTTGTGCATTTCCTCAGAGAGAAGATTAAAATTAAAATTCTGCCAAGGTTAGGTAGCAGAAAGGATTAGTGAGCTGGGTCTTCACCTCTGGAGAGAAAGGTGACACGCAAATGATTGGACTGGACACATCCTTATTCTGCCAACTATTTGTATGGATAAAAAAATCTCCATGCGACTGACAGTTTGTGCTGAAGAGATATCCAGGACCAAAACAGCAGAGAGGCTGAAGGTCAGGATTGAAGTACAGTACATTGAGAGGGTTATACAGACTTTGCCTGTTTATCTCAAGCTATTAGCATTTCATTTTCAAGATGAGCTCTTTACTGAAAAAAAACTTTAAAAATTATGGTGCCCAGTCCTCCCCCACAGAATTTCTTTCAAAAGCTCTGAACCAGATGAAAAAAATAAAAGAAAAAACAAAATTGGCCAATGAAATAAAACCCCCTTGTCTCATAACTGCTTTGTAATTTAAAGGCCAAATATAATATCTCATTTTTGAGGAAAAACTTCAATGAGATTTTCTCTTGGATCAGCAGAGAACTATTTGAGCAACAAAAAATGAGCACTGCACTGCTCAATTTCATGCCTGTGTCGCGTTTAGGAATTGAACACTCGGCCTAAATCATAAGGATGAAGATAACTATAGTAAGGACAGAAAGGGGACCAGTAAATTTAATTGAAGGAATGCCCTTGCCTGCATAATTCACCTTGCAGTTCTTTTACAAAAATGGCAAGAAAATGAGCTTTCAGAACTTGCCCTTGCTTTCTGTTACCATATTGTTTTTGTGTGGTAAAACTGGGATATATACACATACTATACACATAATCCATAGAATGTGTGGATATATAAATATACAGAAGTTATACACAAACATACCCACAGATCAGCATCACCCTTAAACATAAAATCTCCTCTGTTTGATTGTTATTAACAGGAAAACCCCACCAACAGTGCAGTCATCTGTGCTTCTGAAAAATGTAAATGTCAATTTTTGGTCTTTAAAAATTATTAAGCCTAGTAAAAGATAGCAATTTCCAGTGTTTGCTTGGTTGGCAAGATGCAGGAGAGTGAGCATTACTCCTGAGAGCTGCCATTGGTTAGCTGGAGGGAAAATGGATATCAATTATACATAATCTAAGAAGCCTCTGCATAATAATCAGGCCCAGTAGGGGCTTTGGGGCAGCTTCGTTATTCTCTTGTAAACACAAGAGCCTAGATAGACATGTCAGTCAGGAGTAGCGGCTGCAATTCTTCCTTTTTAACACCTTCACATTCTATTGCTTCAATATGCAAACAAGGCTGTTTAGCTGAGGGTTGAGGCTGTGCTAATGAGCTCCCTGCACTAACCCTGAAGTAAAAAGGTTCTGTTTCACAGCTGCTCAGAGACTAGCTCCTCTGGGCATGCTCAGGTATTGGAAAATAATTCCTTTTAAACAGAGAAACGCCAATCAGGATTTCTTGCATACTCTCCTCTATTCTCAGCGTGCTAATGCAATTACCTCATAACTTGTGAACTTTTTACGGTTGTGAAAAAATGTTTTGTCTTTGAATTATGTTTTTTTTTTTTTCACAAAAAAGAAAAAAAGACTTGGAAAATTCAACAGATGTAAAAAATCACACCCTCCCTTAAGTCCTGGAGGACCTTAACTCAAGGCTAATTTCCACATTTCCTTCTTAAAGGTGGACGGCTTTTTCATCCTTCCTCTCCGTTCATTTCTCCTGATAGCATCATTTCCATTTTCTTTTAGCTGGTCAGTGTCATAAGTGTTAGAGGAGGCTCGTAGCGCACTGCTGCCAGCTCTGCTCATGCTTGACTTCGAAGAGGCTAACTTCTGTTGGTCAAGGACCTTGACTCTGTCCTAGAGCAAGGTTTCAGGGCATTGCTGAACCCAACTAGCTGCATAATTGCCTTGGCAAAAACACATGGACCCCATGATAATCCTTTACGGATGAGCTGACATTTATAACTCATGATATGAAACATGACGATCTCTCCAATATCCAATTATTCATATGAATAAAGTAGTTTTCTGCCTGAAACAGTCAGAAATCCCCGCTGGGTTAATTTAGTGTCTGATAGAAATCATCTGGGTTTTCTGTTTAAAATAGGGCAGTGTATGATTTCTTACACCATGGGATGCTCCCTGTCTTCATTCATTCATTCACTCTTCCCCAGGACCATGCCTTCTAGCAACATGGCACAGGAGAGCAGGCCAATAGACAGAGCCACATAAATGTCTGTCAAGTGCAAGTTACAACTATCTCAAACCATAACACATTCCTATGAAGAGAGACAGCATATTTTTAACTATTTAGCAGTCAAATATTGTGATCTATTCTTTTCCATTTTGTTATCTGTTGGATTTCTAAATGCTGTCTCCATGCGTGACAACCCATATTACTGAGTCAGTGGGAAAGTCTGAGCTTTGTAATATTTCAGCACTTAAATTATTTATTATGTTAACATATTAAAACCCTGCCTAGGCAGGTAGAGCTAACTGCCTTCTGCCTTGCTGAAGCTCATTAAATGGCCATCATAACTGGACAGGCTTAATTGTGTTACATCCAAATAATTCTGTCATTTGAATTCAAGTCCAAGGCAAATGGCCTACCCAGAATTCTCATTTATTTGACTCCTGACTGGTAAATGATTAAATGACTAAAATATCCTGCAAGCAGTTTATTTATGGCATGTTGGTGTGAATTTACAAGTAAAATTAAGACGCCGAAATAAGATGTGACTTTGTTTCAAATTGTTTTTAAATTAAATCACCCATTTTAGAGGTAATATCCCCAGCTGGCAGAAAGCTCATTTGTTCATCTTTTTTAAGATATCTTAAAAATAATAGTTGCCAATGGTTACATTTATCTGTAGTTTGGAATTCAATTTCTTTTTTCCAGCTCAGAAAATAAGTGATTGAAAAAATATCTGCTTTCCATTCAGGTCAGCTTTCTATATGTCAGTTTACAACTTTTCAGTTCACTTTGCATGGTTTAAGTTATGAGCTTTTAAGCAGTTATTATGGAATTATTCTGTTGCCTAATAGCTGTCAGAAAGTAGGAGTGCTGAGGTAATTAAAACACTTTTCTGAAACTCCGAGGACCCTTCTTGTGGAAAGTTTCTCTGTCATTTTAGTGTCTGTGTGATTTTAGACTAGTCAACTTGACATTAATGTTTTACAAAGCACCTTTACAAAACACCTTTATGAATTTAGATACTTTTGAAAAAAACTCAGTAGCTACTTTCTCCTTGTGGAGTCATTATGCCTCATGCTGGTCTGCAAATTGGATAAGTGCTCAGCCTAAGGCAGGGACCAACTCCAGTGTATGTGGAAAGTTTTGACAATGATGAACATCTAAGAAAGGATTACAGAAGTCAGCTAGCAGAGTGGAAGCCTTCTTCTCAAGCCAGGAGTATAGCACTGAAGTGTTAAGTTAAAAGGAGTGACGAGCTTAGGCAGATAAAGAGCCAACTGAAGCAAATGGAGGATGTTCTGGAAAAAAGTCATCTGCTTCATTGGGGACTGTCACCTGGAAACAAGATGCTTGTTTCCACAGGCTCAGTTGTGTGCTTATTCTTCATCGTAGCTGGATCTGGCTTTGCCCCGCAATCACATTTGTATTTCTCTCCACATTCTGCATTTCCATGTGCATCTCTATCTTTCTGATGTATTTTCTAAATCCTTCCTGCTATTTTTCTAAATGGTCTTCTTTTAGTAATAGCAGACTGGAAAAGGTAGGTGGATATCCAGATTACACCCATATGACAGTGGGGGTAAAGTGGATTTCCTTTTCCTTCTAGTGGTGAACCCCACTTTAGGGCTCCAACCTGTACTAGAACTGACGGCATGAGAGGAAAGACCTTAATACTTAGTGGCTTGTAAAGGAGGGAGTATGTGGTTGGAATGGCTTTGAAAGTGTCAATGATCCCCTTACGGAGGAATCATAAATGCCCAAAGAAGCATTTGCGGATTTGGTCCTCAGTTCTATGGTGCATTCAATTCTGACTGGAAAAAAGAAACAGTTTTACTTCCTTCACTGCTTTGTCTATTCAGGCAGTTGAAACTTCTTTTTCTATGTTTTTCCCTTCCCTTCCCTTCCCTTCCCTTCCCTTCCCTTCCCTTCCCTTCCCTTCCCTTCCCTTCCCTTCCCTTCCCTTCCCTTCCCTTCCCTTCCCTTCCCTTCCCTTCCCTTCCCTTCCCTTCCCTTCCCTTCCCTTCCCTTCCCTTCCCTTCCCTTCCCTTCCCTTCCCTTCCCTTCCCTTCCCTTCCCTTCCCTTCCCTTCC
>JAPSGF010000005.1:7542288-7618542 GCA_035772895.1 Perdix hodgsoniae | reverse complement strand
CTGTGAAATCCTTTCAATGCATTCATATGCAATTTTTTATTGAAATTTCAGTTCCTACAAGAGGTAAAAACATGGCTGTGACACTAAACTTGAGAAAATTACCTTAGAAATAGCAAGTGAACTGTACTGTATGATTGGAGAAACTGTAGAGATCTTATATTTGCTTTTGATATTGAAAAGAAAAAAATATTGAACTATGCAAAGGAAAGATGAATCTGTACTACAGCAAGAGAAAGGCTGTCTTCTTCTCTACTTGACTCTTGAAGTTCAAGCTGTCAGCATCATGATGTAATGGTCAAGGTTGATGGTTAGTTAGAGTTCTAGGAAATCCAGGAGTGCTCCATTCCTAGCCCAAAGACAGTGTGCATCACTTTACCCAATGAGGGCTGCATCTGGAACTTTTTATTTGATAAGGAATTCACATGTCACAACTCCATGGACTGCCATTGTGACTCCAGTTCGTAGTGGTGACATCATGATCCAGGAAACTCACCTACAGCCTTCTATTGGTTCAATAAATCCTGAAAAATTTGCATACAGTTTTTTTTCTATTCTACTGTGAGCATTTGTGGGACCCACAGTCACAGTTTAGATCTCAGTGTTGGAATATGATTCCCATCACTGGGAATGAAAGGGTGATGTGAATACAACCACTTGTTGTTTTCTCTTTCATTAAGTAGTGATACTCATCCAGTGCCAGGACAAGTTTAGGGCTTGGCGCTGGCCAGGGGCAGTGCCCACAGCTGTCTGGAATTATGAGCTGTATGGACATAAAGTGTTCTGTGCACACTGAGCTCCCCATCGGCTGCTTCTTTCATTAGCATTCTTGTCATGTTTTTAATTTGGCTCCCTGGGTGTTGTCATCTTATCTCAATGGTGATGTGAGGTTCCTTGATCAGGTGTGGATTTGCTATAATGGTGCATAGTTGTGTTTTTTCTCCTTGGAGATACTAAAAAACCACCTGGATATGGTTCTGGCCTATCTGCTGTTGGCGTCCCTGCTGGAGGAGGAAGTTTGGATCAGATGATGTCTAGCGGTCCTTTCCAGCCCCGACAATTCTGTGAATTTGTGTTGTAGACACACAGTTGAGAACCACTGAGACTGACACCTAAGTATGGGAACACTTTGGGAAGATTTTTCATCAGTACTTTAGCATTTCAATATTTTTAATAGGAAATGCTCATAGGCTGAAAGCTTTGCCTGCTTTCAGTCTTCTGTGTGTGAAGCCTGCAAGTTGATTCCTTAATCGTAAATGATAAGGATTCCCAAAGACCTCCAAATGCAGCAGGCTGAAGAATCACTAATTGCTGCAGTCCTGGACTTAAATGCCAGGTTTTCTAAACGTCAATGATATTGAATAAGTCAGTCATACACTTTATACCATCCAAAATGTTTTCATAAAGCAACAGTGTGTTTGGCAGTCATGACCTCTATTTGACTTTACAGAAAAAAAGCAGAAATATGAGATGAGCTTTCTTGTGACTGAGTTGATTTGATAATTAAAATCTATTCATGAGTTAGACTGTTTCTTCAACTGCTAAGGTAGACATAATCAGACATTTTAGAAGCACTCTTTTTCTTTTTTTTTCTTTTCAGTGTTGCAGAAAGGGTTTGGATTTTTCTTTTTTCTTTTTTTGTGTAAAGAATTATCATTTTAATAAATGCTTTTCATAAGTTCATGTAACTCACACCTGCAGCTCATTTCTGCAGCCTTCAAGCAAAACTCTATTTCCTTAAAATGAAGGAACAATGCTGGGAGGGTGCAGGTAGCTTTGTTTTTACTGCTATTTATTTTTTAGAGCCAAATTTAGTAAAGAAGTAGTCTTTCCCACCCCATCTCTCTTTGTATTTCCTATACAAAGGTCAAATGCAATCACAGATCAAAGTGAAAAGGCTTAAGAGACTCAAAAGGTTGAGAAGTTATCAGTGGTGACTAGGCTACTGAATCTAGATGGAAGAGACCTGTGTTAGGCAAATAGTGGGTCTGCACCAAATATTTTTGTCCTTCAAACGGGTGATATTGCTCTTGTGGGTCAAAGCTCCAACAACTACAGACACAGTCTGCAGTGTGCTCAAATGACCCCTGAAACAGAACGACTAAATGATATGCTCCAGTGCAGTGATGAGAACGTTGGCCTGGGTTTCAGTACACTGAGTAGTAGCCCAGAGTACTTTACAGTGCTCTGGTGAGGGTATGCTCCAGTGGTTGCAGTAGTGGCTGGGCCAGCGCTGGCTGAGATGCAACAGATTTGTGAACCTTGTCCTTTATATCCTTGTTTTTTCCTGACAGATGCTTTTAGTAGATTCATTTTCACTCCTTGAGGACACTTTGTACAAACATGAGCTTTGTGTTTTCATTTTTTAATTTGTTTTGGTATGGAAAAGAAATGAAAGTAGTTTCAGTTCAGCTATTTTTTTTTTTTTTTTGTTTTGTTTTGTTCTTTCTGTGTGGATTAGGGTGAAAAGGGGAAAGAATGGATTCAGCAGTCAAATGAAGGATTTAACTGTGTACAGAGCCTTAGTCTCAATTCACATATGCCCTTTTGAAATACCATGCTTTGTCCTCACTAAAAGGAAAAGCTGTTCCTTCATGTGTTCGTTAACAAAGGTTAAGTAAAGCATATTACAATCTGAATTATACAGGGCTGTTGCAGCTTGCTTAAGTGTTAGCAGGTCAAAGAGAACACTGCATCCTTGATAATGTTGTAGTTTGACCTACTAACAAATGTTAACACATCTGTCTTGTTAAATGCATATTTGTATGTGAATGTGCATGTATTTTAGAACTAGAAAGAAAATGCTGTGTCAGATGAAGGTCTTTCAGAATACAGAAAATGTCATTTAAATAAACAGCAATAAATCACAGAGCACCAGAATACACCTTGCAAGCCCTGCACAGGACACAGTGTTATGGAAATAAAGACTTCAGCTATGATTTTTCTTTAAATATTTTTCCATTTTTTTTAAAGCATTTTCATACGTAAATGCTTTCAAAGCCAAGCAATACTGTAAGTTAACAACTGTCTAAATTCATGAAAAAGTTCATAATGAACAGTAATTTTTGATTTAGGGGAACATTAACAAATAACAGCACTATCACTTTTTATATTTCTATTATCATATATCGAAAAGGAGTCTTATTATCTTAAGTAACTTGTTAATTTTACAGAAGAGGATAAGCAATTAGTACTATATTTATTAGTTTCTTGTGAGAAAATATTAATCTGTTATTTCTTGGCTGTGTGTTACTACTGCACTTATGTTGGTCCCTCACCCACCTGTAATATATCATCTGTGAACACTCAGAAGAAAATTCTTCATGACCAGCAAGACAGACATAACAGGTAGGTCCATTGAAACCAAAGGAAGCACAAAGAAACAAGTCACCGCAGAGACTCCGTGTATGTCAGTGATTCCAGGGCACTGGCTGCCTAACCACTGTCAAGGACTTTAAATGTAAAAATCCTTGTTTGTGAATTTAAGACGTGGGCAACATTTCGCTAGTGTATGAGAGCCAGTAGGAGCACGCTCTTGAAGGCAAAGGTGAGGAGTTCATGGCTGATGAGATAAAAAGTGGGAGTGCTGGAGGTACACAAAGAAAGGAGCTAGGTGTTAAAAGCAAATAGTCCAGGAAATGCTGGTAAAGCTGGGTGCATATGAAATATGTCAAGCAGTTATAATGAGGTGAGATTAATGAGCATTCTAGCCAATATTGCAACTTTACTTTATGATGTCTTTTCCATGCCAAATTCATCACCTTTCAATGCCCTTTCCTCCGGAGGGATCTTCTTTACAATGCTGAAGATAACAAAGGTCCTCTGAAAGAGGGAATTGCATTGCTGTAGCCACTATAGAATCACTGCATACCCCAGAACATATAGCAAAATGTAGGAGGAAAAAGAAAATAAAAGGTTCAGAGCTATAAACCAGAGCAACTCTTTTTTGCAGATTCTTTTCCCTCATACTTTGCCCTGATTATTTTACAGATTACAAAGCTTTTCAACCTGTTATTAGCAGGCAGGATATCTTATAGTTGTCTGTTACTTGCATAGATTTGTACGTTAAAAGAAGTCTGTGTTTGTTAAAGCATGTGGTATTCTGCAGTTAACTGAGTAGATGAGAAGTCACAACTGTGCTATGATGTTTTATTAAAATAAAAAATAGCAAGCTATCAGCACAAGCCAATTAAATTATACTTCTCATCTCCACATGAATTTACCCTACATAAAAACTTATATTTGCATTTATGTTTTATTTAGAAAAAAAGTCATCCTTTACACAATACAATCAGACTTGATATTCCCAAAAGATTAGCCGTCCACTGTTGCTTGAAGTTCGAAAATAATTGTAAAGAAAGAAGAGTCACATGCATCAGGTATTTTAGAAACCTGCAACACAGCATGTGTTATCAATATGTACTGAATTCTTGCTCATGGTATGGTAAGTCTTCATGTTTGTGGTTTTATGGCATTAGTTCTGTATTTTCATGGAATGATCTTAAAGCCTGGGGAAAAAGACACATCACAGAATCACAGAATCACAGAATCACAGAATCATAGGGGTTGGAAGGGACCTCCAGAGATCATCGAGTCCAACCCCCCTGTGAAAGCAGGTTCCCTACACCAGGTAATGGTGTAGGGATGTCCTAATGTCCTAAGAAATTTCAGTGTAGGATTTAGATAATAGTGCATTGGAAGTTTCTTCATGGCTCTGAATAGGGATTTTGAGTAGGAAGGTTCTTTATGAAGGCTTTAAAATCATGATTGCCAAGAACTCATATCCAGAGAACTAGAGACTATTGTGCTCTGTTTTCAGTGTACATTTATGTGTAGTTCTTCTCATTGAAACATGCCTAGAAAGCACCATGGAAGGGCTAATTCCATATCTTCTGCCTCTGTTCAGATTTAATAGCCACTAGTTTTCTCCTTTATTCAGAAACTTTCTCATCACATTTTTGATTTGTTGCAGAAAGAGTTTATAAAAACTGTCTTGCATTGTGTCTTGCCTACTAGTTGTTCAGTCTGGACACTTGTGATTTGAGGAACTGTCCTTGTAGCATGAAGATATATTTTTTAAGTTTTTAATTGATCTCTTTATATGAAGCACTCTGTTTGAAGAAGAAAATAGTGACAAAAATGGATCTTATAACCCTTGTTTACTTTCTTATTTAAATTTGCTCTTTAAATTTCATTATTATTTCATTATTAATAGCTTTGCTCACGTAGTCAAAATTATCTCCAAAGACAAAAAGTTACATTGAATAGTAGAGCATAATTCGTTGATAACTTGCATTATCTCATGGATTAATACCTCTCTTCCATTTATGGAGTAGGCTGAAATGTGTTATCTAGGTAGTTATCAATGCAAGTGACTAGTAGTGAAATACTTTGAGATGTATACCAACAAATTATGTTGAGAATTCTATATCTTAATCAATACCCTATTGTTCAGTACATTTAAAATACAAAAAAAAAAAAAAGCAAAAATACATTTAAAAGAAAATCCAACTCAGCAAATTAAGGTTCTTCATTTTTATTTTGTATTTTTATGTTATAATGTATTTTCTAAGGTACTAAACATAAACTGAATTTAAAAAGTTAATATTCCTAAAGAGTTGATGCAATTTGATGTTACTGAAACACATCTGCTTGGATAACTTGCTGAACAAAATTCTACCAGAATTAATATGTCTGAAGGAAGTCTGGATATAAACAGCAGCATTTTCTGAAAGTGTAAATCTTTTAAGTAAGTTAACTCGCTAATTGTGTGCTTATTTAAAAGACCTTGAGACTGCTTTCAGTTTTAAAGAGACCTAAATATTTTGGTAGAAAGGTAAAGTGAAGCCAATAAGAATGATACATTCAGTAGAAAGGAGATAAGTCAGTGTTTTTGATCAATATGTCTTCACCAAAAGAGAATACATTTGCATTTTTCCTACATAATTTCATCTTGATTCACAAACTGGAGAAACTCTTCTGGGAGATTTACACCCTGATTCCTAGCAGCAGTAAATCAATATGGCCCAACTAACTTCTGTGAAATTATATCACTGTAAGACATCTATGAATCTGGTTCATCTCTTCCCTTATAATTAATGCAAGAAAGATGTGTCCAAATGACCTAGAATACTTTTAATTCATATTTCCTTGAATTGTGTCAAAACAATGCTTTTAATGACATATATCTTTTTGTACATTGTCTGTGTGTATTAAATGTGCTGAATAGCCTAAATGTAAACTATGATAAATTATTCCCATATGAGCCCAATCTACTCCTAGTCCATTGGTTAACATATGCCGAAAGGTTATTTTCATCAAGGACTTGACATTGTCTTGAAAACTAAATTTGGATAATGCAGTAAGAGTGAACATAGTAGAAATAAAGAAGTTAATCAGCTTAAGCCAAAAAGCCATGGCTCAAATGAGCCTTTTTATATTTTAATCAAAAATAGTTCTTAAAATCTTTTCTTTTACTATTTAGCTTTTTTGCACTTCAGTAAGTGCAAATAAAATACTCCAACTTATAGAGAGGTAGAACCTACGATCTCTTCTTATGTTGATGTCCCATACTACATATACAACCATTAAGTAAGGCTGTTAGATCTGATCTAAGCATTTCTGGGGAATTTTCTGCTTAAACATTTTCAGAGAAGTTGTCATGATATACTTCTACTCAAATGAACTTTCAAAAAGATGATCTAAAAACTAAATTATTCTTCCAGATTCCATTCAGGGTCTAGACCAAATTAAGAGTATGGCTTACCTAGGTATTAGAATAACATCTGGATTAAAGTCACTCTCTATTATGACACAATATAGGAGATGTTGAATGAGGTGAGACCATTTTTAGCCATTTTGTTGCAGATAATATTGGCTCTTGTGACAAAAAATAAGGGATCTGGAATATACCAAAAGAGCTAGTGGCCTTTGCTTTTCAGAACTTTTCATTATAAATGTAGTATGTGGTCCAAACCCTTGCTTTTATCTTTTCTTCCTGTCCATAGTTGTCAGCCTTCTGGCACAATATATTGTAGATTGTGTCCATATAAAAATTCCTGTTTTCTCTCAAAAATGCATGTTGTGTATTGTTTTGGATGGCTTTTAGAGTAAGTTCATTCCCTTTCCTTCTGTTGCATTCATAGGATTTATTGTTCCTCTCTGGATGTGAAACTCCTTTCTGGTGAGATGGATGGCAACTGTAAAAAGGTTGGGCCCTGTAGGTAGTTATTTTCTAACCTAAATATTGATCCATATTTTTTTCAGACTTTATCACTCCCACATTTTCAGATGCCCATAGTTATAAAACACCATTAATTTCTCTGGAAGCCAGATGGAAGGTCAGAGTTTATACCACATGGAGCAATTTCTGAACTGATGCCTTTATGGAATCCATAACCCTTTCTGTGCAAAGTTAATGAACTGAAAAGTGTGTGTTTGTTCTAGATGATGGCTCTGATTGGCCTGCAGAAAACATTTCTATCACTGTTACAAGAAATTATTTTGAATCTATCCACCTTGATATATCCACCTTGATACCACCTGGAAATCATCTCTTACAGCATTCATTGCCTCTGTACATTATACATAATGCATTACAATTTCTATGATTAATTTTAGGTTTGTAGTACTTGCTAATCCTGTAGACTTCAGGAAGTCTAAATGTTGCTGAGCTCTGGACCTAGGTAGAATATAGCAATACGTTTGCATTTTGTATCCACTTGCATGGAGGTTGGTGAGAGAAGGGTTTGGAGGCAACATCAAGACAACAGTTTGTGAGTACATGATGAGTTTACAACCTAACTGCACTTTAATCTCTTAATGAAAAAAGTCCTGCATGTTTAGAAGTGGGATGTTCACGACAGTTACTTTAGCCTTGGGGTTTTTGCTTCCTAGACTCCCTGTGTTCAGTAGCAAGAGCAGCTCCAGCAAAGGGTATTTCAAAGCAGTAGCCAGGAGACACTGGAGGAGGTTAGCCCCTGAGGCTAAAGATGGCCTTTGTGAAAATACTCTCCACTACAGCTTTCATATTTTTCACTCAAACCTATCGTACATGAAACAGCATTCATTTGCTCTGGGAGCTGACTAGACATGTTGCACAAGCCAGAAGTGTGTACCCAATTAACGTGTTTGTTTCTGACAGATGGTGTATTATAGTGAAAGACTAAGAGACTGCAATGTATCTCATAATTAAAGAACCAAAAAATAAGCAAACGAAAAGCCAGTCTACAAGAATGTCATAATATCTGAATGCTGTTATTTTTAAAACTTAAAACTGAAGAAAAATGTTAAGTCTTTTTCTTTCTCAGAAAGCATTTTTAATTCAAAGGAAGACGATTTGGAGAACTAAATAAGTCAACTGTCATCTCAGTAACTATGCATATTCTTTTTGCTTTGACTGTAGTTTTAGCTGAGAAAGTCTGAGAAGCTGAAGCGTGCTCTCTGACATAGATATGTCTGAATCTGTCAGGAATGGCCTGACACTTAGTGCTTCTCCATATCTCCAGGCAACTTGGAGTTTTCTCATCTGCAATTTATATGTAGTATAACCAATTATATCCCAGTGTTTTAAAGGAATTTCCAGAACCCTACATCCCTGCTTTGCAAAGAGACCTGCATGCAATAGCTATTTACTTATCCCAGCCACTGAGAAAATCACTTCCTAGGGAAAGAGGAAATCCTGTCTTCTGCTCCCTGTTTCTAACACTGTGGATTACTTTGTCTTCTGCTTCTTGTCTAGGAAATAATCCTTCCTCAGATCACTGCAGGTCATATAAGGGCAATTGTGCAGGGGCAGTTGGACAGTTATGGACTTATGAATGAGGACTTCATCCTAGCTCTCATACTTGGCAGAAGCAGCAGTAGAAAAATTCTGTTAACAGAGGGTCTTCCTGAATGTGGCAGTCTGGGGGCATCTTTAATGAACATATGGTGTACCACATGATCCTACCAAGAAAGACAAAATAAAAGGTGAAGTTTTTTTTATAAATCAGGTGATTCTAAAGCTCGATATATCAGTTGACATATCAGATGATTTTAAAATTCTGCAAGTTAGAAATGTTATTCTTAGCTATTTTTTAATGGATTAGCAAGGGCTTCTTAAATCTTACAAAGTTTCTTTGATAATCACTGAATCATGGAATCATTAAGATGGAAAAAGCCTTTAAGATTGTCAAGTCCAACCATCACCTAACACTATTAAGGCCGCCACTAAGCCATGACCCTATGTGCCACATTCACATGTTTCTTAATTACCTCCAGGGATAGAGATTTCACCACCTCCCTGGGTAGCACATTCCAGTATCTAACTACTCTTCTGTGAAAAAGCTTAGTTGCTCTTCTCTGCACATGTCCCATAGACTCAATGTCTTCCTACAGTGAGTGGCCCAAAGCTAGACATGGTATTTGAGGTATAGTCTCATGAGTTTCCAGTACAGGGATACAATCACTTCCCTAGTTCTGCTGGGCACACTCCTCGATAATATGCATTTTTTATCTGGAGTTTCTAAAATTGTTCATAAATGAATACTGGCCTTAACCTGGAGTATACATGCTCTTTTCTATCCACTTGCATTGTCATTTTGGAGCAGTCTGGCTGCATGTTCTTTTACACATTCATTAGATTAGGGCTTTCTATATTAAAAGTAGAACTCAGGAGCATTCTTTGCATTTGTGGCATATTCTTGCAGCAACTTGGATCTGCAAAGCAACAGAATCTTCATTCCTCATTTTTTTCCCCTCAATTATAGAACACACATGAAAGTCAGTCTTGCCCCTTGAAAAGTTGACTTTTCCATGACTAGTGTATCTGTTTTGAATTTTCATACAGCATTAGGGGCTACTTCTGTTATGGCAGCGTGAGAACAATACGCTACTTTTGATATGATTTAAAAACATATTCAAAGAAATAAAAAAATTGGTTGGCGCCCACTTCAAGCTTGGCTTGTTCTACTGTTCCCACAGAAGGAAATAAAGGAGCTGAAACTTAAATGAAGTTGTTCTATATCAAATATACCAATATGTGAATATTACATGGAGGTTCAGGTAACTTGTGAAAGGTCACATAGAAATCTATAGGAGAAAGAGAAAATTAGTCTAACTTTTGAGCTCTTAAATACTTTGCTAATCTCATGGACCCCTTGGTCTTGATTTCAGATTTCTCATGTAAAAATTCTATGCCCAGAATGAAATTAGCTCAATTTAATCATGATGTTAACTTGTCCCTGTAGAATGTCCCTCTAGTCTCAAGTGTGAATTAAGTAACACAAACATTAATAAATCAAACTGAATAGAAATGCTTCATGTGTTTTATGTCAGTGAGTTGTGGGAAGGCAAAATAGCTTAAATGGAGTTATAAATGAGAGGTCCGTGGCCCATTAACTTTTGGAATTTCCTGGTTTGAGGGGTTGATTGAGCAACATAAATGCTGCATTTGAGGTTAGACTCAAATGGTTAGTGCTTACAGCTTATACATTTTCACATATCTCATATGAAAAATATTATATGCTTTACTCACACATTATATACTGCATGGCACATCTTCATATTTGACACGGTTAGAAAATGTGATTTGTTCAGTGTATGAGAATTCATAGAGTACATGTAGAGTGTGTATGCAGTTTGCCAAACTATATTCAACACTAAAATTCTCAGCAAGTATTTAATTCTGTTATTCAATACACATGTAAAGCATGTCTGATTTTCCATTATATAAATGAAGCAAAATATCCTGGTCAATGGTGACTTAACAACTTTAGCTCTGATGCTATTTGGATGTGTGCGGGTAACCTCCCAGGTAAATGTGGATGTAGATTAAAGTCCATAGGGCATTTATAACACATGATGAGTATTTGTTAGATATTTCTCTCTGAACACACAGAGTGTATGAGTTGACTAATTCATAACTGTATAGATACATGCAACATGCAACTGCATGGCTGCAGTTCTCATGGTCTCAGGTGAAATTTGAGGTAGAGAGCCATCATATTTGTTAGTGCACAGACGCATTCACTTCGTTGGGCTGGGATCAGGACTTTGAAATCGTGTGCTGAGGTAGAATTATGTACGAATAATCCTAACAAAGTTTATAGCTTACAAAATATGCTGAAATATTACAATCAGACCCTGTTCTGAGCTGCGCGAGACTTCAGTGTCGAGGCAGAAATCACAGATCAGCGTTCTCCCTTGCTCTGGTGGTCCCATCCAACTGTTCCAGCACTGATTGGTTTTGTGATCAGGAATTATTGTTAGCTTATAGCCTCATGTCTTAACTCTTAACAGCTACTCTTCCCTTATGTTTATTTATCTGATAAAATACATTAGTGCACCATTTTTCAGTAACTTGGGAAAACAATAATTATTACTTTTTAAACATAGCAGCTTTATGATCTTGGCTCTGCTGAGGAGAACTGTTTTAAAGCTTTGTTTACCTCTCCGGTAGTATTTTCTTTTTCTTTATTGTTGCCTGTGTGCTGAGAAGGACTGAATAGAACAGCATCTAGTTTACTGTAGCAGATTAAGTCACTGATTTACCAAGTCTTTCATCCAGACTCCAAAACAACTTTTACAGAAGAACATGCCACTTTTTCTTCCATGCTCTTTCTGCATCTGTAAAGTGTTTTATAAACAGCAAAATAGTGGTGAGCAGCATAACTGACAAGCAGGAGATCTGATTTCTTTTCATTTATTTCATTTAAAAAAGCAAAACAAAACAAAACAACAACAAACCCCCCCACAAAACCACACAAAAACTCCCAACAACAAAAAAATGTACTTTTCAGCTTATCAGGTCAGGAAGCAAAACAAACCCTCATAATCATGAAATAGAAAGGCTATAAAGGAAGAATCTAGATAATGGGCATATATGATTTTGACAACTTCATGCAAAAACTAAATCAACAGCCATTGTTCATTCTGCCTCCAATTGGGGTGGAACAAAAAGGAAAAAGAGCTTTTGAAGAATGCTGAGAACATGGTCCGTAAATTAAGACATAACTTATCAGCTTTAAACATCTTAGCCAAAGGCCCAGGAACAGTTTGGTCATTGCAGCTAAGAGAGCTGTATTTGGATTAATTCTTGAATATTTACTTTATATATTAGGGCTTCCATTTCCTAGGTTTTAGTTGCCCATACAAAGCTCTGTGCTTCTTGCCCAAATGAGCTAACTAGCTTTAAGATATCTGTGTGACTTGTGGTATGGACATCCCTCAGTAACATGAAGGAGAGGCTTTTCTCATGCCATATACACAGAGATTGGAAAAAATATCTGCTGCTTATTTTGTACAGTGGCATGTAATCAACCTGCATGAGGAGATGTTCCAGTTGCAATGAATTAACAGTTGTGAGACAGTGGAGCTTCTTTCAGTGCTGCTAAGGAAAAGCATAATAATTTGGGCAATACAATTTTCATAAATTTATTTTGCTTGGGAAAGATGGTTTGAGGATTTTTGTATCTCACCAAAATGAATATTTGTTCCCTGATTTGCAGTTCAAATAGAAGAATCTGATATCATCAGGTGAATGTCTCTGAGCAACTTGGCAAGCACGTGCTTCAACAGGCTGGAGAAGAGTGGTGAAGGGAACCTTTAGGGAAGAATTTAGTACTGTTACTTTGCCACTGCCTGATTTCTATGGATGCTAACATAATTAGATGGCTAGGAGTGGGTAGTTCATTTAATGTACTCCTTTCTCCAAAACTGCCTTTAATGAGGAAAAAAATAAAAGTTCTAGCATTTTTTTTTTTTTTTAAAGAAAATTCTTCAAGGAAGAACTGTATTCTACCCAGGGAAATTTACTTAGGGAAGGATGCAGCAAAAATATGTTCAGCTCACAGCAAAATTTGTAAACCAGGAGCGGATGAGAATAACATATTTCTATGCTGTTTGAAATTGGCAAAAATCCAGATTTTTCTGTCCCACTTTATTTTAACCTTTTTTTTCTAGTTGTATAAAGTACTGCTATATTTATCTTGGGAGAGATACAACATTGGCGTGAAGTTTCATGAAGACTGCAGAATGAAGCATAAAATGGACCTGATTTTTCTTGTACTAATTTATTTCTCTGAGTTAAGCTAAATTCCATGTATTTACTCCAGGCTCAGTGAGTGGAGATTAAAGCAGGAGGCTTTAGCATGGCTGGAATGTGATGCCATGAGAGACTTTTTGAGTTTATTAATTACTTTTAAAGTGCTAAAAATTGTAGTTCTGTAAGGATTCCAAACAAAAGCAAAATAAGTAGTTACATATAGCCTTGCCTGAAGTTCTTTTTCAGGAAAGAGTGTTCTCAAATGAAATTAATTAGGAAACTGCCATATCTTAAAAATCAAAGCTAGATTCCTGAGTTGAAGAATTAAGGAATTAATGCAATTAATTTCTCCTTGCCAACATTAAAGAAAGAATGAAAATTAAGATTGGGAGTGTTCCATGGAAAATATGGATGGAATGTATGAATGCTTATGATTTTTTCTCTACTGTTCTGAAGAAAGATAATGTAAATAATTTTCTAGTGCTTATTTTAAAATAGTCAAGCTTAAAGGAAGTCAGTGCATTGAATATGCATGAACACATATTGTAGTTGGTCTGAATTTGCTGTATAATTGTGTTTCAGCAACTTGGACTTCATAGAATGAGAAGTGGGGCTGAGTGCTGTATTTTCTAACACAGGGACTCCAAAGTGCTTTTAAACTCTGCAGTTGTTCAGTGCCTTCTGTTTGGGCTGTCAGGTAATCAAAGAGATACAAAATACAAAGATTGATAATACTACTCTTAAAATTTGATGTACTAAACTAGTATCTAGATTTCAGCTAGCTTCTACCTTGGGTATCCGACTAGTAGGCTAAAGCAATGTTGTCAGTGTTGGTGGGCTGGAAGGGAGCTGAACTGCAACCACATCACATACTGAAGGAGCTTGGGGAAGGATGGTGGGTGCCAATGCAGTGTTACATGGTGAGATTTGTTACATGGACTGTGATTATGATGTGTCTTTGGTATACACCATACATATAACATGGCTGAAGTGTGTGGGATATACTGCATGGGCTGACTGTTCATATATATCTCGCTGATTTTTGTTACCAAATCCTTCTCTCAAATAGTACAAACTCTAACTCTGATAGCTGTGATCCAAGATTGAGGACCTGGGTCAGGGCATTAGCTGAGAAAAACCCAGGCCTTAGTTGCAAACTATGTGGTCCATAACTTTATGTTGCAAGGGCTGATGGAGCTTCCTGCATGCCTACTGGCTGACAGTGCTGAGGTGTTGGATCATTTGTGCTACCGACACTATAGCAGATACAGGCTTGATTCCTATTTGGAACACAGACTTTATAAATTCAATTGTTACTTATTTTAATACAAATATCAGGCTAATGTATTTTGTCACAGATGTCAGATGTGGCACAAGTGTGAAATGGGAGGTCTTTCTGTTCTAATTTTAAAGCCAGTCATGGCTGCCCCTATTTCTGCCAGAAAGCTTCAATTGTTTTCAGTTGCCAAGATCACATGCTCCTTAAATCAAGACTTTCAGCTGCTTCATATCTCTGCTGACTTTCTAAAACATCCAGCTTTGCCTGGATAATTTTTATATACAAAAGCGATTTCCAATACTAGACTATATAGCAGTCTTAAATGATGGTTCCAAATAATTTATTTTCTTCTGCTGGCTTATAGTCATTCAGGTGTATGAATTCAGTTTTGAAAAGCTACCACACAAAGGTGAAGATTAAGCATCAGTTGTACTGCTACCTGTGTGTTTGTCTAAAAATGAAAGAATCAGTGAAGACTGTAGGTTGTGCCTCTTGTCTGTCTTCCAAATGAAAAAATCTCTTTTACTTATTGCACTGAAGTTTTGTGTCCCCTGATGAAAGATTTTTTTTTATTTAGCAGATGCCACATTAAGAGTGTCCAGAGGCTGTATCAGTGAAAAAGAAAGAATTTATCATACTTAAAAGGCTGATCAGGCAGCAGAATTACATTGGACAGCTATGCTCAACCCAAAGAGGCTTTTACCCTCCAGCTGCTTTTGAACACAAAACATTTGTGCAGGTATTTCTTGAATCAAATGGCTGGAGTCATTTTGTAAAGAGAAAATTTTATAAACAACAGCTGCAATTTTATGAACACGATTTGTAGTTTAGAGAACTAACACCTCTGGTTTTGAACCCCTAATTAGGTAGAACTAGAAAAAGTTGTATGTAATTTGTAGTTGAGTTAAAAATCACAGAGTGTGTATTTCAGAACAACATTAAAAAGGTTTAAATTCCCCTCAGAGCTTTTTGCTCCTAAATTAATCCCCAGTGACAACTTTGGAAGTGAGATAGATCATAGAAGTTCACAGGACAGAACCTAGTAACTGCAATGCTCTGCTTAGGTAAATCTTCAGGAAGGAGAAGTGTGTGCACTTGGCTCCTGCTCACTATGGGCCAGATGAGAGCAGGAGACGGATGATATACCAGAGTAAAAGGCATTGCCTCATTATTCTTCACAGTAGCAGATTGAGGCTGGGTGTATGATTATAGCCATACAGTATTTAAAAACAAAATGGAAGAAAATTATACTTTCTCCATGTCTGTGGTGGCTAAGCAAGAAGAAAAGTTCATCAGGAGAGTTTTAAGTATTTTTTTACTTTGGATAAAAGAGGAATATTGACACATGGACTTTCTGGAAGACATCTTGGTTCTCCATAGCTGGAGAACATTAGAATAGGTTAGAAAAATAGGAATATCCTATGGCAGAAAGAACACTTGACTAGGAATCAGACAAGAAGTTCACCCTACTCTTAGTGATTACTTAGTGATTCTTAAGGTATGAATTAATAGAGGGGAACTTTTGGGTTTGAACCAGTAAGAAACCTGATAGAATAGATCAAGAAGATTGTTAATCAAGTGAAAAGTGAATAAAACTGCATTATTAGAAAAAAATGTTTAACTGAAATTGGAAAAATTGGACTTGGAAGCAACAAGGAGCAGGATGGACCTATTGGAGAGTAGTTTATTATTGCTGCTTGTCAGAAAATTTTGAATCAATCAAATTTAATAATCTGTCAGCAAGGGATGTAGACTTCTTGTACACTGGAGTTCTAACATGAATTAAGAACCATATACTTACGGTACTCTTATATTAACTGTCAGTGAGTATGGGGAGTGACAATGCCTTATTTAGTGTTGTAGAGACTTGGGAATTCCCTCCAAGAAATTATTATAAAATGCAAACTATCGTGCTGTTGTAATGTACTAAAACTCAGAAAGTTAATAGTAATGAAAAAACAGGAAAAAAACCCAAAGCACTGCCATGTAGTTTCAGAATGATTACTACATAAAATTAAGGCAGTTCATTAAAAGGGACAGCCACAAAGATAAAAAGTTTGGTTACAAGGATGGTGTTACATATTTAACATAGGTGTACTACATCTATTTAAAAGAAAATCTTGAAAAGAAACTATAAATCTGGCTCAGTTTTATAGCAGAAGAAAAATCAGTAGAAATCAAGGTGAGGAAAATTCTTTATGTTAGTATTAATTTCTGGACAAGGTAAGGAAAATCTTTTACATAAATTGCTCTTTTGAATTTGTTTATTTGGAGGAATTATCTGAAAATTATGAATTAACAGATGATGTCTCACTATGGAACAATGCAGAAAAAAAAGTGTTTTATTGGGATTTAAGTGTGGGAGCCAAAGAGACCTGGCCAACCTCTTTTCAGTGGTCTTTGGGGACAGGACAAGGGGAAACTGGAGCATAGGAAGTTCCACACCAACATGTGAAGGAACTTCTTCACAGAGCACTGGAACAGGTTGCCCAGGAAGGTTGTAGATTCTCCTTGTATGGAGATATTCAAGACCTGCCTAGACACCTACCTGTGCAGCCTGCTGTAGGGAGCCTGTTTTGTGGGGGGCTGAACTTGATGATCTCTGGAGATCCCTTCCAACCCTTAAAATTCTGTGATTCCTTACTCAAGATTCTTAAATAAATAGAGCTTTCATAGGATAAAATGTATTAGAAAAGTTGAAAGTTAAGCATAAGCATAAATGATAATATAAATATAATAACAATTTAAATATAACAACAAATAAATAAGTATAATAATAATATAATATAATAATATATTATTATTAATAATAATAGTAATGATAGCAGGAGACTACTGTCTGAATTCACAGGGACTTGTTCCAAAACATGTGCCATCTAAGATATTCCTAAGTAATGTGAAAAAAATATGAACTGGGGTTTGACAAAGATTGGCTATGATACCAAATGGTTCAGTGGGATAAAAAAAAGTTAAAAGGAGTTAAAAAAGAAATGGACAACTATTCTATGTTACTGAATGACTGGGAAGACTAAATCTGTATTGCTAAATGCAAAGTAATGCACGTAGGAAATACACCATCTAGTTATACACAGAATGGTGGCTCTGGAAGTCTCCAAATTGCTGACTGCCAGAATCTGGGAGGTTTACAGGGGCATGGCATGCATGCCCTGTATTTTATATTTTCTCCCCAGACATCTGCTCCTAGCCTGTCAGAAATACAGAAAACTGAGCTAGATGGACCTTTAGTCTGACTTGCCGCAGCTCTTCTAATATTCAGGGGAATGCAAGAGAGAACAAAAATGTAATTTTAAAAATTTTTACTAGCTGTTGGGATTAGCTAAAAGTGTATGGAATTTCATAAGACAAAGTGGGAAGCACTCCTTTAGCCCCAAACTTTTCTCTGTTGAATTTCAAAGGTCTGCAGCAAAGGCTTCCAAGTGTGAAAGCATCTCAGGAAAAGCTCATAATCTTTCATTATCTAAAAACGCAACTGAAATATTAGGATTGCTTCTATTATTTAATGCTGTTGATCATACCTCAGACAGTACTTCTCTAATAGCTAAGATCGATTTTTTTCCTAAGAAAGGAAAGTCTGTATTGGCTAACCAGATGAAACAATCTGCTGTAAGAGCTGGATTGGTCTGCACTGTTTGGTGCATAGGAGCAGGGAACCACAGCTCTGAACTGAGGTGAGGAACAATTATTAGTGCTGTTAAGGGACACACAGTTAAGAAAGACAAAAGAAATAATTGAAAATCACAACTTGATTTTATAGGTTCTGTGAAGGAATAGAAATGCTTCAAAGGTCAAAGCCTGCAGCACTACGATACAGAGGACCCAAAGTGTTTGGCATGATAATGGTGTCAGTATTACCCAGAAAAATTCTGGGCTCCTTTGCATACTATAAACTTAGAATACTTCATCTTGATCTTAAGGGCAGTGCCTGTTGACTTCTTTGTATTTCTAGGCACATAGAAGTAGGCTGCTCTATGTGGCATGGTGGGTAAAGGCTGGCTAATGCACAGCCTGCCAGTAAAATCCAGTAGAAATATACAACTGGTGTGATATATTGTTCTTGATATTTACAGTGCGATCCAAAAAGGTTGAGGAATTAATCCTGTCAGTTATAGAAACACCGTTTTTCCCCTCTCCTAGAATTTTATTGTTTTGCAAGAAAACTCAATTAGCAGAGTAAGTATAATTGTGAGTAAGGCATGTATTTCTTCCTTGATGGGTCTCATTGATGGCACCATCAGATAAGAGAATTAACAGGAACTGTGCCATAGCATTGCAGATCTCATTTACCTGGAGAAAGCCTTCTGCTGTCTTGACAGCTCTGTAAGACTGTCAGCCGGGGGGGAAGAGTCCTGGCTTGCACTTAATTCGGTTGAAACTTGAACTCATGGGAGAGTAAGGCCATTACCTCTAGCCAAATAGAAATGAGTCAACATGTTGATTGTTTGAATGAATAAGCAACTTTTAAAGAAAGAGGTAACATGAGACTCACTGCTGCCTCTTATAAACCCGTACTCCCCTTCTCACAGAAGTGTTGTCTTCTCTGGGTCAGCATGGATTGCTCAAGAGCTGTGTGTACTTGCAAGGGATCTGTAAAGGATCTGTATAACTTCTATACTTTCTTATATTCTGAAATCCTTGAATAATCTGTGCAACGTAAACAGCAAATACAAAGGCAGGCTCACATGCTGTCTCATACCAGTCTGGGAATGAGACGATGGCTTTCTGCCTGTGTATACACTCAGCCCCACGTTTCTCTGATTGCCATTTTAAAAGCCCACAGCATTGGTTTCTGTGACAGTTGCCTCCTACTTACTGGGACAGAACCAATGACTCCATTCGTGCAGTGTTAGTAACTTGGGCTGTATCTGAATCAGCTGTCATAAGAAAATGGAATTAAGCTGCATAAATGCACATTTGTGTGTGTAGGGGGAAGGGATTCTTTATCTGCTGTAAGAAAATCATAAAAATTTAAAAGAATCTTTGGAGGTATCTTGACTGCACTGGTGGCACATGCTCAGCATATGAAATGCTGGACACTTACGCCCGTGCATGTTCCTAATTACAATCTCCTTATCATAAACAATTACTATTAAATGCAGTGCGTGGTGGAAGGGGGAGGAGGAAGAAACCCAGGTAGGATTGTTTGGAGCTGCATGAGACTGTGTTTGCCTCAGGCTTAGTTAGCTGTCAAAAAAAACCCTGGAGCACCCAGAATTCACAGGCTTTACAGCTGACTGTAATCAATAAAGGCAACAAGCCTAAGCCAGGGAAAGTGGGCAAATGTGTTGTCCTCTTGACCATTGCAGGCTAAAACTGTGTGCTGCTGAGAAATTGTGAAGAGATATGGGGGTCAGAAACATGGAATGGCTTTAGAGATCTGTAAGAGGTGAATGTAGCTCTGATCAAAGTGAGGTGCTCACTGTGTGAGGTTGATGTCTGCTCTTCCACAAGCAATAAGAGTGTTTTGTTATTTGTGTTCTTTGGGTTCCTGTGATTATGGGTGGGGGAATGTGTATAAGATGCTCCCTGAAGGAGGGAGAAGGCACAAAAGGTCACATTGCTGCATGATGAATATCATCTCACAGTGTGGATTGGCAGTGCTCTCAGCAGCTCCTGGTCAGAGAGAGCCCCACAGAAAGACCCATGGTTAATGGTCACAAGTGCAAAACCTGCAGCAAATACAGGTCTGTTTTTAAGATAGCTTTGGAACAGACCTAAAGTGATTCTTTATTTGGTCAATTTGTGTGCTAAATTCTGCTACACTTTGCTGTCTATCGTATCATGTTCCACACATTGCCTTAATGAGGTCTGGGGAATATTCACTGAAAAAAATACTTATTACCATAGTTAAATGTATCAGAGCAAGGTATAAGTATGGTATTAAATGTTATAAAGGAACACAACCTTCATGGTGCGATCCTGACCTGAGGATTTAAGATTTTTGATGAAGTTCATGTGATTTAACTAAGTCTAATGCATCAGTGGGGATACTGAAGCCTAAAAATTCTGTATAGTGAAAACCTCCAGTATATATGATGTGATTTGGTATAGCATAACATGGTATTTTACCTAGGGTAAACTTCATTTTTTTTTATTTTAAGAATACTCCTTGGGTCAGACACTACGAGGCAGGTGTTGTAACTTGCCCTGGTATCCAGGTCTGCACATTAGAAATCACTGTATTTATATGTTCCTCTATACTATTCTCCTCTGTGGTCTTGAATACCTCATGTCTGAACAGATTGTGCTATTGATAGAGAATTAGAAGGAGCCAGCAGTGTTGCAGGATAGGTTTCAAGAGCAGAAGTGAGAACAACTCCTCCTCACCTCTCCCAGCCACGTGCTGGTAACTGATGCTTTGCAGTGCCAGAGGAAGCTTGGATCAGTGCTTGGTGCTGTGGATCTCTGACAGTCATTGAAAGCAGTTCTGTACATATGAAAGCTGTTGGACACCTGAAGAGAGTAAATCTTTGGATGTCTTGGCAGGTAATCACCATAGCTCTGGTTTTAATAAATAAAAATGACTTGTCCCTGTGGCTATGGAATTAAAATACATTATGAAACTTTACACTTTTGTATTCTTACACAGACTGAACATGCTCAGGTGCTCTATATTAATCTGTTTTTAGGGGATTGATATTTAAGTACTTTTAAACAAGTAGAGGATTCTGACACCAAGTGAACAAATCCTGCAGACTCAAGTGTCTGCATACTTTCCTGGCTAAGCTTATCTTTACGTCACATATTCCTGTTCATCACACTGCAAGGTGTGTGTTCGCTTACCATTTCTGCCTCTCAGCACCTGGGGAGGTAGGCTCACAGCCAGCTCATTATCTGCCCTCCTGTCATTGTCCGTCCTCGGAAAGTCTGGTGGTATTAAAACCTTTTTATTGTGTAAAGTTTTCTTAAGATCAGTTCCTTAGAAGAGATAAGCATGCAAAAATGTGAGCTTAGGTGGGGTTTCATAATTATACAAGAATGAAAAGGATATTGGAAAATTGTGAGGAAGGGGAAAGAAAGGCTGGTAAAATATGGAGAGGATGCTTGCCAGCTTTAACTAGCATTTTACACTTGGTCTTTCCTGATTTAATTGAATAGCAATCTGCTGAGTCAGTTTTTTTGGTTCCCTGAGGAGAGAGCTTGCAAAAAAATCAGTGCTGCAGAATTTGATCCTATGTAGATAACGTTCACAGACATATATGTGATTTTCAACATTCAGTATTCCTCAAAAGGATAACAGACAACTTGTGTCCAGTTTGTCAGATCTTTACTCCTGCTTAAGAAAGTAGTCAGCCATTTTCTGGGAGAGATTCAGGAAGGAAACATACTCTCCTGAAAACATCATGACCTACTGTATTACACTGGAATGATTGTTACCAGCCTTGCATTTGTTCCTGCAGGATTCCCTATGGTTTGGGACCCACAGAGACATCAACTGCTTCCTTAGCCTGTGACAAATACCTTAATTCTTGTTATCAAAGATGTTTACTATGGAGTTCAGATCTGTTGCCTGAGATGTGATATACTTTATTTTTTTTCTCATGATAAATATTTATTTTAAAATAGGAAGACAATTGAGTAGTTGAAAGTAAAGCCTTTGAGAAACCTTGGGTGAATAGCATAGGGATTTATAGGAACAAAATGGCTGCTTTTTGGTGACTGTACTAGAAAAGCAAGGGAGAATAAAAAATTCAACCTGAGTATGTGAACAAAACAACTCTATTTTATGAAATTTTCCAAAGTCTAATGTTTTGGTTTTCTTCATTGAGTGGTGAAAAGAAGCACTTGCAAATTTGTCTCATACAGCTGTGAATTGGCATCAGTCCCATCACTCAGCAATGCAGTGACCAAGGTGCTTCTTCATCAGGGTCACCCCAGGTTGAAACCTCTGGTGCCAAATAAAGCACTATTATTGGAATCTAGTATCAGTTCCTCTGAACTTTATACTTTCAACTTTATACTGCAGTCCTAGTGAAAGACTCTGTAGCCTTTTACTCAAAGAACTTGATTTAAATGGCAACAAAATACAAATTTTAGCCTAAATCTTTTGTCTTCATTATTCAGAGCTTTTTTCTCAGCATGATCCATTTTACATCCTTTTGTTTTGCCTCAAGTGTTACCATCTTACTCATATCCTCAGATGGAGTTAAGAGTAATGCAAGCTGTAGGAAATAATTTGCTGTTCATTTTTAAGTTGTTAGTAGTTATCTGTGGACCACACAGCCTTAGCCTTAGATCACAAGTGATCATGCGGAGTCAGGAAGACTGAGATAGTGCTGTATTCAAAACTAAGTAGAATAAACCACTGCATGGTGTTGCAACCTATGCCAGTTAACTATGCCTGCTGCTGCAGGAATGGCTCCCCCAGAAGGACACCCTTGTTAGATTTGATTTGTGACTTTGGTTTTTTTTTGACAGGGGTTGTATTTTTTTTTTTTTTTGCTTGTAACCTGCTGAAGTATAATGAAGAGTGAATAATAAGAAGTAAAATAATAATATATAATAATAAAGTAAAATAATAAAGAGTGAATTTTTCAATGAAATTCTTTGCATAAACTTTTAAAATATTCCTGCAGAATTAACAGAAACTCTGCCTTCAATCTTATAATTAAAAATAAATCCATACATTTTATCTGCATTTTAACTCTCTTGAAAAGGCAGAGCTTAGTTAATTAAAATACAATTAATTTCCCTTGGATATCTTTTGAATTTTTTTTACATATGTCCTGATAGAAATGTACTATAAAGATTGTTGACTAACTGTAAGTTAAAATTTGGCAGTTCCATGATTGTTTTCTCTTCTAGATATAAATATGCTGAGGATTTCTTTGTTTAGAGACCAGGATCACCACCAGAAAATTTAAATTTCCTGACATGAAAAATCCACTCTCTAGTTGGAATTTTTCCCAAATTGAAGACTTTTCAAAATGTACATTTTTACAATAGTTCTAGAGCAGCAAAAACAGCTGGGATTGTTTGGAATGAATAACTACTTCAGAAGTTAGCCAGATTCTAGGGTATTCTTATCTTGTTTAGTGTTATAGCCACGATTTAACATAATTCTGTTACTTCACAAAGTTTACATCTCAAAACACTTTTCCGGCCACTGTAAGGCAACTTTTCAAGTTCATAAATGAAACCCCCTCAAGTGCAATACACACTTAAGAATAGGTAGGTTGCTTTAAAGGTAATGCTTCCTATTTATTTCCTTGGAAATATAACAGGTACAAAAAGCACAGTAATGGTATTTGATAGAGCAAATTCTCATCTACAAAACACTATTTTTCAACACAGTCACCATCATGAGCTATGCATTTTCACCAGTAGTGAACAAGCTGCATGCTGCGCTCATAAAAATCTGCGCCAGCAGAGGTGACCCACCGTCAGTGTCACCACTGCTGAAACACACCACCTGCCACTTCACTGTGCTCACATCCACAGTTTGGTCTCCATCAACATTCAGCAAACATCAGTGAACGTCAATGGATTCCACACCTTTGCTTCACACACACTTCCATGTCAGAAACCATTCTGTCAGATTGCCCCTGTGCTGCCATCTGTCACAGAAACAAAATATAATGAAGTACTGGTGGGAAGGTTCAGCCTCTACTGCCATACCACCATATACCTCTGACATCTTAGGGCAACATCATAAAATAGAAGGCATTGTTTTTGGAGCAGAATTTGTAGTTTTCAGCTGAGTTAATGTTATTATGGATGGAATGTAGTCTTTCCACTGCAGAGGGATTTATCTTGTCAGTATTTTTTTCTTTTCTTCCGGGACCTATTCAGGCCTCTTTTCTCAGGTGAAACTCATACAGGGAGTAAAATTAAGGATTTCATTAAGTAAGGAATACTAAATTAGGCAAATATGGGATGAAAGAATTACCATAACATGTCCAGTAGAGTCATGCATTAGCAACTGTAAAACATGACGGCTCATCCTGCAAGGCATCTGTCTTTTGCTAACAAAATTTGGAGATATAAATCTGGCAAAGATGCTAGTATTTCTACAGACTGCTTTACATATTATAGAATACTGAGGTAGCTGATGAAAGGAAACTTTACAGAGAGTCCCTGTATGTTGCACAGCACAGATGGTTTTCCTTCTCCATGAATGAATCTTGGTTTCTTGAATTTAGCAGAATCGTTAGAAAAATGTCCAAGCTCAGTAGCTGCATTTCCATGTACAGATGTGGCTTGTTTCTGTCAAGGCTTGTATCAAAGCCATGGAGGCAGCTCAAAAGTTGCATCAGCAGCACAAGACATAAATACTTGGCTGCTAATACCCTGGACTTCATAGCTTTTGGCCCACTTTTATGCTGAAGGTAGCATACAGGGCACTGAACATCACATGCATTATTATTTGTCATTTTATTTCTATGCGTGTCAGTCAGGCAAGTCCCTTTCTGGTTTTTCCTCCTCCTATAACCTCTTCATTACTTGTTGCATTGAAATACATCAAGAGAACAGTGGTCTGTGATGGCAGTACTGGGGATTTCAAACTCATTTTAATGAAGGAAGGTCTCTCATTCCAAGCAGCTAGGCTGTTGTCTTTTTCCTTTCTTTGGATAGTCAGCCCATGATTTGAGAAATCCAGACACTTGTACACAGCTTTAATGGATTGTAACCTACAAGTCTGTTCTCTGTGTTATAACTTCCTGAAGTTAAGTAATAAATTACTTTGTTAGGCAGTCAAAATATGGTGCAAGGAGGCTATTAATATTATCACATTAATGCTAGCCAAAATGACTCCACCTGAAGCTGTATATAGAAATGAAAATCAAAGGCTCGGTGAAATATAGCAGACATCACTGAATGATAGATTTACAATGACTGTCTTGGATAGCTTTCTCTGAGATTTAAAGCCAATGAATATATTTTATCTGATTGTAACTTTTCCAGGAAAATAAAAGCTATGCATACAGTGTATATTCCTTCAGACTTTACAGTATCAACTGTTTTTGGCATAGTTACTAACACAAATGAGTTCTTTTTCTCCTTCCTGATGAATACCATAGTAATTTCTGTGACCAGAACACTAGGCATTTTGATTATCTGCTATCAGCTAACAGTTATTTCCTGCTACTGAAAGATGCTTGCCAAATAAGTTTTTACAAAGTACATACAGAACTCCTTGTTTTGGAGTTCTCGTGATTGTGCTGAAAGCCTCCAGGAGCTGAAAAGGAAGAGACTTTATAAGTCAGTGGTGAGGGATTAACATAACTGTAGCAAAAGGATATTTAAATCCACGGGGGAAGATTTGAATCTAGTTACAAGTGACCACTTGTTCTTATCCTTAGTTCTTGTTCTTATCGGAAGTTTGTAAACCAGTGAATTTAAAATATTTTACCTGAATTTCTGGTCAACAAGTATTATGTTTCAATAAAAATAATTGGTACAGATGTTGTTCGGTAGCCTGTGGTTTTCTTACTTGGGGAAGAGAAAATACATCCATAGTTTTATAACAGACTGACCTCTTCACTTTTGAAAGAAGAACAAAATCTGCCCTGTGAAGAATTTTCTCTTCTTGCAGACAGTTCAACACAAGATGTTCTGGATTGCAGCTACCAACATAGGGTTTTCAGTGTATTCTGGCCCTAGGCATTCCAAAATCATAGGCAAGCTTCTGAAAAGATCATAGCATAGCTGAAGAATAATTATTTCAATATATCAAGCTAATTCTTTAGGTATAGCAAACAATTACAACATTTCAAATAATACTTTCAATGTAAGTAAATGGTTTTCCTATTTGTGTTTTTCAGCTGGTTAAAAACATATTTGCAGGTATTTCTTGCTAACTGTTGATTGCATGTAGATGAGAAACAGACAAGAAAAATAAATAAATAAGCCAAAAGCCTTTTCTAACTGCATGAATCTAAGAATGAGAGCTTTAAGTTAAAGGATGATCAAATTGAAACTTCCCATTAAAATTAGTACATTTGGCTAAAATTTATGGACCAGAGAAGTGCTTGTAGAGGGTCTTTCTAACAGCAACAGTCAGCCTGGATTTAGAGAAAACCTCAAGTGACATTGAATATACACCATGTTCTTTGCACTGTGAAGTTTAGAATGGAACATTATGCAGGTTGCTCTGAAACTAGTGCCTCCTATTTATTTCCATGGAAACTACATCAGATACAGAGCACAATAACATTGATAATGCAAATTCTCAGCAAGAAAACACTGTTTTTTAACATAGTCACCACCACTAGCTAATTTGTACAAATGAGCCGGTCAAAATACTCTTCATGGAGTGACAGCTGGGCATGGCTATTTAGAATGTCACTTGAACACACCACCCACAACCTCACTGAACTCACATCCACTGCTTGGTCTTTCTAAGTGGTTATTGAGCATGCAAAAGTGTCAGTGGATGCAATTTTTTTTTTTTTTTCTGCATGAAGAAATTTAATGGCACACTTTTGCTTCATAGCTGACACTTTTGTGTCAGGCTACTTTTTTTTTCTTTGCTGACATTTGTTACACGGCGGTGAAATGTAACAGAATATTGGTGGAAAGGTTCAACTGCTACTGCTATATCATCAACATCTGCCTCTGACATTGTGGGCCAATATCATAAAATAGGAGGCATTATTACCGGAGCAGCTTTCTTATGTTAAAGTGCATACATACCTTGGTACACGAGAACTGTGCATTCACCTACACAAACCCCAAAACCCAGCACAGATCATTTGCAAAACTGGCTGTGGATTTACTCCAATATCAGCTTATGTGTCTTTTTTTGGAGAGGGAAGATGCTAGGGTGTAGTCTTTCAACAGAACTCATGCATTGCGTACTGGATGAATTCTTTTTGTTTCTATATATTTTTCCCAGTGATGCTGTAGTAAGATTTTATTTTGTATTTTTGAAAATCAGTATGTCTGGGACAAGTTCTCTTTTAGTATCTGAATCAGACAGAGCCGTCTTGAACTGCTAACCCCTTCGAATGACACAGACATGAAAGGGATGCGTGTATCCTTTCACTGTGCTGAGATATTGGGATAATTATCCAACATACAGTTCCCTCTCAGTGCCTTTCAGTGCATTTTGAATGAAGAGACTGTGAGGACAGCTGATTTTAATCTGAGAATTCACTTTAAAGGGGCTCAGGAGATTCAGTGCTAATAGAGGAGTTAAGTGATACAGAAGTATTACTTACTCCTCAAATGGAAAGATGAAAATGAGAATCTTTAGATAAAACAGGGTGGAAATAGATACCTGCTGATCTTCCCCTAGGCTCAAAAAAAAAAAAAAAAAGGATCAGTGATGAGTATGGAAAGAAGCTGATGCCATCCAGAGCCCTCCTTTATCAACTTTTCTTATTCATTTCAGTGGATCAAAACTCCATATGCTAACTCAGGGAATATTTATGGACCAGAAAATAGGATACAGTGGAGAGGGGGCTTTCTGTTAAAACAATTAATGTAATGGACTAGATGGTAGACTGGAGAGCTAGTAATGATACATGTGTAGACATAATTCATATGTCTCTGACTTTCTGTGACTTTCTACATCTGTGTGTTTTATCACCCAGTTCCAGCCCCTTCTTTTGGGACTTACGGTTTTACATGTTTCCATATTGCACCCAAGAGATGATCCAGATTCATCCTGAGACTCTGAGTTCGGCATATTGTAAATGGGAATAATGACTACTTATCAGAAAGAATAATGCAGTCAGAATAGCTTAGCTTTACTCCTCTTTGCTGTTTTGTTTGTACAGCAGCAGGTCTACAACACGGTTTGTTGGGGTTTGACTCACCTTATGGGCATGTACTGTACTACCGATAGTAGGAAGCACCAAGAGAACAGTTTAGAAGTGCTCAGCAACTTCTGTGTAGAATGAGACCTATGCAGTTGATATTGATGTTACATTAGTAGCTGAAAAAACATCTCCTGAAGGAAAAAAATATATATATTATCTGGTACAAAATTGAGACTTTTCTCATAATAATGTGGAACATTGGATTCAGTCCTGTTCTTTACAGCATAATCTCTCCAAGAACAGAACCATCTCTTCACATTAACTTTCATCAGATTACCTTTTGAGAAGCAGAGTCTTTGGCAACAACATTTACACATCCAGTAGAACTACACGTCTGGATCACAGCATAAAATATTTTTTTGCTATGAATCAAACCAGTTGTATTTTAAATGATGATGAGGTGTCTTCTCCGCCACTTCCTTCCTTCTTCCCTCTGAAGAAAAAAATATTTGCCTGTTACAAAGTATGTAGCAATTATTTTCTTCTTCACACTTGATGTTCTTTTTCTCCTTTTTTTTTTCCCCCCTTTTAGTTCTTAGTCACTGGTTTCAATGGTGATGGTGAGGTGGATGCAGGTACACTGATGGAAAATGATAAAACTTGTGGAATAGTCAAAAGTAAACATGAAAAAAATGAATAGCTACCTCCCTCAGATGTCTTTCCTTCCATCATTGAAGACAGAAAATAGGGATCCTGACTTTCCCAAAGCGAGTAGCTTTGTGTGCCTGAATTGGCTGGGTCCAAGATTTTACCTAAGCATGAATGATAGTTTCAAACAGAAAGTTGATATGGTCAGGTAGACATTAGAGAGGATTTTGTCACGGTGATTTGGCATAAGCTGTAAGTCAAATGTAGATTTGATGGGAGAATTTGCAGAATGACAACCATTAGTGTAAGCTTATGCTGATTCATACTCACTCCACACTTTTGCTCTCAATTACCTCATTTTTCTAAGAGAAATTTAAAATCAGCAACTATCTTGCCAAAGACTTTTCCATTGCTTAACGGGACTGAGTAGGCACATGACTCTTTCCATCTCGCATTTGATAAACAGTGATCTTCATGAATTTTCATTTGGCACAGATAGATGGATTTGAAAGCATTCCCATGACATTGTAGGCAAGTATGACTGCTTTCATCGGTCCAGTAGTGCTTTAACAGGCTTGAAGGGGTTATGCCTCTCCAATGGCCAGATGTGAAAAATCCAGCAACTGCTGAACACTTGTAAAACATAGGAAATAATGGAATAAAACAGCCATGAGCCGCCTTTTGTCTGTGCTGTTCCTGGAGATGAAGGAAAAGACAGAATGGTATGTGTTTTTTTTTTTAGAACAGATAATCAAAGATAGCTCTGAAAATCCAGAAGTAGCTCCTCAGCTGGAAGAAAGGGACATATTTTTTGTTTCTTTCATGAATTCTAATATTTTCCATATTTTTCCATCAACTGTCTCCTTCCTTCTAAAGTCATGAATGAACAGCACCTGCATGCTAATATTCTGCTGTGCTGCATGTAGTATGGTTCATGTGTTCATTTAATATTTATTCTCTGCTTTGGGAAACATGCAATGCAAAGAATACCTATACTCTTTTCTTCAGAGAGGAATTGAACTGTTCAAACTGGTATGCAAAGATAATAAAATGCGAGTGAACACCTTCAGCTACCTAATAATGAGGTATAATAATATGAAAGAATGAGAGAAGCTTTATAAGAACAGAGGAAAGCAAAAACCTTTTTTAAAGAAAACATTAAAAACCTTAATGACTGAATCCAAAATAATTTTTCAGGAAGAGCAATATCAAAGAGAGTACTGAAATCAAATGTTCTTTTGCATTTCTTAGTCTATTTTAGTACAAGAATTTCTCTAATTTGCTGCCTCAGCTCCCATGTAGTATCAGTGGATCAGATTTTTTAGGCTCAGCAGGTCAGGAATCTGACAGTAGCAGTGATCATTAACAGCTTTGTTTTCCCTAAATTGCATTTCTGGAACTGTTTTCCCCTATGGAGCAGGAGTTCTGAGCTAGTGTATTTATTTCCTGTCCTCCTGTGATGTAGGGAATAAAATGTTTCTTTGAATGTTTGTTCTTTGTTGAGTGCAGCATGGAGGCGTTTGAGAATCAACAGTCCCTTGTGTTTACAGAAGCAGTCACTTCTCCACTGCATGCTGTCCAGGATTTGCCACGCTAGTCAATTTAGGGTAAATTTGCAAAGTGGTGCACAGGGAGTCACACAGTTAAATCCCATTGATGTTAATGGGAGTCGTGCAGCTAAATCCCTGCACATTACTTTGTAATTTACCTCTTTGTGTTTCTCAAACCTGCTGGCTTGTGACTAATTTGTGTCTCTAATAGAAAAGCCCTAACATGTTTTCATCATGTATGGAATGGTGCAGTCTACATATTATTCACACTATATGTGCCATAAAACAGAATTCTAAAGTAAAGACATTCTATCTGGTGATTGTTGTTTCCATATATTATATGTTTTTCTTATAAGTTACAGAATAGTGATTGTTAAAGCTAGCATTAGTCACCACAGTCCTCAGCACATCAACTTTTTTCACTATAATTTTTGAAAACTAATTTAATCTCATTTGCAATAAGAGAAAAAAAATTTTATTTTATTTTATTTTATTTTATTTTTTATTTGAAAGCACAATGTCTTGAAAATTTGCTTGATTGTCTCTGAAATTTTTTTTTAACTTATTTGTTGGTCTCCAGAATGTTAGGAGGGGACATTCTAATTTAATTCTAGTTTTCTGAAGGTCTTTTCTGTCTATGTGTAGAAATGAGAGATTGGAGCCAGTGTTTCTAAAAAAGCAGGTTAAAAGAATGGGGAGGTGTCGAGATACCTTGAATGCCTTTGCCACTGTGCTTATCTCATTTGGTGTTGTGTTGATGACTGTCATTGGGCATATTTACACCACAAGAATATGGAGCAAAGCTCCTTCAGCTAGCCATGAGATGGCAAAAATATCCACCATGCATAGCTGTGCATGTATCAAATATACAAAAAGTGGTGTTGATACAATACTGCACCCATTCTAATTAGCTCTGGCTCCAACAGAGTTAATTATCTCAGCAGCACCCTGCTGATGTGGCAACAAAGCTTCTGGTTCAAGAGCTGGCTCAGGTAGCATTCTCCAAATAGTCCTTACACCGCCTTTCATTGTGTGGTGTAGGCATGCCCATGGAAAAGCGGGTAAGATAATGAGTGACTTTATCTTCTGTGAAAGGTTTGGATAGTTCTCTATAATTGGGCTTAAAACTGCACTATGACTGTTGAGAAGAGAAAGAAAATATTGCCTCACTTTTATTTCTGATTCATTTGCTGAATGGAAAATAAGTTATGAAATCATATCATTCAAGACTATGTCATCAGACATATACGCAGATTAGATAATTGAGACAGAATAGACAACCTGAAATAGAAATTCTGTAACTGCTCTGCTGGTCACTGGAAAGTCTGAGACATACATGTTGGCAATGCAGATCAAGCTGATAAACCTACTATTATCAAAAGGTCTTCTCAGAGTCTGTTATCATTTGGACCCATACTCAGATGAGTTTCCATTTACCACTTACCAAATGTAATATTTTGATTTAGTCTTGGGTTTAATTAAAATCATTGCAGACAGCAACATTTAGCAATTGTCTTTTTTGAGTAAATCTTCAGTCATTACTCACCACCCTTACATCTTTTTGTATCATTCCATTGCTGCATAATTAACAACAATCCTTCATCTTCATCTCCTTGTTCCCTAGGCTTCTTTGTGGGTACAGAGGACGAAGAGCAGGAGCCTAGAGAAAGACTACCTCCGTACAGAGGCTTACATCAGCATTATTTGCAGAAGCATCCCTGCTTTACCTGCTTTACCTCCTAAGCTGTCTGCCAGAGGACTATCTGCCACAGACGCCACAGAAGCTGGATTAGATACTTATAAATTTTTTCTTTTATGATTTAGAAAAAAAAAACCCAACAAAAAACAAACATTACTGAGTGAGTGACTACTGAAATTTTGGAGAGACTTGATGTTTTCTTACAGGGATGGCAGATTTGTATGTTTGACATTCTGGTCTCTCCTCATCTTGCGAACTTTCAGATACTTATTTAAAACACAGAAGCACAAAAATATTTCAAAGAATTACTAGAATGAGATTTCTGAGCTGAGAAAGAGAACTTGTTTTTCTCTTACCCTTATTCAGGGAAATTGATATGTATTTGTGACTGACTTCTTTCCTTTTCCCTCCCTTCCTCCTCCCTTCTTTCTCTCCATTCCACATGCATCAGAACAGATAGTCCTGGTATGGAAAATACAGACTGTGATAAAGTTCAGAAACGTTATAAGCAGCAGAAGAAGAGAGAAGCTAAATCAATTTTAAGCAATATTAATATTAACACTCTTTCAGACATTATTCTAATCAAATAAAACAGCAAAATAGTTATAAAGAAGCTTCATTAACAATAGTCATAGCAGTTGAGAAAGCACTGCTGGGAGTTTGTATGGGAAACCTTGACAACTCCTAATCTAATACTTCAGAAGGACTTTTTTGTTTGTTTGTTTTTTGTTAAGGAGTGGATCACCTTTTTGAGGACAGAATGAGGCAAAATATAGACTTTTCTAACTGGACTGAGAATTACCTCTCTAGCTCTTTTCTATTTAGAATGATGCAATACTAGTCACTTTCAAACACAAAAACACCTTGCTTCTATAGTGGTTCACAGTTCACACGAATATTGTGATTTAGATTGGAAAATAGTATCTGTATGTCAAGAACCACTAAGTGCAAATGCTCCATAATGACCTTTTCCTTTCCATAGCTGTGTGTCTGGTAGAGTTGATCCAGCTTTGAAGAGGGTTGGATCAGAAGGCAAAAAGGCCTTTAGGAAAGCTGTGGAATGGAAGGGAACCACCTAGAGAAGAAATTAAATGCCAACGATATGGCATTGTTTAGATATATGAGGTATTTCGGGGATAACAAAGAATATGGAAGAGGAAAGATAAAAGCAATTTGGATAAGACTTGTGGAAAGTTGAAAAAGCAGGGTAAAGTTTGGCTCTGATAATGGTGAATCTGTTTGTAAATAGATGTGTCTTTCTAAACAATTTACTCTAGAGTCTTACTTTGTGTACTCATTAGAAGCAAATATGATCTCTGAATTAACTCCATTTTTCAATGGAATGCACATTTTTCAATTCTTAGTAAATTTCAAATTTAAAAAATGCAAGGTGCTTAGGAAATAATACATGTTCATTTTCTATCAGCTTTGGAATCTGAAAGTTAGACTCTCTTGTAGTCCTACACAGAAGAAAGAATGGCAAACTCACTTCCATTTGGATTATAAAGTGGGCTATAAATCTTGGTATTCTTAGCATTTTCTGGCTTTAAAAAGGCTGCGGGCATATGGAACTAGCTTTTCTCATAGTGTTTTGATTTTTGTGTTTGACAATGTGATATTCTGAGACGTGGAAGATTCTGACATATCTAGATCCCTTCAAACATCTGGACAGAGTAGGCAGAGTTCACTGAAACCTGGCTTCAAGGTGTTATATCCTTCCACTTGGTTCTCAGGATGGCATCATTGGGGTCTGGATTTGTTAATCTCTGCAGGCTTCTAATCTATTCATAACAACTGGTTTTGATTGACATCTGAGCAGCTGTGATATACTGAAAGGGAAAAAAACTGTAATGCAGACTATTGATGGCTGTGATTCTCAGCACTACAGCAGCTTGTTATGACAGCAAGATCTGCTATTAAAAAAGCAGTAGGAGATTTACAAACTTCTGGCTCAATGTTCAGAGGGGCAAACTTAGCCACAAAAGATTTAAGTCAGAAGGGTAACAGAGACTCCAGGCAGTTTAAGTCTCACACAAAATTGCAGTGGAATGGAGTTATGAGACTTCTCTGTCATTTCTGTATTTTGGTTGTTCTGCATTATTCTGCTGTCTCATCTGTATTTACTAGGGAGTCCTCAGGTTACTGCTGCTGTAACCATAAAATAAGATGTTCAGATTTAACATATCAAAATATTTTAGTTTTAAGGGCATTAAGAAAAAAGGTTTAAGCTGATATTCAATGTTGATAAATATCACCTGAAAGACAGATAGCTAATCAGGGAAGCACAAGTTATCAATGAAAACCTCTGACCAGAAGGGTTACATTTGGTAAAGAATTTCTTAAATGTATCAGGAACAAACAGCAGTTCAACAATTACACCATTTTGACATGAGATAAGGTTAGTAACTGCAACACAAAAAAGGGAGTGTTCAACAATTTTTTTTTTTAATCTATTCCTGTGGAAAAGCAGGATGATGTATTCTTATGATAAAGCATTAAGAAAATACTTTTTACTGAGCCAGCAGATAGAAAAGACCATAAATATAAACAGTGGAAATTAAATATTTTTCTGAAATCAGGAGGACTGGCACCCTTCAATGTCAGAGTGAGGAGACTCAACAATTTATTTCACTGATTTGCATATCTTGCAACTCTTGGGAACTTCAGGATTCTTGCAAATATCATTAACATATGGTGGTATATAGAGAGAAGTCACAGCAGCCTTTGTCAAAACACTAATCTGGAATATAACTGCAAGGTTAAAAAATTGTAATAAAATAGTGCTATTAGCAAAATTTTATGAAAAATAGGGCATATTAGAGTTGAAATCTGTCTCATCAGATTGCAGTGATACCTGATTAAAATAAATGATTAATGTAGGCTTATGTATGTTTTAGTGAAGTACTTGTTGAAGGCTGAGTGCCTACGTTCACTCTCTGTGTAATAGTGGACTGGATGGAATTCTTTGTCAGACTCTAGTAAGAAATGACATCCATCAAACTTTAAGCACCTATAGCTGCATTCAGCTCTAAACTTTTATTAAAAAAAAATAAATGTAAATCTATTTAAAACAAGGTGGTCATCTAAATTTCTACCGAGAGGCATTGTTGACTTCAGAAGGCAACTAATCCTGACTAAAATCCTAATTAGGTCATTTAAAATGATCTGAAGGTGTCCATCAATCTTTGAGTAGGGAGCCTGGGTGACTCTTTTACTCTACATATCCAGTTTCAAGACAGAAATCTAGCTTCTTATTTGGACAGGGTGTCCTTTCCTTCGTAGATACTGTCACTACAATGACTATGAAAACTTTTTTAGAAGCAGTGGTTACAAGACACAAACAGATCTTATATTAAGTAGATTGAATATGTCTTATGTTGATAGATATTTCCCAAGTCTGTCAGGTCTTTGTAATCTATTTTAAATCAGTAAGTTTTGAGAAACTGTTCAAATGTGTGTTAGATACTCCAGTTCCCCACCTATTTAAAAAAATAACAAGGTGCATTGTGTCTTAAAATATTCAGCTACACCACACTCAATTTTCAGACTCATGGCTTTCAAACAGAAGTTATTTATAGGTTTATTCAGCCATAAAAGAAGGTGAAAGTGATGTAGACAGTACACAGAAGTATGGGAACTGTCAGGAAGAAAAGAATGAATAATATAATATAATACTCTATAAATGAAAGAAAAAAAATGGCTTGCTGAAAGATTTCCAAGTATTATATATGGGAATCCTAGGCCAAATAGTATTTAATGCTTTTGTCAGTGATATGAAAGAAAGCATAAATTATATGGTAGTAAGAGAAATATGTCACAGGGACTAGTAGAGAAGATATAAACAATATAAATAAATAATGCTGATCGGAGTGAATTATTTGGCTAAGAAGCACTGAAAATGTTGCTTTTGATACTGCCAGGTTAAAAGTCACACATCTGGGAATTAAACTCACCCTCTAGATTTACAGCATGGCAGACAATGCTCTGAAAGTAAGAAAGGTCTTCCAGACTTGATAAAGACCTGTCTGAACATGAGGTTTTGCTGTGATGCAAAAGGGAAAGAATTATCTTTGGATGAATCTAGGGAAAGTTAGACAGGGACAAAGACCGGTGTTCTGCAAATGTAATATGTATTGTCCCTTTAGTGCTGCTAAGTCACACTGCTGTATCCATGCTTTCAAAAGGAGGTTAGCAGGTTGGATAAAATTTAAAGAACTATAATGATGATCCTCTGGCTGATGAGGCACATCTCTTTTGCATGAGCAAAGAGATTATTTTTTTGCATCAATCAGTATCTTCATGAGAAGGGTGAAATTAAATTGTAAAAAATGTCCGAATCTCATCCCAGTTGTGGGGAGAAAGCTAACAGAAGATTTTGTCAAATTTAGGCTGATGAAAGAACAAGGAGTGAACTGCAAATATTAGCAAAGAGACTAAGAAAACATTAGCTAATACTGTGTGAGTTGCAACAGATTATCTATCACTAGGGATGTTTTAAAACTAAGAGTATGTATCTTTTTAGTAAATGCTTTAATATAGATAGATACCATGGAGTTGCTGCAAGTTCAAGATCTGTTCCCTTGATATGCAACTGACAGATGAGGTAAACACAACAGTTCTTCTAGGCTTCCAATCTATGAATATTTACAAACATTTTATGAAGGATAATTCATATTAAGTTGCTTTCTCATTAACCGTACTCTGAGTTCCTTGATTCTCGGTTGGTACTGTTCTTTGACAAGATAAAGTCACCACCTTTATTTTTAGATGAAAATGTATGTTTTCTCTCTGTTTATTATTGGAAGACTTTCTTTGTTCATGTCCACTTCTGTGCACTTTGTTCTTCCTAGTGTAATAAAGAGCACTGAATTTCTGGAGATCTATTAATGTAGTAATAAAAACTTCTCCAATATAAGTCCCATAATGAATTTCATAATGTTATTTGGGACTAAATGTAAGCACCTCATGCTTTCTTTTGCTATTAATTAAACATCACTTTAGCAAAAAATCAGTCTTACACAAGAAAAGGAAGTATCCAGTGGGCTATACTATACATTTTTATATAATAAATTTAGAGTAAGGGATTTTAAAGAAGGATTTATGTAGTTGCAGGAGAAGGTGTGAGTGACATAGAAAATACACAGGAGCACAGAGGCTGCCAATCAGAAAAGAAAAAATAAGGAAGTGTCAAAAAGTTGTTTAAATTAATGAAACTGCGCAAGTTATTCCCCCAGAACTAAGCTGAAATAGTTTCTTTGATGTCTGTCCCTAAAATGAAAACAGCGTGAAAATATTATTAAATAAATTATTCCTTAGTAAGTAGACTATAAAAGTAATAGTAAATGCACCCTCTAATGAAGCTTCAAGAACGATAACTCAGATCATTGGACCAGAGGTAGTAGATAAAATTGCTATAATTTAGACAAAGTTGGACAGGACTTCTTTTTCAAGCATGCAGTGTTTTGTTAGGTTCAACAGAGCAAATCTGTCTCATCTTGATGTTACTGTCAGCCAGCTTTGGAATGAGAGAAAAATATTAGTCCTTACATTGGCCAAGAAAAGAGTTTCACTCAAGATTGGTATCAGCAGCACGAAAGGATGCTCAGATTGTCAACTCTGTCTCCCACTCTTCTTTCTTTACATCCTCTACATCTCTAAGGTTAAGTGGTAATAAACACTGCAGTTGTCCACCTTTTGCACAGACAGATTATGGGATGGCAAGGATGAAGAAAATTCCTATAAAAAATGATGGATAATGTACCTAATAATTTTTGTATTAAAGTAGGAAAGTGATAGTTGAGTTCAACTATTCTGCCTGTCTCTGAAGGTCCATGCATTAATGCCACAAGGTGTTGTGCATAATTTGTCCCATGAGACAGGGAATGGCTCTGATGGTGTGTACTCTACCTTGCAGCACAGACTGGGAAAGGGATTGTCTGTTTAGGTCTCATCTGCAACTTTAAATGATTAAAATTTGGTAAAAAGATCCTTACTTTGATAGTTTATGCAGAGGCTAAAATAGCCAGTGAATAGCCAGATCTGGCTGCATGACTCTTTGCTAGCCCTTAGATTATGAGCTCTCTGGGTGAGGACCATGGAAAATTTTTCCATATTACCTAGCACAAATGGATACTGTTCCAGGATTATGACTTCTAAGTACCACAGCATCTGATGTGTGGCATGTCCCAGGAGAAACGAGCTAACTCCCAATAGAGAAGTGATGAACATTTTGAAAAGATAGTAAAATGTGAGAATAATGGTTTTTTTTTAATGTATTTGTTTACTTATTTTAAGATACAGAAAAGTAATTCTTCCTTCTCATAAAATATGACTTCTTTTTCCCCTCTTTGGGGGGAGCCAAGTCTTTCAGTCTTGCAGCCAAGACTGAAAATAGAAAATACAAGAATATTTACAAGAAAGTCTTACTTGTGGTGATTTCCTATTTAAGCATGCAACCACAACAACAGAAGTTAATTCTGCTCATGACAACAGCTTGGAGAGGGCTGGCACTGTGCCTCTACATATGAGTAAAGCAAACTACCGGGGAGACTTGGTGACATTAGGAAAAAGTATGCAGGGTGCAAGTTGTAAAAGCAGCTCAAAGCAGATGAAAAAGAAGACAGCAATGACTGTATTTTCTCTCTCCTTCTCTTTCTTTTTCTTAGACAGAACACCTGTGTTAACTAAGCTTGAAGGAGTGGAATTGGACTCAAAAGAATCTGTTCAATAACTTGTTTGCTTGTTATAGAACAGAACCTTTACATCCTGCTGCTTGATGCAAAGGAAACATGAGACAAGATTAAACTTGGGAGTCTACCCCAGATTCTGTTAGGAGAAACTGTAAATCTCCTCCATCACACAGGTACTCTGCAGTATGTTTGCATTGCTTAGAGTGGTAAATAATAGCTGGTCAGCAGGGATCTGAGATAGAGGAGCACTGCCATACTAGTGACCTGGAAGTGTTAGGAGTCTCTGTGGCAGCTGGCAGAGATGCTAAACAAGCTCATCAGACTGATTTCATGGATAGGCAAGGACCTGTCCATCGGAGAGCACTAGTAACCAGGCAAAATGAACCAGGAGAACTAGTGTTGTAAAAACAAAACTGAGTGCCATGGCTGAGAAAGGTAAGATAAATTTCAGTGGCAGTGATCAAGAGAAATAAACCAAAGCAGGTCTTGGGCACCAGTCCTCTGCATCACTGAAAATTTCTTAGCAGCTGTGTGTTGTTTGAATGGTGGCATAAGCACCAGGGGATGGGGAGCTCCACCTTGCCATGGATAGAGCTGTGAGAGATGTACAGTTGTATCTATACCGAGAGATGTACCGAGTTTTGCCTTTATGCAATTGTTGTGAAGTGCGAAGACACATTCAACTCCTGTTCGCCTTCAGGGAGAAACATATTTCTGCAGGCAGTGTTTGAAAAAATGAAGTTCTATTAGGTAGGGTAGGGATGGAGGCAAGATGAGGAAGGGAGATAAAAGAAGTGAACAGGGAAAGGCACAAAGGAAAATCCAGCTGTGGAGACCCTTTATTTTTAATGCTAAAAGGTATTGTGACCCAAAGCATTCAGATGCAGTAAAGAATCAGAATGGTATCTCAGGAGAAAAAGAGCAGACAAATTGGATACTGAGTCACACCTAAGTGGAAATACATTTTTGGGAGCCATTGTGTTTGCATACTTCAATCTTCCTTAGTGATTTTCCTCTCACAGTACCACTCCATTACCTATGGAAATGCATGAATTTTTTCTTGCAGGCACTGACAGAACTGGAAGGCATGTGTCCAGAGAAATGAAACCTATTTCTAACGTTTCAGGGTATGTGCCCTTATGTGCCCTTATGAAAAGGAACCTGAAGACAAAAGAGAAGTGAACATTTATTTATTTATTTATTTATTTATTTATTCATTTTGGCGTGTGGGGGGGGGGGGAATTTAAGAATATTGAACACTGAACATTTAAGATTAGAGCTTCATTTTGGGAAAGCGGTTGAACATTAGAAAATTGGCTCCATTTTGAATGGAAAAGATATCTATTTTTAACCTAGAATTTACCATGAAATGTTTCTACTTGAAAAAAATCACTTTAACGCCACAATATATGGTCAGATAACTGTTGTTGAGAAAAGCCCATTTTTCTCAATTTACTATGTAGTTTGAGATGTCAGTGACTGCTGATTCAGATATCCAAATTTAGGTGCTTGTGTTTTGACCTATAAACTGATGTTATAAACTTCTTTTACAGTGCATGGAGTTTTGATCTGAAGTGCTTGGAGATCTGCGACTTGTTTGTTTCACCCATGCCAAGGTGTATGTATCTACCTTGGCAACTGAACTACTCTCACATCTGCATGGGCTCAATCTGAGATTCAGATTCCAGGGACTAACATCTCATGGCATAAAAAGCAAAAAAATTGTTGTTTTTTAGATGCTCTTACAAAATGTTATTTGCCCTCAAATCTGCTATGTACTTATGGAAATCTATGCTTTCTCAATCAGTATTAGGTGTCTATCTTTCAGTATCAAAGCCACCTGAAAACACCCACCCAACCCCAGAATGTCATGATGGGTTAGGTATGCAGCATGTATGATTTGATATTGATATTAATAATAATCTTGCTAAACACAAGCTGTTTCAGATGCCCTTCAGATGACTGTGTCAGCAGACCAAGTGATGCTACTGATATTGCAAAGCATTTCTGGAAGAACTATACTCTTCTGGGCTGATTGTGTCAGGCTGAGTGGGGAACTCTGAATGCAACACTCATGCACTGAGGATATTGTAAGTCAAGAGCTATAAGTCTCACCCACACTAAATCTTGTAATATAACAATTAAGTTAATGTACCATGTTTTAAAAATTGTTGTTGACAGAAATATTCTGGGGAAACCATCTGTCTTTCAAGATGAACAGATATTATTTCTTGATACTGCGTAAGGAGCTTAATAGAATAGAACAGGTTTGCTTTCCTTGTATTCTTAATTCTCCTGAACATTTGCCTGCATATTCTGCAAGAATGGATTCTGGGATTCTGGCTATGGGCCAGAAGCTTTCAAGTAGAATGTTAAAAGTTAGTTCCACTGATTCATCTGGAGGAAAATCTCTGTCTGTACAAGTGAAAGGACCAAATTATTTTCATCTAAATGAAAATAACATGAAGGCCTGAATTATGTAGCCTTATACAGAATTTTTAGCTGTCTTTCTTCAGCTTTCAGGCATTCCTGTGTACACAACTGTATTCCCTTCCCTCCTTGCAATTTTGGCCAAATGCTTGGGGTGTAATTCGGTATAATTCCACTGATGTAACTTTGCTGAGTTACCCTCACTGAGGGTTTCCTCAACCTGGGCAGTTTAATCTCATTTCTATGATTATTACTGAACTATAGCTTTCAACACTTTTCAATATCATAATTTGGAAATACCAAAAAACAACACTTTAACTCCTGAATAAAAATATTCAGCAATTTTCTTTTTCTTCATTTTTTCCAGTTTAAGCGCTGGCCCTTAAATATCCCATTGACAAGAATCTGTTGCAAGTGTTTTTCACTGTTTTCTCTGTGCTCTGTGGTGAGATAAGCGTTTCTGAATTTCCTGGGCGGATTCTTCAGACTGTGACATGCTCAATCTGGTTTAAGCTATTCTAAATGCAGCTTGAAGTATGTAGATAGATCATTATTATTATAATTATTGCAGCTATTAAGATTGCTGTCATTTTTTTTATTGCTGTTATTATCAGCATTTGGAAACTATTGAATGCTCATTCTGTGTGAAGCATAGCCTAGCATAACTCCAACCAGTGCAGCCAAGAGGAGCCTTGGTTTGAGTTTGGCTGTGGTTTGTAGGGCTGGTGGTGACATGAATAATGCAAGATTCCAGCTGTTGCAGTGCTTGGAGTGTAAGTGCTTTTTGTCCAGCCATAGGACAGAGATTTTAGTAACAGGACACATTTTTTTGTTAGTTGAACATAACACTGAGAGACTTTCACAACACCTACGTGTTCTTTCTTGTTCCAGAAACTCCTATGAGCCAGAAATATTTGTTGCAATGTGAAATGTTCTGTGAGATAATGATAGCTTTACAGAAATCTGGAAACATGTAGTAGAGCAGGAGCTTTCCTTTTCATGAGCTTACATTTACAGATGTGTTTGGCTTTAGTCAATAGAGTATTACAGACTTTAAGGTGGAGGGTCTTATACACTTCCTTAACAGCCCCTTTGGTTAATAAAGAGGAGAGGAAAAGATTCTAGTACAAAAAGCAAATCTTGGGTTCATCCTGCTGAAGATTTAATGGATGGTTTGGTGAGCATTGTTCTTGTGATTAGCATCACCTTATGTGGTTGCCCAAAGCAGAAGTACAACTGCTCTACTGCTTTAGACAGCTCAGGGCAGAAGACAGCACTGAACTAGAGACTCTGTAGTCTCTAGTTTGCATAGAGCTGTACCTGTTCCTGCTGTTATGTTCGGAGGATGCACAGGTTGACTTGAACACATCCATGTGGCAAAACTGCGTTTGGGTCAAAGTGGGTTTGCACACCTTCAGAGTGAGCTGCTGCAAGGGGTAACTTTAACAAAGTTGTATGAGATAGGAGTGATTTGCTACTGTGTATTGCCTGGCAAACCCAGACAGACAAATCTAGAACAGCTCTATGCACACAATCCCACCTGATGTTTGTGTCATTTACCATCAAACTCAGTGCTTTTAGATACATTCCTCAATGTTCACTAACAGAGAGCCTAAAAGAGTAGAAAGAATTATAGAATACACTGCAGTTTTCAAAGGAGCATTTATTTACATTTGTTTAGTTGAGGAAAAAGATCGACTTATGTTAAAGATCAATTTCTGAGTGTCATAAATGACACTTTTTCCAAGCTCTTCCATAGCTGCAAAAGGTGTTGGGCAAGCCTCTCAGTACCTATAGGCCTAACTGTTCAGTTTTCAAAGCTATTAGGAAGGCCAACACGTTATTACTTCACAATCCTAAGCTATAAAATACTGTGTAAACATGTGCTATTAACTTCACCTATTTGTTATGCAAGGCAGGGCTGGGAATTGTTCCAGAACCAAATCAGATGCACTCCACGGTTTTGATTCTGTGATACGTAGCTATTGGTTTCAAGTTTACTTTGGGGCTTTCAAAATGGCCTTGGTCAACCATTTACATCAACTCCATTAATCTTTCTGTCTGGCTTTATTATTAACTGAAAAATGATTTCCCTGTGTTGCAACCTATGCTTGTCCCCTGCAGTTTAGTTACTTGGCTGGACAGACTGCTCATCAAAATCAGCAAAAGTTATTTCGATCATATTCTCTATATCACTGGCCAAGGTGAGAACATTCAGCAATTTAAAAAATGTTATCTCAGCTGTGGTCTTTGTAGCCAGATTAATGCATGAACAGTGACTTAATATCTTTTCAAGATCCCTGCAGTTGTTCTTGCATTAATTATTTTTGTGTGTAACACAAGGATGGGAGACTAATAACAGAGTTGTAATCATCCACTGGACCAAGAATTCCCAGCTTGTGAACAGGTCTTACTGCGGCCCTTCTCAAAGCACAGACAACAATATGAGGCTAAAATGCCAAATTTTTACAACAGAAATATAAACAGAAATAAAGGCCAAAGTTATATCAAGATATCTGCTTCTTTTCTTAAAGATACAGAAGTTGAGGTCACCATTGGCTGTGTGCTTAGTTGATAATTTAGATTTTGCAATCAAGGGATTTGTGTACTGCAACACTATGAACAAACTCCAACTTGAGGTGAAACTGTACATTCTTGTCTGCTCTCCGCGCAGGCAGAAAAAGAAGCCCCCTTTTCCTTCATTATGAGATAACTCGTTTGGCCACATGAGATTATGGTAGAGTGTGCTGTCTCAACATAGTCCAACACAGTGCATTATTATGGCACCTGTATACTCACTACTGAAAAGCTTTGGGAATTCTGTCAGTCCCAAGTGAGAGCCTATTCATTTTGCCCATGCACAGTCAGCAACTCTGAATCTACAGCATATACCGGGCAGCACTACTGCAATTGATCTCAGCATAAATAATTCCTATAATGCTCAGTACTGGGTAGAAAATGAGAATCTGAACTGGAACAGAATTCCCTTTACTGCTAATAGTTTGTCAGGATGTGTTTATGACTTGCTGCAGAAACACATCTTATTACTCTCTGGGTTGTATAAGCCTTGTTTTGAATTCATATTTGATGTAATTTTCCATATATTACTGTGCTCATATCTAACACATTAGATGGCTAAATAAATACATATTTAACTCTGCCTGAATTCTTCTCATGACTGAACTCCTGAGATTGGATTGAATCTCAGAAATAGAACTGCTTCTACTGAAAAATTGACTTAACCTCTCCTGGACATCTTTAATTGTGTTACAAGCTTATTGCTGGCTGATTCAGTAACTGAGTATAGAAATATCCTAATTACTTAATCAGAAAAGTCAACATTCAAAATGGAAGATAAGATTACAAGGGAGATGACTTCTAAAAGCTTTTTATAACCAGTAGTTATTGACATATGCTCTGCTGTGAACTTGGCAAGCTGTGATACACATGCTGACAATCATAAAGATAATAAAGTCAATTCATTTCAGTGAAAATGACAAGAACAGAGTTGATTTGAGCGATATAAGGTTTAGCTATAAAACTTTCAGTATGTGAGAATGACTCCATAAAAATGATAGTTCTAAACTTGGTGTTCCTTTTTGTGGGGACATCAATTCTGGTCACTTGCAGAACAACTTTCTATAGGTGGTGTTGCCAATTTATTTGATTTTCCTTGCCAGTTTCTGAATATCTGATGCTTTTTTTATAGTATTCTGTGGCAGATGCTGAATTGCAGATCTTGTTAGCTATCCTCTTGTGGTGAAATTTTGAAATACTTATCCAAATTCATGCCAAAAACTAAGAAAACAGAACAGAAATAAAATGTGATTGTCATTAAACTACTCCAAAACACCCACTGTTAATCATATGCTTTTGAAAGTTCTTGATCTTAGATTTTTATTCCATAAGCATCTCACTAAGTCTCTTATAAGCTCTCAAGTCAGATTTTGCCTCCTCTTCCAAGACAGTTCTTCTGGGTGTCGTTATTGACAAATCTCTCTAGAAAGCCTTTGTCCTTTATGTCTGTTGGTGTACCATTATACCTAAAACACTCACATAAAAACATTTGTGAAGAAACACGATTTAAGAAAGGACCAAAAAAGTTTTGTTCTCAAGCCATCCACCTTCAACATAAATAATCTGTCTTCCCGTATAAAAGACGTAGGCCTCATGGAAGTATGAGGTGATTGCTAACAAAATGACTCTCACAGTAGTTACAGCTTTCAGTTAATAAACCAAATACTTCTAGACATTAGATTATAATTTAAGAGACATTTCAAAGCACGTATCATTGACCTCCTAAGGAAGATTGTAAATACCATTATGCTGACAAAGAATAACAGCTTTCAATTCAGTATAATAAGCTCTCTGTAAAGTATATTATATGGATAAACATTACCACCTGTTCAGATATCTGCCTTGCTCTCTGCGATTTTTGAGGGGTATAACTGGTGGCTTACCATACCTGAAATTTTGTGTGATTGATCTGTGACTGAAAACAGAAGAATGGAGAGAAAATGGTGCTGAAGTGTTACAAAAGTCTATCTGCTTTTCTGGCTGCATTCTTGTAAATTGCTTTCCAGCATTTTGAGAGAGGAAGATTAATTACCTTTCAGCTCAAATAAATTAGTAATGAAGCTTTCACTGCAAAGTCCTTGTTCATAGGAACACAAGAACAGAGGAACCAAACATGACTCTAATGTCGAGGTTGCAGAGTTTCCTCCTGACATTGCTTCTTTTGAGTCTGTGCAGTTATAAAGCACCCAGTACAGGTCAACAAAGTCCATGCTGTTACCTCAGACATTCTTGTAAACTGAAACTGACTTAACCAAATAAAAATAAAATGACCATCATGGGAAATTGGTTCAATCTGCATGGCAATGGAATTTATTACTTCAAAAGTGAAATAATCTGATCAAAAGACAACATATTAAATGACAAGCAAAAAATTACTCATATAGTTTGCTGAATTGTAAGTACATATACTGAATCATAAGGAGATGAAGGGGAAACAATTCTGCTGTTACACTAGGCAGCACAGAGCCTGTCAAAAAGATAAGACCAAATAAGCTAAATATTGTTTCTGTAAGACTGAAGAACAGGGTTTATTGCATTTTAATAGCTGTGATTAATGAGGTAGAAAGCAGATGCTCTATCAGTTAAGGAGAGATAATATCATCAATGTTCAGAGTAAAGAATCGTTTATTATTTCACAAAAGCTTCATGCCCTTCTGGCCTTGCTTAGAAACTTGGCCAGATATGAAATGAAGATGAATGATAGTTTAAACAGAGTTCACCCTTCCTTGCAAGACCTTATTAGTAAAGTAGGATATGATACATAGTCTTGCAATATTAGTAACATGCGCAGCACCTCCTGTAATACATATTGTTGATTTTTTTTAAAGTAAATGATTAGTAACAAGCAGGACAGATCTCATTATCAAGGTCCACTGATTTTCTTTTTTTTTTTTTCTGTTCACAGCCTGTTGCTAAATCATTTTCCAATTATGTAATAATGCTGTAAGCATAGCAGGCAGATCTGAACTGAAATCTTCATCATTCAGTAAGCAGTTTTTTATCTACATGTAAGAAGACAAGGAAATTATGTGTAACCAACATAGAGTGACTGATCTAAGTAAGACTCTGAACACCCAGCATTTAAGAGAAAGAATTATGGAAATTTTTATGTTTTAAAGTGGAGTACTAGTAGTCTATTTTTTGTTCTTTTTTTTTTAACCCTAAGAAAATGCTGCACAGAGATGCTACAAATTAGAATTTGTAAGACTGAAATACTGTTTCCTATTTGTGACAATATGGTGTTACTGCCTGAATTCCTGAAGCTGTAGGAGAAAAACAACTTATTTTTAAAAACAACAACAACAAAAAAAAGAACAGGTTATTCTACAATTTCAGCCTAGAAATCATCCACTGACACTTTTGTATAAATGTCCTCAAGCATCACTAACACTTCTGTTGCATTTTAGCAATGTCTTTTAGCCCAGAAATTCTAAACATATGAAGAAAATGATTTTCTGCTTAAATCTCAAGATTATTTTCATCTTGTTGCAGACAAGAACCACACAGAAAGAGATACAATTAAATTCCTAAGTTTGCTTACTAAAAGTTCACAATTTATTATCCAGATTCCTCTTTGAGGCAATTTAGATAATCTCCTTTGGATCCTGTACTTAAGATGGGTGAATGTCAGTCCAGAGATGCTTATATTGGTATAGAGCAATCCTACTGAATGGTGAACTTTCAAATGCCTGAGAAAAGGTGAAGCCAGGAGGAATACCCTTCTATTTTTATTAAAAGAAGCAGTGTATCCGAAGTTGTAGCTTGCAATAATAATGAAAAAACATGAAAAAAAACCCTCCACATGGGAACATTTATTCATAATAACTTTTAGGAGTGCATTTAAGTAGATCAATAAATACAGTTCAGAATTTTTCGCTGCAGTTTTGACTATGGATTAAGCAACAAACTTCTGAAATTTCTTTGCTTTAATCTTTTATTTAAAAATATCAATGCTAACTTGTATTCTGTAAATTTCAGTTCCACGTGTACTTTTGATTATTAGTAGCTGTTTTTTTTGTTGTTGTTTTGTTCTGTTTTGTTTGTGTTGTGTTTTTTTTTCCCCCACTTGGATAACAGACCTAGCTCAGCTAACAGATACAGTATTTCCATAAGGTTACATTATATCAAACTGGTGAAGCGTGTTTTGGATTAAATGAGACATCGATAGTTTTTTCTAATCTGTTTTTAACCCTGTTACAAATACATGTATACAAATATATGAAATGAAAAACTCCACTCAAATGCTGAACTGAAAGCATTTCATTTTGAAAATACTGCAAGTTTTACTCTGAAAGTGTAGAGTAAAGCAATAGTGGAAAAGAGAGGAATGGGCCTATAGCTTTCTAACTATCAGTCCTCTTTGCTCTCTCACTACATAGCATCTAGATTCTTTTTACAGTTGTAGTAATGCAGCACTGTGACAAACAGCTATTTCCAGTTAAGTACTGTAAGACTATTCAGAGCAGCAAATTTTAGATCTGACACGATTCCTGATTGCTTTGAGATTCCGGAGGATTCCCTGCTTATTTTCTCTCAAATTTCTCAAGCTAGTCAAAGTACACAAGGTAAAATGACTTTTGGAAATAACAGCCTGAATAGATGATACAAGAATGCTTTAGAAAGGCGGTACTGCGTATTTAGATGAAGGAAAGCCACATTCCTCATACAACATCCACCCTACAAATTCTGTTCTAAGGGTATTCACAGAGAAAAATGTGGCTTTATGCTGTGAAGAGCAAGCAGACCGGTAGCCCTTGACAAAATCTAGTTTTAAAACATGTGCACAAATAACTAACAGCAATGCTATCTACCACTACGGAAAACACTTATAACTGAGAGACTGTGCTTCTGCTCCTAAAGAAATGTGATTTTCAAATGACTCAGCTTTAAAAAATAATTCCGTAGAAGAGAGAGAAAAATAAACAGAACACAACATTTTCCTGAATATGTACATATTCAGCATATACCTGAATAGGACAAACCAGATGGTATGCATGATCCTGATCTTTTTTGAAACAGTTTTCATGAAATAGAATTCTATATTTCATTTTCCTTCAACAGATCATTAGCATTTCAGCAGCACTGATTAGTTACTGAAAATAACCGTAAGGAATGTTTACTGACATTTACATATTGTTCATCTCTCTTTCTCTCACTTTTCTGGCAGTAGATAGTCCAACAAATACACATGAACAAGAATCTTCTAATACAGAATTAGGCATGTGTGTAAATACAGAGAATAGGAGAGAAAGAGAGAGGATACCATTTTAGAGGATTTCACATTTTTGTTTGTTTTACAAAGCCTTGACAAGAAAATTTTTACTTGTCACCTTTTAATCAACTGCTGTCATGACACTCATGCCTCTTTCCACCCAACAACCAATCTATAAGCAATAAGTTTTAGCCTGAAGCAAGAGATTTTTTTTTTTTCTCCTTTGTTATTAATTCTGCTTTTATTGAAAATACCAGTTATCCAAACATAAAGTATTCTGGCTTGCCTTAACCAAGATGATTTTTTGGTAAGAGATATGTTCTGAAAAGTTCAATACTGGGGACTCATAGTACTAGAATTATTAGCTTCTATCACCCTCATTCAGGGTTGATGCTATGTCTGTGTTTCAAAAATACAAAAAAGCATTGAGCTTACGATTTCAGTGGTAAGTGGTTTCCCCACTCTGTATGCTGCTTTCTAGTGAAGATACCCTTACTTCTCCTTAAATATTAACATTTTGTTACCATATACAATAGTCAAAATTGCTATGTGTTCATTATCTGGATGTTCAACTGTGCTATTTTCAATACTACAATATACAAAGATTTTCAAAGAGCATGATTTCATCTCCAGTGGGGTATGTTAACCATTTACAACAGGGTCTGCAGCAGACAATAGGAGACCTGAGGGAGGGTGCAGCACCATAAAAAATAAATATGCTTTTAGTCATTTTGTTTTGGTTAGTCATTTCAGTGTACAGCTGCTGAACAGCTTTATACATACACATGTATAAAAGTTAGGGGGAAAGAACTTAATGCAGAGATTTTAAGGATAATTCTGATTCTCTAAGGATAAAAAGGCAAGATTCCAATTAACTTTTATTTATTTTTAATTATATGTGTATATTAGGAACTTTGTGATGATGAAACACTTTGATATTAGAGAAGAGCTGAAACTACTTATTAAGTTATAGGAATATTTTGATAAAGCAGAGGGCAGGGAAAGCTGAATGTCTGTAGTAATTCTCTATTCCCATTTTCCTCCTTTCCCCACACCTTTCTCCAAGACAGCTTATTTCAGAAGGTCCAAGAATCCTATGTATTTTCTCCAGCATTGCAGAAGTCTCTAAATGAAGAAAGGCCTGGTTAATCCATAATAATGGCAGGTCTGTTTATTGATCTCATAAATTGCACTTTACTTGACCTGTCAAAAAGGCAGCATTCTCTGCATGTACTTTCCTGCTTCTCTCATAGCCTCTCTGCCCGAGGTGAAGATTGCTCTTCCCAGCCTCTTCCCATCTGCTGGCAGCTGTTGCAAGCCCTGATCTAAACTCATTAGCCTTCCCCAAAACAGTCTATTTGAGTTCATCCTTGAGGAAATACAGGAGGAACAATAAATGCTCAAAACTGATTTTTCTCCCCCACCCTTCAAAACATACTCATGCCCAAGCTGAATATGCATTTCTTCTGAAAGGGGGAAAATAGAAAAGAAAAACAATAGGAACTGAAATCAGCCAGCAGACTAGGATTTTCTAATTAGCAATCCTGCGACTCTTAGGTGGACATCTAACAGATGTCCAATACAAAGCAAGTTACGGTTACCTTGTGGATGTTGTAGGTGGACCTCCAGAGTCTCTTGTGAAAAAGGGAAGCTCTATTTTGCCTGCAATTAATGAAGCTGCAGACAACTACATAGCTCAGATGTTGGTGTTTTCATATAAGGCTACAGGTTTCAGAGAGCTTCTACCTTCTACAAGTGTATTTCTTGATATCTTATAACATTACTTTTCAAGAGCGTACTTTTTTTCTTTGAAAAATGTTGTCTTAGCAGTGCACTGTCTGATACAACAGTGTGAAAACTACAGTAAACAGAAACTACTGAAATTTTAAAAGGAAACTGGTGTTTTTATAAGGCTGATTCCCTTCACCAATAGAGCTAAGTCTGAGCTTACCTTTACCATTATCGGAATTATCAATCACAGATATCTTGTGATCCGCTGGGAATCTCCTCTGATTGTGTCATCAGTCTGTGGAAGAACACAAAATCTGGAACTGAACTATAGATTTGAGATAGAGAGACTTCATTTTTTCACTTAAAACAAAGTGAGAGGAGATGTCTAGCTTAGGTGAAGCATCCTATTTCTGCATGAGTATAGATCGGTGGGATAAATCCCAGCAAAGAGGTACTTATGTATCTGAATTGCAACATCTGCAAAGGTGGTTTTGCAAAATTTTTTTTGCTATTTCTGTTCTCATTTGTATTTGCTTTAATTAGCCATTTCCAAATATTGCCTTAAATTAACAAGAAGAAAAAGGAGTTGCTGACAAATTCCCAAAAGCAAGTTCAAGTAGATAGTAACGCTAAATGTGGCCATACATCAAACATACGCTCTTACAGTTGTGCATGTTTGCACCACCATCCTAATTGGCAGGAGTACATTGTAAGTTTTGGGAAACAAAACAAAACAAAAACAACAACAACAAAAAAACCTACCTTTTTTTTTTGTATACCTAAAATTTACAGAATATTCTAGAAGGACATTGTTCATTTCAGATCTTGAAGACTGTACCGAACTTGACATTTGCCTAGGTTGTTAAAATATTTTAACAGACTGGCAAGCAAAGGCATTGGAAAACAGAAAGCACAATAAAACTGATGCTTACATGCCTTTTTCCACAGCTTTAGTAATGTTGTTAGTAATATGTTCAAATTAGTTTCCTGCACTGGTATCCGAGAAAGCACTTTAGGACAGTGTCTCACTAATGAACACTATCCTTGTATGTACCTATGCATAGAAGATGGTGGTAAGTTACAGCATTTTGCTAAATGTCATGCTATAATGCAATGGAAAGCACAGCAATGACAGCAGGGTCCTAAGCTGCAGGATCTGAGGAAGGAATCTCCAACAAGATATCCTTACCCCCATTGCCAACACTTAAATAAGGTCTGGGAAGGGGTGGATCCTGGCTCCACCCTTTCTGGTTACTCAGGGCCATTGCATGTACCTGAGCTCCCCTGGGTTGTCCTTGCCCTTGCACCAGGTGCTTAATCACTGTTTCAGGCCATGACAGAATTTCAGCTACAGCTGTAGTAAATCATAAAAGAGAGAATGGTTTTGAAATCATTCAATGTGTATTTTTAAAAGCACAAAATAATTATTTCAGTGGGAATTGGACCAGATCAAATGACTCTGGCTTGCCCTCCTTTCCCCATTCTTATATTTCCTCATCTTCAGATGTACAGAGAGTTCTGATGTCTCTGAGACCAGTGAGCAGTCTTGTGGACTGGTTGCAGGAGGTTGTGAGTGGGGATATAGAAACATGGCTTACTCCATTTTGAGTTCCTCTCTGCTCTGCCTTGTCTTTATCTGCAGGGGACTTTTTTAAAGGCAATCCGGTCTCCTATCCTGTAGACATAGATTCAATTTTTCTACTGCCAAAGGGTGGAAGTGCTGGAACGTTAAAAGCTCAGTGAAGAAAAGCTGTTCAATGTCTGCCATTTCTCAGGAGAAGCCATGCATATACTAAAGAAGTTGTGAGAGGCAGTGAGGTTGCTGGAGGACACAGACTTACCTTTCCAAAAAGCAGTCTTGGGCAAAATCAGTTGAGTTGTCTGAATTTGCTAGAGAAGAAGGAGTTCTTGGAATACAAGTTTAAGGATTGATTGAATTGTCTCTAGTTCAGTACTATTCAGGATTTTTTTTGTGCTTACTGGAGCTGTGTCTAATTCCCGTATTTCCAATAAATTACTGTAAAAGGGCTGATATAGTGGACAACTGCTGTAAAATATTGCTTCAGTTAAAACCAACATACTGATTTTCAATGATAAATAAATATCTCTCTAAGCTTATCTATAGTATTTTCTGAATAGCACCTGATTGATAGTAATGAAATGATAAACCATCTCCTCCATTTAATGAGCCAGAGAGAACATCCAGCTAAAACAGAGTGTGCTTCTGACACCCAGAGAACAGTCTGGAATGACTGCCAGCAGTTATTGAGCTGAAGAGAATTTTAAAGGAATGAACTGGGCATGAGTCACGTCTTTCCATAGAGCAACTGTGGGTACTGGCTGCAAAAGTACTTGAGAAATCAACAAGGGCCCCTTTTGAGGGAGCCAGGGGAAGAATTTCATAAATGACTTGGAGTTGAAGTTCTGCTAAGCATCTTGGATAATACTGCAGTAGAACTACAAAGATTATGTAAAGACATGAAGCTTTGGTTTGTAAATAACTCAAATACCAGCAAACTTGGGTGGTGAAGGGTGGCAGAGTGTTAACTGCTCTGGAAGCAGTATAAATACTTGCTGGATTTATCTCACTTACAAATGTTCACTGGTGATATGTTATCAGTAATTTATGATGTGTCATGACAAACGATTACATTTCTGATGAAACTAACAATTAGCTGGAGGAATAAGGATTCTCCTTGAACATTTTCAGCAATTGATAGGGGAAATTTCTTTCCTTCCACACATGGAATGTAGTAAAAATCATTCAAATTTGGCAATTATCTGTTGCCTGAATCATGTCTGGATTTTTAGTTATTCTAAAGACCTTAAACGTGCTTATATAAAATTATTAGTATGAATCATCTGAATATCCAGTGTATGAATTAGCATGCAGTCACAGTGATGAGTACAAAAGAAACTCATGCAGTTTCTTAAATCTTAATGCAGACATTGTTGCTTATTTGATATTGTTTTATTTTTCACAGACACAGTGGTTGTTACCAAATGACATGTTCTGAAGAAAGAGTAAAATATCTCAGAATTATCATCAGATAAATCTGATTATTATCATCAGAATTATCAAGTGTGATCTCAGTCTGAGCTTCACAGCTCTGTCAGGGGAGTGCTCTATTGCCCCAAAACTTTAAGCAAGGCCTACCAACCCCAGGATGCCTCTCAGACACATCAAAATGAATGAAGCCCAACTTGTTGCTGTTAACTATAAAACTACAGGTGGGTGCTGAACTTTTATCCTAAGGAATAAGGGACTCACAGGTACAAGTAAGAAAAGGGAAATGCTTCTGAAGATGGTGACAGCTAGGAATCCTGAAGACCTCTGTGATCTGAATGGCATCATGCCAGGAATAAAAATACCATACTGCTTAGGCATTTTAATTTTCCTGCCAGCATCAACCATCTCTACCATAGGTGGAGTGTTTTCAGATCCATGTCCTTGAGAGCATTTTACTTTTGTTACTCAATGAACTCCTGTAGTGCTTTGAAAATTAACTGATTTGTGATGATTTAGAAGATTCTGAATTGAGAGAGAACCAGAAAACAAATGATGTAAAATTATGGTTGCATTCATAGTCCACAAAAAGACAGTGCTGTTGAAGATTGAAGTCAGAAGCTATTCACTTCCATAAGTTTTCTCTTATTAAGAGAGCTGGAGAATAACAATCAATTTTTTTAAGCTGCCATCTCCATACATGATAGAAGACAACTGAAAGGCACTACTCAATATTAGGAATCCTAGGTAAATCCTGAAATTGTGGGATTTTAGTTGTAGATTTAATTATATATTTAGCTACTCTCTTTCTCATACTTCTAGAACCATTTGTATCATAATTCATCTTGTTTACTAATCAGCTGACATTTCAGTAATCAGCTGTGGACTCAATCTGTAATCTGTGCATCAAGCACAATCAACCTCCAAGCTTACCTACTTTCAAGGGGGAATCTACGTCTCTGTGGCCATGACAAGTTGTCTGGCACCAATAAAGTAAAAGTAGTTTATGAGCTAATAAGGGATATACAGAGCATGATGTCAGAAAACTGATGTTGAATATATCTGGAAAATGTAGGGGCTCGGTGGAAAACAAAAGCATCTCCATTTTAGCCCTTTACTCCTAAACTGCATAAAAATGCACTCACTGTTATAGTCTTTCCATTAGACCCAGAAGGAATACAGCAAAAATGCATGCAGAACAGATCAGGAATAATAATTTCAAGGGAAAAATGCTGATTTTTTTCCTTCTCATTCCAAGAACTGAAGCTGTTATTTTAGCTCTTAGAGAGTGGGTGACTGGCTTGTTTCAGTGGTGAAGAAGATATTGCAGGAATGCTGTGTAACAACTGGGCCTGCGGCTTCTGGAACAATGATTGACTTTTTGTGAAACTGCTGTTATCTCCCAGCACCTGTCTTCAAACAGTGAGCTGTAATGTCTATGACAGTGAATAAAAAATGATCCACAGTTAACAGACAGGAAAATAATCTTCAATCTGAGAAAAAGCAACTGAGTGTAAAAAGAACCACTACCACACTAAATTATCTAATTTTTCAGATAAAATCATTAGGAAATGTATTTTACTTCTGGAAAAATAAAAGATCCTTCTCCAGATTCTCTTAGGTTTTGTGTGCAGGAACACAGGGTGTCCTAGAGGAGATGGCCCATTCTTTTGGTCTGCTTCAGAACAGTAAATTCTGGTTGTATGTGGAAGCTCTAAGCACACAGAAAAGCGTTACATGGTTTGTGGACCTGGGCTGTCAGCTGGAAGAACAGTGAGGAATGATAAAAACAGTAATAAATTTGCTTTTACTGCTAATCTCTGTTGTAATAAATTTTTCCTGTATCCATACACAAAAATGTGTATGGACCCTCTTTATAAACCTCTAGGGAGAAATTTGTGTGCAAAAGTAACACTGTCATTCTCTTCAATGCATTGGAAAAATGCATTGAAAACCTAATCCAGACATGTCAGTACAACACTGGTGTTAGTTTAAACAAAAACCAAGCAAGTTTTCCCCTTTGCAATGTAGTATCTCCAAAAATACTTTGTTCTGGCTTAACTCCTTCTACACTGAATAACAAGCAAGAATATTTTTACTTGGCATAATGCAATGTACTTATTCACAAAAATTAAATTTTTCAATAGTATAAAAATAAAATTAGCACAAGAGCACTTATTTCTAGTATCGCAAAATTTTAACTGTATTGCATGAACAAAATACAGTGAAAAAGAAAAATTTATGTAGATTTTTCCAGAAATTATTATATTGAAGTGTGAGTGATATATGATCCTCGGGACTTATTGCTCATTTAGAATTTGTTGATAACTTGACATAAGTTGGAATATATGTGGTGGTTTTTTTTTTTTTTTTTTTTAATGAATGCAAAAGTCTCTCATAATTACCTAATAATAGAACTGGCTAAAGTAATAAAAGTCATAACATACTGAGATTTTTGGAAAGTTTAGGCTCTATGTTTGATTTCATTAAGTGGAAAGTAAAATATGTCACTCTTAGAGAACTCTGGATTTGGATTAAGAAAAATATTCACAGTCCATTTTTTCTTAAAAAAAAAAAAAAGCACGTTCATGTGCATACACTATTACATTAACTAATTTTTTCTGTGTGGTCCAACATGAATGTATACGATGAATATATATTGAAAGACTTCACTTGACTCATTGAGAATTTGTTTAATGTTGGAGAAGAAGGGGTTGTACCTACTCCCAAACTCTGCCACTTACACTGTATTCTGTGTCTTGCATTGAGCCTAATTTGCAGTTTAAAATGTGCATGTAAATGTTAGCTAATGGGTCCTCTCAGGAAGGGATTCATGGCATCAAACCTTGAGAAGTTCTTGCTGGAGGCAAGCTGCAGAAGTGCCCTGTGTGCCCTCAGCTCCATCAGACAGTTTTTTCCAAATCTAACCCTGCACAGTCCTTCACTTGACCATAGAGTACTTCTGCTATATAGCTCTTCAAGGGAAGCACTCAGTGCCAGCTCATTGTCTTCTTGGGAGCTAAGGAGCTTTAAATCTGTTGCTAGAGAAACTTGCAACACTGAGGAACTGCAACCTACTGCCTAAGATGCAACTGAAACTGAAGTTAGAAATGGTTTTGATCCATACTTAGTTTTCCCGGAGCAAGTTCTCCTTAGATATTGTCTCATCAGAGAAGCTGTGGAGTTCATATGCACAGAGACTGAGCTGACCTGCTCTATTTAGAGTCAATCCTTTGAGGGTAGTGTTAGAAAACACTGTGGGGAGAGTACCATCCCCTGTGCCTTCTGGATGGTAAGCAGAGAGCTTCTCCTCTAGGTAATTCCTTGTGGCCTCTACCACAACACTCAACTGAAAAGATGAAAAATATATCTTCAAAAAACAGCCGTGTTTCTGGCATTACTACAGTCATGTGGTCAGTCGTTAAAATATAATGTTTTGTTTTGTTTTGTGATGCTTTTCCAGCCAGGAAGAAGTGCTGTTTGCTTACATGCACCAATTCAGATGATAGGGAAAAGTCCAAAGATAGACATTCAATGGAAAATGTGAGTAAGCAGAATATTTGTAATGAAGTGGTTTTAGTATTCCTGCCAAGACAAATCGCAGAAGGGAAGAAACACGCCTTGGAAGTATTTCCTCTCATGACAAAGATGTGACTATGTAAGTGTATGATTTGAGACAGGAACAGCACATCTGAAATTTCAGCCATGCTGAGGTTGCAGTACAGCAAGGTTTCTGCTATATTTAGTTCCAAAATCTGCCCAGATACAACTATAGATTATCTGCTCCCTTTCATTTTTCTTGTTTTTATTCTTCCTGAATTTAAGAAGCTGTTCTTTTAAGTCTGTGAAGCAAGACATTGTGAGCATCTTTACCTGGACATGTTTAGGCATGGAAAATTAAGGTTCAAGCTCCAGATGTGGTGAGTATTAAATGAAAAATTGCTTTAAGACATCAGGAAAGATCTGAGCCTGAATGAATGAAATCAATGCTTATTGTCTTAATGATCTATTAAGATTTTTCTCTTTTACGTTCAGGAAATATTCAATATTCACTGCTACTGCAGAATAAGCCTGTTCAGATGAATCATCATCTCTGAAAACCCCCCCCCACCACTTTCCCCGAAATAGACCCAGTCATCAGTACTACTACTACCACAGATTACTTTGTTTTAGGGTCCAGTCTAGCACTAGTTGGGATTAAGCAGCTTCAGTTGCAACATAGCTGTTCTTCTGAAGTTAACATTTGTAGTAGTTTGTCCCCAAAAGTCACTAACAGTAAGAAACCCCATCTTTTCTTAGAATCATGGCAGAGAGCTCGAAGGAGGAGTGGAGAATAAAGCACCAAACCAAAGAGTGAGGGAAGGACATTAAACCTGAAGGGAGTGGAAGAGAGCAGCTTCCATCTTTGCAATGCTTCATAGAGATTTAAGAATAAAAATCCAGGACAGCAGATACTGCAAATTCAGGGTGGGATGCATAACTGAGGATTAAACTGAGGTTTTAAAGTGGTGCTCATTTCAAATTACCCAAGGCACAATGTATTGTCTGATTTTTTTCTTTATTTTAAAAGCCATGAAATCCACACATTAAGTTTGCTGAAACTTTAACACTTCTTTTCTCGTTCCCTCTTCCTTCCTTCCTTCCTTCCTTCCTTCCTTCCTTCCTTCCTTCCTTCCTTCCTTCCTTCCTTCCTTCCTTCCTTCCTCTCGTTCTTTCTTTCCTTCCTTCTTTCTTTCCTTCCATCTTTTTTCCCGACAAGAAATAATTTTTTTTCTCATATTATACCATGGTTCCTTTTTATGTAACTCAGGAAGGAGGTCTAAGGCAGAATTATTTCTCCTTCATGTGGAGAATCTGCACAATGAAGTTTGCAAACAAGTTTCACGATGAATATATATTGGGTAAAGAAGAGCACTAAGATCCATGCTGTCTTTCAGCTGACCAAAGTGAAAGGTCATCCTAGCATTACCGGTAATGAATTGAAGATCTCTTTCCTCCTCTGTCTGCAAAAAGACTCACCCCACTGGCTTTGTAGCCCTCTTTGGTTGAGAGGGTACCTGGTCAGTAAACAGGTTCTCATCTGAGGGCAATCCTATCTATTCACTGACATACTACACTCTCTTATTTATTCCTCTTCACCTTCAGTCTGAAGTCTAAGCAAAGCCCCATTCAATTTTCGAATGAATGGTCACCAGTATCTTAAATGTTGCATCACTGATGATTCAGTGAGCCACCAGATCATCTTTTTCATTATCCTAAATGAGGTGTTGGTCATTTAAAAAAGGAGAGAAGTATAGACTATTTTGAAGTCCTTTTAGCTGTCCAGTACTCCATGATAAACTTATTCTCTAAATGGTTAAACAGGGTGACTTGTTAAATAAATAGGTATAGTGAGCTGAATTTCAGAAAAGGGAGAGGAGCAGAGAGGACTGCTGACTGCTGACAGATGAGGGTTGAACAGCAAAGGGCAGGAATTCCTCTCTGTGGTAAGGCTCCTACATAATATGAGGGCTGCTCCAAAATTAATACCTGCTATTTTATTATATTGGCCCATGCCCTCTGGGGCAGATGCTGGTGGTATGGCAGTAGAGGTTGAACCTTCCCATCAATATTCCATTGCATTTTGTTGCCATGAAACAATACTGTATGACATAGAAGTGTATATGAAGAAAAGCTGTGGAACTGAATTCCTCTTATGGCAAAAAATTGCACACATTGACATTCATTGATGCTTGTGAATGTTTAAGGAGACCAAATAGTGGATGTGAGCACAGTGAGGTGACTGAAGGTGTGTTTCAGCAGTGATAACAATGACAGTAGGTCACCTCCACTGGTGCTGATTTTTATGATTACAGAATGCAGGCATCACTAATGAAAACGCATATCTACTGGTGGTGAATAGCGTGAAAAACAGTGTTGAGAATTTTTATGAAATAGTGTTACTGTGCTCTTGGAATCGAAGTTTCCATGGAAATAAGTAGGAGATATTACTTTCAGAGTAACATACTTATAAGGAACATGTACTCATTGTGAAAGAGTAAGGACAACTTATGTTCTTGAAGCTAGAGAAAGCATTTCTACTGATCTTCCGGAAAGAATTGAAATCTCCAGGTTTTAGTTACTTGTGTTGTCCTCCGAACCTACAGGGATTATTCCTATTGTAGGCAGAAATTGAAAAGCTTACAACTTACCTGCTCCTTGTGTAACACAATCTCTTGCTACTGCAACACAATCTCTTGATACTAACTTATAAGTAAATGAAAAATTGACATTTGTTCCACATATGTTGTGAGAGTAGCTCAGTCTTATTGCCTGCAGGGTGCTCTTACCTGGGAATGTTTTGGCAAGCTCAGGTTATTTCTGAGCAGTCATCTGGGTACAATGCCTGGCTCTCAGAATCTGCATTGGCAAACCAGGGATCTTTCCCACATAATCCCAAACTGGATTGTGCTATGTGTGTAGTCTAAGCAGAGTGATGGAACCCGGCTGCAAGTTTGTAGAGCAGAAACAGCCTGTTGCAGGGAGAGTGTTTCTAAATCCCAACAGTTGTCTCATGTCTGTCAGTGGGGGCTGCAGCACCAGCTGCAATGCCTCTTGCTCTGCACTCTGCTCATTCCTGCAAAACAAATAGTAATTTGTTAGAGCCTGATGACAAATTCACACGTTGGCTACAAGTGTGCATGTAAGAGGCAGAAAAAGCAGCTTCCAGCTGGACAATCTCACTGCACCTTCTATTGACAAAGGCTGCCTTATATCTCATCTCACAGAGCTTTTTCTAAGACTCTTGGTGTATTTGTTCTGTCCTCATATGGGGAAACAATGAAATACCATCATCTGGGTGAAGAAATCAAATGTATGGTTGATGTCTACTTCATATCTCCATCTAACAACCTATCTGATGGGCTCATAGCATACAAGTAGCTTTGTGTAGGCTCTGTCAATGGGAGTAGGTGCAATAAATTCCACAAATCAAGCTGGTTTTAATAAAGAGCTTCTTGGAGGCAAAAAGAAAATAAACTCTTCTCTCATTTAGTGTATTTGAAAATTGATCTGTAAAGCCTTTCCAGGTGGTATATAGTTTGGTGAGTCCATGTTGTCTTTCTTTGGGAGCAAAATCATATTATTCTCACTGTGAATAGCTTTTACTGCTTTCCCAGATCAGATCTGGAGAGTGTCTGCTTCTGTGGATGTGTGTCCCAAAGGGACAAGTAACAGTCTTTTAGAATTGAATTTCAGCCAACCATTTTCAGTCTTTAGAACTGTTCTGGAAACATTCATCCTGCCCATTTTATATTTCAGTGAAATTCAAATACATTACAAATCTGATTAATTTTGCTGAAATTTCAGCATTATGTTAGGGAAAAATTTCTGACATTGCTAAAATGTTTCACCCTTCTGCCAAATTTTAATTTAGGGTATTTAGGAAACATAGATTCAGAGTATCAGTAATTCCTACAGATGTTCAGATGTTTTACTCTGAGTTTTCTTTTCAACTTCATTTCTTCTCTATGTCAAGATTACTTACCAGTATAGAGAGACAGTAAGAAATTTAGTATTACAACAACATGGACAAAATAATCCATAGCACTTTCTCATGCAACTTCTGTCGTCTTTTTCTAGAATCTGGATAGATTCTTTTGTTTACCAGTGGTGGAGCAGGAACTTTCTTGGAAAGTAACTATCTGAAAAGAATTCTTTTTTCAAAATTGACATTCTTGTGCAAGAAAAGAAGTGTCAGAATTCTCTGACTTTCCATATGAACAGACTCCGCCATTTTCATGAGCAATGGAACACTTCTATTAACCAGGATGCAGACACACATTTTTATTTATGTCTTCTTTTGAAAGAATTTCATTTTTTTTCCTTTTTTTTAAATTATTTTTAATTCTGCTGTTGATTGGATTTTTATTTTTTCAGGATGAGAAGGTTTGCATGGAGAAGATGTACCTTTCTGAGGCAGCTATGTCTGTAATTGTGCTGAGCTTGGGAGAAAGAATGATTAATAAGAATATGAGCACCATCTGCAATCTCTAATGGTGCTATAGTTATCCATACCAATGGATTTGCCAAGCTTTATAATAAAATTTGCTTAATACCTGAAAGTTGGTACAAAAAGTGTGAAAGGATTTGTTTCCAACTGGTAGCTGAGGTGAGCAAGTCATACTAATTCACTGATAATCTCTTCATCAGCATCTGGGTGATTGCCATTGATTTGTGAATTTGTGTATCATTTGGAGCCTTCCAAGTTAAGAGGCTGCTTCTCTTTTTCATTCTTTCTTGACAGTAGAGATCTGTTGACTTGATATTACTTCATTTGAGCAATTGGTTTTATAAATGACCATGATAAGGAGTTTCTAGGAGAGGATCTGAATTTTGTTTTGCAGCAGATCTGAGGGTTCTCCTCTTCAAGAAATTTCTATTTTCAAGATGTGTTTCCTAGAAAATGAACATATTTAATTTGAAGAGAGTATGTTTTAAACTCATAAATTGGTTTCTGAATGATAAAAATTATTTTGGACATTGTTGAAGAGTTTAGAGAGCTTATAATTTAAAAATATTATAAAATTAGTAAACTCAATAATACTGCAGAGTTAAACACCAAATATGTATCAGGTGGAACATTTTTGAAAAACAACAAATATTTAGTATTTTCTACATAAGATTTTCACTGTTATGACTATGTGGAGAACAATGTCCTACTCACACTGGAATCATGATTTTATCCCAGACAGTTTCATCCAGGAAGGAAAATGAAGAAAAATGAACTTTTTTTCAGTGGAGATTTGACTTCTTTTTAAATAACCTTTTGACTTCCCAAAATCCCTTTGGTGACATCACTGTTGGTTTTGCATAAGTAATACAGTGAAGTCAGAAGTCCTTTCAAAACAAGAAAAAACACATACACAGAGTAGACATAGCTGTGAAAGTCAATATCAGTGTACTATACAGTTTTTCTTATGCACAGGAAAAGACATCAATAAAGTCCCTATTAGTAGTCAGTAGTCTTATAGTCTGATTTTGAAACCATGAGTATGTAAATCTCTAAAGGGTTACATCTAAAGTATAAATCTGCTGAATATATATCCACATTGCTCCCAGATATCTTAGCACCTCTCCGAGTGAGTGGTACCATTTACGCAAGCCATCACATTATATGAAATACATTTTTAGTTCGATTTGCTGAAAATAGATTACCAGTGTTCTTTTATCCATTGTGCTGGATACACTAGAGACCACCTTGCTCAGGTATTCATTTAACAGGTCTCAATTGCATAGAATTTTGTCTGATGGAACGAAAATCAGTTGCTTTAAGTGAGCTGGTTGATTTCTTTAACAGCTGTTCATTTTGTTCATTTTGAGTTAAGTTTTCTATTCCTTCAATAGGACTGGGTAGAAAAAGGTAAGAAATAGGAGGAAAAAAGCCCCCATCACTTAATTAGAACAGCTGGATTTTACATTTAACTGTGAATCAGCTTCAGGCCAGAGATGACAAGAAACTATAGTTTATGGTTCAGGGCAGACTTCAGTATTTGGAAATTTTCTAACGCATTTATTTGGAAAGCAGTTTGGAAAAAAAAAAAAAAAAAAAGGATAGTTATGAAGCAGACACTGTCAATGATAACAACAATATCGTTTGAAGTTGATTCCTTAAATTGCATCTGATTATAGCAATTATTGGATGAAATCTTGCCCTTCTCATTTTTTTTTTTTTTAAACAAAACTAGAAATTGAGTGTGATGGAGAATAAGCTGGCTGAGGAATACAAATGCTCTGTCTTGCATGTGAAAGAGATTGCTTGAAAATTGTAACCTGGGATTCTCAGAAGAGCCCCAGAAAGTCTCAAAACTTCCACAAGAGATGTGTTTGGAGTCAGGTTGAATTTCATCCATGGAAAGCTCTTTCTGCGACACATTTTTGTCAGACAGACATCATTTTCCTAAGAAATTCCTTTAGAGTATGGAAAATTCCTTTTCCTCTTGTTCAACCTCTAAAAATAACATTTGGTAGATTGATAGAGATGTGGGGAAGGTGATGAGAGGCAAACAAGAAACTCATAAAAATGTGGTTTTAGCTCCTCTGCATCCATTGGTTGAGCTGAATAGTTTTTTTTCTTTCTTTTTTCCTTTTTCCTGGTTGTCACTTTCTGTTTGTATGTTCTTCAAAATAGAATCAGAGAATCATAGAAATACTGCTATAAATTCTCATTATTCAAGTGTTTTAGTCTTTACTTCTTTCTTTTTTTTCAGGCAATGAGGCAGAAACATAGCCCGAATAAGGATCTAAATTTTGAACTGTTTATCTGAAGCAAACTTGGTGCCTGTCTGTCACTGGCTGCTAAGCATTTAAATGTGAGGTCTGTTCTCTATCTTTGCCTCATTGCTTCCCCTGTGTGATTACCTCTGCAGCAGTTGAGCATTAGCTGGATGAAGGTGGAGCTTCAAATCAACATACCTATTGAAGAACATAGGATGAAATAAAGACTTAAATTCTGAGGCCTAAAGGAATTGTGGTTTTCTTGCAGTGAAGGACAGTTGCTGAGTTAAAAAAAAAGAAAAAAAGAAAAAAAGAAAAAAAAAGTTAGTTTCTATGGTATCTATTCTATATTAACATTTTAGGGACTGAGGTTCTTCTAGGTAGTCATTATTTGTGTCTCTGGGTAAAGAAATCAAGGAACGTTGTTTGGAATGGATCAAACCAGGCACAGCAGGTTGGTTAAAACACATAAACTAGTCTCTGCTTCTCTCTCTGCTGTGGAAGAAATGCAAAACTCTCCCAAAGGAGGAGGATTCTTATTTAGGTTGCACTTTGTAGATAGTTTTTCAGTATGAGCTCTGGCAAATTTCCTTTCTGCTGATGTGCTTTTAAAGATCCTCCAAGGGAAGGACTCAGCCATGCATGACTGCTGTAAAAGCAAAGCATTTTGAGACATGAAATGGAAAAAGGTGGGTTTAAGAAAGTGTGGAACAGGACAGCATGAAATCAGCAGAGTCTGTTTGACCAGAGGCAAGAACTACAAGCAAATCTGATGTGAGCAAGTTTTGTATGAGAAAGGAAGATGGTAAGTATAAAGAATGTGAGGATAATAAGGAAGAAAAAGTAATTTTTTAAATGAAGATATGGGCTAGCTGGAACTCTGTTTTGTAGACTTCATTTGTTTGCTGTGGCACTGACACAATCATTTGTTTCAGTGAGGTTTATTGCAGAAACTATTGCTTTTTTTTTTTTCTTTTTTTTTTTTTTTTTTCCTGAGAGTAGAGGTAAATGACCTCAGGCTTCATTATGGGGTAATGAACATTCTGTCAACATCTTCTAATGAATAAAACTGCTATATCTAAACATCACAAAGTTTCTACAATACTTAGTCCATTGTCTGATAAAACTAGATAAGGTATAACTCATATGTAAAGGTTAATGGAGAGCCCAACAAGTAAGAGAAAGAAAAGAAAGGAAAATAAATGAATCAATTAGCACCTTATGGATTGTCTTAGTTTCAGCAGACAGAATAGTTTTCTTCAGAGTGTCTGATATGATGCTTTGTTTTGTTTCTAGGAGAAAAACAAAGTTGATAACACACTGATGTTCATAGTTGCTGCTAAGCAGCACTGTACAGAGCCAAGACCATTCCAGTTTCTCAGTGCATGAGCTGAGTACGGATGATATCAGAACAGCTGACTTACACTGGCCAAAGGCATATTCCATACCATATGATATCATGCAGGAAGAGTTTTGAAGGCAGTGGGAGTTCAACTCTCTCTCTTCTGCTACTGGGGTCTAACTGGGAGTCTGTTGGTGGGTGGTGAGCTATCGCTTGTGCATTACTTTTTATATACATTCATATATACATATATTTCTCATAATCATTATCCTTTTATTTTCTGTATATTAGTAAATAGTTTTATCTCAACCCAGGAATTCTGCTTTGATCTTTTTTTTTCCCTTTTGATTCTTGTCCCCATCTCACTGGGAAGAGAGGGAGTGAGCAAACAACTGTGTGGTGCCAAGCCATCTGCATGATTAAGTAGAAAAGTAGAGCAATATGAGCATAAGATTAAAAATATAAGTCATGTCATACATGTCATATACTGTAGCAAATAAAGGATTCCTTCCATCTTTCTGCAAATAGCACCAAAATTAAACAAGAAACCAGAACCTTGTAGGTGAGTGCAACCCTAACAGGGCTTGAAAACACAGCAGAACCTCTTTTAAAACCTCAGTCATTCTCCTTAATATATTAATTACTGAGATTCTGGTATAGTTTTCTCAGGAGATGGTGGAATATTGTCCTCAAATTTAGTGGGGAAATACAATGACATTTAACTTAAAATTACAATTGAAATTATTTGCATAGTAGGCTTCCTTTCAGGAGTAAAAAATACAACAATTTTATAAAGAAAACAGTTACTGCAGCTCATATCATTTTAGGCGAATTACATTTTTACTAATTGGCAGATTCTTGTCATTTGTGGGAAATGCATGCTACATAACAACTATATAGTAAAATATAGAAAATATAGTGTATGATAACTCAGGTGTTGCTTCCATTTGAAATCACAAGCAATGTTGCCATTGATTTGACTGAGAGGCAAAATCATTGCATGGAGGCTGAGTCAAATAACAGTTTTTATGAATCTCACTTGAACAAATGACTAACATAAAGAAGAAATTATTTCTGTGTAAGCAGCAAGCAAGCAGGAGATCAAGCTATCCTGACCCTTATTTGATCTTTCTGACATTCATTACAGTCATTTTTTATTTAATGATTTGTCTTGTGCCGTGAGACTGCTATGTGTTTCCCCACATTTATCCTAGATGTAGCAGGAATGAGGACTCCTTTCTGACTTCCAGAAATGGTGAATGGCTGAGGACCAGGCAAGAGAAGCTGCTGCACTGCACATTTTTCAGGATAGTCATTTTCCTCATTGCCCCTAAATGTTGCTTTTACAAAGTACAGCCGAAAAATGAAGGAGATTACAAATCTCCTAAATATGCCCTTCTTTTTATGTAATGCTTCTTTTGGGCTCATAGGTGGTCTTTGACCTTGACTGAATGATTGCTTAATAATGCATGGAGTTTTAGCCTGACTAACTATTATTGCCTTCTATTTTCAATTCTCTGAGAGAAAACAGTCTGTATTAAAGTTTGTAAAAGATAAAACTACTTAGAAAAAAGTTTGCAGATTTGGTATATGATGACACTTCATATTCTAAAGAGCTAGCAATAAAATTTTCTCTGAAGTTTGTTGAATCCATTCTCTAAACTCCAGTGATATGGGAGACCAAGCCCCGTGGAACAAGCCTTCAGTGCCAGACTGGATTTAAGAGTGTGAATAAAGAATTTTTTATTTGGACTAAGCAATCCAAACAACAGAAAATTATTGCAAGCTTTCTTTGAATTATTCCTCATGGATCTTATTTGTATTTTCATGTTGCACATATGGAAGATTTGTTTCTCTTTCATTATTTTGTTAACAGAAAGGCAGATTAACAATTGTTGATGTTATTTGTATTTTGCTCAACTTGCAGTCTTCTGCCTATTGTACACAGGTGTAGTGGCTCATGGTCAGACTGGGGCTATAGTGGGGCCAGAGAGGTTTGCTCACTGTGAGTTGGTACATCCAGATTTATATTTTTCATTTGGATTTACATGCATGGAAGTCACACTGTCACCAAACGGAAACTTTCCCTTCAGACAGACTGAAGAAATTACCAACTGAAATGGCACAAGTGCACACACAAGGCAAGACTTTTGTCTACTTGCATTAATGGATCAATTAATGGATCAGTTGCTTGACACTGTGTTATACTGAGACAAATTATGGCCTGGGTGGAGCCAAGGGTACATGAAGGTTATAAGAGCAGCAGTGAGTCACTGGTAAAGGAAGCTGTTCTTTTGGCTGAGCAATGAGAATAATGCTTTTTAATTCACAATCTAATAACGTAAAGTAAGCGGAGGTGTGCATACTGAGCCATCTAGTAGGCTGGCAGGGAAGCAGTGCCTCACACACATCATGAGATATTTAACAGCTGCTTGTGAGAGATAATATTTCATGGGGACTTTTGGAAGCAATTTTTTTCAGTGTCTGGCCCTGACGGCTGCCCCTGCTCACGATTCTCTCTTGTTTTGGATCTAAAACACTTGTATATATGTGGAGCTGCTGCTTCAGCCTTATAATGGAAGGAGGGAAAAATCCCCCAAATTGCTGCAACGATGAGCTACATTCTCTGGACTGTACTGAGACAAGCCATGACACAAATATTCCTCTTAGCTGGCCGTGCTCAGCTCATCACAGATGTGACACAGGTTGTTCCCACTGAGCATGCGGCACAGCAACTCACACTCTTTGGAGATATCTCCCCATCCATTGCTGAGGAAAAGCTGTTGGTCTAGCTCAAAATCACATCTGGCAGTAGTTATTTGACTATAGAATTTTCCTCTGTATAATATGAGGTTTGGGACCAGTCATTACTCTGTACTAAAGCTGATTTTGTGTGATTCTGTGTGATTTTTTTTTTTTTTTTCCCAGTGGTAAAATTAAAAGGGTGAATGTTTTAAAATTGGTGCTATTTTAATCCCAAATAATAATAAAAAGGAGCAGTGTTCCTGGTCATAGTCCTCTAAAATGTAGACCTTTTGTCTAATTTCAGATGAATATAAAAGCTTGAACTTTTGGAATTTTTTTAGGAGCAGTGCAATCCCTCTGCTTCAGCACTTGTGCCCCCTCTCAGAAGGAGTAGTGCTAACCTACCAGAGTTCCCATGCTGTAAAGTAAAGGTCTTTTCATAATGTAATTGCTGGAACTTAAATGTGTGAAGAATGAAAATGCCAGTTATTCAAATGTCTTAGAGAAAGATAGACAGGGTCATAAAATTCTGGAAAGGAAACACATTTACCATGATTAGATTTAATAATATGTTCAGCAGTATTCCATAATATTGTATTTCTCCAGTAACATTCCTTATTATAAAAGATAATAGATTGAGAGCCATGTAAAATATCACCACCCAGTCAACTTAAGAAAACAAGGAATAATTTGAAAAACTCATTGCCTATTCTAAGGTTCTTGACTTATATGATTCTTGGCATCACAGAAGAAAGCCTCCAGTCCCAGATTTTGAACTTGAAAATGTGACACTGTTATTTCATTTGTGGTGTTTATATGGAATAATAGGGGTGTCAGATAACCCAGAGAAATTCCCTCTACACAAATAAAGTGCTTTTCTGTGGGAATAGGTAGGCATAAGCCGTCATCTTGCAAACACTCAAACTTGTGTTTAATATAACAACTGTGAGGAGTCCTAGTGATTTTAGTGGGACCACACACAGTAGAAAAAATAGCATGAATTAAAAAAAAAACACTTGCAGATTCAGAACAAAGAATCTAGACTATCTGGACAGATCCCATAAAACTAGATAGTTGACTTCAACTAGCGGACTAAATTTCACAAAGTACGAGGAAAGCTGACATTCCATTCTATAAAATATTTCAAGCTGTCAAAAAACTTGGCATTGTTCCAAATGGAGTAAAACTCTCAAAGACTACAACTTTCTAAGACAAAAAAATCTTTTCAGCATTGGATTTCTTATTATTGTTTAAAAAACATCAGCTATTAAAGTTAAAAATTGATCACTTTGTTTGAAATAAGGTATTGCAACTCTGCAAATTTTCCCCTTTTTCACCAGAGAATTGCATATTACTCTAAATTTCCTATAGCAGTTACTTTGACTTGCTGTATGTACTGTACCAAATAACTGTAAACAACTGATAGGATTTGAATTGTCTTGCTCAGGTTAGGACATCCACTGAATCCAATGTTCTTGGTACTGAAGACCCTTGGACCCACCTAACACGGTTATAGACTTTGAGGTCTGTCACTCATTGGGATATCTATGGACATCATTCCAGGGAAGGAAAGTTCAGAAGAACCTGTCTCACTTCCAAAATAACTTGGATACTTGGAGGCTCCATTTCCAAAGGGGCCCTATCTAAGCACTTGTAATTAAAGAACAGATTCTTGCCAGCAGCCTGCTTCTTTTAAAATGAAAAGCAAAGAACCATCTGCATATCACTATCAAAATCTCCTCTAGTTTCAATTCTGATGTAGTGAGCCATTTAAACCTTTGCAGTTGTACTTTGGTCCATGCAACATATCACCAAATATTTCTTATTAAGCTCTTAAGCTCTTTCAGCTTCAGGTGCCCTAATTCTCAGGAATATGTTCCGCTTGAAAAGTTAGGAAGTGTTTTTTCCTTCAATTTCTTTCCTTTCTTTACCCTAAAGTGAAGACTACTTAATTAACAGATGGAGTGATGGCACCGGTGGACAAGGAACAGGTGACTGATGTAATTTACCTGGACTTGACCAAGGCCTTTGACATGGTCCCCCAGCACATCCTTATCTCCAAGTTGGAGAGATGTGGATTTGATGGGTAGGCCACTCGATAGATAAGAAATTAGTTGAAAGGCCACAGGCAGAGGGTGGTCATCAATGGCTCTATGTCCGGGTGGATGCCGGTAACGAGCAGCATCCCCCGGGGATCTATCTTGGGACTGGTGCTCTTTAACATCTTTATCAATGACATCGATGATGGAATTGGGTGCACACTCATCAAGCTTGCTGATGACACTAAGCTGAGTGGTGCAGGTGACATGGTGGAAGAAAGGGATGCTATTCAGAGGGACCTCAACAGGCTTGAAAGGTGGACCCAGGTGAACATAATGAGGTTCAACACAGCAAAGTGCAAGGTTTTGCAGTTGGGCCAGAGGAATCCCATGCACCTGTACAGACTGGAAGGAGCAGTCCTTGAGAGCAGCCCTACAGAGAAGGACCTGGGGGTTCTGATAGATGAAAAGTTTAACATGAGCCAGCAGTGTGCTCTTGCAGCTCGGAAAGCAAGTGGTGTCCTGGGCTCCATCAGAAGAGGGGCCAGCAGGGGCAGGTAGGTGATCGTTCCCTTCTACTCTGCTCTTGTGAGACCCTATCTGGAGTACTGTGTCTAAGTCTGGAGCCCCCGGTACAAAAAGACGGAGCTGTTGGAGAGGGTCCAGTGGAGGGCCACAAAGACGATCAGGAGACTGGAGCACCTCCCCTGCGAAGACAGGCTGAGGGAGCTGAGCTTGTTCAGCCTGGAGAAAAGAAGGCTGCGGGGTGACCTCACTGAAGCATTTCAATACCTAAAGGGAGCCTAGAAACAGGAGGCGAATCAACTCTTTGAAAGGGTTGATAACTGCAGGACTATGGGAAATAGTTTTAAGTTGAGGGAGGGGAGATTTAGGTTGGATGTCAGGGGGAAGGTTTTTACTATGAGAGTGGTGAGGTGCTGGAACAGGCTGCCCAGAGAGGTTGTGGATGCTCCATCCCTAGAGAGTTGTTCAAGTCCAGATTGGATGGGGCCCTGGGCAGCTGGTCTAATATTAAATGTGGAGGTTGGTGGCCCTGCATGTGGCAGGAGTGTTGGAGATTCATGATCCTTGAGGTCCCTTCTAACCCTCCTGCCATTCTGTGATTCTGTGATTCTGTCAATAGAAAGTGAAAGATCTGAGGAACTGAGAAGCATTGTCCCCAGATACTAAAAAGCAGATACATAGAAAAGTTGGTCTCAGATTCAATTATGTAAGGAGGGCTATGCATGTAGATCTTTGAAATGAGTGTCCTAATCATAATAATCTAAGGATATTATTGCTGCTATCTTTCCCTTTCTTCCCTTCATTTTTTTTTTTTTTTCTTTTTCCTGTGACAGGCTTACCTTCCTAGCTTTGCAAAGTCCATGGCTTGTGAATTAAAACTAAAACCATAAAATGTCCTCTGAATGTGCATTGTGGAATATTTCTCTTTTTCGTTGTTGCTAATTTACTGGGAATGTGCTTTTGTTCTGCACTAATCTAAAAACTGTTCAAAGAAATTGCACAAGTCAAGCATCCATTCTAGGTCTGTGAAGGTCAGGAAGTCTGAACATACAATACTAGGTAAAACTTCCAGTACTGACAAGTCTGTAGCCAAAAATGATTGCAGCAACCAGTGGAATGCATCATCATATTCCTGTTCCAGTCTTCTGTTACTCTTGTGCTGGCAGCAACGGCCTCCAGGCCTCCTGTGGCCTCCAGGGCCACCAACAGCTGGGAGAGAGCAGTGGGAACTCTGACTCTCAGAATAGAAATTCTCCAAAACAACTTGTGAATCTTGTCCCAGGAGCCCAAAGCTCTCTGGAAATCAGTCATGTTGGCTCCTAAATCTCTCAGAGGCTTTTGAAAATATTCTTAAATCACAAGATGTGAGATTCTGTAAGGATTTGACTGTTAAGTTAACATCTGCTGTACTGTAAAGGCTAAAGCAGATGTGGGAAGTGGGAGGGTAATGAATAAGGCAGTTTTGAAAGGGTTAGAAAACAAGTGAAGAGGTCTGCAGTTTTGAATGGCTAATGTTTGTATTCTACTGCTGAGACACCTTCCCAAGTAAATTTGTTTTATCCAATTCCAAAGGTAATGGTCTCTCCAAATATGGTCTGCCCAGCATTTGCTTTTCTCAATACTTTTACTGTTCGTTAATCTCCGAGGAAAAAAAAACAACAAAAAAAACCCACAACAAAAAATCCAAAACTTTAATAACTGGAATCTCACAGTTGTGGAAAAGTAATTCACGGTAGCTATTTTCTCATGCGGAAGAAAAATTCCTTAAAAAAACAGATAGGATGGATCTTTTCTTTTACAATTGCTCCTTTAATAAACTGTTTAAACCACATTTTTTGTCCCTCTCAGGCTTGTTGCTTGTTTGAAGCAGGATGACAGGGCTCTTCTACTGTTTGGAAAGGCACTGAAGTTGGTGCTCCAGAACAGAGACACCCATTCTTCTTCTGAGAGCTAATTGATTTGCCTCAGCTACAGACATGTACTGAGGGTCTCGAAAGTGAAGACTTTGTTTTTCTTTTTGAATGACTGGGGCTGTCTGCATTAGACAAATGTCCAGGTGGTCTCAAATTATTTACAACTGCAGGAACCTCTGTGGTCACAGGATTATCTGTACGGGGAAACACATTTGAAAGTCAACATTTCCCTTCTCAGAAAACAGGACAACCTTTGTTAGTGCATGTTCTCATTTGGAAAACTTTAATAGTAAGCTAAGAGAACCTACACATATAGATCTCACTTTCCAATCTCTTGTGAGTACTGATTTCCTTTAAAAGATCATAAAAATGTAAAAAATAGAAATAAAAATGAGAGAAGGTTATTGGATGTATTCCATACTTTTATTAATTTTCTGATTATGTGCATCTACCCGGTAAGGGGAATTGAATGCTATATCTTCTGATCAGCCTATTCCTTATAGGTCAGCTCAAAGGTCAGTTCAAGTGTTGGACTTCATTTGCACAAGTGTGAGCTGTGTATTTATAAATACATTGTAAGGACTTTCCAGCGACACTTACCTCTTCTAATCCCATACTGAGGGGAAGCACAACCTTTTAAAGAACACTTACTGCCTAAGAGCATCCATCCTCCAGCAAAGTCGCTCACATCCAGCTCCCAGCCCTCGTGCTGTTCCTGTTTTTTTGTTTTTTTTTGACGTTGCCTTCATTTTCATGACAAAATTGGAGTTTTAGCCCATAGCAGTCAATATAATTGACTTTTTCAGTTTTAGCAATCATTTCTTTCTGGAGTGTCTTCGGGGTTATTCTTAGGTCTACCTTTTAGGCTACTGGCAGCCGTTCAGCCTGGCAGACAGATGAATGTTTTAAGAGGAAATCTGACAGTCTGAATATATCTTCTGTAGCACTGGTGCCAAGAGAGTCACTATTTTAAATACCTATAGAAATGTGTATATACACATTTATAAAATATGGTAGCCAGGTTATAGACTTGCTTTAGTTTTCAATTTTGTAGTTTGTTTTTTTTGAATCACAGAGTAATATAAATTAGGAATGGAAAAATTGTATTAGGTCATTTAATCTATCTCACTGCCAAAGTGGGATTGTTCCCTGCAGTATATTTTCCAAAGTTTTATCCAGTACTTTTCCATTCTTGGGTCTGAGATTACACTTCAGTTTTAAAATGTTAGGCTTAAATTTTGACATGTTAAGGATTTTTCTTTGGAACTGACTGAATTCTGTTTCCACCATGTGGTGATGACAACAATGATTGTTGTTACTGCTTTTCAGTTGTATGAGAAGCTAACTGAAGTTATTAACCTATAGAATTGTTAAGGAAGAATTCTTCTCTCATCTAACTGTGAGAGAGATTGTATATTTATCCTTCAGTGGGTAGAGTTGGTGGCTATATTTTTGAATTGCTAACAGCATGTATGTGGTTTGTTTGCTATTTTCTTCTCTCTAGAATGAGTTTCTTCTCTCCCTTGGCTATGAGTAACACATGAAGTGAATATTTCCTTGGGTCTCTCTTTAACTGATTAATGTTTCTTAGTTACTCACCTCCTAAACAGCACTTCAGTAATACCAATCAATAATATATGAAGAACAGGCAGGTTTTCTATTTCAACTTACAGCAAATATTAAGCTTTTTAAAAAAATTAGTTTTATTTATTTATTTATTTATTTACTTACAACAATAAGGGTGAAACATTTTCAAGGGAGGTCCCAGGCTCATAACAATAAAGTTCATTTTTAGAAATTACTAAAACAGAGATATTCTTACAAGTCAGATCCAAGCGTGGCACCTCTAGAAGCAAACTCAAGCTGTATTGGTGCTGTGCTGCCTATGCCTTGTGCACCAATTGCTGTGGCATTTTTCCCTGCTGGTGCTCACGGTTCTGGACCAGGAAAGCTTGTTTCACGGGAGCCTGAACATTGCAGTGCATCACTGTATAGATTGCAATCAGGACTGGTGTTTCTTGGAGCTAGCAAATGTAACAACTCTGTCCTAAGACAGTCAGATGATTTGATGTACATGCATGCTCCCTCCAATTTCATCACACAGCATGTAGGAGCTCATGCATATATCTGCTGAAAAAGGAAAAATCTGTGGAATCGTGTAAATTTAGATCAAAATAAGATGTAATTGTGTTGGTTAGCAGTTCTTTATCCTTTCTGACAGAGATTTTTGAATTTAACTTTCTTGCACACTGATTTCCAGCACAAATAATTATTAAAAATCTTAATATATCAGCCCTATAGCAACCAGGCTCCCTGCTAATGAGATGTTAACCCTCACTGCTTTTAAAATCTGGTGGTTTCTGAACAGAGAGGCTCTATGGGATTTAATTAGGGTAATTTAACCTTTTCCCACTAAAATGGTGGCCCTACATGCTTTTCATTTTCAGCTTGCTCATTGCGCCTCCCTCTCAAATAAACCTGATTGGTGTTTGAAATGTTTGAAAAATGCTGTGAGGATGTAAGGGACTAGGAAGCAGAGCATTGTCATTAGTACAACAAACTGCTAGTCAGGAGACCCAGGTTCCCTCCCAGCTGTATTGCTGATTTCCTGTAGCTGTGTGCAAAGATGTTGTCATGCCAATAAAGTCTGACTGAACTGTGTGTGACCTGGCCATGTCAGCTACAGCCAGCCAAAGTATTCACTACTGCTTGCTAAAGTTTTAGTCACCTCAGTTTGCAGATTAGTTTGTAACGTCATTCCAATTTCCTATTTCACTGTTTCTGATAATTTTTTTTCGTAATGATTTATAGAACCAGAATTGGCACCAGTGATGAGCTTCTATTTCCCTCTGTTTCTTGATCTGTGAAATGAGAGTGATGAATGCTTTTTTTGTCTTAACAGGATTAAAAAACAGTTTGTCTTCATTCTTTATTGTGCATTTGAAACAAAAAGTGCTGGGAAGGTGCAAAGCTGACTGTAAAATGCTGTGTTTCTCTCACCTTCCTTGCACCCCGTACATTCATGAAGATGTAGGACACTGTGGCTCTGCTCGTTTATATCTTGTTACATATCCTGGCTTAGGTTCGAAAAATGACTTGGGTTAACATTCACCCACTGAAATTTCTTTGGCAGGTGATAACATATGAGATCATTTTACACAGCTCTAATCACCATTAAATCCTTCACCAATACCAGTCTAATGAGTCAAGACAGTGCCTATTTGACCCAGTGCAAAGGAAACCACTAGCAAACCTACTGGCCATCTCAGATAACATTCCCCTCCTCTAATCATTCTGTGCCAGGATATTTACAGAAAAGATCAATTTTAATTTCTCTCTCTCTCTCTCTCTCTCTTTTATTTTTTTTTAAATCTATCTATCTATCTATCTATCTATCTATCTATCTATCTATTTATTTTTAAGCCCATGACATATAATAACAGTAACAGAGATTTATCATTCCTCCTCATATTTTCTAGGGTAAAAGCTAGGGAGCCTGAAGGGCTCAGCCTCAACATGACTTGACTGAACTGTCTTAATCTGTGGACCAATTTGCACTACAGTCCCCTAAGGAAGGAACTTGTTGATTTTGGCAGTGTTTACTTTTGCTGCAAACAAATACATCCTTTTTCAGACTGGCTGGCTCTTAAAAATCACTTGAGAGCTGAGGAAAAAAAATCTGCCCCAGGCTGCACTGGTATTCTCTTTCCTGTGTTCTAGGGAAAGCTTTTGTGTTCTCCACAGCTGCTTGAGGATAATCCGCTGTGTCAAGATTATGCACAGAGTCAACAGAAATGCCTGTAAAATTCTCTGAATTTAGTATCCTTCAGTGGTGGGGAGGGGGCGGGGGGGGGGGGGGGGGGGGGGGG
>JAPSGF010000005.1:7458794-7542188 GCA_035772895.1 Perdix hodgsoniae | reverse complement strand
GGGGGGGGGGGGGGGGGGGGGGGGGGGGGGGGGGGGGAGGAGAAAGAATTGAAATGAAGATTCTTGACTAATTTAACTGTGTTCTCAACTAAAAGGTGAAGAGAAGAAATAAAAGACATGGTTCGAACCTGCTTGCCTTTCATTTTTGGGAACTATGTGTTCTATTCCTATTTTTCTCAATTTGTATAGATTTCACACCAATAAGTTTTAGTATAAGTATTTGCTTTTAGATATTATATATCAGAGTATAATGTATATATTATATATCAGAAATGAAATCTCTGTTTCCAACCCAAACATAGCAACCTCAGATTTTTAATTATTCACACATACATCTCACAAAGTGAGGAGAGCCATGTAATATACTGCAGAGACATATCATTCACCTCTGCCTGCCTGCATTGCACTTTCTCAGTAGTTTGTCATCACCAGAACCAATTACTTAGCAGTCAGATTTCTAGCTGCTTCTAACAGACACTATCATTAAAAAATATTCCTCACTTTCTAAGAAAAACTGTTCCATCTTCTTCCACTGCCTTGTGGTTCAGGCATTCTTCTAGCACGTATGTGCTGTAATCATTTACCAAAAATGATTGACCCTCACCTCTTACATGGAGATAGAAATCACTAAACTTTAAAATAGTTATAAAATATTTATTTTTTTTCTTTTCCTGCTTCCACGGAAGTTAAAAAGAAAAAGTAACCGCACACTTTTCTTTCAAAGGAAAAAACATAAGGTTTTGAAGAGGATCATAGGCTTTGCATCTCACAAGGACAGAAACTGGCTGTCTTATGTTTCTGTTTGGGGTACTCGGGCACTTAATCTGCAGGTTCTCTATAGGAACGCTAACACTTTTGGGAATCTAACTTTGTCAATGGATGTAGTCCAAAGTCATTACATCAAAACTATTAAGCCATGCTTATAGCTTACCAGCATTTATTAGCTGAAGCTTTATTACCTCTTCACTGTTAATATAGTTAGATTCAATGAACCTACATACCCAGTTTTACATTTTTAATGTACATGCTGCCTTTTCCTATTTTTTTTTTCCTAATAATATCAACGAACCTGATGCAGATGGGAGCAGATGTTAGTGTGGAGACAACAATTCTGATAAATGCACCAAAATTAAGATTGGAAACATTAGAATGTTGTGTATAAAACCTCAAAAAGGTGAAAACTAAGAGTAATTGTTAGATATTCCCCCTTTTCCACCATACTGTGAAGAGAAGGTTTTTGTGGGAATGATGGATATCATGAATTTGCTTGCACCTGGATGCCAACCATACCTTTTTTAGTGAGTTCTGTCTACGCATTTCATGCTGCAGAAAGCAAACTTGCACCTTAGACACTCCAGTGCCCAGCCCAGAGTACAGTGCATATTCATTGCAGGTAACATGCTAGGCTGAAAGATGGCTCTCCTTTGCCACCAGACATCTTCCAGGTGATGTGGAAGGTAGACTGAGGTGTGCGTGGACAGCTAGACTGAGTAATGTTTTAAACCACCCAACACTGCACACCAGTTAGCAGTAGCTATCACTGAAAGAGAACTAGTACTGATTTTCTTTTCTGCAGCTTTACTCTTTGATGTATTTATAGACAGAAATCTGTCCTGGTTTCAGCTGGAGTGCAGATGATTTTTCCTTCATAATGTCTGGTATGATGCTGTTTTAGCTTTAGGAAAAAAAAAACCAAAACAATGTTGGTAACACACCAATGTTTTAATTGTTGATGACCAGTGATATATGGAGCAAAGGACATTTCAGTTTCTCAACTTCCATACTGGCCTGCCAATGAGAGGGGCTGAGGGGGAGCAAGGAGTTGGGAAGCAACAGAGCCAGGACAGCTGACCTGAACTGGACAAGGGGATATTCCATACCATACAGCATCATGTGAATAAAACTTGAAAAAGAGTGGGGAGTGGGCCAGATGTGGGCAGCTATTGATTGAGGCTGGCCAAGCATCACTTAGTTTGTGTGTACATATATTCATTCCTCTTTTCTGTTTTGGTAGTTTTTATCCCGGTTGCCAAGTTCTGTTTTTTATGTAATTTTTTTGTAGTTTTCTTTCCAATTTTCTCCTCCATCCATTGGAAAAGGATAGGAACAAACAAGTGTGCGGTTCTGAGCTACTTTCTGGGTTAAACCACAGCATAGCCATGTTTTCTGTCAGCACTGATTTCTGTTGATTTAACTGTATTCTTAAGTTTGAAGTTTCTTGCTACTATTCTTTCACTTATTTTGTAATGACAGTAGAAGTAACACATTTGGACAGCATCTGAGTGCTTGTATACTTGTTTGTTATAAGTTCTTTTTTCTTCAAAGACTTGAAATATATTTAGATAAAAGAAAATATGGAGATCTCAACCAAGTAAGGTGTGAAAGGGTGAATAAGAGACTCTGATTCAAAATCTGCTGCTTCATGATCTGCAGTGGCAACATTTCCCTCTTACATCCACAGAATACTTACTGCAGAATGAAGGTAACTAATGGATTACTGCTATATGTCCAGATCAGTGACTTACGTTGTTGGCTGACAGCATGGTCTGAATCTAGAAGGAATGGCCATATCTAAAAAAGTCAGAGGTGTAATAGATAAAAATAATGCAAGGAAGAATGTCACCTTCACTCACTCAAAAGATGTTAAGATTTTGAATTCCATACTGGATTGTATCATATATCACACACCATTTGGATGGCTTTCCACTGCCTCCCTGTGTCTAACAGACATCATGCTGGAGCATGTACACCGTTTTGCTCAGTTATGGAACTTCATCAGCTGCTCAGGTTTTTGATCTTCTTCTGCCTGCCTAATCCATTGCTAGTATCTACTGTTCGTTGTTAAATTATTCTCAAAAAAGACCAAAACAAACAAAAAAACCACCTTGTAAAGGCCTGGTCTTTGTTTAGGTCATTCAGGAAAACTGTCAAAACTCAGTGGAACCCCTTGCAGTCAGTACTAGTAGGATCTTTTGGATGTTCTTCAAGTTACTATGGCTGATCTTTTGTGTATGAGTGCACATGGATCCTCAGGAACTTCAAAGTCTGCAGTCCTGTTCATGTGCCTCCTCTGTCTGGCCTAAGATACCATTTCTGCAAGTGCTCTTTAATGAATGCTTAGATAGGATTATAAGAAGGACGATGTACATAGTGTGATCCTTCCTTTTTCTCATTCTTCTGGATGGTCTGTTAGGAGTACTCTTTCTGGAGTACTCTTTTCTTTCTGCATATTCTTTCCCTTCCAGAAGCACACAATTACACAAACATTTATGTTTCAAATCAAAATGGTTCTGCTTTGTACAGTGCCATGAAGAACTCTATCTTTGGACAATCTGATGTAGCCATCTGGCTGTGGTTCTGGCCAGTGCTAAGCAGCCACACCTCACTAGGGAGGAATAGCGGGATAGATGCCGAGTGATGCTATTTGTGCTTAGACACATGGTACTGTGTGGTGCCATTTGTACCAAATAATAACATTACTGCCCTCATATTATTATTTCTGGGATAAGTTAACTTTTTCCAAATTAGAGCTATTCTGAAAGCAGTTTCAGACAAAATGAGTCCAGTCAGCAAAGATTTATTTAAGCTGTTTTTATTCATTTTGACTGAGGTAAGTCATGGCATGATCAGACAGTCATTTCAGCCAGCAGTTCTGTAGCGCTGACAAGTAGAGGTGGGGTGAGGTTGGACATGGTAACCCCTGGGTCAGCGCATTGTGAACTGGAGAATGGCAGACCTGCTTGACCACTCTTTCCCCAGACCTTCTCCTACTGTCAGTCTGCTATGTTTTCTCCTTTATCTGACTTCTCTCTGTCAGCTGAGACCATAATCTTTTATGAATTAAAAGGTTTAATCACATTACTTTTTTTTTTTTTTCATGATCTTCATTTTTTTTTCCCTTGTTTACTGCACTCCCGGAATGCTGTTATCCTGTCTGTTTTAACCTGTCCTCCAAATGCTGCTCTCCTTTCATATTTGTGGGATTAATGCTACTTGGCATATGCTAAACATTGGGCTGATTCACCACCACCACTCACCACAAACAAACAGGTATTACCACACACCAGCCAGCCCTAATCAACGCCAGTTCCATATAACCACAATTAAATTGCCCAGCAATCCCCAGGAGGAATCACAGGTCATTAGGATTATTTTGAAATTGAGTGGTTTTATATATTTCCATAATGAGGTGCAGCTATTTGTCAGTGTGGCTGCAGATCTTTCCAGCTGCAGCCCAACATGCTGTTCCAACTACAGCTCAGCTGCTCTCAGGCATTGAAGTCTCCATGCTTCTAAAGCTTATGTTTCCATAGCTGGGTACACTGTCCCTCTGTCTCTGTCCGCATGACTGCGCTCTAAGCTGGTTCTGTAAATAGTACTACTACTTTTAAACATGGTTAGCCTGAGCATGACCATTTAGGCAGGTTAGGAAGTGGCTGTGCAGGGAGGTTTGGCAGAAAACAGTAACTTTGTCTGGTGGTGGAGTGCAGCTTCATCAGAACACCGCTGGGCACCACCCACCTATCAGTTAACCACCTTGATGGTTACAAGGCCCGTGACTATATGTGGCGAGGGCTTGAGGCATAGCTGTACCTGTTCCTAAGAGGGAGCTGTGGGAGGATGGGAAAACATCTACAACTGTGTGTATCTGCTTTCTCAAACCAGCTCTAGACTGCTTACTGTAAGGGCTAGCCCTCATCACATGCGTCTGCAGTGACACTCTGGCAGCTATCAGAGACAGTTTCTTTTCAGACAGCTATTAGCAGCTGACCAGAGAATATTTTTCAAGTCAGGTGTTAGATAATTCTGTCAAAGAGTAATAGAGAGGAAAAATGTACCACTTGAATATACCCGAAGAGTTGGCAAATGAAGTTTAAACTAATTTTTGAATGTGTGCAGTTGGAGGCACAGACCATTAGCACTGTCCATGCACAGCCTGACAAAGCTTGTTTTCACCTCTGTATTGTTTTTGTCTTTCCTGTAGGAAAAAATGCCTTCAAGACCCAGACCCAGAATGTCAAAAATTTTCCACTGTTCAGTAGTCTAGAATTTCAAATAATCACACGTGTTTTAATAAGTTTGGAATTAGTCTTCTAGAGTTGATGACATAAAATAGTCATGAGATGTTTATTAAATAAGTAAAAAAATTAAATAAGTAAAACTTGATTTGAAACAGGAAAAGGTCAGAGTTGTTTCCCAAATTATTAAATTAAATGTCTACCATGAAATAAGATTTTTTTTCCTAATACTTAGATATAAATTTTTCCATGATACTTTTAATTCTATATCAGAAATCAACTTAAATTATTGAGTAAATGTGAACACACATCACTAATGATATCTGTTTTACAAAAAAAAATAGTTTTTTATTTAATCAAATGAAAAAGTTAAACTGTCTACCAATAAAAGACAGTTTCAGTTATCAGCCCAAAGAAATGGATTAATCTTCGTCACAAAAATGTTGGAAGAACACAAGTCCTGTATTTTTAGGTTTATGTTTAAAATCCATCATAGATTTAAATTGAGAAAGGGACTGGGACTGATCTAAGGACTGAACACAGATTTCTGAGAAACATTTTTAAAGTGCTTCAAAAGAGTTCAAAGAAATGGAGAAAGGTTCTTCTCTTCTGAAATCTTGGTACATAGCCTCTAGTGAGAGATGCAGGCATCTGCATGTTAGCTCTTTCAAAAAAGTCAGATAGTGCTGGGGATCTGTAACAAATGGGCAGAGCCATATGCCTAAAACAGCTATGAACAGACGCACTTAATTAAGTAAAAAATAAACAGTAATGAGTGAAGTGTTTTACATACCAGTTCTTCCTCTCACCAAACTTTAGGACTTCTGCTGAGAGCGATGTAGCTGTGTACTCTCTCACGTGATGAGAGAGTACACTGCTACACGGCTAGGAAGCTTCTCCTACAACATCTGTAATTTTTCTTTTATATAACACAGCTGAGATCCTGTTTTTTCTTTTTAATAACAGTCTAAAGAAGGGTGGGAGTCACTATGCCATTAGTCTTAAAGTTAAACTGCAAGAAGCTCATGACCTCTGCATATCTCAGCTCACTGAAAGTAAGTAAATGGAAACCCCCTTCTCTCAGGGAATTAGGCCAGATGGTGGCAATAGTGATGTAGTGATTATAGTGATTAATGGTTGACTACAGTCACTGGGAAAGGGGGTATTGATTCTTTATGCAGAGACAAATGATCTTCTGAGGGGGAAATGTGCTGTTCAGTCCCTGCATTGGGGACTGCTTCTGTATTTTATCCCATGACACATACACAAAGAGCCTTCAGAAAAGATCAGGAGTTTTGATTCCCTGTTGCAAACTGAGTGTTGTAACCACAGGCTCAGGGTCATCTTATGTTTCTTAATTATCCTCCTTCTCTAGGAGTCCTTTAAGACTTTTATGGAAAACAGAAAATCTTCAGTGGAAGGGCTTTGAGCATGCTCTTCTTTGGTCGTATGGCTTAAAGAAACGATAGATATGAAGAGGATATGTGGAAATGAGTATCCTCAGGTAAACTGAAACTGATTTTTTGTGACAACTGTTCTTATCCTCAAAGCAGCAAATAGGTGAGGTGTGTGTATGCTCTTACTGTGGTCATGTTTTAATAAAGAGAAGGACGTTTGCTCTAGCATTGTTTTCAGAATATACTCCAGTGTCTTGCCAGTTTGTGGACTTAAAGCTTTGTCAGGACTCTGACATTGGCTTCTTTGGCTATGGGGCTTATAGTTGTATGCACATAGAGATTCAGAGCTCAAGGCATCTGGGAAATTTTTAAGCTGAAATGCTGCATGTCTTCTGATTTAAGTATAGCAATTCTCTAGCAGTTGTTTCAGTTCCACTGTTGGATATAGAATCTTGGATTTCATGGATGTGCTGCTCTAATATCATGTTTGGATCTCATCCACAGAATATGTTGAATCTCAAGCTGCATATGGTCAGCAGGAAGCAGTACACAAGAAAGATGAAAGAAGAATTAGCAAATTAGTCATAGAGAAGGGGAAGGTGGCTGGAAATAATACTAAACTACATGGCCATGTAGTTGTGCACCGATGAACACATGATGCTTTTTCTGTATTTTCAGTGAGTAAAAGCTACACAGACACATAAATAAGGCACTAATCCTTTGTTCTTTTGCTCTTCTCAGCCAGACTTTCTATCTTGAGTGTAATATTGTGATAGCTGTTTGTTTTGCAGCTCGTTTGTGTTTGGATATTTGGCTGTGAAGATTTGTAAACCTGCTTGCAAAAGTTTGTATGTACACTGCCCATATGCACAGAAGACTGAGCAAAAGATTATCAGTAGATAAATCCAGATAGCAAACAGAGCTTAACCAAGACAAACCACAGCTTATGTATTGCAGACATTCATTTTGGCTCCATCTTTTATACAGAATATGAAGAGATTATCTGCTCATAGCAGCATGTTTGGGCTGTACAAAAATCCTAGAGAGAGTCCCATCGCTCAGAAACAATCAAAACACTGATGTGCTGTTAACACTGTCTCAGCTGAAACCAGGACACTGGAGTAATGTGTTTTGGTGAAAATCACTGTGTTCACTTTTGAAGAATTCAATGAGACTGAGTCTCACATTGACAGAAAAGTTTGGAAATAAATAATAATAAAAAGAAAGTAAGAATGAAGCCTATTTTCATGATCTTTTTAAAGTTTTACTTGTGAGACCTGAATGCTAAGAGCAGGCAATACTGCAGCTGAACAAGTCTTCTAAGTGGCCATTTTTGTCACCTTTTAGTCCCTGAGAGAGACCTATTTTTATGGTGAATATGTGTATGTGAGGAAGCTTTCACAATGCTGCTGTAGGAGCCTCACCTGATGTCAATTTAAAGAGACAGGTGATTTCTTCAAGTTGCAAACTAATGTGCTGTTATTCCCCAAGGTATAAATTAATACAAAATATGTGTCTAATAATATAAGGTATAGACACAGAGAGCTCAGCCTAGCAGCAGAGCTGTAGTGTTGAGTTCTTCTGTAATCAAAATATGCAGGTACCTCGAGGGAATGTCTCAAGCTGTCTGATTACCCATTAAAATCTCAAACCTTTGATATAAGCCTATAGAATGGGTCACCTCACATGAAGAAAGAATGCTATTTTCCAATTTCCATTATATCTATGGGTTTGGGTTTGGCTTGGGGTGGGAAGGGGAGGCCCCATGATGCCATACTCATGCACAAAAGGTTCGTTTGTCTTTCACTAGCAATGAATAAATTTCTAAATTATTTTTATTTACTCAGAATTATTTTCATATTTTTACTGTCCTGCTTGTAATTCTCTTTATTCTGTATACTGTTCATCCTTATAGCATGATTTCTCATACTATTTGTACTTAAGTTCACTAGGACATTACCAGACTCTATTTAACTACTTACCTCCAGAAAATATATTTACTTGAGATTGCTATCCCATGGTTGGCTATTGGGTTAAAAAGTCATTAAACAGATGTCCATATGCAGACAGTGCAATTATAGAAGTCTTTTTCCTCAGATCCCAGAATAAAATCACCTTCAATGAAGATAATGCAAGAGATTAAAGGCCTGTTTGTTCAGGATAGATTTGACTCTTAAATGGATTTTCCTGTTAGTGCCTAAGTAACCTTAGAAGAGTGACAACCTCTTGTATGCAATAGTACCTGTAAGGTTTTTAGTAAAGAGGGATAAACTCCTCATAGCTTTCAACAGAGACTCTGTGTTTTTGTAGAAGATCAGATCCACTCTGAGTTACTGAGGAAAGGCTGAAATTCTTGAATGAAGTTCTGTGGGCCATGTTATAACGTTATACTTCAGGTCAGAAGGAATAAACACTTTTGAGCTTAAAGTTATGAAAGTGATTTCATTAAACAACATTGGGCCATTCAACCAAACCATTGCTTTTTTTTCCAGTAGTTTTTTTTTTTTTTTTTTAAATTAACTTTCAAGCTTAAGAACACACACATTTAATTAGATTTTAGCTGCATCCCAGTACCTACCTAATCCCAATATCACTGTTAGTATGTGTTCATTCATAGCCACAAAATCTGGAAACTAAACTTGTTCCCACTTGAAGTCAGAGACATATTACTACTTTTGAAAAGTAAGAATGTTTAGGTACTCTATTAATATTTTATACAATAAATGAAAGAACATACAAGCTCTTTCCTAGTAATAAAATAATGTCCATTATGGAAGATGGGAAATCATTCCCATTAGTAAACACCAGCATGACATCATCTATCCTTATGAAAATCTATACTGATAGATCTAAGCCTGGTGAAACAGCAGAGGTTCTTAATTTTGAATCATAATTTTAAAACAATTATAGGTTGTTATGTATTGGCAAAATATACCTATCATTTTACCTCAAAGGAAAGATGGCTTTAATCTTATGAAACACAGTAAAGAACAGTACCTTTATTGGAAATTGAATTTATTTTATCTGACATTAGTTCTACCAAACGTATTATTTCTGAGAGTACGCCTCACCTATGTGCATTCATTAGGCTTGATTACTTACCTTCAGTATCTTTATTAATTAATCAGGTACAGAAACAAGAAAAGACCTTCCTTTCTATAGGGAAAGCATACATCTGATCCATCTGACGTACTGCTTACACTTTATAGTATTCCCAGATACAAGAAGATGACACAAATATTAGATTTCCTGCCTTGTGTTTATAATATCGGCTAAAGGGCCAGTGCTGAATGGCACATAACTGGAATAGTATTTCCTTAATTAGAAGCAAAAGTGAAAATAACAGTTTCTAACAGGAACTGATTATCTAGCTCAGTGAGAAACATTTATTTTCAAGCACTTGAAGGAAAAACAAATGCCAGAATTCCAAGAGAGGAAGAAATGCTCTTGTTTTACCCAATGATTAAGGGTTCAGTCAGTGCTAGGATGGAGAAGTCAGTGAGCTCTATTGAGGATGCCCTTCTTAGAGCACAAAGGCTCTCCATCCCCCAGCAGAAGAAGTCAAGCAGGGGAGGCAGGTGACCACTGTGGCTGAGCAAGGAGCTGCAGGTTAAACTGGGAGAAAAGAGGAAAATGTACAGGAAATGGAAGCAGAGTTGCGTAGGGAGGAATACAGGGCTGTTGTCCGTGTGTGTAAAGATAGGATTAAGAAAGCCAATCAATGACACAGACATTAAGTGCACCCTCAGAACATTGAAAAGAAGACCAGTGATTAGAGATTACAGGGAATGGTTAGAGTAGTGCCATGAATGGAAGAAGTTTTTATTCAGATGGACGTATACCGAAGAAAGCTATTTATCTCATAGACTTGTAGCTGGGCCCTCTATACTTACAGACCTCCTTCTTCCACTGACATCAGGTCTTGAAAAGGAAATACTTATCTAATACAATTCTATGTTTTAGAAGATGTGCTCATAAAGTGTTATTTTATTTTTTTAAAAATTCCAATGTGGAAGACACAGAAATGTCTCAACTTTGCTTCAAGAAGAAAAGCCATCCTTCATTCAGGTGTTTTTTCTAATGTCACTCCTTAATTTTTTTAGGAGCAATATTTCTAAATTACCATCATCATCGTTTTTCCACAGGCATCCGAACCAAGAAAGGTAGAAAGAAGCATGTAGAAAGGATATCACCTGGGAAACTTTAAGTGTTTGGAGACCACAAATTTCCCAGATGCATACAAAACCTCAAGTTGTATTCATAAACTGTTGTAAGCATGGCCTGAGGGTCAGGAAGACATCAAACCAAGGTTTTATTCAAGTGGTTTTGAGGTTTCAGGTGAATGTTGCACTGCTCTGGTAGCATCCAGAAGGGGTGCAATGTGGTTAAACTGGGTGGAATTTTATTTGCTCTAAGTACATTAGCCGGTTCCTGAACAGGAGAACGATTATAGGGTAACTTTACAGTAGGGACAAATGTTTTGCTATCTTATAAATGAATATATCAATTGAATATTTGTTGCTTTTGAAGCATAGTGAGTAATAAGAGAAGAAGAAAAAATATCATAGTATTGGATTTATTTCCCCTGATCTGGTATAAACAAAATGTCATGAATTGTTTACATAGCAAACAAAGACTTGTAAAAGGTTGGAGGTAAATGAGTTAATTCACTACTTACATAATTTAAACTGTATTATTTAGAGCTAATTGGAGACCACCCCTTTTTAAATTGTGGTTTAGAGAGATTAATATTCTTAACAAATAGAGTTTAAACAACCCAATAATTATTATTCTGTTTAGGCTTTTTTTTTTTTTTTTTTTTTTTTAAACAAGAGATCTCGCTGATAGCCTCCAGCCTCTGCTAATCAGAATAATTTAGTTTTAAAAACCATAGCAGCATAAGTGAATATCTGACAGAAGTAGATACATAAGACTCTAATAAATTCTTTCTATTGAAGATTTATCATGGAAGTATATTACTTCTATATCCATCATAACATTTTTTATAATTCATATAGTGTTCTAGTAACATCAGAAGAAAAAGAATATATTTCAGCAAATAATTCTTGTATTCATTTAATTCATATATTTGGTTCCCATAAAACCTCCATATTTACCCAGGACCTACATAGAAGAAGTTGAAAATTTTCTAAGGAAAATTTTCCAAGTGTTAAATGAGACTCAGTTTGAAAAAAGAAAAACAAAACTCACTTTGAAAAAAGAAAAACAAAAAACAAAAGTTTTCTAAATTATTTTTATTGTTATGCTATTTCAAAATTATGTGTTTTACCTATTCAGTTTCATGCATGAATTTTAAATTATTTCTACTTTCAAAAATTATTTCTCCAGAAATGTCTTTATTTATATATTCTATTATCATGTCTATTTTATTCAGAATGAGAAGACTAGATTACTTTATTTCCCCATAGTGCTCTTGCAAGCAAGAAATGCATCCAAGTTTCTTTCTCTGCTCCTTATTTCTAGCTATGTTGCCAATTATTATGTTTATATAAATATATGTTGAGATTTTCTAATGAATTTTTTATTTTATGTAAAAGAAAAATATTATTTTTATCAAGACATTATTAGGTTAAACAGAATTTCTTTCCCTTTTTATAATCTCTTCCTTCCTTCCTGACTACAATTTTTTTTTGGCATCACAAACAGGCCTGGAGGTCACCATGTAAATAATCGAAGACTAGGACTTTGAACTGTTTTTTTCAAAGCTAAGAAGTTGGGTAGGTTTTTAACACCTCCTTATTTTTCTACATGCCTTAGCACATCTTAGCTTTGGAGCTATGCAGAAAAAAACCCTCTTAATGAACTTTGGAACTTACATCTAAGCAGTTCTGCAGTTCCTTTCTTTTTGTTGTCCTCCTCCTCCTCCTCCTCCTGCTTCTTCTTCTTCTTCTTCTTCTTTTTTTTTTTTTTCCTGGCAGAAATCTAATCTTATCATGCTAACGGCATGGGATGTTCTACAGTTCTTCTTCTTTTTTTTTTTATAAATACAGTCAAATCTCAATACCCTTGTTCTCTGCACCAACAATCTTTTCTTTAGGTCTTCCCCTCAACTTCACACCCTGCACAGCTCCTGGCTCTGCTGACATCACTGGTGCTCAGATCACACCTGGGACCCTCTCACTGAACTCTTTCAAGATTTCTGGGGACAGATGAAAACACCTTTGTCCTTTGAATGAAACAGGAAGTTCAGCAAGTCAAAACATTGTTTCCACAGATCTGCTTGGGGTTATCCATTTGTCAGAAATGCATGTTTTTACCTGTATTGTCGCTAAGACAGGTGGGAGGTCTGATGCATCCGACCACAGTGTTGTGATAAAGGAAGGGAAGCAGAACTTGCCAGTAACATATCTCAGCCAGGAGATGAAACAGTGAGCTCCTGCTGCACATAGTAGCAGGTGTGCTAACTAGGGCTGTGCGATGTTCAACACTTTCAGGGTAAAAACAGAAAGATACAGTTTCAATGGCAAGCAAATAACGGCAGAACTAAAGGATCAAATGGTTGACTGTATTGAGAGATTCCTCTAAGTTCTCTGATGCTAATACTGTCTATCAAAACTCTCATATTTGGTTTTCATTTCTTTCCACTACCTTTTTGTGCTGTTGACACCTACTGTCAGATACTGGAGCAAAGTGTGGTGCTTCAAAGCACCACATTCATTTATTTTAATAGAGAAAACATGTCCAAGAGCATAGATTGATTCAAAAGTAATACTTGCTATTTATTTCCATAGAAATTGTAACAAAAAGCATAATAACACTATTTCATAGAGAAAATTCTCAACAACAGAGTTTATTTTACAGCATATTCACTGCCATTAGCTGTGCATTTTTGCCAATCATGAACAAGAATCTGTCTGCCATTCTCGTAAAAATTTGCACTAATGGAGGTGAACCACTGCCACTATCACTGCTGTTGAAACACATCACCCACAGTCTCACTGTACTCACATCCAGTGTTTGGTCTCCATAAATGTTCAGCAAGCATCAATGAAAGTCAGTGGGTACATTTTTTTATTATTATTTTTTTTTTTAACCACATACAGGAATTCAGTTCCACATCTTTTCTTCTCACATGCTTCCATGTCAGATGCCATTTTATCAGACTGCTGCTCTGCTGCCATCTTTCACTCGTCAGCAAAATGTAATGGAAGACTGGTGTGAAGGTCCAGTCTCTACTGATATATCACTAAAATCTACCTCTGACATTGTATACCAACATAATAAAACAGGACGCATTACTTTCAGAGCAGCACTTGTACAAAGTTAGCAAAGAAACCAAATATCAGCCTTACAGTCCATAGGGATATAACTTTGGGCCAGACTGAGTATTTTGAAACGAGCAGTAAAAATCTTTTAAAAAGTAATAACTTGTGGCTTCTGCACTTCCATTATATTAAACTGATTTTCTTTACTCACAGTGGGATTTCAAATTAATTCATAATTATACACACAGTGAAGGGATGAGAAAGAAATGACCTAATTACAGACCAAAAAGATGCCCTACAGCTATCATCCAATTACTCCAGCCATCGGAGATCTTAAGCAAAATGATGGGTTTAATCCTCTCTTGGTCACAAGTAGTTGTAATTTGCCGTTGAATACTATAATTTCACTTTAAAATATTCATTCACATAATATAAAAATCTTAGAATGGATACAGATAATGAGAATGGGTCATGATCACAAATACCTTCAAGATTTTGTTCTCAGACATGCATTTTCTGGGCATTTGGTGAAGAAGGAAATCATGAGTTCTCTGCTATGTTTCTAAATGATACTTATTAGTTATAATTAGGTAGATAGAAGGTTTTTAAAATAATGGAGAATGCAGAATAGCTGATGCAATCTATCTCCCAATTTCAACTTTTCCTTTCAGCAAGGGCTGAAGAGTTCATAAAGAGTTACATGATAACCCCAGTAAATGTAAGTTAAAAAGCAGATTTCTAATGGGACAAATCTTCACCTTGCTCTTTGTGCAATACTCATTTTATATTCGTAGCGTATTCACTAAAATATAGCAACAGAATGGAAAAAATAACTATGATGCGAAAAGGGGCGTGTTATATAATAGGTCAGTTTATAACTATCTGTTTTTCTCAGTTCATTGACTACTGGATAAACTACTTCAATAGTAACCCCCAAAATCTTTTTTTCCCTCAGGTTTCCGCAAGTAAAAAAGAAAAAAACTGTAAACAAAATGTAAGAAATGGAGGCAGCTTCAAGCTTCAGCTTACTGCAGTACACAGATTTGAACAACTTAGTATGCGAATCCAAGGATATACTGAGTGAAAAGACATGGCAACACCTCCTGTCCTGGAAAAGTATGTTATAAATGCCAAAATGGTCATCTCACATCCGCTTCAGTTTTAGATTATTTTTGTTTTTCATACATTTTTTAGTCAGAAATGCTTCATCTGAATTTTTTGCCCCACTTTATACATGTGCAAGCTTCTGTTATAGGTTTTGATCATAAATTCTTTACAGAACAGTTGACTTGCTAACAAGTAGAAAACAGAATTTGTTAACTTGTCTTCAGATAGCTGCACAGGTAGAGGTGTTTATGTATTTACTGGGAGTGGCTTTTAAAGGTCACACTGACTGCCTTAAGAGTGCTTCATCATGTTTGCTTGTGGAGAAACATTGTTTATACTTATTATATTTCACAGACTGGAAATACACACTTTTGGCATCTGAGTGGATGTGGCATAGAGTGTTGCTTGAGTATTTATTTAGTTTTGATGTATTGTGTTGGTAAGTTATTTTATTCAGTATGCAAGATTTAACAAGTGGCAGATTAAAACTAACCCATAGGCCAGAGGACCCTATGGGTCTACATGCAATATCTTAGTAATTGTTTTTAGTTCATAGAATCATAGAATCACAAGATTGGAAATGACCTACAAGATCATCTAGTCCACCTGTCTTCACATCACCACTGCTACCACAAGCACTAAACCAGATCTCGCAGCTCCTCATCTAGATGCCTCTTGAACACTGCCAGGGACAGCGACTCCACCACCTCCCTTGGCAGTCATTCCAGTGCCTGACCACTCTCTGAGAGAAAAAGTTCTTCCTTAAATCTAACCTAAACCTTCTCTGGTACAACTTGCGTCCATTTCCCCGGGTCCTGTTTGTTGCCTGGGAGAAGAGGCCAAACCCTTCTTCACCACAACCTCCCTTCAGGAAGTTGTAGAGTGCAATGAGGTCTCCTCTGAGCCTCCTCTTCTCCAGACTAAACAATCCCAGCTCCCTCAGTCGCTCCTCATAGGACTGGTGCTCCAGACCCCTCACCAGTTTTGTTGCCCTTCTCTGGACATGTTCCAGGGCCTCAATGTCTTTCGTGTAGTGAGGGGCCCAAAACTGAACACAGTACTCGAGGTGTAGTCTCACCAGTGCTGAGTACAGGGGGATGATCACCTCCCTGCTCCTGCTGGCCACACTATTTCTAATGCAGGCCAGAATGCCGTTGGCCCTCTTGGCCACCTGGGCACACTGTCAACTCATGATCAGCTGAGCATCAACCAATACCCCCAGGTCCCTTTCCTCTTCACAGTCACCCAGCCACTCGTCCCCAAGCCTAAAATGCTGCATGGGGTTGTTGTGGCCAAAGTGCAGGACCTGACACTTGGCCTTATTGAACACCACTTGAAACAGGTCACCAGCTGGACTTCACTGCATTAACCACCACCCATTGGGCACGGCCCTCTAAGGCCAATTTCTTACCCAAAGGAGTGTGTACCTGTCCAGGCCACGGGCAGCCAGTTTCCCTGGAAGAAGCCTGTGAGAGACCATGTCAAAGGCTTTGCTGAAGTTTAGGTAGACTACATCAACAGCCTTTCCCTCATCTACCAGTCTGGTCACTCAGTCATAGAAGGAGATGAGGTTGGTCAAGCACAACCTGCCTTTCATGAACCCGTGCTGGCTGGGCCTGATCCCCTGGACATCACGCACATGCCATGCGATCTCACCCAAGATGATTTGCTCCATTACTTTCCCCGGTACTGAGGTCAGGCTGACAGGCCTATAGTTCCCCGGATCCTCCTTACAGCCCTTCTTGAAGATGGAAGTCACATCAGCAAGCCTCAAATCTTCTGGGACCTCTTCAGTTAACCAGGAGTGCTGATAGATGGCCGAGAGCAGCTCGGCAATCACTCCCGCCAGCTCCCTCAGCACCCAAAGGTGTAGGCCATCCGGTCCCATGGACTTGTGACAGTCCAGATGGAGGAGGAGCTGTCTGACTGTCTCCACCCAAATTGCTGAGGGTGTTTTCTAAGTAGCGTCCCAGACTTTGAGATCAGGGCATAAAATGCCCAGAGGATAACTGGTCTGTCTATTAAAGGCAGATGTAAAGAAGGCATTGAGGACCTCAGCCTTCTCCTTGTCCTCAGTGTCCACATTCCCTGCTTCATCAAGTAGAGGATGAGAATTATCTTCTTTTGCTGTTGATATATATATAAAAGGTTTTTTTATAGTCTTTTACTGCAGTGGCCAATCTGAGTCCACGTTGGGCTTTTGCTTTCCTAACTTCCTCCCTGCATACTTTAGCTAATTCCTTGTAATCTCTCCAAGCAGCCTGTCCCTTCTTCCAGAGGACATAGACTCTCTTTTTCTCCCTGAGTCTCAACAGTAGTTCCTGGCTCATCCATACCTGTTGTCTACCCCTGAGGCTCTCCTTATGGCACTCAGGGACAGCCTGTTCTTGTGCCTTTAAGATCTCTGTCTTGAGGAGCGTCCAGGCTTCCTGGACCCCTTTACCCTTAAGAAGCGACTCCCAAGGGACCTGTGCTACAAATGCCCTGAACAGATCAAAGTCTGCCCTCTGGAAGTTCAAGAAAGTAGTTTTGCTGGTCGCCCTATTGACACTCCCAAGAATAGAGAATTCTACAATTCCATGGTCGCTCTGCCCAAGATGGTCCACAACCTTCACTTCTCCCACCAGTCCTTCTCTGTTAGCGAAGATCAGGTCTAGCAGGGCACCACGCCTGGTAGGCTCCCCTACCAGTTGCATAAGGAAGCTATCTTCCATGCAGTCTAGAAACCTCCTGGACTACTTCCTCTGTGCTGTATTATATTTCCAACATATATCAGGGAAGTTGAAGTCACCCATGAGAACAAGTGCTGGCAATTGCGTGACTTCTGCGAGCTGCTCACAGAATGCTTTGTCCAACTCTTCATCCTGGTTAGGCGGTCTATAGAAGACCCCCACCAAGATGTTGCCCCTACAGGCCTTCCCCCTGATCCTTACCCATAGACACTCAACTCTGTCATTCTCAACGCCAAGCTCTTCAACGTCAAAACAGTCTTTGATATAAAGGGCCACACCACCACCCTTCTTTCCTCGTCTATCCCTTCTGAAAAGCTTGTAGCCATCTATCACAGCATTATTATTTGAACCTTGTTGTTTTTTGTTTGTTTGTTTGTTTGTTTGTTTGTTTCTAATTATTCTTTTGAAAAAATCATCTGGCTAAAAGTTTGGAATCTTGATTTATTCCTCTGGTAGAATGATTGATGACGGAGTCATCCCTCTGTGAATCAAACCTGTTTTTTAGAAAGTTCATTGCTCCATTTCTCTGAGTAGAAGTGAAATCAAGCAGCCCAAGCCAGTTTCTCATCTCCTAGAATGCAGATACTTTCCAGGCAGCACATTTGCTGTCTCTCCACAGATGTAGAGAGATGCATCCACTTAGCATGACTGTCCTGTTCCCAGATGAGACAAGGACCAGGTTTTCAGGCAATGTGAAAGAGGCAGACGTCCATGTGCTTCTCCTGGCCTGTCTTCACCCAGAGCGCTGAGCTTTTTAGGGAAGATATGGGAGAAGAAAGAAGTACTGTTGCTACTCCAGCTGGAATAATGTAAGTTTTCAGGCATGCATGCTCTTCCTCAGCAACTTGTTCATCCTATAAACCTTACCGTCCATTGTGGCTTCAACCACATCCATTTTACACGTAGTCTCATGGCCAAAGCAATACTTAGTGAAAAGAATTAAAATTACTCCTGGCTCTGGCTTTGTTTTGGCTGAAAATACGTCTGTGTTTTGAATTTTTTAGACTGAAGTTACTGAACTCCCTTGTAGATGTATTTAAAAATGTGATGGATAGTTATCTTTAATGTAGAATAGGGGTTACTTATAGGAATTTAATCTTGAATCCAGGTTATGAAAGTTCACCACTTTTTGTTCAGAGCTGAAACTCCTGGATCTCATTAGATGAATCTCTCTCACTGAAATAGCCAATGCTTCATAATTTGCTGAATTTAGTTATGCTCTGTTGTTTTTGTAATACATCACTCTTACCAGTGTGCATTTCTGTTTGGTCTTGAAGCAAATTGCTTTCCTGCATAGAAGACATGCCAGAAAGAAAAAGTGCTTCTCTCAGTTAAACCTAGTCCTTGAGTTTTCAGAGACAAGCTGTGAGAGGAGTTGCATGGGGTCCTTCTTTGCACAGATATCTCCTGCACTCTTTATATTACTTTTTCTTTAATTCCACTAAAATATCTTTTTCACTGTAGTCCTAGAGTTGTCAGTCATTTGGGCAGCCCATCTGACTTCAAAGTAACATTTTGAAAAGGAAAAATTTATTTGAATGGTGAGGTGATGTAAATTAGTCTTGTGAAGAGTGATGTTTTTTGTCCATTTCTGTTAATTCTGAAGTGCATACGCTTTAGCACTGAGGAATTATTTTATCTGATACACACTAAGATTGTCATCTGTACTATATCACATACAATGTGTGTTTACTTAGGTGTTTTTTCCTTCATTTTTCTTCAGAAAATATGTACCTATATCCGTACAGCTCTGCAAGCTGACATTTCTTTCTGAACAGCTATGTGAAGAATTTGTTTAAATTTTTCAGCTTTTTTTAACTTATTCCTTAAATAATGATTCTCCATAATCCCTATTCTGTTCTTCAATGACAGTTTATTCTTAGGCTTCTTTAATTTTTATTTTCTTTAATTTAAATTTAATAAAAAATAAAATAAAATGAAAACTTAAATTTTGCTAAAATTTAATTTTTAATTTGTAAAATCTTTTTTTGTAAAATTTTGTTCTCCTTATCTGTTTTCCAGTCTTCCACTTCATCAATTTTTTCAGTTCCTTTAATCATTTAGGAGTCATTTTTGATTGTTTTTTTTTTTTTTTTTTTTTTTTTTCCTTTTGCTTCATTGTAAACCGTTTACTACTCTTGAATTTGGAATTAGGCGTAAGGTAGTCCTCAGTGCACATTTTATGTCACTTATTTTTACTACATTGCTGTGCTACAGCTTAGCTCCCATTTAGATGTATTTAGATGTACCAAAGTGAGAATCAGTCTACTTTTTCTTTTCTATCTATGTATGTCTGTCCTTGTAGAAAAGTAAACAAATTGAATTCCTAAGTCTGAGGGTCAGTTTCTTCTCCTTATTAAATCTCTACTAGAATGCCACGCTTTTTTCCACACTATGTTTATTTATTCTAATAATCACTGTCCAGTGACGGTAATCTCAGACCCTGAGCTCTTTTTCATTTCATTTTCTCCCCCTTTTCCTTTGATGAGGAGTAATGGGAGAGTGATGTAGTAGTTTAGCTGCCTGTCAGGGTGAAATCCCCACAACTGGCAGCAGAGATACTTCAAATTTGATCACAGACCCTCCTTTAAGAAGATATCAACACTGATAAAGGGTATCTTACTGTGATGCAAAAATGAAGAACAAGCCTGCAAATGAAATAAAGCAGAAGAGATATCATAAAATTAAAATATTTGAAAGTGAAGACTTGCACTAAAACAACACATATGGTAAAAAATTGTTCAGTTCTGAAAATATGAGAGAAATACTGCAAATCTAAATTACAGGAACAGATTAATTAAAAAAATTGTAGTTATTTTTGATTTTCTGATGGAAAATGATAAAAGAGAAATTTATTTAGCAGGTTAATTATTACTATTATTATTTAATCTGCTAAGCTTTGTTTTTAAAAGAACTGCAATGTTCTTTTAAACATGACAAATGTTTTTGTCAAAATCTTTCAGTGTGTTGTGACTATTTGAGTACTATCACTTTTACTTTCTTGTCTCTTCATATTTTTTCATTCTATATAGTCTTAAAATAGAAATGGAAAGCAAGCATAAATCAGTATTTCAAAATGTTCTTTTTTTACAAACAATTATTATCTATGAAAGACTTCTTAAAACAATGAAAACACTATGTTCCATTAATGGCATTTTACTTTAGTTGAACTTTCTGACTTGCTATCACTTGTTACATAAACAGCTCAACAGGTTAAAAAGGAAAAGAAAGAAAAACAGGCAACATCCTATCAAGCTGCTTGTTTCTGCTATTAAAATAATGGACTAATTTTCAGTTCACTGAAATAATATAGAAAGCACAATACAGATAACCAAATGCCAGGTATACAGTGAGCTATGTTGCACTACTGATCATTTTATCATTTCTGGAAGTCATAGTCTTACATGGCTGAGAAAGAAAAGCTTTGTTTTTCATGCACAAAAATATTTTACCAGCAAAGCAAGTCCCACCACCCTTTGCTGGGCATACTCCCTATTGTTCGCAGGAATCATTCACACATTTTTCAGTAGCTTACAGTGGTGTTTCAAAAGCCGTTCTGAGAAAGCATTGTGTTGATTCCCAGCTCAACAGAGGTGATTCCATGGCTTCTCAAGTCTTGTGGTCATTCAGTAACTTCCACAGTCTCTACGTGTTTCTAAGAGCACGGATTTGTGGAGAAGCAGATCTTCTGAACCACTAAAGCTGGAATGAAGAAGGTCTACTAACTGTGGGTAAAGAAGATTCACTCATTGCAACACATCTGTAAGTGGTCTGTAGAACACTACCAATTATAATTCTTATGCTTGTTGGTTAGGAAAAATGTTTGACAGAAGCTCCTAGGAAATAAATGTTTGCCTGAGGAACAATATGCTACCTTAAGGAAAACCTACCTTAAGATTATTGGAGGGACTGATTAAACACAGCAGATTTCTTTTTTATCATGATGCTTTTGACAAGAAACGCAGTGGTTTTCTAGTTCTTCTTCAGGAGTTAAGGGGATGAGAATTATAAATAAGAGTTTGTTTTCTTAAGATCTTCAATTTACCACAAGTATATGGTGTGGCAAGTTTAGTCATCTTTCTGCCAGTTAAGAGACAGACTTTCCCAAAGGCAGTGTCTTAATTTTACCTTAATCTTCTAATTACATAATATGCATGTGTCTCTGTAAATGTTGACTCTGATGCTAACTTCTTGAATACTCAGCGCCTTGAGAGAATGATGTAATGCCTTGGGGGTCTTGATATTTAATTACTGAGAACTTTCCCATCTATGCATTGTCTAGGCTGCAGTTAGATGCAAAGCTGCATCTTGGCTGAAAATCCTGGAGGTCTCCAGATAAATACAACACCTAAAAAAACCTGGTTTTGAAGAGCTATTGGATACTATAGAATAATGGGCCTGCTTTGGTTCTCCTGTGTTTTCATGCAGTACAGAAAAGATCGCAAATCATCTGTCCAGATGCAAAAGTCTGTATTTACAAACCTCTGATAATGTAGGTTCACATAAACTCAGGTTCTGAATGTCTTAAGCTTTCTTTATATCTGGCAAAGTCAGTGCTGTGATTCATCATTCCACCCTGATTTAGTAACCTAAAACAGATCAATTAAGCTTTAAGCAGTGAGAAATGTTTTGAAAGGATAGTAGAATCTGAAAGACAGATAAAGTATATCCCATCCTGTATTCTAGTGAAGTAAAGATGCTTTGTTACACTACAAAAATCCAATATTAATTGCAAAAGAAAAGGAGAAATACTTGTAATATACATTACCTTAATTGGAATATGTTTACTTTATGCTGAAACTTATGGAAAAATAGGAAATATTTTTGTTACTATTTTTTTTTTCTATCAAGGTTTTTTTAATTATTTTTTATTTTTTTTATTTTTTTATTGCTTTGGCACTTAACTGAATTTAAAACGAAGAGCTTTTTAAAGCAATGGATCTGACAGCCAAAATGAAAGAAGAAATAAAAGGTTTTGGAGAGAGTATAGAGAGAACTAATACATATGATTAAGGGGGACAGAGAAACTGATTTATGAAGAAAGATTAAAGGAGTAAAATATGTGCATGTACACTGGAGATTAACTAAGTGGCTCATAGGAAGCATAACTATCTTTAAGTATTTGATGCATGCAAACACCAAGGATGGAGAGGAAATGATTGTTTGGATACATTTAAATGGAGAAAGATTCTGACATTAAAGTCTGATACTGTTTTGCTTCAATGTTGCCAGGAAAGATCTATATGCTGAAAGAAGACCACACCCAAAAGGGAAAAAATTATACTTTAGAAGAAGCATGAAGCCAAAAGGACTTCAGAAATTATTAAAAAACACTATACATTTTAATACCAAATAAGAGTCATGTAAACTTTTGAACCAGCCTATAAAATTCAATAGAACAGTATGACAGCATTAATGGATTCAAATTTTTGTTAAAGTTTTCTTTTCCCACAAGAAAATAAAATGCATCATTTTGAAAGACCCTGGCAGATGGAGTGATCAGCTGGTTGACCTAAGATGAGAAGCTAGTTCCTTTCCATGTATAAATTGGATGCTCAGCAAACATCCTAGTAAATGCTGGCCCCAGAAAAAAGTTCACTCAATCTTTTTCACACTTTGGCAGATTATATAGCAGTTAATAATTAAGCAAAAGGAAGTTCTGTATAAAAAAAAATCTGCCATCATAGAGGAAATATAGATGTTCCAGCTCTGTATGTAGAGTCCACTGGTGTGTCTGAGTGGTATCTTTGCTGACCAATAATGCTGCTGGTAAACTATCAGGTAATTATAAGTCTGAGGAAAAGGATCTACACAGAGACCAACTAAATGGGAACTGAACTGGGATAAAAGACCAGTTGTAGGCACAATTATGGAAAGAAAGAAAGAAAGAAAGAAAGAAAGAAAGAAAGAAGGAAAGAAGGAAAGAAAGAAAGGAAAAAAAAAGAATGGTGCACACGCTTCTGTTTGTGATAAACAATGGGGGCTGTAATGCTTGCGGAGCCCAGATCCTCTATCTTGCATAGGATTTGCTGGGTTCTACCTATATCTAGGCAGAAATTTGTTTGAAAGAGTCAAATGAAGAATCCATATTCTTTAGTTATTTATATAGTTTGTCAGAACAGGATTCAAATATTGTCAGTCATCTTGAATTATAGCTAGTTTACAGCTTGTGCTCTGAACCCATCCACTCTTTTGATCTTTTTACCTTAAGAATACAACGTGGGAAATAACTTTAAAGTGAATGATACACATCTGAAAGACTCTCAGGAAAAATAAATAAGAATTCAGAAGCATTCCACGTAAAAAAAATAAAACAAAAAACAAAAAATGTTTTTAGAACTGAGACAGAATTTGAGCTCTTGTGCTCATTCATTGCAGAACTGCAGAATTTAAGTGTAGTATTTTACCTCTTCCTTAGCAGCAAAGAAAGAACATCAGATGTGGGAGATGTATCTGAGCATTTTTACATATCACAAATAATAAGCAGTTTAGAGTCAATAAAACTACTTACCTAAAAAAGAATACTAGAAGGTTTAAGGTGCCTATGTTGAAACCGACTTGAAAACCTTGCATTCAGTGCCTGCCTGACCAGAGTGTCATTTAAACATAAACATCTTCCATGTTAGTTCTGAATGTTTTTGAGAGCACACGATATTCTGCTTCTGACCATTCTCAGAAGGGCTTAGGGTGAAGCAGGCATGTACCTCTGTCTGAATTAAGCAGTCTGGGAATCCAGAAGATAAATGGTAGTGTTACCTTGTAGCTGAGATCTGAAAAATGCACTCGGAGACATGTAGTATATACCAATAAAACTTGGAACCTTTCAGAGGGAGATGACTTTTTACATCTGCTTTGACCTCAGGCATTTAAACCCTAATTTCTGAGGTGGCGCACCTTACCCACTGGGTCCCAGGCTAGTCTACATAGCTGTACAGATGTGTTGTACACTGCAACTGCAAAACTGCTTAAGATTCAAGGAGATAGATAAGGAAAGAAACAACGTTTTTATGGAGCAAGAAGGATTCTGGCCTTTGTCTTTGCCCCACACAATTTTTATGTCTATTTTTCATTAAATAGTTGAACTAAGAATAATCTTATGTTGCATCATTAAAATCTCATCTTCATCAGTGGTTATGTTAAAAAAAAAAAAAGGAGCCTTTGAAAAAAAAGTTGAATTACTCTGATGGTCTGTGGACACTGAGTGGATGGAAATAACCACAGTCTTCCACTGTGACAGAGTGCCTAAACTACATAGGTTGGTATTATCTGACTTTCAAAATTATGAGTTAGGTTCTAGATAACTCCACAGTGTTTGTATTTTGTTAGTCCTCTCACATATCATCATCTATTTTCTGTAGATAACAGCTCTCTAATCTAGGCTTTGGATTCTACTTTGTGGGCTAGATGTCTGAAACCATTATGTGTGTCTGTGAGCACCTCTGCACCTTCCTGGAGCATCTTGCGGGCAACAAGAGTTTTAAGAGGAGAACTTAAGATGTGCTCAGCACTTTTGCTTTAACTCCTTTTGTCATTTGTCCTTCTGGCATCTCTAGAGTTCACTGATATTTCTCTTGTAATTCCTGAAAGTTTAACTTGGACCTCAGTCTCCTCAAGGAAATATTGCTAAAGATCAGAAAGAGGCTTAAATCATACAGTTTCCAGGAGAGTGAATCTAGGAATTTCTCTCAGTTCCTTCTTCTTCTACACTTCAGTAGAAGCCAGTGACAACAGGGCTTGTATTCCAGATATCAGACTGAGAATGAGGCCTTGACTTGTTGAACAATGTAATTTGTATATATATAAGCAAGGAAAATATTTGATAGTGAAATAATTAAGAATATATAAATGTGAGACAGTAGAAAGCCATGTTTATAGGCATTTTTCAGTTTATAACCACACTTTTAAGAATTTCCTGTCTTTTGTTTTAGCCAGACACATGGGATTATTTTAGTGTACTTTTATTTGTGTGTTCTGTTTCCTTTACATTTTTGTTTGAGCAGAAGAGGATGGGGATAAAAATGCAGTCTTCAACAAAGTTTTACAGAGTTTATGATTCTAGGCTGTAGTTATTCCCCTATGTGCACTTAAGACAATAATAAAAATGCAAGCACCATATTTTGAAAAGTTATTATGACTAATTATGTAAACAGATGATAATAAAACATTCTGAGTTATTATTCAAACACAATACATCATAACTGTTTCTTTGGAGACATTGTACATTTCTGTCATGGGCTTTATTTACAGGATTCTTTGTAAAACCTTCTCAAAGGTAATTGCTGTCTATTCCCATCATCACATTTCAAAAATAGTGATCTCAGCCTCTGAACATGTAAACTCTGAAACAAAAGAAGAGACCTATTGTCTTCTTGTGTAAACAAAGCTTGTTTACAAGGTCAGGCATTCCAATATTAAGCCTTACTTGTAATACACATGATTATACAGGTTTTCAAGATAATACACGTGAACTCACAGATGGTGGTTTCAGGCCACTTAATTTTAATAAGCTAGTTTATTTGATGAAAAACTGGAACTCCTTTGTATTTTTAAAATATTTATGGAAAATGGAGAATGAATATCTGAAGTTGATTAGTTCCCTTTGCAAAGTGTTTAACAAATATAGGTAGAAACTTGTTCCACACTGAGTAGAAAAAAAAATCCCTTTTCTTTTGTTCATATAAAGTTCATAATTAAATTTTTCTTGAAATACTCTCAGACAAAACAAAAGCCAAAAGTTCTATTTAGTGTGGATTAGCATCATGTTGTACTTAGTATCTATCTATCAGTTTGTTCTTGTATTCTGGGTAGGGAATAAGATCTAGATCATCTTTCCTTGAGAATTTATTCCCTCCTCCTTGATGTGACTGAACCTCTCAGTGATAAGGAACGATCTTAGGGAGGATCTGAAGGAACTCCACTGGGTAATGTCTGATATTCAGAGTCCATGACCCCAGCAGGGAAGTCTTTGCCACACAGTGAACTGGATACAATAGGTTCTCAAAGACAGTCACTTTCTTAAATTTCCTTTGTGTGCCTTACTGGTGCATTCTGATGGAAGTCAAGGTGCTGAAATAGGTCTCGGAAACACAAATTTGCCTTATGTAACTTTCTGGACACAATTCCTGAAGTCTGTCGCGGGTTAAGCAAGATCTACCTGTGCCCGTGACAGGGGGGCAGCTGGCCCAAAAGGGCCGCTGGCCCAAAAAGGGAAGGGGAAAAGGGAATGGGAAAAGAAAACAGCAGCAGCGATCTAAGGAGGCACACTTATTTACTAAATACTATATCAGAATACAGGATAATACAATATAATACAATATAATCGTAATTAAGCAAAAAAAAGAGAGAGAGAGAGAGAGAGAGTGAGTCCCAAAAACCGAAAGGCCTACTGTAAGCTCTAGGCGAAACGGCTGGAAGGCACCCCACGCTCCGAGGATCCGAGAGAGTGTGAGATTTCAGTCACGGGAGTGAGATTATATACTGTCCTTGTCCCGTGACTCTATCTCATGCCCGTGATGTCCTCTGGGAAACGTAGTCTTCTTCTGCGAGCTGAACCTTTGTGAATTATCCATACTTTACATGATGTTATGATGTGGAATACTGATAGCAAAATTACAAAAGTATTAAACCATGACATTCCACCCCTTATTCTACATCATTACATTATTTTATGTTTATTCCATACAATTACCTAGGTTGAGAACAAAACTCTATAACCTAACTTACTACTTACTTACTTGGAGAAGACAATTGAGCTTTTCCACATTTCACCTCTTTGTCTCTTAAGGGTCCAGAAAGAATGGGCCTCCCTGTTCAGGTACATCTGATAAAAGTATATCAAATGACTTGACTAGGGACAATGGTGAGGTAGTGAACCACAGGCCATGTAAAAATGTCAGTGTAGTATTATCTAATGGACCTTAGTGGGCTTACTTTGGACTACCACAAAGAAGAGAAATGCAAATTTATTTTGCAACAAATGCCTAAAGAGAAATTGTTGGTTTCACAAGTATTTGAGACTCACCTAATAATTGCTCTTCCTTTTTTTTTTTTCCATCTCTGTGCGTAACTGTATAAATATATTAAAAAAAAACAAACCAATGCACTACAAACATCTCAATGTGATTATAATGTCATAGTAGTTTTTACTAGATTTACAAATAAAAACTGTCTGTTTCTGTGAGGCTAATGGCTCTTTGGTCATGCAGCTTAAAGTTATGTGATCTCATGAAGATTATCAAATTTGTCATTACTTCTGAACTCCCAAAAATGAATTAAAATAAATAAAGGATTTTCTTCTAAATTAAAAAGAATGGTTCTTATTTATTTAGTTTGATGATCTGTAAAATGTCATCAAGTGCACTGTAAAGAGAGGGAATTGATGGCAAATCATTATTTAGATATTGCAAAGTAAATATAAGGAAAGGATTCTTGTGTTTAGAAGCGCAGTTTTTTATTTACACAAACATGTATTTTTTTTTGAGGTTAATAACCAACACCCAGCTATGTCTTCAACTTCAGTTAGCAGGAGTTTCTATTACATTTTAACACAGGATGGGCAGGAAAATAAGTTTCATTCTATATGCATGTGTACACACACAGACATTCCAGAGGACACAAACCATTTCAGGAATGACAGTTTCCTCTCTGTCCAATTAGGTGAATTGAATGTGATTATGCTGTAGTTCTTAGGGCTCTAGTTGTACATAAAAACTTGCAAATCACAACACATGTAGTATTTCCATCCAAAACAAAGGGGGAATTATTAAAATGTGGTGGGATTCCATGTAACATTGGCAGACAGCTTACATGGCAATAATTTAACACTTGCACCATGAAATTAAAATTTAGATTCACCCCGTGCAATTCTTCAGACGAACAGAAGACAGATGTATTTTTTTCTAATGAGAGCAGGGAGATTTAATTAATTGAATTTAAATAGAAAAACCTTTCCATTGCTTGATGACAAAGGCAGTAATATTGGCACAGGTTTGCAGATGCCTTTTGAGCCTGCTTTCCACATTCTCCATATCTCTGCTTTGTGGCATCCATGTTTCTGAAGGCCATGAACAACCATACAGATTCTTCCACATATTCCAAGCAATGCATGTAAATTCCAACTACCCAAATATCATTGTTTGAAAGTCAAATGTTATGGCTGCTATAAGCATTTCAAGTAAGTTGCCTTAACCTTCGACATTTGTCTTTCTGACAGAATATGTACAAATTATACTACTATTTCTTCTCAAAAATTCTTCCCTTTTGTAACAATTCCTTCTGTATTGTATTATTGTCAATATAATAAATGCTGAAGAATTGAGCTGTAATTCACCAAACACAAACTACAAAAAATACCTTTGTTTTTTATTGCCATGAGGTCTGGTAGAACAAAATTACCAAGTTTTTTTATGCAGAAACATATATTTTCCTGACAGTCTAGAGAAACTTGAAGCTAGAATGCTATCCCGAGGCTACATGTAAGTCTAAGTTGAGGTTCATATAAGTAATTAAGATAAACATTTTCTATACTCAGTTAGACCAGGACGTAAAGCGAGGGATGAATGGCAGATAAGCATTTTTCTATGCAGGTTGGTTCAATAGCAAAGGTAAGAACAACAAACTTGTACTGGAGATCAGAAAGACTACTACTGTGTGAGTACTGCAATGAGGGCAAAAATCAGAAAAGATTGCTATTATTCTTAAAAAGATTTCTTATTGAATTTGGGCATTTGTTTCTTTTAAGAAAGCGTAAACTATAGACAAGTCTGACTTCATTGCCTCAGCAGCATAGGGACACGGTACTGAAGCCCAGGATATACCATCTCTTTACCACTGCATGAAAAAGTAATGAAAATTATCTGCATTTTTTATGTTTTATAATCAACAAATGATCTGAATTTAAGGACTAAGTAAGCAACTCTCAGGGGTAGGAGAGAATGAAGGAGAAGGAGATATCCTCCTACAACCCACCTTTTAATATTTACACTTGAAATGGAAAATACAGATGTTGCAGAAGTACACATCTGGGACATTGTTTCCATATTTTTGACAGAGAATAATTTTCACTGCTTTTCAGCCAAGTGGCTTAAAATCAACATTTTTGTTCAAAATAAAATCGCACAAATACTTTTGCTGAACTTGCAATTTGCACTATTGTACTTATTTCTTTTCTTCCCAGAAGCTTTGTAGGATTCTTGTCTGGGTTATAGGGTTTAGGCTGTTTTCTTCTTTCACCACTGTTCCAGTTCTCCATTTGCAAAGTGTTTAGATTATAGCAGACGCGAACTTCCTCTGTCTCAGAGCCAGCCATGAATCAGGCTGAGAGCTGGGACCACTGGCTGTCAGAGGACCCTGAAAAGCTGCAGCTTTAAAATAACAAGTATTTGACAGCTCAGTTTACAAAGCTGCAGATTGTAGCTATACTGTGCTATGGGGCTACATATGACATAATAACTGGGGACTTAAAGTTATTTAGTCTCTTTCCTCTCACCGTAATTTCCAGTAAATAAATCTCTCTGGGACAGGAGGTCTGTTGAGTTGTACAATGCTTGCATTTTCCTCACCACAGCTTGTCCTCTCTCTTTTCTATTTTATACGTTAAAAAACCTCAGTGTCTGGTAATCACACTTCTATAACACTTCCTGTTGTAAGAGGCAGACTAATATAAATACATACAGGGTGTATTTTTAAATTTTTATTAGTCAAGGTATTAATTGCCAGTCTTGCCATCAAAATCTCTTCAGAAAATCCTTTATGGACAGAGCTTAATGCTGTGTAGTTGGAGTGGAACACAAGCAAACTTTTAAAATGTTTTAAATGGTGCTTTAGAAAAAGAGCTGTGCTCACAAGATTACTGTGAGTTGTATTTTACAAAGTCAGTACACAGAAGTTCTATCAATATATATTCATCTGAACAGAAAAAAAACATAACTGAATAAAATGTGACAACTGGAATGTTTTTCTTAAAAAATAAGATATTGTAGAATGAAGGAAACAATGTCTTTACATTAACACATTTGCTCTAAGAGAACTAGCTATTTTTGCTGCAGCCCGTTGCCAGTAACAAAATGGTAAGAAGTGCCAATATTTTCTTAATTTAATTTTCCCTTTACTAATATTTAGGCTTTCAAAGAAGCCCAAAGGATATGGTTGCTCATATTGCTATGGTTTGCACCAGACATTCAATTCTCTTTGCTTTTGAAATCCCATGTCTAATTTCTACTTTTTTAATTTTTTTTTCTTGAAAGATCTTAATTATTCAGAGTCTCTTTACACTGTCTTAAATGTAACTCTAAAAAAGGTTTATTAAAGTTTCGGGATATTTCACAGGTAAGACTGCAGGAGACTGAAAAATCTTTATCCTTGCAGGTTTTTTGTTTTTGTTTTGTTATTCTTCGGAATATAGGACACCAGATACAATGCACTACAATAGTCCATAAACATTACATACATGTTGTATAGTACATGCATGGATTTCCTGTAACTTCAGCTTTCTTCAGTTAAGCTCATCAACAGCCTCCATCTAAAGTCTCTGCAGACTTGATTAGGGTATGGTTTCTCTGACATATTTCAAGTGTGTACTTTAGGATGATATGAATCACAATTTGAACTACAGAGTAATTTCTACTGTCTGTCAAGAGAACCCAGTGTTGACATCTATATCAAATCAGATTATTTCTACTCTTAAAGCTGAAGTACTCTTAAGGTCTAAGAGAACCTGTAGCCTTGAGCTGAGCACTTCTGGTTCTCATTGCCACCAAAGTCAAAATGAACACTGTCTCAATGTATTGATGCTTTTCAGAAGAACCACAGTGCAACATAAGATTTAGGCATCATTCCTAACATTTTTGGAACTGATATCCAGTAGGAAAATGTGACTGCAGATAATGAAAGTTACAAATAAAATGGATGGGCTTAACTGCCTACAAAGGATAGTACAGATAGATCTTTCAGATTTAGTAAATATGGAAGGTAATGATTATGTGAATATAGACAGTTTAGTTGACTTGGGTTTCTGAATCCAATAAGTGACTAAAACTTAAAAATGTGACTAAATGTAAATATTTGAACATGGGCATAATCTGCCTAAACTTGAGATTCATTACCTGTACCATAAGGAGATAAATAACATTTACCTTTATTTTTGAAGTCCAATGATAGCTGTTATACTCTGAAATGTTAGTACTAGTTTATAATTGACTAATCCATTGAATAAAGTAAAAAACACACAGAAGGCAAAAGGAAACAAATTAGTTTTTAATAGTTCCTCTTTTATTATTTATTATTATTTATTATTTAGAATCAGATTATTTTCAGAATACTGAAACATTTATGTCTTTCTATGTCTTCCCAAATCCTGTACTAGTTTTTTTTTTTTTTTTTTTTTTATATTGAAATACTGTTTTGTTTTGCTTGCTTTATAATTGGGAATTTGCTTTCAAAAATAATTCTTCCTATTCATTTGGAGAAAAATAATCTATAAATATACCTATGCACTCACAGGGTTTTAGCACTTGACAGTTTTATTAAAAACAACAAGTACACACAGTCTTAGCATTGTTTCTAAAATGTTGCAAATCCTTGACTGCGAAATATCAGAAAAGTGAATTGAGACATTGAGGTTTCAATTTGCCAAATGTGAGAGGCTTTAATTTTTTTTTTTTTCCATACAACATATTTATGAAAAAATGTACACAAAGAATAAGATGTCAGAAAAAATGGCACATTTAGCAATAACTGCAAAAGAAATTCATTTTTTATGAACTTGCAAGGTAGTTCTTCAAGGTTGTTTCCTGTTTGGTTTTTTTTTGTTGTTGTTGTTTTGTTTTTTCCAACCACTATTACAAGAAAAAGATTGTGACTTCTCACAAAATTATTTTGCAGATCTTTCACACTAAAAGATTGGAAATTAACAGCAATACAGTAATTGGAATTTATTTAGTTAGCTTTTTTCGAGGCTAAATTAGTTCATCTAAAAATAGGGCTTCTAGATCAAACTAGTCAGCTGGCTTTTCTCTCAATCAGTGTGAGAGACAGACACCACGAGAAAAATACATCTTCTTGGTCCTTGTTACTTCCACAGAGATTTAATCACAAGTATTCTGAATCACACACTTTAGGTCAGAAAACCCAACCATTCACTGACAATAATTCCTGGAAAACGAAAACCCCTCTAAATAGTAATTCTATTGAATTTTCTGCTAAGGGATTAAGCACTGATTCTAACAGTCATTGGATGCTTTCCCTCCTCCTCAGAAGCTCACTCGTAAGTGATTTAACTTTCCACAGTGGCTACCTTTATGAACTGAATCTGAATGGCTTTTCTGATACTTTTTCCAGGAATTAGTTTGATCTACGTCTACTGTCATTATGTCTATTGCTTTTAATTTACAAAAAGAAGCAAACAATCCTGAAGACCATGTATTAAGAAGAGGCGAGCCAACCTTCATCTGTTTCTTTGGTTAGTGAGAATAAATTATTGTTAAAGCATTTTTTTTTAATGAAATATTATAGTATAACACACTTTCCTATTATTGTGATTCATAGGAGCAGCTGCACTTGAAAAGGAAAAAAAAGAGATTTTGGGAAAAGAAAAATCAGGAGAAAATTATGCAGATATAAAAAATTTGTTAACTTTTTGTTCAGTAAAACAGCTTTGAAAGCACAGAGAGAGATGGGTTAGATTTCTGCTGAATTCATTAACCTTGAGAACGTCCATAGAAGTCATAGGATAGGTTACCCAGGACATTGAACTAGGACTCAAATGTTCCCAGGGTAAAGCTTTTTCCAGCATTTATAGCATGATGTCAATGCAAAGCTTTTCCCAAACTTCCTGGAACAGTTACAGGCAAATCATTGGAGACACAAAAAAATATCTGGGGCCTCAGCCAGCAACATTCCTCTATGAGTACTGGTATCTCCATTTGCTCTTTATTTTCTTAATTGGCATTATGCAATTTTGAAGATTTACAGCCAGCTAGACTATGAAAAATGGAATAGAAAAACCAGAGCTGAAAGTGACAGCAATCTTTTTACCACATAGTGGACATAGTTTTTACTACAAACTCAACTAGCTTACAACAAAATTTCCCCTTTAATTTTCTGTTATGTTTCAGAAGTCATCAGCCTCCCAGATTATATCTTATCTGCGGCTCATATAATGAGTGTTTTAACCCACTGGAGCAACAGAATAAACCATAATTATATATATTTTAGGCTGAGGGTATGTTTCCTTAAAAATGTATCCTATTTTTGCATTAAAATCTCAGCTTCTTAAAACAAACAATCCATAGACTATATGATCATAACTCTACATTTTATGTATGTTGTCAAACATTCCAATAGTATTTTAAAGGACCTCAAAGTACTGTTGTTGTGAAACTTGCAGACAATCTATGTAATCATGGACATCTGACTGCTAAAAGGGAGGTTATAAAAGGCACAGAGGGCAGTTAAGCATGTAATTGCCTTGAGAAATAATGGGAATTGGGCATCTAACTCTCATCTGTACCTCAAAAAATGTCCCCTACACAGAACGGAGAGTTTGTGGCCATGAAAAATTCACCAAGAGAGTGGAATAACCTACTTCAGAGAACTCTGACCTTGAAAATATCAGCATCTTGTCAGCAAGAATCACAAAAACAAGGAGGAAAAAGGTGTTCTGACTTAGCCTCCTGTGAGCAATTCCTTGACTACTCTCCTGCACTTTCTGTCCCTGATATTATCAGTCATAAGCAGTGGTCTCTGATAGTGCAGTCTGGAAAATTTCCTTCAGCATGAAAATATTAGTCATTCTGGGTGTAGTCAGTCCCACACTTCTGCTGATAATTTATTTCAGTTTTGTTTCAGCATATAATGTTTCCAACAGCTATGTCTATGGTGTCTGGGTCTGATCCCTTAGCTGTCTTCCCTCAGCTTTTTTGTTGGCTGCACTGGAGAGTGACTGTACAGTTGGCTCTAGTGTGGCTGCTGTCAGACTGTCTCTTGAAAGGAGCAGAGCTTCATTCCTATCCCTAGGAAAACTTCAGCTAATGGTGTATTAGCAACAGTGTGTTCTTTCATTTTGCTTGGAAAAATTTTCAGGTTTAGGTTATCTCTGGATCTCTGAAGAGGATGTCTTGAAAGCCTGAAGATTTTTCTAACTAAACTGAAAAACTGAAATCCATAGTATAAATTTCAGGACTCTCCTACCATTTAGGAATATGTCCCTTCTTTCTTCCCAAAATTGCAATCTTGGCATAAACAGTAACATCTGAAGAAAGATACCAGACATAAGGATTTATAACATTGGTTTTTTTTTGTGTTACAAAACTGTCATGTACTCTGAGACAAGGAAAAATAATCCACCAGTAGTGGATTAGAGTTAGTCTGTGTACACAGAGGTAGTCTGTGTACACAAAACAAAAACAAAAAAACAAAACACAAAAAAAAGCAGGTCTTGATAAACTCAGCAGAGCTTACTAAAATCATAAATAAAGGAAAATGTCTTGTAGGGACAACGTCTGCCCTCATTTAGAAACAGTGAATTCATTGTGACTGGTTACCAAATTTGGCCTTAGAAACAGGCCGTGTATTTTGTCTGTATATGTCTGGCTTATGTATTTTAACTGTGTTTACTTGACCATAAAGGCAGAGAAGTCTCCCTCTTGAACTCAGTGGAAGTGTTGGCTCTGACCTCTTACAGAAAAGAAAAGAAAGAGACCAAAAATGGTGATTGTTTTCTTTCTTGAATTGCTATTATTTCTAACTCGAATTGTGATTCTTAACTACCCTAATTGGCCTGCATACACTTTTTTTTTTCTTTTTTTTTTGGAAGTAGAAAGCTTGCAAGGTCCACAAATTAATTAGATGACTATAAATGTTGAGGGAAATGCAAATCTAGCAAAGTCAATACACTGCAACTTAGTCTCTCTCTCTTTTCATCTACCAACCTTTCACAACAGAAAATTGGGATTTGAAATAAAAAAAAATATGGAAGTGACAGGCAAAATAACTCCCAAAAATATCCATGGCAAAAAGCAGAAACATAGGTAAAAAACAAAAAAGAACATATGAGAGAGATGCTATGAGTGAGAATGAGAGAAGGAGCTGGAATGTGTGATGAAATATCCAGCTATTGCTTTTAAAACCAAGCATTTTTCATGCTTTCCAAACCTGCATACTTAATGAAGGGAAACCCCTAGACAGAGGACAAACTGTGAACATTGTTAATGAAAAAATTAGGGACAGTTGGGAGCAAGACCTGCTGTGTGATTGCCTCATTGCCCTCAGCCTGCAGCAGTTGGATGCAAGCCCTTCTCTGCACCAAGATAGCTGCTAACAGCTGGAGGGATGCTCTTCTCTCTTTCTCTCCTGTTGTCAACAGAATGGTCAGTTTTAAAATTTTCAAATGTGGGTGAGAGAGAAAGAAAAGTTTTCATGATTTCTAGGCTGTCTTATAGATGACTATACCGGGTGTCTTTTTTGTTTTTAGCAGAAAAACATGGAGGCTAATAAATGGTATCTTGGAGTTAGTAGTTTTGCTTTGAGTGCCTCCTCCAGTGCAAAGCTTCACAAAAATGTCAGTGTGGAGCAGCACATTAGTAATTTTGTGAAAGGCTACAGTTCTGTGGAAAATGAGATACAGAATGAACTGAACATTGCTGAATTCAAACAAATATATGATGTAGTGGTGTTTCTGATGACTGGGAGAACAGTTCCTACACCTGAGGCTTAGTAATGGCAAGTATCCAGTCATAGAATGCAGAGGAGAGAAAAAAAAAAAGTTATTGTGCTGCAGCTTGCCTCTTGTGATGACATGAACACCACACATTCTGACACATGCTAGATATGTCTAGATCCATGGGTCAGTAATTCATTTTAAAAAATTTTAAAGAGCTCAATTATTTTTCTCCTTTTTCTTTCAATGACTTATCCATATGCTTAACACAATGTTCTGGATGAGCATTTACTTTTTCCTTTTTTTCAATGACCACAAGTATTATTATTAAAATTACAGTTACTAGGAGAATATTAGTAATTATATGGACACGTATTCTGTGAATATTCTATGAAATTCAAATACAAGTTGAGTTTGGGCTTCTTACCATTGTTGTATGTTCACTACTTCTGAAGTCAGAAAGTAAACATAGTAAGATCTAGTCTATCCCTTTGTACATCTCACATAAGCTTTTTCCCACTAATATTTCACCAAGATGATGATGTTTCTTGTGTGGTTGTAGCATGTTTTAGGAAGACATGATGCCTTGATGACAAGAAAAGTTGAAGAGCAAAAGAATTACAAGCACTAAGTTGCCTTGGAGGGGCTTCTCTCCAGATTCACATTCTGGTGTTGATAAGGCCAGAGACTTGTCTTGCCTGGAAGGTTCAGGCTACAAAGCGACTTGAGTGGCAGGAGTGTTATTAGGAACAAATCTCCCAGTGACATCTGTGATCTCAGAAAGCATTTAAACTAAGAATCACACAGGACTAAAGACCCACAAGCCAAAGAGGCCTGCACTTAAATCTCTTTATAAGCGAGTAATGCTCTCTGGTGAGTAAAGCTTCAGAGTAAGAACAGACAACAGACAATGGCTGAGCAGAGGGTTTTGCTGGGCATACTTTCCCTTTAGGACATTCAGCACATCTTTCACTGTTATCTTTATCATCTCTAAGTTTCCTCTTTCCTTTTCTTGGTAGAACAGAACTTTTCATATCTGTCCCCAAGACAGCAGCTGCTTTCCTTGTTATTACTTCAACTTACAAATATGAAATGAATGTTGCCCAAATGTGCCGAGTTACATTAAACTTCCAGTGAATCTGGGTATATGTGGGAGGAAATAATTCCATTGTTTGCAGGAGAAAGTATTTTGGTAGCACTGAGGAGTCAGAGTTGGTTCTTCAGCATAATTTAAACTAGTGTCAGCTGCAGGTCAAGAAACATATGCGATTTTCTTAAATCATACTAATTCTACACTACTATTTTATCCTTTGTGCTGTGACCACAAACTTAGAGTAGGTTTTAGACATCTCTAACACTGGCATACCTATGCCTTCCTTATTCTGTGATGTTTTATTGTCTCCCGATTTAGGCTTGCATTGAAATTGTTATCTACTGTCAACTGTTCTCCTTCACACAAATATCAAAAGATAGTGGCAAATTTCTTTATAGGATTATAGCTATCCTCAAAACAAAATAAAAAAGTATGTGGAACTATTTATTTGACTGAGGTTCTCTGAATTAATCTCTTACTCACTATCTTCTGTGTCCATAGTTTGCCCTGATTGTCCTGCCTGCGTGCTCTCATTTTTGGAAGGAAAATAGATTTCTGTCAGAATAACTTATCAATACTTATTCTAAGATATTTAATATTTAACTAAAATGGAGTTCTGAACTTATCTAAGCCATATCACATACGAATACGTGCCATAAAATACTAAATCACGTTTTCTGTTCAATAGTTTTGTTGCATGAAATATTATCCAGGAAAAGTTGTTCAAACTGTTACTGCAAGAAGCTTTGTGATTCAACAAAACATAAAGAACTCGGTAAGTTGTGCTGAACTACAGTGAACAGACTTTGTGCTGCCAGTCCCATACAACACTAAGCGTATGATAAATATAATAGAACAAGCAAAGGACTAGGAATCAATGCAGTTTTCAATCGTGTTTCCTATATTTTGGAAAATATTTTTGTTTTGTAATGTTTAGGTAAATACTTATAGAAAACTCTGAAGTACTTTGTTTCCTTCAGCCTGTCTTGCAATACCATGTTCTTTTGCACACAAAATTCAACATTTTGTGAGGGTATCAGGAACTTGAGGCTTATGCTACAGATACCAGATAAACCATAACCTTTTTTAGCTGAAAATGGTGTCTAAATTCATGGCTCCTTACATTTCTGCAGAATGTCTCACATGTTTAAATTATGCATATATGAAGTATTAAGTGTTTTTCACCCACCCTTCCCACTGAGAGGATAAACTCAGACACTGTTGGTCGGCACTGACAATATTGAAAGCATATTTCCTTTCTGGGGAAATTTGTCTGTGGGCATATTATTACTTAAACATCTTAACACTTACCCTATCTCATCTTTGTATCAGTCTACAAACATGCAAATTATAACTTATCATATTGCCTTGACAGTCTAAGATGATGATAGTCCTGTCTTGAATCTATCTCTGGTAGTTAGAAATATATTTGTATTCAGACAAGTTAATAATTAGCAGTGCGGAGATTACTCAAAGTGACCAAATTCCTCAGCACATTAGATATAAGAACAGATAACTGGGGAAACCAGCTCATTATTATGTATAAGCAGCATATCTGCTTCAGATTACCTGCAGGATGATAATTTATACAATGGATGGTATTTACCTGAAAACAATGATCTCATCAAGTAATAGTCCCCAGTTGATTGAAGAAAAATTCTATTGAAATTCTGTCCTGCAGAAGTGGTAAGCGAGGCAAATTCAGCAAAATTCAGAGCCAGAAGTGAAGTTCAGCACCAAAAAGAACCCTCTAGATATTCCTTCAGACATGATTATCCACAGTATTGCTTCATAGCTTTCAAGTTTTACCTTATTTACATTACCGTCTGCAATGGAGTTTTTTTTCTTTTTTAGTATTACTTTTTGCTCAAACTCCTCCTTCATGACCCCTTTTCTCTTCTACATGTTACTTGATTTTATATGGTTCTTACACAGCTGTAACAAAAGAGAGTTTATATTTAAATAGTTTTGGAGAGCATGTCATTTTCCTATCCATTTGCTACTTCCCAGTGGGCCTGCTAAGCTGCCTTCCTGACTTAGTGTTAGACCTCTGGAAGAATCAGCTTCCAACAGCATAGTTTTCTATGGAAACCTGACTTCCCAAAGGAAATAAGGAGAGCACAAACGAGGTGGAGAAACTACCTTATTTTCTTCTGGAGTGGCTCAGAATAGTGAAAAGCCTTGCTGGTAAAGCACTTTGTAAGCTCAGAACTGCCCTATTGCTGATTGTAACTGACTGCATTCTATAGTTGGAAATCTCTTCTGCTCTTCAAATGCATCTGCAGGGGCAGCCTGCACTGAGAAAACATATAGAATCACAGAATCCTTAGAGCTCGATGGGACCTTTAAAGGCCAGCTAGTACAACTCTCCTGCAATGAACTGGGACATCTGTAGCTATATCAGGGTGCTCTGAGACTGGTCCAGCCTGACCTTGAATGTCTCCAGGAACAGGGCATCCACCACCTCTCTTGGCAACCTGTTCCCGTTCTTAACTGTCCTTACTGCAAAAAACTTCTAATTATTCTATAAAAGTTACACTTAGTCTTATATCCTGTCTATATCTCCCCTCTTTCAGTTTAAAATAATTTCCAATTTCCATTGTCCTGTCACAGCAGACCCTCCTGAAGAGTCTGTCCTGAAGAGTCAGCTCCTCTTTAAATACTCTAAAGCCATTCTCACATTTCTCCAGAGACTTTTCCAGGATAACAGCCCCAGCTCTCTCAGCATGTCCTCATAAGGGAGGTGTTCCATACTTTGGATCATTTCTGTTTACCTCCTTTGGATGTACTCCAAAAGCTCCAGAGCTGGCATATGTGTACCTGGTAGCAATGCAGTAGCCTGCTTTTGTATGGGCCTTGTGTACTTGCAGAGACAGCTAGAGCAGTTTTGGTGCTGATTCAGTCCCTGAAGTGGTAAAGTAGAATACCCACAGCAGGTCCCTGCCTGTCAACTCATTCTCCCACCCAGTTGGGACTGCTTATGGGTACTGAAAATTTCATCTGTTTCTAGATGCTGCTGTTTAATGACAGTGAGTCTTTGCATCAGCTTCTTTAGTCTGTTCTTTAACTTCTCTTGGGGAATAAAGTCATATTTCCAGAGGAGATTTGCTTTGCAGACTTATTATCAGAAATTAGTCAGGGATCAAAGACCTTTAGAGCTGCATATGGGAACCTGGGGATGCAATGAAAAAGTTTACTTCATTCTTTCCTTGTTGCCATTAGCATGAAAAATGTCAATGTCTTGTCATTATGGGTTACTTCAGTTACCTCTGTTTTGTCTGTCACTGTCCATACTGCTTGCTCTTTAAATATGAGAAATGAGTAAGTTTTGTAGGACTCATCACATTTTATTCAGCCAAGAATATACTTTGTGACCAGCTTATAGAAGCATTTTTCATAAGAGTTATGCCCAGTTTCAAAGCATGGAGTGCTGTTATATTGCACAACAGTTTCCTAGGCTGGAATGCCACAGGAGCCATGTTTGCTACTCTTTATGTCTATATCACTGTAGCTAGCACAGCTAACAGCATCCTGGAAGTTATAAAAATATAAGGATAAATTAAGGTCTTAGGTGGATTTTGAAGGCAAGCTTGTCTTTCCCTTTTTAGTATTTCTCTGTTAACAAAACATCTTTCTAACCTTTTTCTAGTAGCCTAAATGAAAAATTTCCTAAAAGCTCAGGCTTTGGACCCTTCAGGTATATGAGGAATCCTTGATGACAGGCTGTTTTCTCTGTTGGTGACAGAGTAAAGCAGACAAGGGGCAATTAAAATGATAAAGACTGAAATTACATGAAGCAACTTAGTTACATATATACTTAAAAGAACAGTTGATCCTTCTAAATGCTACTCTTCTGTGCTATTACTACAAATTCATATGCTGAATAGGCTGAATTATTCAACTCCATATGTATTGCAGGTGAAACTAATGAAACCAAATAACTAATGGCCAAGGTAACTCAGAGATGACTATATAAACATTCACAAACTGCTTTGGGTAATCACCAATTTCTTCTATCCATCCCTCATCTTCCCCTTTTGTTCAGTGTTACTTCTGTCAGTGAAGCAAGATAACATCTAGATGTACACTAAAGTGACAACCACACAAGCCACAGAAACAGTTACTTTCAAAGGTAGGAGATTTAATATGTGAATATGTGAGCCTTTTAAAGCATAACACTCCCCATCAGCAAAATAGGCAATATTTTATGAAAGACTCATTTTGTTCCTGAAGTAGAGCACACAGAAATCCAGTTAACTGCCAGTTTCGTGAGATCTTAACAAAACTGTCAAGGCAGACAAAAGTCCATTTCTATTTAGTCAGACTAATTCTAAACCACCGGGCATCTCTCCCCCCACTCCCGTACCTGAAAATAAAATAGAAAGTTTGAGCTCAATGTTGAAAAAATCCCAGCACGTCCTAAATGTTAAGAAGGACATGTCAAGAGAAATTATGTTCCTAAGAAAGCAGTATTTGTGTAAAAAACTTTCAAAGAAACAAGCAAAAAATGGATGTACTGCTGTAGTGAGTGTTGGCTCTGTAGCTGCTGCCTTTGTTTCTACAAAATGTGCTTCTCTCCAGGTTTTGTATGAAGGCTGCGTAATATGTTGGTATGTCTCTGGGTTCAGAAGAGTAACACCTGCCCAAACTACTTATCCTTCAAACAAGGAAAACAGATGAAGTTGAAAAGATGTCCTTGAAACATCTAGGAAACTGGATAGTAGGTTTGGGTGATGGATATTCAGCAGTGAATTCTACCATCAAATGAGCTGTCTATTACTGATATACAAACGTCTAGACAGCTATCAGTTGTTTGTAGATTTAAATCATAGATCATTGACTGAGATAAAATTTTAAAAAATGGTCTTCCTGTGAAAGTTGACAGAATTCATGAAAGCTCAGAGAATGGTTGTCCTATAGGATGATGGCTCTATTTATTCATCTTTTCCGCTTTTTATTGATGTGCAGAATTCCTGGAAGTCTCACACTCTTTCATGCAGTTTAGAAGAGATGTAGTTTTCTAAAACTGAACAACTGTTTCATTTTCAAAATCACAACTGTTCTCTCCAACACTTTATTTTTTGTTTTGGTTTTTGAGAAATAGTTCTTACATTATCACCAAAGATATAGGCTGCCTAGCTGGAATGCATAATAAAGAAAAAAGATTTCTCCTTTTTTAACTGATCATCTATTTCCTTGACAATTCAGAATGCAGTACTGCCCTACAAAAGTATATAATATATATATAATAATATATATTTTCCTTTCATATAAATCCTTATGTTAATTAAGGAACATCTCTAGAAAGAAGCTCTTTCTGTCCTGTAACATTCAAAAGCACTCTCTCCTTCAGAGCCCTTACTTAGAAATTAATTCTAGTTACAGGCCTAGGAAACTATTCAAGGTCTAACAGTTCTCTAGCCAACAAACGTGACAGTATCCATACAAAATTATGTTCCTGGTGAGACAAGAATTCATTTGCTGACTATCATTCTGGAATACATCTTTTCACTTTGTTATAAACTTTCTGTTAAAAAATGAGGGATTATAGTATTAATACCAGCAAAATCTGTAGTAATTCAGACACGCAGTCACAATACTCAGAGTGGGCTAAACAAAGAATTATGATGTTCACTCTCTAAGCACTCTAAAAATAAACTATGTTTTTTGATGTTAACCATAAACAGCTTCCAATAACGCCTCAGTTGATATGAACTCACAAATATTTTAACTTCCAACTATGTGAAAAAGAGTCCAAAATTGACTGTGAATTATGAATTTTATGACTTAGATATGATTGAACTTGAAAGAAAACATATGTTATTGCTTAGTGTTGTTATTGCTACTTCCATCAGTAGCAAACACATCCAAATCTGAATATACAGAAATATTCCATTTCAAAGAAATAAGGGAAAATAGAAAGGGTAAGCACTGAAAACTGTTCTCCTCAACCCAAAGTCCTAAATGAGAAAAACATGCTTTTAGAGAGTATCATATACTAAGTTTCACTTAAAATGATAAGTATAGATCTGAGTAGAAATAATTGTACATGATGTAGTATGCTATTTAAAACATGTTATTGCCCAGGTCTGTGGAAATATGATGCGATAAATTGTGCTTTCAGTGATGTGAGACTAGACCATTATTATTCCAGCACTGCAGAATGCTGCCAGAAGCATGGCTGTATGAGTGCAGTAATGGCATCGAGGCTGACTGGTTTAATGTACCTTGCCAAAGCTGAGATGTTCTTTTAAAATAATCTTTTTATTGTGCAATGACTGGAGTCACTCCATACATGATAGCTACAGATGGTGCTTTTTTACAGACCAAGCTCAACGTCTTTAGGCAGATGTATTACTCAAATGCTTAAATAAGAACAATGAAACGCTAAAATTAAAACCAATCTTTTAAATGCTTTTTCTTTATACTTCTTGTATCACATACATTGTCCAAAAACAGCTATTAGCAGCATATCTTGTCGACACCAGTGCTGTTGAGTGTTACATTGCCATCTCGAACTGAATGAGAATTGTTTCAGGTAGCAAACCAATGCTTGTGGCAATGAAGATAGCACCAGTGAAGAGAAGACTTCAGCTCCAAGGGTAAATCTTTTGAGAACAGATTGTTTTGTGTCCTTCTTCAGCACAACACTTTGCTTGAAGAAAATATGCTATTTACTTTTTGAAAATAAGGCTAGACTGTATGATTGAGAAGCAGAGTAAAAAAGATGCCACAGTCCAAAGAATTTAAAATTTGGGAACAAAAAGACTGAGGGAGCAAACTTTGATTGGTCAATGTAAAAAATCTTATTTTGATAATAGAATTAGTTTTGACTGAGAATGATGAAATTCAGTATATATACAGGAAAAGATAGTATGGAAAGCAAGCTACTGAATAATACTTTTAATCTACATTCATGTAGTATTTCAAAATATAGACTTAAAAAGTTCTTTTTATATAAAAAAGAGGTGTATCAATAAAAGGTAGGATGGAGCAGTCTAAAGGTTCAGCACATAAATGTTCAGCACATAAACCTTCTCTACCCTGCTTTACAGCAAGTTCCAGCAAAGTCATCACTTTGGACCATGCCCAACAGATTTGTACAAGGGGAAAGAACAAGAGGTATAAAACCAAAAGTAAACCTGAACTTGTTTTTGAGAACCGTACTGCTGTTCTTTTCCTGTCTTAGTTCATGCATAATTTATTGCTATAATTTGCACTGCAAAGCAAAAAAGGTAAAACATGTCCTTGTAAATGGGACACTCTCTTCTACCTTTTCTTCCCTTCTCCTCTATCTTCCACTCTTCCTCTAATCAACATTGGGTTTCCAAATTGCATTTATTCACTATCTCTTGGCCAAATCAGGAAAGAGCTGTGGGGAATGAAATAAAAATAAAAACTTTTGCTCCCCAAGGGAATTTTCTTTGCTGAATAGCAAAATCCTGAAGCAAGAAATGGATGCGGGAAAGCTTTAAATGAACACACCAGAAAAATCCTTTTAAATGGAGAGTCTGAGACATTGCTATCATGATGCTCTTAGAGAATTAAAAAAAAAAACACTAAAATTGAGCTTTCTTTCTGAAAGGATTGTCTATAAATGGTATTTGAAAGAAAGAGATATGAAAAACATAACCTCAAGAGTTCAAAATCAAAGTGATAACTATGAACAAGTATTTCATCTAGTTTTAGAGAGCAGCTTTCAAGCAGTTTTTTCAGCAGATTCATAGATTCATTTTGTGCTACCTGGTATTTTCTGTTCTGGCTGTTAAGGTGAATGAGAGCTTGAACTTAGTAGGAACAGATTCAGTCCAAGACGAGAACATTTAAATGTGCACCTAACCCACCAGCTCTGAATACTACTGAATGCCACATTAACAAAACTCTTAAGCTTCCTCTAATCCTAATGGGAATTTCATATGTCAGCTAAAGTTCAGTGTATGTATTTGGGTAGTTCAATTTGCATTTGAGGAAAGAATTTCACAGCCATATTTCTAAAGATATTACATTGACTAAACAATGGCAACCATTGTTAACATCAGGAAGCACTGGCAGCAGACATTTAGCAACGAAGCTATATATTTTGCATGCTATGTAAACTTTTACTTGATGCTAAATGGCACTTTAAAATGCCATCAGTGTTATAGCATACATTTCTCACAGAAGCTCCATTGTATGCAGAAAGGCAGTCAACAGCTTGTGCTGCCACTCCTGAAATGCTCTTGGACAAGACAATCTTTTAGAAACACAGTTTTATCAGCAACCAGATCTGGAGAGCTTAATAGCAATAATTCAAGAGAGGCAAGAGTTAATGCAGATGGAATGGCACATTTCCTGAAAGGCTTCTGCCTTCTGCTATGGGCTATTTCACTCAGACCTCCCATGGAGTCAGCTCTTTCCAGCTGTAGGTCTCTTTTATTCTTAATTTGGAATCCACGGAATACTGAAAATCAGATAATGTATCCTATCTCATTTTTTTCTCCCTGTACTAGCATTATGAGCCTGATCTGAATTTGGTTTGTTCCTGCAAACACCTTTAAAATCCTCATAATATTCAGTAGAAGAACAATTAAGAGCTTCTTCTTTTCTCTGATCACTGAAAAACCAGAATGACTGTTGAGAACCTTAGTCAAGGGGAAATACATGCCAGGAAAAGTTAGGTAGCAGAAGGAACAAAACCATTCTGTGGAGAATCAGAATCAAAACTCAGAGACAGGTTTGAATCATAAATTCTGTATTCATTCCTCAAACCTGAAGAGACAATGCAAATGAGCTTCTAGATAGGTAGCTAGAAATGCATATTTTCCCTTGTTCATTCTTCAGTTAGTAGTATGACTCTCTTTTCTTCAATAAGAACTGCATAAGAAATCACATACATTTACTCCTGGATAGAATGATACTTATACATGTTTCAAATAATTTTCTAGGATTTAAACAATAACCAAACAAAACAACATTCACATTTCAGCATCTGAACTTAGGAGACATTACACATAGATCATGGATTTCTTTTAAAGAAATGTACATTTGATTTTCTTGAGAACTGGAAGTAATACAATGGAGAGAATGAAGAGAGTTAATTTATAAGAAATAATGCAAAGTATTTCCTAACATGTTTTGGTATAAAATAATATTTTTGTATAAAATCACAAAGTGAAGTCAAATCCTTTGAATTCAATCATTCTACTAGTCCATGTTCCTGCTCTGTAAGTCTTCCTCTCAGTGTTCTCATTTCAAAATGAAGGTTCATCTTTTCTAAGCTAACAGTGACTAAAAAAGACTAAATGAAGCTTCAACAAGCTGTTCTGGACAGAACGAGTTAGCACATGCTACTTGGTTTGTCTTGAATTGCACTTCTTGAAGCTTGTCTGCAAGAATATAGAAGAGAAGGTTAAAAGTAGGACTGAGAGGTTTAACAGACCTCTGTTTGAAATGGGTTTATTTATTCCCATTTTCTCTCCAAAATACCATGTCATAGAGTGTGCTTGAGTATATCCATTTCATTAAGAAAATTAAGGGCCCGATTTCCCAGAGTGCTAGCGGAAAGGTGGTGATTTACTGGAGATACTCATCATGGTTTAACATTGACTGGTGTCAGTATCTTCTCATGATAAAGCATGCAGGTTTTGTGAATTGATCCACTGTGTTACTGAATTTTGCAAACAGAAAAGGAGAGAAGAAATGACTTTCAACAGAGATATTAAAAGCCAACAAACTTTGTTTTATGTGCAAAATTAACAGCATGGAGTAGATGAGAATGAACAATATTGAGGATGCTTCAAAAAGACTCATAGATAAATGATGAACCCTTTGGAATGTCTAGAGAACTTGTAAAAACAGCTTAAAAGGTAGGCTGGAAAGAGGGAGGAATATGTACTGAATCATAGGGGAATTATACAACCTCTTGGCAAGAATTTTTTTCAGAAATCTTGTTTGGAAAATATCACAGAATTCAAAAAGAAGTAAAATAAACCCTTTAAAACCAAGATCGAATTTAACAACAACATCAACAAAATGCAAACTACTTTAATTATCAGTGTTAGAGTGACTAGTTTGAATCAAAGCACCTATAAAATCACAGAATTATATGATCTGCATAGAAAAATACTAAAAAAAGATGCAGTTCTAATAATTGGCAATATCTTTTCTATTCTTTCTAAGTAGTGTTAGCAAATCTGTACTGGGGTTTCTGGTTCCATACTTAGCAAAATCTCTATCGTTAGGCTTACTGCCTAATGGGGAGATGACTCAGAAAAGTAGCAAAGAAAATGATATGCTGGGGAAGTAAGAATTAGTAAACCAAGTGTAGAGCATATGAGAAAACAAAATGTGACAATTAATGTAATTAATTATTTCATTTTGTCTTTAGGAAAGAAAATAAAATTCCTATTACATTTCACTCCAAAAAAATGCAATCACATCCTCAAATTTTTGTCAGAGAAATACCATGGCTTTTGATAAATTTTCAGCTAAAATCTATACTGTGTTCTGTCTGAAACACTTTAAGTATATTTTCTTATTGATTGGAAAACAACTGCCTACTCTTGGGTACACTAACACACGGCCAGTGTAAGTATACGAAGACCAGAAATGCATGAATATTGGGAGATTTTGAACTTCTGAGTTTAGAAATTAGCTGCCAGACTTTGTTCAAGTGGAAATATATATTAAGAATTAAATTCACCATCAGAAAATTTATCAGATGGATATATTTGTCCATGTTTCAAAAGAGGCAAGACCTTCTAAAGCAATAAGACTGGTGACTGACAGTAACACACAGACTTGTGAGAACACATAAACTTGTTAGAAACACCTGAGAAACCAGCCAGGAGACACACTCAGCTTTGTTGTCTTCCACACTACAATGGGGTTTTACTAAACAGAAATGATATTGATAACTTTCACTTCTATATATAAAATTGGAAGTAGCTGTCTCCTATGTATTTTTAAAGTGTGTTTTTCAAAGGACTCTACAGTTAAAAATTCACAAAATGTTTATAAAGTGACAAAGACTCATGTATGTATTCAGAAAAAAATTCCTCCCATGTGAGGAGCTGAGGTGTTTAAATGCCTGACAAGCTGCTTATCATTCACCTAGTACTGGCACAAGGAAACAGGAAAACTATGCTAAGTTTTATCATAGGAGATGTAGCCTTACTTACAGCAGAACTGTGAACTTGGTATGTCCACAGTATTGTGACAGAGAGAAAACCAAGAGGATGGGCAGCAAACAAGCAAGAAAACCTGTGCAGCATCTCAAAGAATGTCTCTTCAAAGCTCAAAAAGGTTTGTCCTAGAGACAAGATGAGCTCCGCATTCTCCTCCGTAGTCTTCGGTATTATGTTTCTGGTTAGTCACCCAGCCATTTATTCAACTGCATCCATGGGTGGGAACAGTAAGTAGGTGCACTTATGCAGCTTTGAGCAGCAATAAAACAATTCCTGCAGAGCACTGCTCTGTGTCACTCTTGGTGGAAGAATGGGATTCCCCTCCCAACACCTATAGATGCCGGCATCTATAGGCAGGACCCATTCCTTGTCACTAGGGAACCTGGACTCAAATATGGAGATGTTTTTGTTGGAACTGGAAAATGAGTTAGGCTCTCCTGGGCTTTAGTCTTTTCATTCTGTTTTGCTTTTTTAAAGAGGATGTTTTATAAAACATCTTCCAATTAAAGACTTGAGTCTCTTTCTGATAACAGTAGGATTTTATACCTATAAGGCACATATTAACTGACTTTGCTAGCTGATGCTAATGCGATTCAAGGAATAATGCGATTCAAGGAATTTTTTAGTCCAAAGTCCAAAGACATAGAGGACTTTTATTTTATCTCATGTTGAACTTTGTTTCTCTAAAGATCACTCATCTAATCATTGTTCCTGTCAATGATTAGATATAGGGACTTTAGGAGATCACCCTATAAATGGCATAAGTCATTTGTTCTGGTGTCTTTCCACTCAGTAAGGATGGCAGGTTTACACTTGACATTGAACTCTGAGATGGCCTGATGTGTTGAATGCTAGAAAAAAAGGAGTGAAACTATAATCACTTGCAGTTGCAGACTAAATAATATATATCACTGTTAAACTGGAATGATCCAGGCATCTGTGATTTGGATTGTGATATTAGCCAGCTTCCTTCTGAACATACTAACAGAATTTATCCCAGCTACTGAGTTTTAGAAAAGGCTTAGCTTGTATTAATACCATTACTTTTTTTTTTTTTTTGTTACCAGCAGAAAAGTGTCCTGTACTTCTTTCAGTGATTAAACTGTTGATGGTTAACATACTTCCTTTCTAGAACCTTCCTTCAAAAAGTTTGAGAATCTCGTGTGGGAAGATTGAATTCTGTTCTTCACAGGTCCATTTCAGTCTTGGATTTAGAGGATGTTTTCATAATTTCTGAGCTTTGCTTGGTTAATACACTTGGCTTTGTACTCTGTACTGACTGCAGTTAACACTGCAGTGGTAATTTTTTTCACTGTGTATACAGGCATGTATATACTTTCCCTGCAAAGTAAGAAAACTCGTACTCAGTTTTGCCAATCCCAAACTAGCTCTAGGCTTCAAAAATTAACACCAGTATTTTATCATTTCACATAATCAGATTCATTTATAGGGGAGTTGGGGAGTCGCTGGATTCAAACAGGATCTGTAAAATACACACGAACGAAGAAAGTACTCTACAAAACCTCAGCCACTTGGTTCATATATTTCTTGATGACTCCACGAAATGCAATTGCTGTTAATCTGACATTAAATAATCTTGTCTTAGTAAATATCAATAATTTTTGCTCTGAGCTGCGGAATATTTCAGATATTGTGAAAGAATCCCCCACACTGATTTTACTTCATAAAATGCAAATAAACATGCACCAGAATGATGCTGTTATAGATGCCTAACAACAGGGCTCTGCACAATGTGAAACAATTAAAACAAGATTTTCTGGATTAGTTTGATTTGTTTGGAGTCCAGAATCTTCTAATTCATTGAAAAGTCCTTCAGCCAACATTTTGCTCTTTTAGACATGCATATCTGTGAGCCTAAACCATAACTGCTAATAAAATGGCCAGGGGGTGGCTTAAATGCATTTTCTAGTTCTTCTAATTTGGAGGAGAGATTAGAATTCAGAATTCCTAAACCCTGCATTACTTAAATAGAACTCAGGCTGTCCCATTTACTTTTAATAACTGCTCACTATTTCAGAATTTTAGTTTCAGGGTTCCTGTAAACCAGTGTCTGAGCCACTAGACTCTGCCTTTTCTCATTATATAGACATGGTAGACATATTTATTTAAATTAAATATTTGCTCTGATTGCTCTACTGTCATTATTGTCAGTGTCATCAATGCATACCTTTATTTCTATCTCTGTAACATCTCTCTATCCCTTCTTCATCTCATCCCTATATTATATCATCAAAATCTGGTTCTATATGAATCTGGTCGATCATTACTTGTCGCTTGTAGTCACCTGCTGGTCTGCAATGACTAGCAGGATCCCTGCAGTGCTGATTTGGCACCTCTCTAAGTAGCACTGCCTGTTACTCAGTAGGGATTTTGCACAGTACAAGAATCTATAGACTGGCTGAACCAAAGTATTACAAGAGAGTTTTAAATAGAGAGCAGTCAGTGGGTGCCTGTGGCCTCATTTATTTTTGAAAGTCTGTATTGATGTATCTCCTCCCCAGAATTCAAATGGAAATCTGGGAGAAGATCCCTTGAAAGACAAACAGGAGAATGAGTAAGACCCTCTTTACCCCTGCATTAACATTTCAACCTTGCCTCAAGTGCTTAGTACTGAGTTTGAGAACAAGGGAAATGATGTCCTGAGGCTTCAAGGCAGTACTTTGCCTTTGTTCAGAGGTAGGCCATCCTGTCTATACAGATTACCACGCTTTAGCAGGAAAGGCTCCCTTATGTCCTAAGAAGGTAATAACTTCTCTTCATATCACCACTATCTTGTCTCTGCAGTCATACTGCTAATTGACTTTTGGTATCTGTGACACCAGAAACCATGCTTAAAAAGCCATCTGTGGTTTCCATAAAGAGCCTACCTATTCATCAGACTCAATTGCTGGCTAATGAGTCCTCAAATATGACATATATTGTCTAACAAATTAGATTGTGGATTATAAGAACAAGGCCAATCATCCACAGTTTACATTTCATTGTAATAGTTGACTGCTTTTTTTTTTGGTTTTGGTTTTGGTTTTGTTTTTTTACTTTTGTAAGCATCTGTGCAGTGTTTCACTAAACAAGAGCTAGAAAAAGAATCAGTGATTTACACCATTCAGACATGTGAAACTCACAGGAAGTTGTTGATGAATAAAATTTACAATCTGACTCTAAAGAATGATGTGTAATTCAAGCCAGAAATAGTTCAGAATCTGAATTTGAAATTCTATTTTTTCAATGGGACTTCTCACCCCAAGGCACACCTTGACTAACCTAAAACATAAAATACATTAAATACCTAGGCAGCTAGCTGCCTATATTGGAACTGAATGCAATGTTGGTTGGGATAAATTTATAGATAAGACTTTCAGAATGTCAGAGAGGGAAGGAAGACAAGTATCTCATGGATATCCAAGCAACGTGTGTCTCAGATTGCATGTAAGGGAGAAACAAGAAACTCTGAATATACAAGGGCTGCTTCAAAAGTAATGTCTCCTGTTTTTATGTCAACCCATGACATAAGAGGTGGATCTTGGTGGTATGGTAATAAAGATGGAATCTTCCCTCCAAAATTCTGTTATATTTTGCTTCTGTGAAAGAGATAGCAGCAGTGGGACAGTCTGACACAATGACATGTGGCATAGAAGTGCGTATGAAGCAAAGCTGTGGGACTGAATTCCTCCCTGCGGAAAAAAATGGCACCCATTGATATTCATCTTGTTAATGGAGACCAGAGAGTGGATGTAAGCACAGTGAGGCAGAAAAAGTTTCTTTTCAAGTGAATCAAAACCCAAAACTTTACAACAAATAATAAATCATCATAATCCCTGGCAAAAATAGCTGTCAATTAACTTTTCTGTTTTTGTGTGTGTGTGTGTGTGTGTGATGAAGAACTGAATTGATAACATGCGTAAGTACAACGTATCACATCATATGAATATTTAGTGTTTTATTTTGCACCTATAAGACCAAATCTTTTTTAAAGTAAAAATTTGACAGAGGACCACAGTAATTTTTTGAAAGATTTCTGATGACTAGAGTTGCCTTCCTGAGAAATGAAGTCTACTTTTTGCAACCAAGATGATGTGTGTTATGTGTACAAGTGTGTAAGCCATTTCTTCTTTTTAAAATCTTATTAGTGAATACATCTTCTGTTGAAGGTGGGAGGTCAAAAGTTCGCATCTTCCTGACCATCATGAAGAATGAGTGCATACAAAGTGATGTGGTAAAACTCTTTATGTATGGCAGAGCAATATTGGCAGGTAACCAGCTGAAAATCTTATGCCATTTAGAAATTGTTCCTTTCATATTTAAAATAAACATAGAATATACAATACAATGTATTATTTTACATACATAATTGAAAATACATTCCTCTTTTCCATACCTGTAAATCTTTTAATTATACAAAAATATTTGTGTCCCCTCTGGCAGTGATGATAACTTAAAGAAAGTAAAAATGCAGGAAATATAGCTCCCAGAATAATTGCAGATGTTGCTAGTAAAATGTTGTAGAGAAACACAGAAACAGGAGCATGAGTTCTTACTGTTAAATATGCTTACTATTAGACTCTATATTGTGAAATCATCTACAGACACTGCAATAGCAGGATATATGTAGTAGTAGTAATGTTCTGGAAATAAATGAAGTAAAAGAAAATATTTCTAACTTTTTGATCATACATGCATGATGTTAACAGTGAGGAACCTGCTCTGATAAAGTATGTTTTTTCACATTCTTATTTCTATTCCAACTCTACCCAAAGATCCTGGATGAACTGTCTTTGCACTAGGTACTGAAAAGATATATAAGACACAAAAGAGCCTTCACAACAACAATTACTGTAACCTTGCAGTACTTGGGAGAAATAGAACAAAATATTTTACTGAACAAATGAATTGAAAGGTGGAAAGATGAAATGACTTTTCTTTGAATTCACTGCAAAAAAACCCCCACAAAACCATAAATGATAAGGTAATTTCATCTTAGTACTGGATATGTACAAGCTTCTCACTGTTTTAGTAATTAATTACCAATGTATCCTTTTATCTATTGATTACTTTATAAAGCACCAGTGATGGGGTCTTATAGCTGTTATCCCATTATATCATTAAAGTACTAGTGACCTCCTGCAACTTGGTCTCCAGGAACAGATTCTAATTCAAAATATGGTACTACCCACATGAAAATCCTCATATTTTGCTATTAATTTTGGTAGATTTTATGTCTATCCTGAACAGTAGTTTCAGTTGATATATGAGGGCTGCTCCAAAAGTAATGCCTATTGTTTTATTATGTTGGCCCAGGACATTTGAGGCAGACGTTGGTGGTATGGCAGTAGAGATGGAACATTCCCACCAATGTTCTGTTTTCCTGCTTTGTGACATATGACAGCAAAGGAACAGTCTCAAAGAATGGCATCTGACATGGAAGTGCACCTGGAGCAAAGTTGTAGAATTAAATTCCTCCCTGTGGAAAAAAATTTGCCCATTGATATTCTTCAGTGCTTACTGAATGTAGACCAAACAGTGGATGTGAGCACAGTGAGGCGGTGTGTTTCAGCAATGACAGTAATAGTAGGTCTCTTCCACTGGAGCAGATTTAAAATAATAACAACTATAACAAATAATGTTATTGTGCTCTTTTTATCTGTTGCAATTTCCATGGAAATAAATACGAAGCATTACTTTTGGAGCAACCAATATTTATGAAAGTTATGGGAAGCTTGGCTTATGATATTAAAGGCTTTTATTTTGAGGCAGGTACTTCTTAATTCCATGCTGTACAGTACCTTGTGGCATCAATCCACTAGCCTTATTCATCCCCATTTCTCACTACACTCATGCATCTAGGGCTCTTACACACTTATGAGGGTGTCCCTGTCAACAACTGTGAGGTGAAAAGCGTTGGATTTATTTCTGTTGACTTATAAAATCTTCAGTGTATACATGCACATCAGAACCAGTCACATTAGTTCCACTTTTTTGTTAAAGAGTCTGGGTTAAGAGGATCTCTACTGCTATTTTTTTTTTTAACCTAAAGTGAATCTTGATCTTAGACTACCACTTTTATTTCCATTTACTGTGAAAGGCAGATATAGCATCTGGATCAAATGTAGATGTCTAAAACATAATGAATGAGATACTTCCCACATAAGACTTACGAAAGCTCTGAAAATAAAGTCTTTCTTAAAGACAATCTGTGCAGGTTTCTGCTCTAGAGTGAATTTCACACACTGGGAAGAAGAAATTATGAATCTCTCTTTTTTTTTTCTTTTTTTTTTTTAAGGAATACACAATCTGCTCAATTTGAAAATTTTATTTTCTGTAGGACAATCATTCTATAAGGAGTGAATTTTGTGTCTTCAATGGCTATGTTCATGTACATACACAAAGGATGGAACACATTAGCCTGCTACTAAAACATATTGCCTGTTTATTAATAGATGCTTTATCATGCCATGAGAAGTCTGAATCAGCAATTTGCCTATGGACTTAAATACTTCAGTCTTTAAATGCACTCATATTATGGTATTTATTTTCCTCTATAAGTTTTGATATTATTCTAATTATCCCCTCTTTTTGCTTACCAAGTTAAAAACAAAAAATGTAGGAGTCTGTGAGTCAGAACACCTAGTACCTTTATGTTACAAATAACAACAGTTTGTACAGGGGGTGCAATGGGAATGGAGCTGTGTAACACCAGAAGAATAATTGCTGACCAGTTTTAAAAGAATAAATTGAAATGCAGGAGTTGCAAAATGTCTGAAGTTAAGGACTTTAAAACTCCATTAATGAACACTTCCTAAAATGAAAAAATGTCAGCTACGCTAGTCAGATGTTGTGAAGGATATATTTACTACATTTTGCATTTTGGAAAAAAAAAAAAAAAAAAAAAAAAGATAGCCTTGCAGGAAAAATATTCTATACACTGAGAACGCTGAATGCTGAAGAAAAATGCCGTAAGGGCATGAGAAGGATGCAGACTGGCTGTAGTCCAACTCCCCATTTGTAGCTTATTGCTGTAAAATTTCCATACACTTCCCCTGAGTACAATGAAAAACTGTGTAAAGTGATACTTCTGGCTTTGGATGAACTAACAGCACCAGGGAATTCTTACAATAAAATGGAAGAGGGGCAGCTTATACAGTTCAATCACTTTTTCCTTGGAAAAATGGATGCATAAAAATATTGCAAGAGGTCTGCCTATAATATTTTCACGGAGTGTTTAAACCTTGTTCCCAGACATTAGGCAACTTTGTGAGAAGTGGATCTGGACACTGGCAAGTTGGAACATGCTTTAGACATTACTGAAGCTTTTATAAGGTGTTGTACGTAAGACGTCCTCTGCAGAACTGCATTTTAAGCTAAGGATCTAGTTAATTATACTTGGCTAACATTCAGTTCTCTAAATTGAGAATTTGACAGGATGGCTCTGTTTGCTGAAAGCATAGTCCTCAAAAAGTGAACTGAGGTAAGCAGTTGGTTGGAAAAGTAGATTAAGAAGTGTTTTTCTATAAGCCCCATATAGACATGCTCAAGGTTAATATTTACTAGTGAATGGGAAGACTTAAGCTCCTGAAAGTCAAAATGTGCCATGGGTTTTTCCAAGCATGTAACAAATCTTATATGCAAAGATCGGATATGCAAAGTTATTTCAATTTGCTTCCATTTAATGCAGGAGGTAAGAGTTAAAATACCTGACTGCATTGTCTCCACCGGACATGGACATGCCCTCAGGTATGGATTGCTTGAGGTGCAATTCAGAGTGTGTGCTGTAGTGTGTGAAGGTGCTCATTGAGCCTATCCACAAAGAGCAGGTCAGACACATAAGGAGGATGATGACTGGATTACAGCAAAGCAGCTAAGAAGGCAGAATGCTTACTTTATTGGTTGAGCCACAAGTTGAAGAGTATTTGTTTTATTTAGCTGACAGCATATATACAAGATATTATGAAGTAATGCCTCCTATTTTATTATGCTCTCCCATGATGGCAGAAGCAGATGATGATGGTATGGCAGTAGGGGTTGAACCTTCTCTATGTAATTTATTAAAGTGCACAGAAGTAGACATAAAAATGAAGTTCAGAAGAAAAAAGTCTTTTCCTCCCTTAATTTTTTTGCCGTTTTCTTCTACAGACATCAGTGAAATCCTTGGAGTACCCCAAAACTACAACTTATAATTTATGATTCCAAGTTAGTAACAGCATAATGAGACCCATAATCTTTGGCTATATCCCCACTCTGTTCTCTGCACTGGAGATTCAGGCTTCAGTGATACCCTCTCATTGCCCATGGGTGAGCACAGGTGAACCTTCCAGGCTTATGCTTCACAGAGTTGAAAAAAACCAAACATGGTTTAGATTTTCTTGACTATTTTAACATAAAAATGCTTAGAGAAAAATCAGCAAGGAAAAATAAACAAACAAACAAACAAACAAACAAATAAATAAATAAATAAGGTTTGTGCTGTCTTGCAAGGCCCTGAAAATTTGCAGCAACTTGTATCTATGCTTGGAAGCAACTCCCAGAAGTGAGCAAGCACCTCACAGCACACTTGGTAAGACTCTGTGAAAAGCCATGGCAAGAATTGGTTTTGCTACAATTTAAATTAGTACAATTAAAATTTTCTCTTGGGATAAGCATTTGATTTTTAAATTTCACTCTAGAATAAATTTTCCAGCTGAACCCCTCAAATTTGGAATTCGTCTGTGGAAACTTTGAGACAAGTTTAATTATATCAGTGATCATAAGAAATGACCAAAATAAAAAGTCTGGCCTTCATACAAGCCAATTTCGGAGGGGTTTTTACAGCTCTACATGGAGTTACACGTCATGGAAGCCAGAAATAATTTTTTCCCCTTATATTTTACTCAGGAATCTTTATAGTCTTCTAATGAAGGATCATTGTGTAATGTCCTAGAAAAGTTCCTTCAGTCTTCCTAGCTAGAGTATTGGACTAAATAAAATGGGTCCCCATAGAATCCCTCTCAGTTTTCTGCAGGAATAACTTGAAGATTTTGTGAGGTGTCTTGTCCAATGGAAATTGACAGGATACATTTTATTGAGACATCCAACTCAGTATGATTAAAATGGTGTTAAAATATCTGGAATTGGACTTATACTAAAATGTCTAACTTTAGCAGTAGAAATTATAAAATTTCAGGTGATGGCAGACAAATTTCTGGGAATCCTTGGTTGAGATTGAAGTTTTTCAAAGATAGGTTATTCTGTCATGTTTTACAGTAAAATCCATATTAACCAGTACCAAAACTGCACACAGAGAAAGCCAGATTATGATATACCACTGGATCTACTTGATTATACCATTTTTAGATTAACGCTCAACTGAATAATAAGGAAAAAATGAGTAACTCATACCCAATTCTTGTCCTATTCAGGCAAAACCGGAGTGTCAACATTGCATGTAGAGACTTTGCTTGAAGCTTTTCTGTCATAAGAGTAGAGTACAAAAGAAATACTGAAGGAAGAGCAATGATTCTGGGTCAGCAAAGGGGCTGCTTTAACAGATGTCTATTATGAAAGATGGTATAAGAGAGAGAACTATTGTTAAATGATAAAAATCAATCAATTAGTAAATAAATTTACAACAAATTAGTGAAAGTGAGATCAACTAAACTCTGTCAATTGCAGTAACCTACCATATCTTTTGTGGAAGCAGTTGGATAGCTTTTCCCACTTGCTAGAAGCAGAAAGGCTAATTTTGCATGTATGTTTGACCATATAATCTTATTTTCCTTTGAATTCATAATGATTACTCTTCTGAAAGAGCAGTGCAATGTAAATGCAATAACATTTCTTTATAGGAGATAATTTTGGTGGTGAAGACAGTGATTTGTCTAACAAAAACACTGGGCTGCTCCAAGGTCTAGAGTTTACAAGGAATTTTGAAAAGTTTTGTGTTAGATATGAATTTGCAACAAAATATTAAGAAAACTAGCATTTATAGCAAATGAGAAACCCTGTTTTTATGTCACAGCCAACTAGCAGAGCACTGAATTGCTTTTATTAGTGACTCCACAGGACCTCCATATTTAGAATGAATGCTTGCAAATGCTTATCAATCCATTAGCTATCAAGCAAACAAAATAAAAATACAAAAGATTGAAATACCGTGAGCCTCTCATTACTGAAATTGCTCTTATTACCCACAGTATCTAAACTTTATTATAGACAATGATGGTTTTCAAGTGTCCTTGGGAATTTAGAGTGTTCTACAGTTCAGAAATGCAACAGTCGTGCCAACACTGAATGTCATAAGTAAATAGGCAGCAGAAGAAATTCTAACTACCAAACAGTTCAGAAGCCAAACAAAATACTACAAGCAGAAAAAAAAAAATATGAAATCCAAACATAATTATATAGCTGGAGTTCAGGTTGTTTGGACTTGGAATGAAACTGCTTGACCAATCCTATCAGGGGATCTTTACAGTTCCAAACCCACATATGCCTCCCATTTACTATTTCTATTCCATACCAGCCTGCTATTTTCTGCTCAACTGGTAAGCAAAAGTCACTTTAAAATTTATTTTTCAACCTGTACTTATCGTCTACTGTCAGACAACAATAACAGTCAAAAGACTGTGCTAGTCCATCTGTCTTTCAGGCAGTCCCTCTGGGAGAGATTTTCTTTAGATAGATTTTTTCAGTCTGTTTCAGAGACCCATCCAGAAAAAATGTTTCTTAGTGACCCATAGGAATGGCAAAGATGGCAATTAAGTTCTGCTAATGATTCTGGAAAATATTTGCACTTCAGGCTGTCATGATCAAAGTCTGCTAATGATAAAAATATTAATATTTATAGAATAAAAAAGTTCTAGTAACTTGAACGCATTAAAGAGAGTTTAAAAGTATGTACACTACGTTTGATTTTTTAAGTTAATTTTGTCATTTTGTTAAGATTAGATTGATACTGACATTATAGTATGAGTATTTTAGATTGAGAAAGAGGCAGTAGGATTCACAGCAATTCCTAGAATTATTCTGATTAAAAATAATTGTTTCTCAAAAAGGGGAATTATAAGATTTTACATTTTCTGGGGCAGAAATGCCCCTTATCACAGTAGTAGTCCTGCAAATGGTATAAAGTTAACATAAACCTTTATTTCCTTTGAAGACATACTTTATTTCTTTAGAAAGAGAAGTTATAATTCCATACCTTGCCAAATTGTTCTTTTCATAGAATCATAGAATGTCTTGTGTTGGAAAGAACATTAAAGATTATCAAGCTCCAACCCGCTGCAGTGGGCAGGGTTTCCACCCACCAGATCAGGCTGCCCAGGGCCCAATCCAACCTAGTCTTAAATGACTACAGGGATGGGAACACCCACACCTTCTCTGGTCAGCCTGTGCCAGGGCCTCACCATTCTCTGAGTAAGTCATTTCCTTCTAGCATGTAACTTAAATCTCCCCTGTTTTAGTTTAAAACTGTTCTCCCTTGTATTATCACTCAGGCTCTGTAAAATACCATTGTTAATCTTTTTATAAGCTTCCTTTAAGCACTGGAAGTGAGGTCTCTCCAGAACCTTCTCTTCTCCAGGCTGAACAAACAGGTGCCTTTTTCTTTCTTCATAGAAGAGGTGCTGCATCCCTCTGATCATCTTTGTGGCCCTCCTCTGGACCAACAACTCTGCATCTTTCTTCTCAACATGGGTCCACTTTTCAAGCCTGTTCAGGTCCCTTTGGATGTCACTCCTTCCTTCTGTCATAAAAGAAGAAAAATAAATGAATACTTTGGCTGTGTGAGAGCTATGTGCTGCCCCACATGCCTTATTTATTCTAGAGCTCCATGTTTTCTTTTCAACCTTATTTTCAGCTAGATAAAAGCAACTTCCAACTCTGTGAGGCTTCTCTCTTGACTGTGCCTTATCCCCATGAGATAATATCCCCATACCTGTGGTCTGTCTACAAAGGACCAAGTCACTGGTGGGCATTGGCTATCAAGGAAGACTTTTTGAGTAGTGTTTGCAGATGGGGAATATTCAGTAGGCTGATAATGAAACGAGTGTACTTGTATGGGACACTTATTTTTGACAGAAGAACAAAGCAGGCAAATGGTTGGATCATGAACATGGCTAGTGTAGGTCTGCATTGTGCTATGTTCTAGGCAGGTCTTAGGAAGGAGATATTAAGGGCTTCCATTGCCACCCAAGTGGTTTTCTGTGCTTTCGTTTCTCATAATTTATAATAATGGAGTATCTCTCCTGTCAGTAGTAAACAACAACGTGCATCAGAAATTATTAATGCATTTTAATCCAACAGATTATTGCTTGTGTAAACTTTACTTTTGATAAAATGTATATGAGGACTCATTCTGAGTTACAGGTGGTGACAATCTATACAGAATAAAGACAAACAGAATTTGTTGAAATGGAATTGTAGGCATTAATTCAGTGTAATTCTGGATAACCAAGATTAATTTCATTCAAACAAACTTCCTATAAGTAAGGTGTTATTAGAAATCGAGTCCAGGTAGTGCTATGAAAATATAGAGTTCAAAGCAAGCATTATAGATTTACGAAATTTATCCACCTGATTAGTGGAGATATGACACCGGTAAATGTGTCTTTGTTCTATTTTATCTTGCACCTCTAATAAAAATTTAAAAATCTCTCTGACGTTACTCTACTAGAAGAAGTGAAAGTGAGAATCTTCTGTACTATTTAAATGAATCTTCTTTCATGTGCATCTTCTACACACATCCACTGCTGTTATGATAGTGGTACTACTTAACCCTGTTTTGAAACCTCATTAACCTCTTTCTTGATGCTTGTGAAATGAGATACTCAGCTCTTTAAATATTTCTGTTCTGCTAAGTGAAAAGCAAAACAATATAAAAGCAGAATTTAGGGACCTGTAAAACATCTCATCAGTACCATGTTATTTGCTTTCCAATGGAGTAAGCATAGAATATGGACCTTCAGATTTGCTGCTAAATTAACTGGAATATCCTTTATATTTATTTATTCCTTGGTTATTTTTCTTAAGATAAATGGAATTTCGTAGACCATCCTTTTAAATTAAAAATATGAATGGAAGTTACAAGATATGACAAAGAACTACAGGATTTAGCTCTAATAGTCCTGTACACTGGCAATAGTAGATAATTTGCTCACATTCCAAGTAGGCTGTTGGTCCCTGAAGTGAGCAATCCTTAGCATTTGTTTTAATCCTCATCCTATATGTATTTGTCACTAAACATTTAGAGTCCTACATTGAAGACGCGGACAGAGTCGACTAATATTTTTCCTATTAATCTCCCCTGAAGGAAAAGTGAAACACTAGTCCAAGTGAACATGTGAAGATAACAGATTTCTAGTGCTGAAATAAAAAAAAAAATACCCCCTCTTACTAGATCACCTACATAACATAGATCACATTGAGTTGCATAACTCGCTGTGAACTCACCTCGCGTATTTAGATATTTCTACCATCAAGACCTACCATCAATATTATGACCAGAAAAGAAGATATATTTTTAGAGTGAGCTGAAAATAGTTACATTTTAAAGTGATCTTTTCCTTTAAATCTATCAGTGTTTTTATTTAATTATTTTGAAAAATGAAGCTTTTCAATGGGCTCTGCTTATTGCTATAAACATTTTGTCCACATTAAATGATTACGTTGGATTTTTGACATCCTTGCAAAAAATAGCAATTTATGAAATTCAGAAATCCTTAGAAAGATAGCTGAATGGTAGATGCCTAGGGTAATTGATGTCAGGTGAAAAGGAAACTCACTAGGATCTAGTGCACCGTCAGCAAGTTTGCTGATAACACCTAGCTGTGTGGTGCAGTCAGTATGTCTGAGGGACAGCATGCCATCCAGAAAAACCTAGGCATGCTGAACAGTAGGCCCAGGAGACCATCATGAGTTTCAGTACATCCAAGTGCAAAATGTTTCATCTGGGTCATGGCAAGTCCCACTATCAGTACAAGCAAGGTGATGTAAGGATGGAGCGTACACCTGCTGAAAAGAACCTGGGGGCACTGATGGATGGCAAGCTGGACATGGAGCAGCAACATGCCCTTGCAGCCCAGAAAGCCAACTGTATCCTGGCCTGCATCAATAGAAGCACAGCCAGCAGGATGAGGGAGGTGATCCTGCCCCTTTACTCTGCCGTGCAAGACATCACCTGGAGTACTGTGTCCAGATGTAGAGTCCTGAGTACAGGAGAGACATGGACCTATTCTATTTCACCCAGAGAATAGACACAATAATGGTCCAAGCAATGGAACACCTTCCATATGAGAAAGTAATTTTAACTAACTTAATTTTAATGTATTAAGATATCAGTATGATTTTTCCCTGTTTACATAGTCCTGTCTATGGAGTCTGTAAACAGATGTACACATTTTGAGAAAGACCTTTTAATATGGAAGATATTTCACTTTCCAATAGATTGCCTGCATATTTCTCCCTGGAAACACAAACCTGGTCTAATTATAAGTTCCTTTTTACTAGCTGGTTGGCAAGGAATATGATTAAATAAGTTATACTGTACTACCAGTAGAGTAATTCTGTTTTAATTAGAGGTGTAGGTATATTGCATTAATATCAGAATTAGTCACTGACAACTTCTTGCCTTACTATTCAAGTTCTTAAAGAACTTTATACAGCAGAGTGAGTAACATTCTCCATTACTTTAGAGTAAGGAAATATAAGGAAGATGTTGCTCAGGAAATCCAATACTTTCTTGTGTTTCATTCAACAAACTTTTCACAGAGGTCAGAGAAACATTTATGCCAACAAAAAGAAGATGTGAACTTAGAAAGAGAGGGCCTGGTCATAAATTTAAAGGCAGGTTTTGTACTTTAAGTGCCATGTGTTAAGAATGAGAATAATTTTTAATTTTAGTTTTTAATTCTGTTATGAACTCAGCTTTCTGAACTGTGTGACACTGAGACTGGGGCCACTTGGCTAGCAGTGAAGAGCTCAGCAGCTGCAGCACGAGTTCACCAGGCAGTCCTATCCAGCACTGTTTGCAGCATGTCATGTTGAGTAATGCACACAGGCTCACTGATATGCATGTATCATTTTATTAATGAAATCGTTAAAAAACCTGTTATCTAACTTTCCTACAAAAAACATAGGTAAAGAAGATCTGTTTTTCTGAAACCAGGCAACTGGTTGTACAGATGCTCCCATGCTGCTGGCAATAAGCTCCAGAAAATGTGGGACAATCCCTGGAAAAGAACAAGAAGTGATTGAATATACAACCCTGCAGCTAACACACTGAATAGGCGTTCCAGCAGTCTAGATAAAAATAATTTATGTTGTGACTATGTCTAAAAGGGCCTGAACACTTTCCAAATACAAGAGGAAAACCAATCTTTGCACCCAAGAATTAGAGTATTTGTAGACAAGCATGTACTGAAGGCTGTTTGAGGACAGAGAGAACAGGCGATGAATTTGAAGACAGGAAAAAAAAAAACAAAAAAACACATTTTTGAAGGTGATTAGTTAAATAAACGTCAATACTAGCAATCATACTAGTGCCAGTACTTATACTCCACGTTTCTATCACTTTTAAAGGTCTCCCTATTTACTTCATCTGGAAACTGTGGCTCAATTAAAAAGATGTAAACCCAGTCATATGTCCCTGAGCTACAAATAGAGGATACTTTATAATTCTGGAGGGGGTGGAGTGGATAATTTGCATCTTTGTGGAATTTGCCAATATGTGAATCTTATGCAGCAGAAGTGTGCCCTCTGATCTCATTCCTGATGATTGGAGACCATCTTCAAAATTTGAAGATAAACTGACATTGGTATAGCAGCATGATGTTATAGAAATATGGTGAAGTTTGAAATTCTCTTTTTATTTTTGCCTGGTGCCTTAGAGACTGAATATAGTACAGTCTTAAGTGTTCGTCCATGTCAAAATATAAAAATTAAAATATAATTCAGGGTAGCAAGTGGAGAAACAAAAGCGTTATATAGTCTTTTGGGCTGCCTGGTGAGCTATATGTCGGATGAAGTTGTAAGACACATGCCAGTGATGCCATTTCTAGCAGTTTAGGAAGCAGCCACAAAGCCTCAGACCAGGGATGGATTGTCTGGATAAATTTTATGATTAAATTCTTCTTTTCTATTTGTGGACATCACTGTAAATGGACAGCTGAACTATTTTAAAGGGTGGAGGTACTATCACCCCCCATTCTTCAAAACACGGCTCTTAAGCACCATCCTTAGGTACTTAGAATAGTTTCAGAAGATTTAAGAACCTTGACCATTAGCAGAGAGAGAGAGTTACAGATTTGAAGGACACAAGTTTGGATTTAATTTCTTAAAGCCTGCCCATCTCCATCTTTTTTTTTTTTTTTTTTTGCTCTGAGAATCAGTTAGGAACAATCAAACAGTTCTGTTTGATGAAATCACTTCTGTACCAGGTTTCTTGCATTTCAGTATTTCAGTTTATGGTTTAATAAAAGCTAGTAGAATTCCTGCCAGAAATAGAATTGCTATGGGTCAAAGAAAACACAAACTTGCAAGCTGAACAGAACTGGAAGGCGAAAGCTGAACAAAAAAACAATGTAAAGAGATGGGAAGAACTATAGTGTTGAAAGGAGGTTCTGTAATTGGGATGAAAGGTGAAAATGCTGTTTCTATGGGGCTTGTATGCATCTGCGTGTGTAGTTTATATGGAAAAGCCAGAGAAGGTCAAATGAAAAGACTGAAATCCACAAATTTGGGGTGTCTGAATTATTTCTCAGCCTTTTTCTGAGATAACATCCAGAAATACTGCTGGAGTTAATTTGTTGCATGTTGCATAAATCTTATGATTTAGGCAAAATAATGAGAAAATAGGAAATCAAAATGGTGTGGTTTTCACAACGAGTATATGTGTAGTAGCTCATTTCTTGGATTTATCTCTTACAATCTTACCTCATGGTAGGGCATAGCCTCCTCCCTAAGAAAGAGAAGTCAAAGCTTTGATTGAGTCAGTGGAACAACTTTAAGCAGTGACAGTTTAGTTTAAATCTGTTTCCAGAATTAAAGTAGTAAGTTTTGTGTATGTCAATCACTGAGCTCAAAGAAAACATTCTCTGGTGCTGTTCTTGCTGCAGTGTGAGGTTCTCACCTGCTGTAAGAGGCAGAAGTAAGAGCTTCCACTCTTGACAGTTTCTTTGTGTAAAAAAGGCATTTTCCCAAGACTTTGCAATTCAGACTGGGAAATGTCATGAGAAAAGGAGCATATTCTGAACTCTTCATTCATCAGTCTGAAAATGCCAACTGTTCCTGAGTGTATTTTCCTTGCAAAGGTTTTGGTCAAGGATTTGCAATGCATTTGTAAGCAAGCTCCTGGCAGATACAATTAGAGACTGTCTCAGCAAATATTTCCTCATCTCTCTGCAAATATTTCTCCAGATGTAGAAGTCTATGAACACTGTAGGATACCTGTCTGCATGAGATTTTGGAGTTGGGTTCTGCTGTTGCAGTCTAAGGTCCAACGATATTGTGGCAGAGCTATGATGGTGCAAGGAGGAGAAATCAGTTTCACTGAATCTTACACTAAGAACTGTATCTCATCTGAGAATCAATTTTATCCTGAAATAAGTCTAGTGTCAATGCCTGAGAGCTGTCACTGTAAGACCAAAATAAGTTTGCTTGCACACAAGAATCATTTCTAAAATAACAAACATATATCTCCGTGAACTCAAAAGAATAAACATTCCTAAAATGCAGAAGAACCACAGTTATTATTATAGGATCAAATCTCCATGCATTACCAACAATATATTGTCTAATTTATTGAGTAAACATTTAGAGAGCTAAATGTTTACTCAATAAAGGTAGATCTCTGCCATGATTCAAGTGAAAACTGATAATTGAAGTGATATTTCTGACTATGCAGCCAAATAGAATTCAGATAATTTGTACTCAATTTTCAAGATGTCAGGGAAAAAAAAAATGGAAATATAAACAATTTTAACATCAATTTATATGACATAACTTGTGGATAGTTTAAATGTTAATTTCAAAAGGAACATTTTTGTTTCTGATGGTGAAATAAGGTGAACATGAGTATTTGACATTCACTAAGTACTAAGTATATATAAAAGGTTATGACAAAGATCCATCAGTATCTGATCACTAATAGATTGTATAACAAGCTATAGTTACTTTTTTTGTTTTCATAACAAATTTCATTAGAGATTCTATTTTTTCAGCATGGCATTTTAGTAATTCTGAAGTTTTCAAAAAAGAAAATTACAATATTTTTCTCGTATATGTGACTCAACCATGTACAAAGTGGAAAAATAAAGAAGGATTTCATTCAGGGTTATACACTGGCTCTTAGATATGTATTTTCTCACAATTATTTCAAAAATGCCATAATATCTCTTAGTTAATTTCTCTAAAAATATAGCAGAAAATTGTACGTAGATCTTAACGATGAAGGTTGACTGCATGAGGAATACTGCTTATTGAATTTTTCAGTCAATTAGTCATGTGAACTTCAAGATACTGAATTAGAAAATGATATAACACTCCAGAATTGATCTTAGTGCACTAAGTTTTCAAATGTATAGGAGGTATTATATCCATTCTCACCTCAAATGAATGGTAAAAGTGATTTCTTCTTCAAATAAACAGACTTCTAGTTACCATCAAAATATTATTCTGCTATGGCTGAGGTTCAAATTAAATTTAATCCCATTTTAACATGTTATAAATTTTACGAACTGCTTGGAAAGAAAGTAGAAGGTATTTGAATGTGTTATATTGGCAGGAAGTACATATATACAGTATATATACACTTTATTATGTGCATGTCTTTAAAATTGTAGGATACTGTAATCATATTGAGAAATTAAGAAATTTCATTATATTTCTCTCATATGTTTTAAATCTGAGAAATCTCAAATAATTTGGGTGTCAGTGCATGGACAGTGCTATATGAAGTTTTGAGGCATTGAAGGATCAAAGTATTGGTAGTACAGTGGAAAACAAAACCTGCACAAATTTGCCCTCCAAATAGAACAGCCTTTAAAAGAGGTGGCATTAGTTAGTATGAAAGAACAGGTATATAAAACATTTAAATTTTTTTTTTTTTTTGAGTACATAATTATGAAAAGCTCGATCCTACTTACCTGAATAAGTCTTCCAGAAATCTTTATAGGAGAACAAAACAATTTTCCAGTAAATGGTTTTGGACTTAAGCCAATCTTCCTTATTTTTGACATAGTTTTATAATTTTCCCCAGATTCAGACCTCACATGGAGTGATTACACAAGCTGTATGTGTGGATTAGTTGTATTTGCTAAGGCAGTTCAAACAGCATGACTGATTTTTGCTGCTATGTAAGTACTGATTTTACATCTAAGAGAAGAATTGGAATAAAGAAGGAAAAACTTCCCCAACTGTACAGTTCATGCAACCAGTTTGCAAAATGGTGTTGCAGTTGTGAAAATGTTTATTTCAGAGAGATGTATACTATAGGGTTTTTGTTTAATTTACTCTATCTAGACCTCATGTATTGTCATCAGATGATTTTAGAAAAGTAGAATTTCAGAAATCTAGCAGACAGGCTTATAGTGGCTCCTTAACATGACTGAACACTGGTGAAACTGAGCAAATCCTGATGGAAGAGACTGCTGGAGGCTAGAGGGAGAGAAATTCTCTGTGTGTCACTTCTGAGGATTTGTTTTATCCTCACTTAGGATTACAGTGCAAAGATTTTTCATCTACTGTGGGCAGATCTACTGCAGAAACCAACAGTAGGACAACATCAGTGTGGCACTAGAAGTGTGCTCCTTGGCATATAGCCTAGATGAAGCATGATGATACTTCAGTCATGCTGTTAGCAGGCCTGTCATTAGCACATGAATCAAGTTGTGTGCAGGGTGAATGTACTCTCTCTCCTGATGCCATTTCTCTTCACTCAGCTTTGAAATTCCAGGGTTGTTCAGATATGCCCTTCTCATGTCTAATGGATCTGCATTGTAGTTCAGCTGTTGACTGTCCCTCGCCTTTTAAGTGTTGGCTCCCTCCCAGCTCTCCCAGAGATGCTGAGAGGCCAGTAAAGCAGTATGTGATTTTAACACAACAGAGCTGTTGGAAAGGAGGTGTCGTAATAGTCTCCTTAACACATTAATTAAACTGAGGAGTATACCTGTGCAAAAACCAGTACGTTTGGGAAATCAGTATGTGATTCCAGGAAGCCCAGAAATAGCAAGGTTGTTACTCCAGCTGGTAGAGTGGTAGATTCCTACCAAATTGTCTGTGGTTTCCTGCTCTTTCTTGGAACATTCAAGTGATAGAATTGTGATGTTTTTTGTTTTTTTTTTTTTTTTTCCCTTTCTATAGAAAGACTTTTTCTCTTCCCACCTGTAAGTTACAGAATGTGGCACAACATTCTCATGGCCATGGAAGTCTCCACCAGTAAGATGTCTAACCCTATTCACTCTGGATGAAGCCTGTAATACATTTTACTATAGTATTTCTGGTTATTAAAACTTCTCCTTAGATTAATATACTTTTTAAAAGAAGAGCCATGGAGTACAGGCTATGCAGATGTTAACAGGTGTTCAACAGAAATGCTAGATAAAAGCATTTTCAAGCGTAAACCTTTACCTCTCTGTAACACAGGATATCCTTGGGTAAAGATATTAAATTCTTCAAACCTTTTCCTCTGCCATTCCTACTGAGGTAATTGTCAGAAGCTTTGCTTTGTGCCAAGTCTCTGGCGGGATCTGTGGTAAATTTTTTGTTCCACCATCAAATAGTATCTCATTCTGCCACACAGATTATGTATGGTATGAATAATTAAGTGTGAGAACATGAAGTATATTCTGTTTATTGCTTGAGTGTATACAGAAAGCAACTATACAACTAATGGTAATAAATTTGTATTAGGTCAAATTTTTATTTTAGAATTCTGTAGAAAATACTGTGGTTTTTAAATTTTCTTTTACAAATTTCTGTTGACAGCCTGCCAGCAAAGATAGGATTATTAACTTCATATACCTACTATGCAATTTTATAGTTTTTTTTTTTTTAATATTACAGGACATATTTAGATATACTTAGGAGAGAAATCATACATAGTTCTCTGCAGTACTGCTCCTTCTAATTCATACCTTTATCTTCTTTGAAATAACTGTCATTAGTTGCTTTTTTCCCCACTTCTTCCATTCTATTTTATTCTTTAGAAATTCTTTATTTTTCCAAAATTTTATTCTTTACAAACAACAACAACAAAAAAAAGTGAAGACAGAAACTAACAAAGAAAAAGGGAGAAGAAAAAGGAAAAGAAACCAGACATTTCAAATAATGCCATACTATTTTCAGAACAAAGTTTGATTTCATCATTTTCTGCCTCAAGAACCTTTAAAAGAGAATATTCATTTTTCAGGAAAATGTCAGCCAAAGTTGGAAATCAGTTCTAGTGATTAGTTATACGCGTGACTCCTGTGAGTTGTAGATTTTGAATGTAGATAGACAACAAGTCTAGAAATTTGTGTCAGGAGAGAGCTATTGTAACCTTGATCCAGATGAAGTCAATGTCAAAACTCCTATTCACTTTAGCAAGACCATGATTCCTTTACTGACACATTTAAAGAAGTAATCAAAGTTTCAGCTATGCATTTTCTGACTTTACGTGTGCAATGGCTGTTCTGTCTCCAGGCAGAGGGTCATACTTAGCATATTTTTGACTCTATTCTCCTACCAAGCTCACATTAAAAAGATTTTGCAAGTCATCTTGCAGGGGTTTTCATGTGAAGCAAAAGGTTTCAATTCAGCTCTAATCAAAACAGATATGCAGCCTTTTATTTTAAAAAGAAAAAGAAGGAAGAAAAGGTACTCACTTAGGAAGTCTAGTTACAATTTTATTTCAAAGTTCTCCTTGAAAGCTGAGAAATAATTTTAAATGCAATTTATATGGAAGAAAATATCTGTTACTATTATACTGGTGGGAACCAGCATGTGGCCAGGTTGGAGCTGAGAGTCCTTTTTGCCTATTGAAGAACTGATCACAGGGCTGACAGCTGGAGTTTACTTGACTGTACAATAAAGTATCCCTATGGATATCTTTTGTTGTATTCAAAATGCCAAATGTAATCTTAATGCACTTTTTATGAATATAGTAAATTTAACCAAGGAGATGAAGATAGATAAGTAGAAGACATCAACATGCACCCCAAATTATTTAAGACAATATCTAGGAAAATTATACGTCTTTCATAAATTTATTTTTTATTTGTGTGCTTTTTAGCCAGTGAAGATAAAGTCCAGTGGCTACTTGAAGCCATGTGCAAAGATGCTTGTTTGATTGCCCAGAAAAAATGTATGACAACCACATCTATTGATGAAACTTCTCCTTGCATATTAAATCTTGTTTGTTAGCACTGAGTAAAGGTAAAATCTAGATTATAACTGAGAAGCAAGCTTTAAAATGTTGACACTCAGCAGAAATGAAGAAATTGAAATTCCAAACCCTCTAAATGATTTAACTAAAAGATTTTCTTCCTTTTGGGAAACACTGTCTGAATGCACCCTGCAAATGCTTTAATTACCGTTCCAAATGGCAACTGCATTTGAAAATATGTATTCTTTACATACTTTCTTGTAAGAGAAACTGGCATAGCAATCTTTGTGCAAAACTATGTGTACTTGAAGCATCTTACTGTTGAAGTGTAACAGTCTTTAGGCAGTCACAGTGTTGGGGCTTGCTTATTGAATAAGCAAGTGAATAAACTGGAAAATCTCTACACAGACTGTCTAGTGTTTTCAGATATATTTTGTTCCAAACAAGACTATAGTGGATCACAGGTATTTTACTGTGACACTTCTAAAAAAAACAAAACAACCCAAAACAGTAAATATTTATGTATTTACTCATTTGAAACAAACAAACAAAATAATCCAGAACCATAGCAAGAAAACTGTGTGTTAGAACATCTTTGTAGGCTTTAAACTAAAGAAATTCCAAGGTATTTTGTACTGACTTAAGATATTTCTGTCTCTAGTTAGCATATGTAGACCATGTGGTTGCATAGAACATAATGTCTTCTGTAAGTTTTAGTAGTAGGTACTTGTGCTTTGAAGGACTTGAACTTTAAATAGAACCCAAAATAAAATGGAACTTCTTGTTCAAATGCAGAATTAGAGCTGGGATCAGCTCTTTGTCTCCATTAGCACCAATGGATGGTGTGCCCACATGCAGGGCTTTAGTCACACAAATTCAAACCTCTCTGCTTGTGCCACAGCCATTCCATAAGTATATGAGTGGATGCTTTTGCATGCATAAGTGTGAATTATGTCCTACTTCATTTTTCTGTGTGAAAGAAGTACTTTACCCATCACCAGTGTCCTGGATTTTCTGACCTTGCACATGAGCAATATAGTTATTTCAGGTAGTGTCCTGTGAAGGAGCCATAACTTGTAGTCTTTGCACTTCCACATTACTGCCTTTACTGAAGCTGGCTCTTTCTTAGAACACAAGTGGCCAAATTACAGAAAATTCTGCCTTCATCTATTGTGCATTGGTCAGGATGGTGGAAAGAGCTAGTCTGACATAATTTCATTTACCATCCTAACCAGTTTCTGGTTAAAGTCACGATCTATTTTAAAAACAGAGTATTCCTGTAACCTCACCAGCTCCCAGTTCTATTCAGTCCACTTATAGGGTTCAGAAAAAAGCAGAGAAATTGGCATTGTGGCCAAAGTTTCTCTGTTATAACTAGAGAGGAATGTCTTGAACTTAATGCGTTTGGTTTAGGATATCTGTTTTTGTCTGTTATAGCCAATTGTCCATGTCCATCATAAGTGTAGCATGCACTATATAATTTACCAGCAGTGGTTAGCACAGCAAAAGCCAACTGTTGAGGCTGGGTGGGAAACCTGAGATATTTTGTTAACCAAATATGTCCTAAAATACTCTTAATTTTTCAAGAAACTACCAATCTCTGCATTCTTGGCTAAGTGCTGTTTTTGAAATTTTAAAATGGCCTATTCATCCCACCCTTAAATGTACATTTCACCAAAATTATTTATTTATTTGTTTGCATGTCCAATGCATTCTGTACTAAGCAGAGCTTTGCATTCCTGATCTCGAGGAACAAAAGTGAAAATGGGGGGGAAGTTGGTCTGATTAGTTTATGTGGAGGAACAAGTACTTTTAAAAATTGGAAATATAAAAATATCTTGTATCCTAGATACTGAGAGCAAGTATATAAAGCAAAGCATTTCAATCAGAGTAAAAATGCCTGGATATTTAGTGTTGCCAATAAAACCCCCAGTTTCTTAATTTATTAAGTCTTATAGCATGGAACAGAAAGAAATAGACTAGGGATTAACTTACAACACAGTATATTTTACCCTTTTAAAGGCAGATGATCATTAAAAATGAAAATGAAAATGGATTGAACTGAGTTAATTAACACGTCTTAATTTTTGCTTCTGTAACAATAAATACAATTGGTTAGAAATGGATTGAGGGAGAACAAAATGAGGAAATTTCCCTTTTATAAAAAAGCATTTTCATTTTACATTTCAGCATTTCCATTAGATGCAAAAGCAGATAAATTATGTGCCAGATTTGCACACCATTCATAAAACCAGCAGAAGGAAGCTCACCCAAGAGGTGGGTGGAAAGAGGCCAATGGAGAAACCATATCTCTCCCTTTCAAGAAATATCACAGGGAAGGAGAGGTGTTTTAAAATTTTTATTTATTTATTCATTTTTGCAGAGTAGTCCACATTTGTTTGTGAGATGGTTTGTTTTACTAAGGATTCTCCTACTTTATAAATAAACTTTATTAACTGAGTAGTTCGTCTTGACTTTAGCCTTGCATCCTGAGAATCTGTTCTCTGAAGTCCACAGATGGTCCTGGTTGAACTTGATAGGCAGTGCATGGCCTGCTAAATGACATTTGGATAGTGTGATGGATGTGTCCTCACCTAAGGGAGCAGCGCTAAGAAGGAGTAAAGAGAGGGTAGCATTTTGCACAAACTAACAGCTTTTGTAACATATGCAGGCATCTACATGAACCCAGCAATTGTGGAACAAAAGAGCAAGCCTCAGGCACAATCCCTCCTTGGGTGGTAGCCTGTGAATTTGGCAGTGTGAAGAACTGTGAGGTATCTTCTGAGAGAGCTCTGCTGTTCAGAGGCCATTAACCAATCCTTATGTAAACTCTTTCTGAAAATTCACTTCCACCATACTGAGACAAAAGGAGCAGTGTCTTTTCTGATCTTCTAGTAAACTGCACATAAGGCTTTTCTGTTATTTCTTCCTGTTTTGGTGCCTTTACTTGTTGTAGCTAAGGTGAAATGGATTGCAAGCAGTCTGGGACAGGGAGCTGGCATTTTTCTTCTAAGTCTCTACCATGAATGGAACAAGACTCCTCTTCTTGTTACAAAAATGCCGTTTCTTGGTGTGAGGTGTTATGCAAGTTAATTACTTGGTCTAAGCACTCCAGGGAGCTTTTTGAACCACAGTGCTAGTTCTTGCAGGCAGGTTAAAGTCAGACATGCTCAGCAGTGAAAGCAAAGCTTCAGAACTGTAAATTCTGCTCCCATCCTGACTAAAACACACAAAAAAATGCAGCAGTAAGCTCTAGCCTATCTTAGTCCATGCAGATATAAACTAACTAATCTACTGGAGTTTTATGACAAATGAGAAGCAGCCAGTTCTACCTTGGCCTTTAGAGCTGAGAAGTAAAGGCCCGTCTTTGTCTGGTGATTAATGAGACACTCATTCCAAGACTTTGCTCTGCCAGTGAAATATATTTGGAACTGTTGGGAAAAGAAAAATTGTGGTTGGAAAAAGGAGTGTATTATGTGTGAGTGACACGATGTTTGTGCATGTACGTGGGTGTTCTGAGCAGATCCTTAAGATGCTTAGAAGAATAAGGATGAAGAATGCTTAAGTGTTGCCAAATTGTCAAGTGTTTATCTTTTCAGATATATAGTAGTATCGACAGCCCTTCTTACTGGATGGTCCCTACAGTAAGCAGAGAAAAGGAAAAAAAAAAACAAAATACATAAGAACCCTGACAGAATAATATGAATTTCTTTAGATCTGGAAAATAGTATAAATAAATTAATAATTTGTATATGTGCATAATTTCATGCTCCATGAAAGTGCAAGTTTTCCTAGCCCATGACATGAGTGAGAATCTTGCTAGGATGAATTTATTGTAAATGAAACAAGTTTTGCATTAAATCTCTCACAGGGGTTAAACTGTTAAAGCAGTCATTGGTAGATTCCTAAGCTGCTGTGGTACTTCTTTGTCAAACTTCCTGTGCTTTGGCAGCCCTGAGGCTTGTCTTACCATCCATCCTACTGCCCTTCATTCTTGACAGGTACAGCCACTTTCAAAATGCCCGCTTTTGATGGAGCAATCAGCCTTTATAGAGCTTCAACAACCTGCTTCATAAATTTCAGGTGAATTTTTCTTTCTCCCCATTGAGTGATCATTTTGCATCTCTCAGAGATGCATGGTCTTATGCCTGGCCTCTGACTCTGAGATGAAAAACTGAATTTTCCATTTCAGAATCCAAACTACCTAAGCCCATTCGGTTCTTGAGGCCTGTGTTCTCTCTAACTTCTGTGCAACGTCCAGAGGATCTCTTCTCTCATTAAGCAAAGCTCTTGCATTTCCAATAACCTAACTGAAACAGGAATGCCTCTTTACCAAGTGGAGAGCAGACAAACTCTAATTTGAGACTCCCTGTCATTTCTCACATATTCTTATGAGAGAAATCATGGGCCCTCCTAAACAATCCCCAGTCTGTCAGAGAATTTCTGATCCCTTTACATGCACTGGAAAGTTTTCTCTGTCCAACTTGCACATTCACACAGGCAGAATTTTTAGCATTCAAGAGTGGTGACCGGCATGTTTTTAACCTCGTATGAATAATATGTTTAACCATTATTTAGAAGGTGAACACCAGTGATATATCCCTACAGTATGCTTGACAGAAGTCATCTCAGCTTTTGCACAAGGTATATGTACACACATAGGCACAGATACCAGTATGAAAACTGCTTGCTGTATTAATTCATGATGCTGTACAGATGGTCTTCTAGATTACAAAGGAAATGCCTCTGGCAAGCAGTGCTCTTCACTGTAATTGATGCTATGAGGTATAAACTTTGAGTTTCTGGAGAGTATCTCCTTTTCTCATCTCTTTTCTTCCAGTAGAATGATGTAATACAGGATACTTCTAAACAATTAGGAAATATTTGTAATCTGTTTAGGTAGTCTCCTACTATATTTATAATTTGAAAAGATTTTTTTAACTGTTATGGGTGGGATGTGGCAATTAATCATCTTTCAACTTGAGGCAATATTGTAAACCACCAGTGAAGTAAATAGTAGAAATGCCAAAATAATCAGAACAAGTTAGTTTCACAGTTCAGTTTTTTGTCTAATATTTTAGATTTTAAACTACAAAGAAAAGCATGTATTTTTCATCTTACAAAATTGCAATGAAGTATATTCAAATAACAGAATCGTGTAGGATTTTCTAGACATTTATAAGCTAAATCTTCCACTTCCCTAAATGATTTGTTGGCATTTAATTAATAGCAGTTAAGAGTATAAGTGTAGAATGTGGTGAGTGACAATTATGACCATTGTATTATGAAGATCTTAACATTTCACTAATTCACTAAAGAGAACATTCCTCTGAGTGGAGGCCCAAGAAAATGAAGTGGAATTTTCAAGTAGAATGATCTGCCTACTTCATCTCTACTCCCAGTGGACTACATTGAGATTTGTGACAGGGAATGAATGAGATTCAAAGAATGACAGAATCGTAGAATCACAGAATGTCTTGGCTTGGAAGGAACCTTAAAAATCAGCTAGTTCCATTACTCCCATTAGACTGAGTTGCCTAGGGCCCATCCAAGATGGCAATGAATGTCTCCAGGGATAGGGCACCCACAGCTCCTTTGGGCAACCTGCTCCAGTATCTTACCACCTTCCAAGTAAAGAATGTACTCCTAATATCAAATCTAAAATCCTCCCTCTTTTAGTTTAAAAGTGTTCCCTTTATGATCTGCCTGTGTAAACATTTGATCTCGATCTTGTTTATAAGCCTAAAATTCCCTTGGGACTGTGGAATGCATGTCATCAGCCCCAGAGTCATGTACCTGTTCAGTTTTCTAGAGGCAGGAAGCAGTCCACTTTTAAATAATTGAAATTGCATTTGTTTTTTATTATTTTATTTTTTATTCTTTGTTATACAAGGGGTGTTGCAAACATGGCATATTAGATGCTGGGGTTTAACCTGAGATTGCAGTAAGTAGCACACAACAGTTCTCTCACTCCCTCTCAGTGGTATGGAGGAGAGAATCAGGAAAGAAAGAGAAAACTCATGGGTAAGACAAAGACAGTTCTACAGGACAGAAAAGAATACATAAAACAAATGATGTACAATGCAATTTCTCACCACTCATCAACTGATATTCAGCCTGTCCCCCCAAAATGGAAGGCTCCCTGGCCAACTCCTCTGTGTTTGATTGTTCAGAGTGATGTTATATGGCATGGAATATTTCTTTGGCCAGTTTGGGTCAGATATCTTTGCTCTGTCCCCTCCCAGCATCTTGTTCAACATCTGTACTGCTGGAAGGCCAGGGTAGTACTAGAAGCTGAAAAGTTCATGGCTTGGTGTAACTGTGCTCAGGTAAACAACTAAAACACCACGATTGTTTTTCTCCTGAATCCAAACCACAGCACCATGTCAGCCACTATGAAGAAAATTAACTCTATCACAACCATAACCAGAACAGTAAAAATGTAGGTCAAATCGGAAACACAGAGTAGAAAATATTATTTACAATTACTGATAGTGAAGATCTATTAGCAACTTCCATGCACTCTTTCCAGTTGAACTCTTAAGTGAAGGTCTTATTTGGGAAGGGGAAGGGTTATTTCGGATATTGATCTTTTATTCCAAAGACAGTTAAATTGACTGATTTTTTTACATTTGATCAAAGGCTTGAGTTTTCTTCTGTTGAAGTTAATGGTTATCCTCATTGATTTCTTAGAATGCTGGATACTCTTCCAAATTAATTCTGTTCCAAAATGGGGCAATTTGTTTTTATATAAAAAGTGAAATTCATGGCCAGACTTGGCTCAGTGTACGCTGTTGAAGACTATAAAGGACTGCAGCAATCAATGCAAAATAATAAAAAATTAAAAGGGAGAAGCATTCTGTCAATAACACTCCTGTAACAAAGGGAATGCTTGTTTTATATTGATCAGCTCCTGTTAAATAATGTATTATGTCTTCACATCCACGTAGGCTCTAGCAGGGTTGTTTATTGCAAGCAGTGGCAGTACAGAAATGCTCTTAGTGAGCAAGGAAATCAATACTGTATCTGTAAACACACTTGCAAATGCAGTCCCATGGCTCACTCTCCAATCTGCAGCTGCCCATTAAGCCAAAATAGTGTGAAATAAGACTGCTTGTTACACTCTCTGTATCTCTTTCAGCACCTTCCTGGATAGCAATAAGCTGCTTAGTCAATTCAGTTAGAATCCATTCCAGAAGTACCTTGCTTGTTGTACTCTACTCACCTACTGAGTAAATGGGGAAAGGATCCACAAATCAACTAAGACAATTCTAATGTAAGATTTGTCAAGGAGCACAGAAAGTTCTGAGAACAGTTTATTTGTGAAACTATCAGTTAATCCAGTTCAAAATTAGAGCATTTTCAACTTAGTGTCACAACTCTAAAATTCCAGCCCTTGGGGTTTTTCATCTTGGGGTGGGATGCACAGTAAACAGCCACTCAGTTCTCACTGAATTAGAGTCCTAAACCAGTGAGGCTACTCTGGTGAAGGAAAATGCTTCCCTTCTTTAAAAGAGTGTGATGTTGGTGCCAACCGAATGAAGCTAAAGAGGAGAGCAGAGGCCAATAAAACATGTAGTCCTGGGGCACCTGATAGCATATCACATACAAGTGTCATTTTGTTTGACTCTGGTCATACAATGTTTTGGCACATTTCCCTAGTGTGGCTAGGTCTGATTCAGTCCTCTGCAGCTTATACTAAAGACAATACTTCAAGAAAACTGACTAAAAATGACTAAATTCTATTTAAATAGACTAGTTTTCACTTAATTTTCATTGAATTAAAATGTCATTTAATTTTTATTTACTTACTATTCAACATCATCTGAGGTCTTATCAGTATCACAGTCCAATTCCTCTGAGCCAACTCCTTCCATATCCTAGGTCCCCTTGATATTAAAAGACTAACATTTGCAGCACTGGACAGATGCAGTAGTGAAAAATAACATATGATGCTAAACATTTTATTATTTGATTACTTCAGACAAATTGCATTAGAATGAGGCATGGTTTATTTTCATATATTGATTCTGTGTAAATGCATCTGCATAGTTCTGGATTAGGAACATTATAGTAGAATGTGTTTTCTGGACACAGAGTGGGATTTATCAGAACAGATTTTAGCCACTTCTATGTTAGGCACTTAGACTAGCCAAGAGTTATAAACTTCCTTTATAACTGATGTTGAAATAGGTCTTCTCCAGGAAACTGAGATAGCTGTATAAGATAGGTGGGATGTATGAATTTATGGAGGTACATGGCTTTCTTCTTTGGCTCTATAGGGTGGTTTAGAAGCTAACTTGTATTGGTTTACACATTTTACAATATTAGCCTAACTGAGGGAATCGTATCATATGCAAAAATAAGAACTAGCTAAGTTGTCATGAGAGACAGGTATGTGAGGTTTTTAAGAATGCCGTGCATTAGTAACAACAGAAGATGCAAACTAGCTCTGAACAGTGCTGGTTATTGGATAAGCAATCCTTCTTAGAAAAATGTGGCGATATAGGAATAGAGTCCAGAACACTGGACTAAAGGACATTAATTTTCAATACCTGTATAAAGGCTTGTTTGAAAGCACTTACTGATCTTGTTCCTTAGTTACTAATGGGGTCCATATGACAGACACAGAAGAAATCAGGGAAGCAGGGTGAATTTTAGAGATCTGTGATCTCTCTGAAGTCTCTTTTGGATAGAGTACATTAGGAAGATCTGGCCCCAAGCCTAGTGGGAACAGTAACCAGCATAACATTTCAGTGGCCTCAAGCCATGGACAGAACAAGGGAGTGATATCCATCTTCTGTACAGATAGACATGCTCTGTATTTTCTTCTCTTCTGCAAAGAAGGTATCTTCCTTTAAACCCAGTAGTATACATAAGTGCTATTGTGTACTTTGCTGTCATGACCTGTTCACATATCTGAGGATGTTTGTTTAGCTGTAGTTTGGCTACTGATATATCACAATATAGAATATAGAAAAGCTTTGAAACGCACAAGAAAGTCCAAAGCTGCAATGACGCCAGTAAAATGAAGAAAAGAGTAAATCATGGTTAATAGAAACAGTACAATTGTAAGAATGATTTTCAGCTTTGTTTTGCAAACTATTGATGATAAACACCGGATTTCCCCCACTTGTGGGTTACTTTCTATATCCAAGTCATTCGAAAGACAAACGGAGTTGGATAGCCTGCCTTTTACGTAGCAATTAATACATACAGCTTCTGAAATTACTTTCCTATAACCCGAAGCACAAAGTTCAGTATATGTAACTTAGTTTACACTGTCAGCAAAACTCTCCAACTTACAAATGCGTAAATGAAAACTGTTTTATCAAATCTGTACTGATACCACTAGACTCTGAATAGATAAACCTCAGTGTGAAAGGTATGCTTAAAAAAGTTTGTCCATGTTAGGGTTTCAAATTGCTGAACATTACCTATTATTTTTATAGTATATTTTATTACAAATCAGTGAGATGGTAATCCCTTATTAAGTCTTCAAGCAAAATCCATATTTGATAGTTTTTCACAAAGAACTAATCATGTGATTTCCCTTAGAAGGGAAAGATAATAAGACTGTCATTAAAGCGTTCTAAGAGAAAAATACATATTGTAAATGTATTTCTCAGCTCATGGGTGCAGAACTGAAGTGAATTATTCATTTCCAACACAGCCTTTCCAACAGAGCCTTCAAATCAAAACATTTCAGCATTCTTACTAACATCACTGGATTGTGGAACCAGAACGTTATGTTATAATAACCTCACGATTTTTAGGCAGAAGGATCCTTGAATAATATTACAGTCTCTGCTTTTCCCTGGAAACTTCCTTACTCTCAACAGTCCTCTTCTACTTGCCAGCAGTGACCTAACCCTGAAATTATTTGTTATATTTGAACTGGGAACAAAATTAACTCTTAGGAAGATGCCTGTAGCATTAAAAGCAATGGAGCAGAGCTCAGATGTGCATCCTGGCCAGTGAACTAACAGGACTTAAAGTCTTCCTGAAGTCTCTCCTAACTGAAAAAGCAGCACTTTGCCCAGAGGAACTACCTAATATGGATATTGTTGTTATGATATTTTGTCATCTGATTGGATTCTTTTTCATGTATTTCAAGAACTTCGTAGGGCTTGCTTTGTAAATTGTATGCAGGCATAGCTTTTCAGAGGGAGAAGTGGGATTAAACATACACAGAGCAATGTGGTTCTTCAAAAAGGAATGTTTTGACTTTGAGGATGATCATTTTTAAATATCATTACTACTCACCTAAGTTTTCATCTCATTCACACTGAAGAAATAAACTATTTCAGGGGTAAGGGAGGAGGAGAATTTCTGAATGCAGTTTGTAGAGCACATTTCTTATACTTGAGAACTGCTCAGATATTCATTCAGTATAGTCCTCTGAAGATACTTAGGTTTTGGCAGGTACATTTATCCATGGAACAACACACAGAAAGAAACCCTGATGGCTTGGAAGAGGTCAGTGCAGGTCTGAAGGTTAACCTAAGCCAAAGATCCTGAGGGAAATTATTCTTAACGAAAGCTGACACATATATGGCCCTGCCAGCTTTAGAAAAAACAAACATATATTTCATCTCACATGAACACATCTTTTGAATCTCATAAAGCTAGAATTTTGTACTAATAATGCTTCCTGCCAAGGAAAAATTAATTTGCACACTTTTTATTCTTAGTGCTCTTGTACCCAGCAGAACTGTTTTACATTTATCTGACCCCATGCAATAGTCTTTTTTGTTCAAAACCATTACATTTAATACATCTTCATAAGGAATATTTTGGAGTGTTGCCCAGTCACTGTCAAAAATGAAGCAAGAGCAGAACCTCTTCTACAACATGTGTGTATGTTATCCTCATACTGTGTGCGAATGCAAAAGTGGAGTTCACTTCAAAAGAGCAAAAGCTATGTCTACTGAACTACAAATGACATTTCTTGCAAATTTGGATCTCCCACTGAAGTCCATAGGCTTTTCACATCTGTAAAATAAGGATGAACCAAGCTCCAAAATACGGACTTTTAATAAAATTATTTTTAAAAATTATTTAATAAAATTATTTAAAAAAGTATTTGAGTACATGCTTCCACTGAACATGAATTAGATACTGGTTTTATAAGTTTTTTAATAAGAAGACTGTATCTTCCATAACTGAGTCTGCATTATAATAACAGATAACTAAACTGAGATAGAAAGCAGCCATAGTAGATATATATCTTTATATAGGTAGCTATATCAGAACAGTATCATTAATTAAAAGAGGTTGAATGTTTTAAGAATATTGGAATTCACTTGTAATTCAATAAAGGGTTAGATAGCCTTATGAGATGTATTATATTGCCAAATGTGCCATTACAGATCTCAGATATGTTAGTCAAATCACAATGATGATAAAAGTGTATGGCAGTCAGAAGGCATATTTCCAGGAAAAAGGTAGGAACTGCTGAGTGTGTTTTCTGAGAATCTGCTTGTAATCAGCATTATGCTGGTGACCAATGGCAGCATCTTTCACAGTTGTGAGCTACATAATGTTTTGTGGTTGTTTTTTAATCCCAGCCTGTGTTAAGAGGATAGACTGTTTTTAATGCTTGCATAATGAGGAAGCCCCGAGACCTGTTCTAATGTCATGAGTACATTCTTATGTACTGCTGAAGTGTTTATCTTCTCAGTAGGCTTATCCTTAGAAGAGTGTGAAAAAAGCAGAATTACTTTTTGTAACAGAATCAGAATTGGAAGTAGAGAGAGTTTAAAAGCTTTTAACATCTGATTCACAAGAAGTATAGAGAACTAATGGAGTAACTTATCAAGACTGAACCCTTTATAAGTGGTTCTGCTTAAAGCAAGATCTGAGTTGTAATAGTAAAAAGTACTCAAGGGAAAGAGAATGACTTCAAATGCAAAATGTAAATACAACTGAAAGATAGAAAATGGTCAGATTTGTCTCAGTAGTTAAGAGGACAAATAATATTTGGCTTAAACAGTAGCAATAAATGATCCAGGGATGATTTATAACATGGAAAAAGACTGAGTTTAAAAGTATGAGAAAAGTTATCAGTGATAGTTTGTAAGTACAAACTGTATAAGTATCTCTTAAAAGTGATTTAGAGATTTTCAGAGCAGGATGAAGGACTGAATAGTCTCACCATTCCTTCTGGTACACTTTCCACCCTCTGGTGTCCTGTGGCACCAGGTCAGGCAATATGATCGTGAATATCCCATTATGGAGGAGATAGAGGACCTCCCATCTGTAGAGGTCTGTCAGCTGCACTGCTGGGGGCTGAAGAGAGTTCTCTGTGTTCCACTGCAGGACTGCTGTTTTTTATATCTGTTTTTGAAAGAGTGACTAAAAAAACCTAGCATCTTAAAATGGGCAGATAAGGTAAAAGGTAGTATCTGTATTCACAATAATAATGGTGGATGTTGCTTTTCAGTAGCTGCTTAGTTCTGAGGGCATTTCAGTTTTCTCAGTATTTTCCTTCTTATCTTACTGTTGCCATTGTGCATGTCTTGTTTATCATACCATAGCATCCTGAAAGGCTGTTGATTAATATGCCCATTTGATGCCTATGTCCAAGTGAAGCTTTGAAACAAAGTATTTCTGCCCAGAACCAGAATCACCATAACACAAACTTACACACAAAA
>JAPSGF010000005.1:7412636-7453794 GCA_035772895.1 Perdix hodgsoniae | reverse complement strand
CCTTCCTTCCTTCCTTCCTTCCTTCCTTCCTTCCTTCCTTCCTTCCTTCTTTTCCTCTCTCTCTTTCTTTCTCTTTACTGTAATTTCGGAAATCGTTATTAAAGATGTGGGTAAAGTTTGAAGAAAACTTGCAGGAAACAAATGAGTGAGAGAACAAGAAAACAAGACAGCAGAGGTTTGGAGAGAAGAATGTTGGATTTCTTGCCCAGGATTATTTGTGCATTTATCATAAATTGATCAGTAAGAGACCTGAGAATGAAAACCAGGATTACTTGCTCTATGTGAATTCTCTAAATCTGAGGCTGTGCGATCAAGTAATCCCCTGTTCTGTATTCCTTCCTACATACCAATACGAAATCGGTTGGATGATTTTACCTGGGATGAGCACAGCAACTGCACAACTCCTTTATTTTTGAAGCTAACCTCTTAAGAGCTATCCTCTTAAGAAGATTTTCATTCTCTTCTGAAAAATGGAGTAAGTTTAACTGTATTTCACAGCAGCATTGCAAATACATATACTAACAAATGATTCATTTTACATACATTTGTATACTATAGTTACATATGTAAAGTACAGTGGATTTATCTTATAACAATTCCATGTGAGGAAGAGTGAATTTCTTAAAGAACTACTGATGCTTGGAATTTCAGACACTGAATTTTCTGTTAAAAAACATCTGGAAATGTATATGTGTATGTTTAAAATGTGTTTACAGAAGAAGAGATGATTAAAAGGATGTTATTAATCCAGATATGTTTGACATCTTATTTAATCTCACCCTCAAGCTCATGTTCTACATACAAGCGTATGTAATTACAGTGCAGCAATGTTTTAGTTGCTCAGAGCATCTGGGGTGAAATAAGATTATGTTTGTGATAAAGCTTATATAATTTTCCAAATCAATAGCCTTTTTCCTACCCATGCTGAGGTGTGAGATATTTCATTCTAATGTTGATTTCTAACAAGCTAAAGGACTTTTATTTTTTTGTATGTCACTGGACTATATGTATGATTGAGGTCTTTCAGGTTCATTGTGGACATATATAGTTTGTTGTGGTCATATATACTGTCTTTTAACCAGTGAAAATGGAAGATACATTTGCCACTGCAAATTAACTTCTTAAATTCTTTTTAAACAGATTGACTCCAATAACACTGTCTTAGAAAATAGGGCTGGAAGGACTTCAAGATGTCATCCTGGATAGCTTGCTTCCTGAAGATGAGATAAATTATACCTCAACCATTCCTGAAAGATGTTTGTCAAACCAGTTTCTAACAGTCAGCATGAATAACCCTTTGAATAACCTACATAATCTTGAGCTGTGCCATTAGAGTAAATACCAATGAAAAGACAAGAAAAGTCTTTTAATGAGATAGGAAGTATTGGGAGCAAACCAGTCTATTTAATTCCTGAACTTTTGTTTACCACCTTTTCTACAAGAAGTGTTTGGAATGTCCTAATTTTTACAACTTTTAACCTATGACAATTCAAGGCTAATTTTTCAGGTTTTTGTGCCAGTAAGAATGAGAGTTGACCAGGTCTTAAATATTTATTTTAGTTTTCCAAGTGGAATATCAACTTACTGCAACAAAACTGACTTTTCACAGTCTTCAAATTGCAATTTTTTTTCAGAGCTGCATGTAAGTATATAACTTGTGCTCCAGCAAATCTGTAATCCTCCAAGAAACAAATAAACAATGAATGAACAAACATTTTCATATCTCCTCAATTCTGTTTGTTTTGTTCTGTTTTGTTTTCTGTTTTCCACGCATTTGCTACTTTGCTGACTTCTTAAAGCATAACAGCCTACAAAAAGCAGAAAGGTCAGTGGTTGTTAATGCAGTAGATTGCAGACTTACATGAGAGAGAAAAAGTATTACTGAAATAATTTGGTTTGCAAAAGATACCTACGACATAAATTTTAAAAAATATACCAAATAGGTTTCCACAGTATTATGAACCCTTCTAGTAGTTCCTTCAGCTCAGATAAATGTGACTGAACTTATACACTATCACCAGTTTTGATCTGTTATCACTTATTTCTAAAAAGCACCTAACTACAAACATAGCAAATGTGGTTACGAGAGAGTGTGGCATGGGAGTTCTTCTTAGTAAGTGGATGAGGACAGAAGATCGGACACTGTAGATTAACTTTTTGTTTTTTGTCTGTTGTCAGCTTTCTCCTTCATGCTAACAACGAGCAATGGGTATGACACAGTACAAAATGGGGGGAAATAGTAGCTAGCAACGAAACTGGATGCTGGTTCAAGTGAAAATGCTTGAAAACTTGTAAGGGCTAAACATCTCCTAGCAAGAGATGTATTGCCCGTTATTTTCATGAGAATATCAACAAGAAACATTTTTTCTTGATGTCAAGGGATTTGGGGCAAAGTGATTGGAAGACATTGTACAAGAAAAAGATCTGGGGGTATTGGTTGCCACTCAGCTGAATGTGAGCAAGCAGTGTGATCGGGTGGCCAAGAAGGCTAGTGGTATCCTGGCTTGTATACACTTGGAAATAATGTAGACAGCAGGAGTGGGGAAGTAATCTTCCCTCTGTACTCAGCACTGATGAGACCACACGTAAAGTACTGAATTCCATTTCAGAACCCTCACTCCAAAAAAGAAACTGAGGCCCTGGAGCATGTCCAGAGAAGGGCAACGAAGCTGTGAGGGGTCTGGAGCACAAGCCTTATGAGGAGCAGTTGAGATAGCTGGGATTGTTCAGTGTGGAATCCAGCTCTCTCTACAACTACCCAGGGAGATTGTGGTGAGAGGGGAGTAGGCCTCCTCTCCCACGTATTGATTGATAGGATGAGAGGGAATAGCCTCAAGTTGTGCCAACTGGGAGGTTCAGGTTGGACATTAATAAGATAATTCTCAGAGAGAGTGATCGGGCACTGGAATGGGCTGCCCAGGGAAGTGCTGGAGTCACTGTACCTGGAGATGTTCAATAAACATTTAGATGTTGTACTGAGGGGCTTGGTTTAGCGAGAAAAATTAGTGGTAGGTAGACAGTTGGACTGGATGATCTAAGAAGTCTTTTCCAACCTTGGTGATTCTATGATTCTATGACATTTAAAAAAACACCAGAGAAATTAAAATTCAAGTGAAGAGAACAAATATCACTTGATCTCCCTTGGGGACATAATCAACAAGGTAAAGTAAGGTCCCACCTGAGAATGTCCTATTTTCTTCAATAGTGCAAAAATGTGAGAAAGAAATAGTGGAACTTACACAGAACCATCTGTAGACAGTAAGATTAACTTCATTTAAAAATACTTTTCTCGAAGAAGCTCTGCATTCATAACTGCTCAGTCCCAACAATGAATAGCACACACATACACAAGTAAGCATTATGTCTTACATTCACTGAAAATGATAGCTCTTACTGTCATTAATACAAGCTATTCAACAGTGAACAAGCAATATCAGTTTTATGTTCACAATAGGCACTAACTACTTGGATTTTGTCACCTGGGCAACAGTGCACATATTTCTGTTTCCAAGGGTACTTTAGAAAGCAGTCTCTGCTGCTGTTATAAAAGACTTCCTACTGGACTTTCCCCTGATTCCATGTTACGTTAATTCACATTGATTTCAGTAATTTGTGTTGTATTTTCAGCATTACTTCATTCAACTTGAAATCTAAGGATGTGTAAGTTGGTGAATTCTGTGCTACCCCACTTGAAAGATGGCACAAACAAGTACAGAGCTATGTCTGATCTTTTCTGAAAGGTGAGTTGCTGTGGTATGATCTGTTATAGAGGATCCTAGAGAAGTTATCAGAAATGAAAACAGTATGCTCTGATGAAATAAATAAATAAATAAATCCTCAGTTAAAACTATGAATTTCCAGTAATACTGTCCTTAATTACCTGAAAGTGCATCTTCTCACTAAGTGACATAGGACTGCCACAGTGCTTGATATTTGGCGTTTACATTCCAATGACACCAAAAAGACAAGTTGCAGTTGTCTTAGGAACTGTTTAAACAAATGCTCTGAACACGTAGATTCACACAGAAAACTGCAGAAATATTCTCATTCTCAACAATATTTAAGAAAATGTTTCTGTAAGTGTTTATTATACAGATTATACTTATAGGTTTTGAAGGTTAACTTATTGCCTTAGAATAAATTTTCACTTTCTATGTTTTGTTACTAGGTACTGAATTAAGGCTTGTAGGATTCAGCAGCTCATGCCTCTCTGCCCTCTTTGTGGCTGCTGCATGCAGCTAATTCCTCCTGGGAAAAGAAGCAGGCCATCAGTTTGTTTACCATCCAGTAAATATACCTGGCAGTTTCCTTGCACAAAATGAGCTACTCTCTTGTCAGGAAGGTGTTTGATCCTCACACAAGCTCTGCCATCTGTTGAATAAATATAGGCATGTGAAAGTTCAAAGTGTTACTGTGTGTAGTAACTGGCAGTGAAACAGTGCATCGTATCGACTCATGGAATTAAGACACTTATAGTCCCCAGTTATGCCAGAGTTACAATAGTATTAGGAAGAGAACAAACTCTTTAAAAAAGTCACCTCCTCAAATTTCTTGAAAGAAAAAGTATATATATATCCATATTTTCTGCTGGATATCACACACATTTTACACTTGACTGTCAATTTAGCTTTGTCCATGCGAAATTAATTCACAGCCTGTTTAATTTACTTCAGCACACTAGACTGACCAAAAAAAAGTATCCTAATAAATGGAAAATTAAAGAGACATAAAATAACAATGAATAAGGTGGTAGTTTTCAATTTGTTACTTAGTTCCAGATGGACTATGAAATCATTAGCAGGAAGTGTTTAGTAGTGATTTATAGCTTTGGTTTTGTTTCGATTTCAGTATGCAGACCAAAAAGATTGCACTATCATACTCATATACAAAATCTTCACTAGCATTTCTTGTAAATGTATGCAAATACTATATTAAATGTCTTTCAGTTGACATTATAAACCGATTCATTACTATTTCTAATACTTATAAGTGAAACAAATAATTTTGAGCATGAATGTAGTACAGATAAACCAGTGCTGAATATAGATTACAGAGGTAGCTACAAAATATTCTTACAATATCATATTATTATATATATTATAACCTTTTATTGGACTAGGAAGTGCCAGTAAAATTGAAGCAGCGATCCATGGTCTAAATCAAGATAATGAGATAAGAAGCTTGCTATAGTGGTTCAGAATCTTTCACTCTTCAGCCATTATGCAGTGGTTTGCTATTGTATCACAAGCAGTAATATAATGAGATAAGTTAACATTGGACTGAATATTTATTATACCTCTTGTAATTAGTAACATGATATGTTACTGTGATTTTCATTGTCTTTGAGTTTTGTGGTAATGTGGGAATACTCACAGTTTCAGGACAGGGTTCTGGAAAAGGTGTATAATACGGTCCCAGACAGGAAATGACTACAGTCTCCTCATTAGAAAAGAGACAGCAGAAAGCAGGGGAAGCTTGTAACAAACAATATGGAAAATAAAATAGGGGACAATTATTAGTTTAAGGTGGGGTCACAGCCTTCTATTAGATATATAAGACATCTAACTGAACATAGAAATCTACATATGATTAACATCTAAACAGCCTAACTGGTGAAGTATTTTTAATTAGCATAGAACTTGCCTAACAAATTTCAGCCATGTCTGTTTATGTATCTTCTCTATATTAGTTGTCTATAGGCCATCTATTCTCAAGAGAGAAAGATTTCTATAGGGTGTTTATTTCCACATTAAAATTGGTGTGCGAGATAGGAAACATGAATTGTTCTCAGCAGCTCTTTTCAACGACTTAAGAAGAGCACAGAGGACTAATTAAGTTTTGATAAGTTGTTATAGACAGCTGAAATTGGCTTAGAAGAATCCAGTCCTTAATTTGCATATTAACTGAATGATCTGATGATTGAAATTTCAGTGATTATTCTGTTCTTTACTCAGTTCATTGTCAGAGGAAATGGAGATCTGCATAGAGGAATAACTGTTGTAGATCACAGATATGACCTCGTGATAAACAGATATGAATTATGACCTGCGAAACTTCATCAGTTATTTACTAACAGATGAAGATTAGCAGATAAGATCTACTTGTATACTTCAGCATGAGGAAAGACCCTACTACAGTTTTAATCCAGAAGAAAAGACTTACTTCAGCTTGATACTTATTTTTAACTTGTATTCCCCAAGTATTCAACACAAACACCTATCTGAAGGCACCACAGATCCTTGGGAGTTATTTGAGTTTGGTTAATTCTCAAAGTGGTAACTCATGAAGAGGACTTTTTCACCCCAATTTTGAAATTAATTTGATAAGCGACTTTAGCTAGCCACTTCAAACTAGCACATTCTTCATTTCTTCAGTTGTGTGGAGGAACTAGGAGTCACTAATTCTGTAATATGACTTAGATCTTAGGCTAAAAAGCATATTTTTAGCCTAAACATATTTTAAAAGGTGAGTGATTATAATACTTACTCAAAATACCAATCTTTTCATTTTCTGTTAATATAGGTGGCATACTCTCAAAATTCAAAACTAAGCAGAACTAAGCTCATGCACCACCAGTGTAAGACAAACACCAACATTTTAGTGCTTTAAATTGCTCTAGTGTCACCAATATTGAGTGTCGATCATATTAGTGGTTCAGGCATAAAATATTAATAACTATTGATTTTTAAGAGCATTTGGTTGGATAGGAGATTTTTTCTCTTTCCCAGAGGAAAATTTTAATGGGCCTTCAAGCAAATTACATTTATTTGTGGTCTGACTCCATTATTTTTCTCTTTGCTGAATTTTATTTGTCTGCTGATGGGAAACACTTAAAAATTATTATGTTGATATTCTTGCAGTAAGATCTTGTATGCTGTTTACAAATGACAAAATGAAATAAAGGGAAAACTAGGTTAGTGTCCAGTGAAAAATGATGTAATAGCAAGGTACGTTGTTGCCTTGTGTTGCAGTTTATTTTCTGGTTCATACAACGGTCAACACTATCCTTATACTTTTATGGTCCAGATTGCTCAAAATGTCTTCCTGATTTGTAGGTATTGTTTTGAATCCTCACTGTATTATAGTGATATTTACATGTGTAATTCACATAGGTACATATACTGACCCTAGGGAAATGTCCAGTGAACATTCCCTGTGCTTGGGCTTGAATGAATAATGAAATGCTAATGGAAAAATGTGGGCCCAGCTGATAGCGACTGAACTTTGCCTACCCATAAGACAGACTGGATGAAAGGTCTTCATAAAATTCAGCTCCTAAACCATAATTACAGCACATTAAAATTTGCCTGTTATTTTACATAGATAATATATGCAAGTCTCCTAAATCTGCTTCCTTCAATTTTTATCATTTGATTCCTATTTATAGGGAATAAGGGTGGTGTGCAAATTGCTGGGTTTCCTTCTCCTGGTAACTATAATGGAGAACAGGGGAAATGTAGTGCCACCCTTCCCTTTCCTTATTTCTTCAAGATTTTTAAAGTGATAATAATTCTATCTGACTATGTTAAAATTCAGATTATATAGAGGAAGATGGCAACTCAAACAATTCCCAAATGAATGTCTGACTGAAATAGCAATGATGGTTGGGCATTGCCTATTTTATAGTTGTCTTTGATATGCTAGCTGGGCATTTGCAATGCTGTTTTACAGATATTTTTAAAGTATGGCTATGTCTGCATGCTGTTTTACATCCTGACATAGGTCATGGCTAGGGACGTTAGTCTTCTTTGATGGGAAGTGTTGAGATGGTGATGATTGAAGTGCTGATGATTGTTTGCTACTGCTTGAATTAAGTCTTAGAATAGCACAAATGCAATCAAAACCTTTTCAGGATTCTGACAAAGGAGCAACAAAAGGAATAAATTTGTACCTGAATGGAAATCAGCCAATATTCAACCAAAATGAAGCATGAGGAAATCTGCTGCATATGCCAGCTACAGGCATTTGACATGGATTGAAAAGGTACAGTTGAGCATGTTGTGTAGAAGTTTGGGGAAGATGCTTTAGTTTCAGGCATGCAAGAATTCTTTGCTCTGCTGACCCTCAGAGGCTTGACAACAGAGGAGTAGTAATGCCAAAGCTTGTTCTGCAGCCCCTAGAATCATCCACAGTGACCTGTCAGTAAAGGTGATAGGATATTTATTTCTCAGTAGTCCTTATTTGTCCATTCTGTGTGTTTTTCTTGAGTGATCTAAGTAACTGTTCAGTGAGTACTGGAAGGTGTTTGGCATTACTAAGCTCTATCCTTACTCCTCTTCTGAGTCAGTGGGACCTGAGATAGTGATCCACTCTGCACTCTGTAGAGATACCTCTAGCAGCTTTGGACAAGCCATAATTCAATGATAGTTAACTTAGATAATAAAATAGGTAAGAAAATCACCCTGCAGCAGTAAACAAAGGTGATTTTCAGACAAATGCAAGGAATTCATTTGTGCTTGATCAATGAAAAGCATTCAGAAGATCACTTTGAACTACTGTACCTCAGTCATGCATGAAGAAGACTTAAACTATTTTGTGTTACTGCTACACTTTGTCCATGTGTACATATACACACACACATATACAAAAAAGCTATCATTAACACTTCTGCACATGACAATTAAATTATATCAATACTTTTCCTATCACCTAAGTATAAAAAAGCTCCAGGTGATGAATAGCATTTATGTATCTATGTAATTCAGTTCTTTTTCTACAAAAGCATCAGCGATGTGTTAGCATGCCATCCTGCTCTCTGTAAGAAAGGAGAAAAAAAAGAAGAAAAGGACAGTGGTCCGAACATTTTCTGAACGTTGTGTTCAACATGTAATTTCTACTGTATGGGTTCAGTCAGTGACTCCTTGTGGTGATGTGTATGAGTCATTTCTCTTCAGAAGAAGAGTTAAAGTGGCTGCAGCTGTTAAACAGGTAATCTAATGATCTGCCTGAAGTATTTTTATTATTCAAGAATCAGGGAATACCAGACCAAAACCAATACACAGCTGTTTTTCACTAAGTGTAATTCAGGCATTGAATTGCTAATATGATTTATTTTAGAGAAACATTTCAATCCCACACTAAAACTGTGTATTCTATTGTGCAGAAGATATTGATCCTGACTACCGGGAGCAGCACTTAAGCATATTTTCTTTAAAGTAATATGTTGCCATTTAGCAGAAAATATAATCTTCTCTTTCATGCGTTCTGAACTTCTTACTGTTTTCCCTCTATGGTATACTTAAAAATATAACAAACCTTATTATACTGACTTAAGAAGACCAGTAACACAGGAATACTTATCGTCTACTTTGATTGTCCAGTACTTTCATCCATTAACCTGCAAAATACTCATATACAGTTAATTTACTTGTACTCTAGCCTGTAAACTGTTTTGCTTATTCCTTACAATTAGTTGTAGTTTCTCAGGATGTCATTAGTCATTATCTGATCAAGTTACTTTTAGAATCATTCAACTGAATTCAGATTGTTAGGTTCTTCTTCAAATGTGTTCCGATTTGTGAATATACTCCTGACTGATGTGTTTAGAGACATATATAATATTCTTGCCTCTTGCTATTATTTTTTGCCATCTGCAAGCTACCTGTTACAGCACTGTAAGCACACTAAACAGCTCTTGGCTCTTCATGTTAAGCTTCCAAATAGCACACCCATTTGAATATCTGATAGAAGTTTTATTGTTTTTGTTATTTGCTTGTTTGTTTTTAAATAAAAATTAGATTAGCTTGTACTTTCCTAGTATGCTGGGATTTTTGATAAATGATGTGCAGGCAGCTGGAAGAAATAATATTCCCTTTTGAGAATTAATATTCTCTTCACTATATTCAGACAATTGTTAAAGGCTTCAACTGTAGCAGGTCAAAAAAGAGTTACAGTACCTCCTGGTTGTCAGCCTCTTCCTTGTGTGAGGTGTTGAGATGTCATTACTTTTCACGACTTTTCACACTCAATAGTCAGTGATCAAATCAGATCATATTAATTTTTCAATTGTAATTTTGTGCAAGCATTTTATTGACTCGAGCTGCATCTGGAACTCTCGGGAATAGCTGAGATGTGACTTAAAGTTTCCTGATATATGAATCATGAAATATTACTTGGTCTGCCACATGAATTATACTGCACTATTTAGATATTAACCATATAATGACAACTTTTGTAACAGGTCTCCTTTTCATTTTTTAGATTGCCAATTACTTCAGCCTTGGGAATGATGAGGAAATAGGAATATTTCTAGAGATGTTTAGATATACAACCAATTTACATGTAGTTAAGGGATAGAATCATAGAGTCATAGAATGGCCTGGGTTGAAAAGGACCTCAATGATCATTTTGTTTCAAGTAATTGTCTTTCAAATAATTACTCCATTAGTGGCAGAAGAATCATATTTTCTAACTCCAGACTTTAAAGTGAAATATGAACTAGTGTAATTTGAATGAGAACCAAATAATGTCCCTCAGGATATGATTAGTTCACACAGTGAAAGACAGTTTCATGTGCTTTCTGTAGTGGATTCATTTGGGATCTGCAATAACAATTTTGAATATTTCTGCCAATTGTACCAATTTTTCCATCCTATATCTTGCTGTAAGACAGCAAGATATCAAGAACAATAATTACAGAATTCTCTAGCAACATAATAAGGACAAGAGTATTATATATGTTTCTAAATACATCAGTCAGAAGTATATTCACAAATCAGAATATATCTGAGGAAGGCCCTAATGATGTGTGAGACACAGCCAGTGTTCGTAAGCAATGTTAGGGTCCTCATAGAATGGAAGAATTAACTACTACTATATGTAACATAGTAGATGTGTTCATGTCTGCTTCTTTTTATCCACCTATCTATCTGTATTTCTGGTGTTATGTGTTTCTAAGTCAAGAAGTGCAGGAAGAATCTGGCTTCCCTTCCACTTCAGAAAGAATTTTTAAAAGTAGAAATCAATGTTCTCAAAGTGAAATGCTACCTGAGCGATGGGTTTTTTTTGCTTCCACACTAAATGGAGCGCATGATCTGTTACCTAACATCCAATTACAAAATGTGGTATCTGTTAACACCTATCTACATACAAATCATATTAAGTTTAACCTAGTTTTCTTTGTGGGACAAATGACAAGTTATATAATATATACTGTGTTGTAATAAATACATTGTGTCCTCTGAAAGCTGCCAGTCAGTCTTCTATGCAGGCTTTACAGCTCAGAAGAACATCATGCAATATTTTTTCTGGAAGATTAATAGCAGTCATTAAGAACCCTTTCCAAAAACAGATATAAAATAGTTATATCACCATAATGGAGGTGTGTAAAATGTAAATAAGCATCTGAGACATACATTTACTCCTTATGCCACATGTGTCCAACTGTTTGTCATGTCTAGACCTCACTAAGTGAAGAGGAATTTTCTTGGGACCCATATACCTTGCTCTGAAACTAATGCCTCCTTATTATTTCCTTGGAAACTACAGTAGATACAACTCTACTTGATAGATCAATTTCTTAGCTACAAAACACTATTTCTCAACACATTCACCAACATGAGCTATGCATTTTTGCTGGCAATGAACAAGAGCCTGTGTGCCGCACTCAACAAAACCTACAGGTCTCTTATGCAATCTTAAACATAATCTCAAATTCCTTTATTAAAATGGAAAGCATGACTGCATATTTTTTGCTGTTCACAGTACAATGTTAAGCCGGTGTATCAAAATGCATAATATTACTTGCCATAACTTGAGGGAGCTCTGCAGTGCACTGCACTCAAGCTCCCAGACTCTCTTTGTATGCCTGTTGCTTCATTCTCCTAAATATTGTGGTCACTCTCCACTGATCTTGCTCCAGTGTCTTTCTTGACTGGGCTGAGACTGGACAGTCACTTTTCAGTTACTTCTTTAGAAATACATCTTAGCTTTTCATCTGCTACTGATTGTTGCGTTCTTGGAAAGTACCGAGTGCTTTGTGCCACATTTCTTCTGCATGAACTCTTCAAACACTAAGCATGGAAATGTTTCTTGCACCTCTATTAGACCTTTCATATTAGTTTCCCCATTTGGAAAGTAATTTTTTTTTTTTTAATGAATCGGAAATGTTTAGTTTATGCACTGGTGGAAGGCTTTTCTGTGCTGCACATCTCTCACTGAACGTGAAATATCTCTGGGGGAAGTATTGAAATGAAAATAAGAAATTCAGACAGCTGTTCTCTAACCATAGAACTCTTGCATAGCCCAAGAGAGATAAGGCTCATCTTGACTTGGGAAGTTAGAAACAAAGTGTGCTTTTTGTAAAATTAGTATCCCATGGTAATGGGATAATATCCATGCATGCAGTATCTACAGTAACCTTCATCCATTGCAAGGCTGACACTCCCAAGCTCCTGCTAACCTCTTTCCACTCTATCTGCATTTGAAACAAATCTTGGCTTTGTTTTCATAAAGAACTGAACCATTTTTTTTTATTCCTCTTTTTTTTTTTTTTTTCTTTCTCTCTGTTCTTCTGCTTATCATCAGATCATAAAGTTTTAACTTTCCACCTTATTAGCTACAAACCTAATAATTGCTACGTAGAACACTGACAGGCATCATTACACAACAAATGAGTTCACATTTTAATCCCTTAACACATAAATTATCTTACTCGTTTACAAATCCATATTGCACAGCCCAACTTACACATTCTTTTATCAGTGAGCTATTTCCTTAAGCACTAATTTTTTGGTTACTCACTAAAACAGATACCTGGCATTTCATAAGTCCTACAAGTTCTTATCAATATCCCTAACAGTTTTGATGGTAGAGACTTTTACTAAGATAAAGGGCTTTTCCATTCTTGCCAGTCTGCATTCAGGATGTGAAATTTAGTCAGTTGATCAAAACAGACTTCTATAATAGCAGCACTGACTGTATCAGAGTAGAAAAAGGATAAACATATCACTGAATCCCTGAAATATTGAATTGCTTGAGAACAGGAATAGGTCAATATCATGTTGTTCCAGATACTCAGGTTGAAATGAATGAGGCAAGAAGGAACTTGAGGAATTCAGGATCGAGCTCAAGGCAAAGATTAATGATGACGCTTTGTTTTCCCTTTATATTTTAGCTCCAAATTAACTGGATCAGACGGAGCAACCAAAGCAATCAGCTACTTTACAGAATTAATAATCAGAAAAATTTGGCTCACTCTTTGCTGTAAGGTGAATTTTTCCACCTTGGAATCAACAGAGAATTTATTTGTGGAGAGAAGCCAAATAAGTGCTTATTTTTAAAGATTGGAAAAAACAACATGGAATTTAGTCAAAGTGACATTAACTCTTCAGCTGTTCATTATGGTAACTGAATGATATAATGGAGCATACATTGCAGGGTTCTTTGACTTGTAGCTAGGTTCTAAAATCTAGTCTCTTCTAGTAAGAACTTATGTCATCCACCACTGCATAAAAATGCAAACTTGAGGATTTTAGATGAAATTCTTGATGTATGCTGCCCTTTGAGCCAAACATTTCAGCCTCTACTCTAAAAATCATACAGTTCTCTAGAACACAGTAATTGATCGTCTCTCTACATACACTCATGCTTTGTACATACTGATTTCATGCATCTTTTCCTGATATTGTCTTGTAAAGATGCAGGTGCATGCATTCAACATGTAACTGAGGAAAGACTGTGATATTTACAGCCTTGCCCCTCTCTACGTTCTACCAAACTCAACAGCTCTGACAAAGACAAGTTCTGACCTGCTTTTAATTTAGGCTAGGCTATGCAGAAGTGCCTGTATCCTTGAAGAAGTAACTGAAATAATTCAACAGTAATGTTGTGCATTATTACCGTCAAGCAGACTTTGTGTCTAGGACTAAGCGAGGCCACAAAAAAAAGAAACTGGTAGGCGTGTGGCTCTTTTTATGAGTAAATTTGAGATATTGAAACTTTGGATATATTTCTGTATAGATATTTTGGTTTGGAGAAACTTCCAGTAATTCCTATTAACAAAGAGAGGAAAAAATAGGCTAGTAAAGCCTATGATATTTTAAGTGAAATTGTCCATGACCAGCCATATGATTTACACTGTTTACTGCATCTTCTATCAGACCAAGAACATGCAATCTAAATTTGTCAGCACTGGGCAAAAATAGTGCATAGCTGTAGCCAAGTTGTTGGGTACAGAAACATTGGCAGAGTTAGAAGAACACATCCCATTCTAAAATCTTGATTCATGTAAATATATTTGTTGGGAAGAAAGCATGTAATTTTAAGTAATTATTATGTATATAATATACAGACAGGACTTCAAATTAATTCTGTGTAATCCAATTTTTCTTTCATTTTTATTTTTTTGCCAAAGTAGGCTAGTGTTCATTTCAAGTACAGATAGACACAGAGGTATTAAAAGCAAGCTATTAACAAACAGAATCCTCTGCAAGCCAATACCAACAAGGGCCAGCAACAGCAGTTACTGAGTTCTAATACAGACTGGCGATAACAGCCTCTTTAATCTTATAGTTCTAGTGAGAAATAGTAAAAAAGGATAAATCATACAAGAGATATTCTGATAGAGCCAAATCTTCAGTTCCTCAGAAGATTCAGAATGGGTAATTTCTACACAAAGCACTAACCATGTATGTTGTTTCAGGATTAGAAATTGTCAAACCAGTATTTGAGCTAACACCAGTAGCATAGGTATGAATAACTTGTCATTTCACAGCATACAGTGTTATTTATTTTGCCATCAGTAGCAGGCACTGTTGAATTTATGTGTTCTTTTCTTTGCCAGTGAGATACTGGATAGCCATCTGTGTTCGTATCCCTTGGTCACTATTTGCAGTGTGGTAACAATTGTACTTACGTTGTGGAAGAACTTTTGCACAGATTCCACTTACTGGGCAACCTTTATGCATATATTGAGTTGGTATGAAAGTTTATAGTCAGCTTTTCACAGTATTTCTCACTTATAAATAAGTAAGTACACTTAATTTATTTCAAGAATGAAACACCTACTCATACACTGCAGGATTTTAAATTCTCCCTGACCAAAGTGTGCATTCTGAAAGGAATCCAATCAAAGTTCATGATCTCAAGCTTTTCCAAATACATTGTTTCATTAATTAAGCTATCTGTTGGAAAAATGATCTTCATTTCCATTTTTAATTCCTCAGTCTTCTCACCTTCTGTCCTTGCAAAGACTGGTGTTAGAGAGGTGAAAGAAGAAGTAAGAACTCTTCAAGATAGCATTAAAATTTCAAGTCAGAGTGCAGAAGGGAATTGAAGCTTGAGAAAAATTTGAAAGGAATAGTGATTATTAGTAAGATCATGAAATTTAGGCTGTTTTCCTTAATTGGTTATCAAATTCTCGGTTAGAATTGAGAACACTAGTTTCTAGTTTGCTTTTGACACTAGAAGATAGTCTCCTTTCTAAAACATGATCAAATCTCTCTGAACTTTTCACGTATATAATGCAATAAAACAAAGAAGTATTTCCCTATATGGGACTGTAAGAAAATGGGAATGTTACTACACATTTCTTTTTTTTTTTTTTTTTTCTCTAGTATATGTAGCAGTTCTGAGTGTGCCCTTTCATAAGATTTTAAAGATATATTTCATATTATGAAGATAGTAAAAAATTGGGTCAACCTTGCCACTCAGTTTCATTTTCATAATCTGAACAGCTTTTTTTAAAGTAAATCAGGAGAGGAATTGAGAAAAACTGGAGAAAAGTTATCAGCTCAGAAAACATAGCCATGATACAGTTGGGAGACTTAGGCCACAGTTTTAATATCTTTTGCATGGCTGAAATTATTGTATAGTTTTAGTGTAACTGGTATCAGAACTAGAACAACAGTGTGAATTACTGGCAAGATCACACATTAATGTAATATTTTTTGTTTGAAAGTTCTCATTTGAATTGTGAACCAAGACCTTACTGGACTAACAAAACAAATTCCTAGAATTGATGAAGCATGTAGTCATTTCAGCAAAAACCTGATGTATAAATTAAATGAACATTTTTATCTGTTTAAATAACAATTGTAGGGAATATTTGCCTCTACATTCTTCAGTGTTTACATTGCAAAGACATGCAGAACATGACCTAAAGATCCAAGGAGGAAGTTAAATTAATATTTTCAAATGTTTTTTGATTTTTATTTCTTAAACAAAAAAATCAAGTTGCTTGTTCTTTGAACTTCCATCAATTGTCAATGTTTTACTAAGTGTTTTCCAGGACAGTCAAAAAGGAAATTGGACCAGAACAATGGGTAGCGTAAGCATTTATCTGCACTACCGTGCATACTGATAAGGAAAAGCTGAATAGCTGTTCTCTTGCATCTTTTTAATTTTCTGTTTATTACCTCCTCAAGTAATTTGCTCAATTTAACAGAGAAAATTAGGTATTTTGATCTGTAAATTTCCCCTCATTCTCATCTTATTATCCAATTTGCTTATTCTTTGTCATACACAGAAGAAGCAAATGCAGTTTTAATTGGTAGCCATTTTCTTTTAGATACTTTGTTTCTTTACATCCAACTTTTCCCAACTCATGTGGCAGTAAAAATTTTCTTACACAAGAGAACATAACCTCTTCCCATAGACAGCAACTTGTAAGTTCAAAAGACCTTCCAGGATCAAATAGCATTTGGGCATTTGCTTGCTTTAACTGAATTAGAATACAATTGCCTACATTTTAGATGAGTTTTGACATCTAATAGTAGCCCTAAGTGCCTTAAATTTTAGATTTGCAGTGTCAAATATAATGACCAGACTTGGCTCACTGAAAATGGATATGAACACAACATGAATAGACATCTGTAATGCCACCCATGCACTGGTTATACTGAAATTCCACAGGTGAAGGATAGGAAAATCTCTTTGCAAGTCCCAACAGAGCCTCAGGCATACTCAGACTTGCTTGGACAACCTCAAGCTTGGTTTAAAATAAGCCTGAGTTCCAACTGCTTTTTGACTGTAACAGCCCAGGAAAAGTCCAGTGTGTCTGACAATATTATGTCCTGAAGCAGTTGTGATGTGACAGAGATCTCTCCTTCATGATAACCCCTGCTAATATTACTCTAATATGTCCAACACAGTCTGGAGTGAAAAAATACCTCAATATTAGAGGCTGTGTTTCTCCTTTGCATGCTTACTAAATAAGGTTAAGCAGTGATTCATCAAGACCATAAAGGAATTTCACAATTCCTGGAGACTAAGCTGACATTTTAAAACAATAGGGATCTCACTACACAGCAGTAAGTTTCTCACAGGCAAATCCAAGTAACTTAAAGAAAATTTCAGATAATCTAAAACTAGTATGTATTTACAGTGCGCTTGAGAGGATATATATTTGATATAAAATAAAATTTTGACACTGGACAAATATTTTAGAGGAACGCTTTCTACTCTTGAGAGCCACTCTAAAACACCCAAATGGTATTTAATGAATGTGTATTCACTTTATATGATCAAATAAAGAATGAATGACTTGAAGATATGCATGCAAAAATGGTAACTCACCAAATCAGCCTCTGTTTCTGAAGACGTTGATATAGATGACTGCTAAATTTGCTTGGGATCCTGCTCTTTCTTATGTTGACTTTCATTTCACTCTGTTGTTCAACACCACCACTACCAAAAAACACAACAAAAATAGTTTTTTTTTTTTTTTTTTCCAGAGATATATCTAAAATAATAAACTGAAGGCCAGAGTACAGTTTCAAGTTTATCATTCAGAATCATTAATTAATCTGCCTGGCACAAGGCTTGTGATTATACTTTCCTGGATATAACTAAGTGTGGTTCAGGTCACAACACAGTCTACATACCAACACATAGTCTAAGTGAAGGCAATCTCTCAGAGAAGAAAACTTTACCTGCACAGGTATTAGCAATGCCATCTTGAATTTTGAATGAGAGAATAGCTCTTCATCTGTCTTATTTACCCAACTACTGAGGATAGGTCTACATTAAAATGCATGAAAGAAGACTTGAGCTCATGGTGGTTACACTGGAAATTGGCTGTAAGTCATTAGGAATTTAGGTGTCTTCTGTTAGCAAGGTGCCCTCTTGATCTAATGAGCCCTGCTGAAAAGGGTATTAATGACAGTCTTCAGGCTTTTAAAACACAACTTTCGATGTCTCAAATGATATGCTTCAAAAAGCAACCTAAGCAGAGAACCAGAAAGAACCATCCTGACCTTATTCTTTTGGCTACAGAATGAGCTATAGTGGAACTGAAGTAAACAGACATTTTGCTTGCTCCATGTTGCAATAATACAGATTGTACTATGCAAATCATCTTTAGGCCCACACACAGATTCACAAGTAAGAATACATGAATTATCATCTAGGATGATCTAATCCATTATTACTGAAGTAATTTAAATCTTTCACAACTTTTATAGAGCTTCTCAGCTATGTAGTAATGTTGGAATATAAACTGCTATGTGTTATCTGGGTAGCAGTGTCTGTGCTGAACACCAGGTACAGCCAGAATATTTACAGTTTGTCTTTCATGTTCAGTAATGTCCTGAAATAATACTATACAATAATATTCTAATACCAAATCCTAGTTAATATTACTCACATTTACTCTTTCACTTCCAAATTTGCTTTTGAAGAACTTTACATTTTAAAGGCTACATATAGGAGAAAGTTAAAACTAAGGAATTTCTTAGCAAGGAATTACTTGAAACTCTATATTTTGTCTTAATATTGTGGTCTGTGAATTCTCTGGAATACTTTATTTTTAAAACAATAACATTGTGATGGCAGGTCTGCTACTTCCTTGTAGAGTCACTGTGACATTTTAACTTCCCCTGTAAATTCAATCACACTCACATAATTCTCTGCGGGCTTGTTGGGGAAATTTTACACCACTGTATTTCTCACCATCCCTGGAATATAGATTTGGATGCACATAATGGAGCAAGTGCAGCCAAGCAAGGAGTGGTAAAGTGGGTGGGAAGGTCTTCCTCTTCATCATTCCCCACACCATACAAAGCATATGTGGCATGTAGGAAATGATGTAATTGTGGACATGTATAATTTGCAATGTGTTTATTGCAGCACTAAACTAGTACTTAGGTGTCCAAGGGTGGAATTTAGGTGCCTAGATTCAAAAAAACTCCACCCAATCTGTTGAGGTACCTGAGATGCCAGAGATACTATTTTCAACCATATTCTAAATTATTGCCTTCCAGACTGAAAGGAAGGAGCAGAAAAAGTGTGCCTCAATGTGTTGGCTATGCAGCAGTTCAGGGGAATACCCTGGAGGTAATGTCTCATACACAAGTCACAAAGGGCAGATGAATTAGAAACAGGTTGTTTTCTCATGAAGTGGTAATAATAAAATAAATACCCTTTTAAGTGGAAAAAATACCTGTTAACTATATGCAGAAATCAAAATACATGGAGACCAAATTAAAACATAGTTAAAAGAGAAGATGGAAACATAATGACTTAGGAGAGGGATATTTCTTTGTGGAAGTAACTTTCCTTGTACATGTTTACTGACTCAAAGTTAGGACAGAGAGTAAAAGAGAGAATATATCTCGAGCAGCAGATACTGCATTTGTACCTGGAGAGTGCAAGTGGAAAATGACTACATTCCAAAGACAAGTGCCTCTGTTTTTAACTCAAATGATTATTAGTAATAGTTTTGGGAAGTAACAAAATATTTTCTTTATTCTTACATATATTCTCATTATTTTTATATACACTTGTACATTGTACATAGGTCTACGCACACAACATATATGCATATGTATGTACGTATATGTATGAACATATATGTGTGAAAACATAAATATAAAATACTATATAATGTTCTTTCTCTGGAGCAGACTTTTTTTTTCTTTTTTTTTTTTTCTTTTCTTTTCTTTTTTTCAGAATTTAGAATTATTTATGTGTATATTCTACTTCCAAAGTATGTATCATCATCATTTTGGAATTTTTAAATCTGCATAGAAAGGGTTAACTTTTTTTTTTCCTTTAAATTAAATTTTGGTTTATTTCTTGTCAAGAGGTCAATGAAAGCTATTCTAGTCTCCATTTATTTTAGTCTCTTTTTACAGAATTGTTCACATGTCAAGCATGCATTTCAGCAACAGTAATTAATTGGTTCAAAACATTCTGTTGATAAATTAGGACAGAGTTGAGTAGAATTTTTGATGAGGAGAGGCAGATTTTGTCTTACAACAAACTGAAAATCTAAACTAAATATGCATAGCATGGAAAGGAAGACAGAGAAACAAAGAACCTAGAAGAATGTAACTGCATATAATCTGTCTGTAAAAATAAGTTTCTTCCAGTGGGTCTAGGTAAAAAGAACTGAAGGAATGAGGAAAGATTGAGATACTCTCTGGGGACATCTGACTGCATTTATGGGTATGTTCTTTTACATAACAATGGCTATAGCAAGGTCGTGTCAAGGCAAAAGCATGCAGTCTCCATCAGGAAAATGTGCAAGCAGAGAAACAGCAGTAACAGATATGCACAGGATCACTCTTTGGGATATGACTGCATGGAAGGTCTTTATCATTCATTGACCATGCTCGTTATATGAATACTTCAGTCATGGAGAGATGAAGAGAAACTATCAGAACTATCTAGTGGCCTTTTCCATTTGCACTAGCTGTGGATAGACATGTTCTGTACATGTCCGCATTTAAACCATTCAGTCCCACGTCCCCCACACAGCAAATCTTGGTCCACTCACAACTCAGGGTTAAATTTATAATTAATAAGCACATTAAAAATCATTCAGTTTGTATGAATGAGGGATAGACAGCACAGCTTTATGTTGTACAAAAAATAATTTTTTAATTAAAAAATGATCAGTGTTCTACTGTAAAAATTACAAAAATAATTAAAAAGCATATTTGTGATTGGAAATGAAAACTGAACGTTAGACTAGTTTAGATGACAAATACTTACATGAAATCAATGTTTTTTTCAGGAAAGAAAGGATTTCTTTTTCAGAAGAAAAGCACTCCCACACTGTACTGTTTTGCATCTAGTGGAATGCTCACATTGTTTCTATTCTTACAGTTAATTGTTAGGAGAAACCCTGTTTGTGTTTTCATTGCAGTAACTGGAATGTCTTGTTCTTCAATAAGAGCTCCTCAGGACTGTTTGCTTGGCAATCTCTTGTGCTTTTTAGCTAATGCATGCGTAAGATAAGAATAATCAACTTAAATATTTACACTGGACATTTCCAATGGTTAGTTCCAATTCACAGTGTTGAGAGGGGCAGGAAAAGACACTGCACTCTGTACTGAAGTGTGTATCTTGAAAATCTTTTAGTTGTTAATATTTCCATTCCCAATGTGATACTGAAAATCCTTAAGACATTAATGACATACCCCTGAAGACAGGCAAACTTGAGATTGTCTAGGTGTTGCCAATAAAACAGCATGGGAGATCAGAGAACTGCTGGAAGCTCAGCCTCTAGGTGCAGTGCAGCCCTCTCTCTAACTACATTGTTATCTTTGAGGTTAATACCCATGTACACTAGATATTTGTAAACCGTTTAAAATAATTTAGCAGCAGCAAACTCCTCACTAGGGATGCCCAAGATTCCAAATTTTTTAGATTCAGACTAAAGAAACCGAAAGTTCCTTATTTTTAGGAGTTTCTTATTAAGGAACGGTAATTCTCAAATATCCCCTGTGTGAAGAAATCAGCTTGTAGAGAAACACAGAGCATACAGTGAACAGAGAGTACTTGGCACTGAGCTGTCTTTGTTAAAGGACAGTGTTTTCAGAGTGCTGTACAAGATTTGTAACATTCTGCCTTTTCAACATTTATGTTGCTACATACAGGACATTTTCTGAGGTTGAAAAACTATGAGAGAGGAAAGGAATTTAATGATCAGAACTAGACACACAACTAGATGGTGCATTAACTTCTATTTGCTGTTAAATGTCTTTGAAAAAGTTTACTTGGGCACATAACCTACTCCCACTCAAAAGGAGTCTGTAGGTAATACAGTAGTGGAATAATTTTGTGTCTTTCCTGAGTGTGCAGCTTCTTAGTACACTAATTCATCATTATTTAGTCATTCATTTAATCTTGAGTCCTTTTCCCACAAATATCATTTCCAATTTAGTAAAATTTGGCTCTAGATGAAGTAAATATGAGGTGGTATTACAATAGAAATAAATATTTCAGTAATTACCTCACAAATGTTTGCTTCCATTAAACACAAACTGTTCAGGATATAAGGAAAATCAGGATATAAGGATATAAGGATAGTGCTTATTGATATAATAAACTAAACTCCGCACACGTGATCCAAAACTTGTGAATGCTTTTTCAATCAGTAGAAGTGATTATTTTTGTTAAGAAATGAAAATGAAAGTGTAATGAGAAGGACCAAACTCATTTTTAAGTGACATCTTTCTACAAGATATCTTCAAATGAAAATCCTCCAGTATTTATGTTCATTGGACTTCCTAAACTGCAGACCCACTAACATCAAAAGGCTATTTTTGACACTTCTGACAAAGAGTAAGATCTAACTTGGGCAGAGATGAGGAGGAAAATATATTTTAATTTGTTTTAATTTAAAATGCAAAGTTATATTTTGGCACAGTATGTACAGATGATAATAAGATCATGTAATGACCCTAATTTAGCTATTAATTTCTAATAAATACATCAAAATATAAAGCATGAAACCTGACTACTTTCAGACCAGCTAGCGAAACAAATAATTTGTTTTCAGGGCCAAAATTTAATCTGCCATATTATATATGAATGCACTGTTGTCTTTGTTCAAATCACCGTGGGAGATTCCTTCTCCATGTCAGATACTGAGATGCAGAACAGATGCTGAGACATAATATAGCCATCCATAAATCCTTAAACTAAGAGCTGTGACCAGCTATATTCTCTTAATGCAGGAGGCTCAGTTTATGCTTGTATATGGTTTCCTTATTCACATGCCAATTCTGCATCTCTATCCTCTATATGGTTTCCTTATTCACATGCCAATTCCGCATATCTATCCTCTGGTGACCGAGAGGTGGAACAGAAATTTGAACTACTCAGCTCCAAAGGAATTATATAGTACCCCTGAAAACTTTATTTGTCGCTCATTTCTAATCATAAGTAGAGAAATCACAATAATTCAGCTACTTTCTGGAGACATGGACAGTTGTGCAAGAAATATAGCAGTGTAAAGTTTATTCTCATTTGAATCTAAAACTCTACAAATTAGGCCTATTCCCAAAGCTCAAATTCCAGTATTAAAATAAGTGAGTTGGAACAGGATCCAATGTATTAATATTAACATCAGGCATTCTGTCTTGCATTCATATTCCCAGAAGTGTAATCTGTATTCTTAGTATAACTGACAGCTTAATAATATCCCTCTTCTCCATTTGTTTTAACTAACTCAGAAAGAGGTTGATAAATTTAAGGGAGAACTCACACAGCTGGTTAACTCTGACACTCCTGTCTTGGATTTGAAAGACTACAGTGAAAAAGTGATCTGGGCCCCAACATAATTAACTAGATGATATATTCAGGTGTGTCAGACTGGTGAGATTCCTTCTGAGATAGCTATGAACATCATTTTGAGCACATTTCAATTCCAGACAAAAGGAAACGGGAGTTTCCTCAGGTATCCAGCATGCTTTGGTGCAGACGGATATCTACTGTTTCTGAAGGTAGGAAAGGCAAAGAACTGTGGGAAAGGTGGGGTGGAACAATGTTGTACTGGCTTCTTTCATGCATCCCACTATTTTGCTAGCTGTTCCTATATCCATGTACTAATCTGTGGTATGTATTTGCTCAAAATCGTAGAAGTCGTTTTGCTTGTAGTAGAAAGATAAAGTTATGGCAGCACATCTTTTACCACAAACAATCTTAAAGTCACCTTCTCCTGAGAAGGAATAACTGCAATTATCAGTACAGGCTGGGACATAACTAGCTGGAGAGGAGCTTTGGTGAGCCCTGGTGGCCAAAAAGGCCAGTGGGATCCTGGGGTGCATTAAAAGCAGGTCAAGGGAGGTGATCCTCCCCCTCTACTCTGCCCTGATCAGGCTTCACCTGGAGTACTGAATCCAGTTCTGGCCTCCCTGGTACAAAAAAGACAGGGATTTCCTGGAAAGTCTCAGTCCAGTGGAGGGTCACAAAGATGATAAAGGGCCTGGAACACCTTTCTTATGAGGAAAGGCTGAGTGAACTGGATCTGTTAAGCTTTGAGAAAAGAAGACTGAGAGGTGATCTTGTTAATGTTTATAGATACCTTAAGTGTGGGTCAAAGGGACATGGCCAACCACTTTTCAGTGGTCTGTCTGAACAGGACAAGGGAAAACAGACATAAACTTGAGCATAGGAAATTCCACAACAATGTGTAAAGGAACTTCTTCACAGTAAAGGTGACAGAGCACTGGAACAGGCTGCCCAGGGAGGTTGTGGATCCTCCTTATCTGGGGATATTCAAGACTCACCTGAATGCCTACCTGTGCAGCCTGCTGTAGGGGGGTTGGACTTGATCCCTACATGTCCCTTCCAACCCTTACAATTCTGTGATTTTGTGAAATGTTTGCAACTGAAGGATGCTTGAAATTTAAGATAAATATAAAGCAACAGGAGTGGTGGTAGGCTTTTGCAGTTCTACTTCTTAGCAGTTTGCTCCCTTCTCAGCCACTTACAAGATCCAATTCTAAATCCATCTCTTAAGATAGATTCATGTTATATCTCTGAATTTGGCCTAATAAGATCTTATTTTAGTCCTGTTATGATTTGTTCCTTATGACCAATCTGATAGGTATCTAGTAAGTATTCATGAAGTATTGAGGCTCTTATTAACAATGTTTCACCCTCTGCACAGATCCAAGAAAATAATTTGACTTAATTATCGGGAGTTGCTGAAAGGAAAAAGTAAATTAAAGGGAAAAAGCTGTTCTTTGGATTATCTAAATGATAATTTCAACTCCTTCAGTCTTCAGTCTGACCTCATATTACCTGTAATCTTTTCTAGAAGAGTCTGAATTAAAACTGAAATATCTATGACAGTAGTTTTCAAATGCTAAAAGCAGTGTAGTGGTAAAATAAACATAGCTTTATCTAGGATTGCTGAGGATGTTTGTGATTTCCTGAGCATATCCTGAGCTTGTATCTGCTCAATTACCAACTGATATTTACCATGGTACTTTTGAAATGAAAATAACTACATTTAAACAGATCCCTTTAAAACATGATTTCTGTGATGTAAATATACCTGAGGAGATTATTGTCCAATACCTTAGTTTTATGTGTATCTAAAATCATCCTTGCTCTGTTGAAAGATTAGAAGGAAAATACACACATCATAGAAGGGTAATGATGCATAGAATGTGCTGAAATATTTGTTGCTGGCCTAGATAAACAGTGGTGAAAGACACAGCAACTATCTATAAGATCCAGTGTAAACATTCAAAGTAGAGAGAAAATATGCACCATAGAATGTTTCAGTATCTCATTTAGTCAGAAAGTTATTTCATGTTTAATCATTTCTTATTATGGTATGTTTGTTACCTGTATCATTTGACAAATTTTCTGCTTGGGAAAGTATGTAATAAAAATCAAACTCTTCACTTGAAAAGCAGTCTTACTGCAAAAGAAAAGAGAAAATACAATAAGAGTGATAGAAGCATTAGAGTGAGGGACAAAGCAGGCAGGGATATTCCAGGTTGAAAGCTCTGAAGAGCCATCAGGAAAGAATCTGAGACATCCTATATAAAGGATGTGTCTCAGTGTCTCAATGACAAAACAAAACAAAACAAAACAACAACAACAAAAAACACCATTTAGAAAAAAAAGCAAGAGAGACTTTTATATCTCATATGCAGTAACCCTGGAGAAGGGAGTTTAGAAAGCGAGCTAAGAAAAACAGTTCACTTCGTGCAAATAATAAATTCAGCTGAGCAAAACCACTGATTGTTAGAATATGATTGACACTGGCTCTGGAGCCAGATGTCCTTCTGCCCTCCCAGCTGGAAAGGCCAGCTGGGTGGAGCTTCTTTAGAAAACTGGCTGCTGCCATTGTATGGCTAAAAGAAGGGTGGACACACAGAGGTAAATTTTCAAAGCAGTGTGTTTATTAAGTACCCATTGACAAATACAGGCAATTGTTAGTGAACCTCCTGCACATCTCTTTGAAAATCTACCCAGTTTGTCTGAGATGATATCTCACCATTTATACTAGAAAAGGTGGCTTCCAAGATAGAGGTGGGCCTTCCTTGACAATGGATAAAATGGGTGATCTCAGAAACCCTTTGCCTTTCTAAAAAGCTGTGTGAGGTCTACCATACTACAATTCACATTCAATTTTTTTTTTTTTTAAATTCTTGTAAGATCAAAGAATTTTTTCTTATGTCATCACGCATGACATGGGTAATGAAAGCTCTGAGAAGCTAGAATAGACAGTTTCCAGCATGGCCTCTATATAATTCTGCAGCTTTTCAGTATTCTCATTTATGTGGGGGCAAGAGGGGGGGATGATTAAGAGTACTTCACCTGGCAATGATTGAAGACACACCATTAGTTGAGAACAAGTGTAACCTCACTATTATTGTACTTTACCCATGTATACTTACAATGAAGAGAATCAGCACTCCGTTTCTTCATTACAGCCATGGTTGTCTTTAAAAAGTTCTGCAGCATACACGAGCTTTTTATTAATCAAAAGCAGGTGTGAATTGTTTAGGATCCCATGCAAAAATGTCTACAAAATAAAAATCACACAAGAAAGGAAGATAAATTCAAATTTTCAAACTCTATTAGCATGTGTTTGGTCACATTGCTGTCTGAACATGACTGTCCAGATAGAACTTAGTAGCATCAGGTCATAGTTAAATCTTGCATGAAACACGATATCATCATTATTTAAAGGTTGTTTTTTTTTGTCCAGACAAGTCTCAGTATGCTATGAAATTGATTATACAAGATATTATACAGCAAAAAAAAGAGAGAAGATGTTCACAAGTTAAAATTGTACACTACAATCACATTCAGTGAAAGCAAGTCTGTTGCCTCTGCATAAATTCTTTTTGTTCTCAGTATCACAGAATGGAAAAAAATGGGGATATTTTCACAACATCTAGCAGCCCAAATATGATTCAATTAATTATATTTTTTATTTGTTTATTTCTTTGTTTCAGTTTTAATTCTTCTGATGGATGGAGTTGGTATTGGCAGAGCTCAGTTTTCATTTGTGTAAGTTTAAATTGTTCTGGAACAATTCTCCACATAAAAAAATTCCTCATTTATAATACATGGAATTGAACCAGTGTTAGGCAATGAGTAAGTGAGATGCAACTAAGAGAAAAGACTATATATACTGTGTAAATACAGGAACAAGAATACCACTGTGGATTGAGACTATGATAAATGTTCTGTAGTATTTCAAGCAGGCATTTGGATTCCCATTAAAATGTCAGCATATTCATAATTAAATTTGTTTTCTGTTTCATACTGAAGTGGCAAATTAAACATCAAAACACTTGTTTGAAAATAAATGGTAAAAATGTGTGAATGCCATGCCACAAATTTTTCATTTTAATAAGAAAAATCACAGTGTATTAACAATCTCCAAATGGAAGCTTTTGTTGTGTTTCAACTTAATATTAATCTTTCTCCTTCTCAGTGGCAGTATTATAGCAATATAGCTAATTGCTTGATGACTCTCTTTCTACCTCCACAGACAGAGTCAAGTCCCATTTGGAGATAAATTTCATGAAATTCTCCAGGTCAACTATGCAGGAAATTTATGGAAAATGACAATCAATTTATACAATAGAGATATAGAAATAGCTGACTTACTTTTAGAACATTAAAAATAATCCTTATTTTTCATATGTAAAAGTCGATACAGGAAGAGACCTTTAGTAAGAAATATTTGAAAAGAGAATCCTAATGCTTGGGTTCGAAAGTTAATGTTACTTACAGTAATATACAGGTGCACAAAGAATAAGAATTATATTCCCATTAGCAGTCAACCACAATTTGAATTTTACAAAAGTGATATTTTAGATGGTGTTAAAAATATAACACATGAATCACAGAAATCAAAAAAGAAAATTGTCTTTTCAAACAAACTTTTTGTGTGAAGCCCTTCAGTTTAACAGGATAATTGTATGGATATTGTTAGGAATGTGAAAAATGTTTTTGAGGCAGGAGCTCCATTCAGTCAAGGCTCTTGGAAAAAAGTCCCATCATGACAATGAATTAAGCTTTTTTTTTCTTTTAAATATATATATTTCTTATTTTATTTTATATTTTTGCATATCTGAAATGTCACCAGCTCTTTCTCATGAACTTAGATAGAAGATGCTCATGGGAATGTAATCACAGAGCTGTGAAGGAAGTGAGAGATATACAGTACTTTTACCATGTACTGTTGCTTTCTGTGATGAAAATGTGAGAAATAGTAAGGAAGGATTCTTGGTTTCCCATATTATAATGTTTAAAAATAATATAATTAGCTTAACCAGATATTTTTAATTATCTTTTTTCCAATTTTCATCCTGTAAAGCTGCTTCTAAGAGCCTTTCTTTACAAGGTTAAGTTTCTTTTACCAAAGTTAAATTGAAAATTGTTGGACACTTCCCAAGTCCACTTTTTTTTTTCTTTCCTTTTTTTTTTTTTTTTCTTCTTTTTTTTTCTTTTCTTTTTTCCCCAGTTCCTTTGTGGAAACAGCTTAGCTATATAATTTGACATGGTTTGAACAACAGTGCAAACATCCCACAAACAGAGTGACTGTTAAACCTAAAAAAAATATAATGCACTTTGAAAACTTTATTATCAATCTTTCACTCTCAAGTATTTTTATAAACAGTTTCCCAGTGAAAATGAGACTGTCCCTTAAATTGAAAAAAAGATTAATTATACAAACTATGTGACAGAAATGTTTATCTTTATAAAAGAAAAACATTTACAGAGTGATTTCAGTAGTTTATAGTAAAGAGAGATAATTAATAGTTTGTTGCTATTCTATGATTTTTCAGTGAGATAATGCATAGCTGGTGGCGTGGAGAATAGCTTCTATTTCTTATTTCACAAAACACAAGAAACCTCCACTGGGTGGTTTATCTTAATAGCAGACATCTGTCTGTTTTTCATTATTCACATAGTAAGAGGAAAGATCTTTATGCTGCTTAGGAGAGTCTTAATGTGGTAGCATATAGACTTATAGTAACAGCAAATAGAGCAAATCTTGCAGTTCACTCACACAGAATTCAAGAAAAACTTCAGAATCAGGATAACTGTTGTGAAAAACCTTTTTGTAGAAAACAGTACTGTTGTCTGAAAGCACAACAGTGCAGGAATTCTTGTAAAAGGACAAATCCCAACAATTGGTGTGCACTGTAGTCCTATTACCAGCTCTTGTCACTATAAGAAGGGCTCTAGTTACAGGTTGCCTTCCCTCTTTCTTTATCTGCCTTTCTAAATGTTCTTACACAGTGTGATTGTGTGTTGATCCCCTGAGAGGGGAGGAACCGTATAGTTACCACATTTTCAACCTCACAGTATGTCCTGTCCTTACTAAGGCTACATGTAACCCCACTAAGATTTGAGGTTAAGTTGTCCAAATTCATTTTGTAAACTGGCTTACGCATTCCAGTGAAGAACACAATGAAAGCATAAGAGAACCATTGAGGGTATGACTGGTAGTTTAAAGCAATGAAGAGAAATGCCTAGATATTAAAGACAGAGTGCACAGAACAGTGCTAAAACTATCAGTAGTCTGCTTCCAAATACATGGCTGTGTGCAGTGCTTGTAATGTCTTACATTCAGAAGCAGATAGCAAAATAGACTTCAGAAATGAACATCAGAATCTCTTAGATGTTCAAAAGCTTTCTGTATAAGGATGTACTGAAAAAATTGGAACTTACTTAGAAAGGTGAGAAATCAAAGGAGACAAGATAAAGGTGACTAATCTGATGAATGTTATTGAGAAAATAAATCAGGAGCTCTCATTTTCAGTCCTCACAATAAAGTCATTTACAAGAAAAGAACAAAGGGCATCAACGAAGGACAACAGATATAACACTTATTAAAGAAAACACCTTTTCTTTATTACCTTGTGAAAATAATTGTAAAAAAATTTTACTGAGGCTAAGGGCTTAGCAAGATTCCAAGAAGATGTAGATTTTGTGTAGGAACATCTGCAGTAACATTAGCTAGGAGTGTTCAATTTTGATGGAATGTAAGCCTTTCACTCCTTGTGGCTTAAATAAAGCCATAAGAAGAAACTTTTCACTTTGTGATGACAATTATTTAATTGAAAGATCTACAATTTCTCCCAAAGGACTTAATTATTCTCATTATGGTCTGACATAAGGAGGTACTCTCATGTTTCTATGGAACAAATTTAACTTGAGGTTAGCTGTTCACTGTGTGATCAGACCAGTGGTCTTAAGAAACTATCTCCTCTCACATGGGAGTTACTGACCTTTAGGTCACATTCAGTAACTGAATTCTGTGCACTTCCAGTCTGCCAAAAAATGTTGTATAAGAGAACCAATTTTCATGTTATTTTCAGCATATCTGAGGACAGAAGTAGTCTTCCCTACAAGTTAGTTCGCTTAGACAAATATTTACAATTTTCCCACCCTAGTGAAAAAATACAGCACCTTGACTTTGAAAACCATATTTTCCTCCAGTGGTTTGCCAGTTCAAAAGTATTCATTCATAATTCAGAATGATTTTGTGTTAAAAAACAAAAACAAAAACAAAAAAAAAAACAACAAAAAAACAAACAAGCACAGACTTGTTAATAGTATGTACATTCTCACAGATATGTGTGTAGATATGTACATAGTTGTTCTGAAAGTAATTCCTCTTATTTATTTCCATGGAAACTACAAGAGATAGAGTACAGTAACGGCACTTGACAGAGCAAATTCCCAACTGTAAAACACTATTTTTAGGAATAGTCACTACCATTAGCTGTGCATTTATTGCCATCAGTGAACAAAAGCTTGCATGCCACACTCATAAATATCAGCACAAGTAGAGGTTATCCACTATTTCACAGGTGCTATGATGACATTGTTGCTAGGAAAACATGGAGTCATAGAATGGCTTGGGTTGGAAAGGACCTAAAGGATCATGAATCTCCAGCCCCCTGCCATAGGCAGGGCCACCAACCTCCCCATTTAATACTAGACCAGGCTACCCAGAGCCCCATCCAGTCTGGTTTTGAACATCTCCAGGGACGGAGCATCCACAAACTCTCTGGGCAGCCTGTTCCAGCACTCTCTTGGTAAAAAACTTTCCCCTAATATCTAACGAAATCTTCCCTCCTTCAACTTGAAATCATTGCGTCTTGGCCTGCAATTATGTACTATAAAAGAGCTGAGTTTCCTCCTGTCTGTAGGCTACCTTTAGGCACTGGAGGGCTGCAAAGAAGTCACCCCATAGTCTTCTCCAGGATGTTCCCGACACAGTTAATCTTACATCAGTCTGAATAGATGGATGTCAGGAGGCAAATCTTGGACCCACATCCACAGTGGGTATGGTCAATCCACTGTGTGGGTATATCAAGCCAAGATTGACAGTGTGCTTCACTGTCTTCAAACTGGTATGGGGTCTTTCATAATTGTGCTGCAAGAGAAAAGTTGTTTTCTTGCCTGTCTGACTCTGGAAGTTCAAGCCTTCAGGTTAGTCAGCACTGTGATATAGCAGTAAAAGTTGATGGTTAGTTAGGCTTCCAGAAAATCTAAAAGGATCCTATCCCAAAAGACAGCACACATTTACTTTACCTGCTGAGGGCTCTGTCTCAAACTTTTTCTTTGACGAGGAATTTGCAGTGGTGATACCATGTTTCAACACTGATAATGATGTGATCCAGGAAACGATCACCTTCAGGCTCATATTGTCCAATAGGTCATGAAAAACTTGTGGTATGGTGTTGTTTCTGTCCTTGTTTAACCAATCAAGACACTCCAGTTTCTTACAGGCTCTCAAATTTGTGTTGTATTTCAATACAAAAATCACGTTATAGACCACTGATTTTTTTAAGCAGCTCTTCTGAAAATAAGCCAGAGCTGTCTGGTGTGGTTTTATAAGAGATGGGATATGGAACCTGTCTTTAATAATCTATTTTTAAAAACAACAGTTTTCCAGAGAAAGCAATTATTTTTCTTGCTGAATGAGCAGTGTTGAGAAAGAAATGTCAGGTGACAGTTACATTGCCTGTTAGATGTTTTATATTGAATGATTGCCTTTTAATTTTATCAAGGCAAGACTGAGGGGAAAAAAATTGTTTTTTTTTGGAGTAACAACAAAATAATAGATCTTTTTTTTCAATATTTAATCTACACTAAAATAACCACTAATAATTTATGCAGTCAATAATATTAAAAAAAAGCGCCATACTGCCATACTTACTGTCATAAAAACAAAACAAAACAAAAAACCAAGGAGACTCCTTGTATTTGAGTTCACTTTTGTATCAAGCACTTATTTCCTAGGTGGATAAAATTCAATGAGCCTGCAGAAAGAAAACATTTTAACATTTGATCTCTCTTAGAATAGCAAAAGCACATGCCCAGTGTGCATGTCTGCCTTATGACAATGCAATAAGGTCTCAAAGGATGTTTCAGATTCCCAGGAATATGGAGTGAGAAAAGATGCTGTTTTATCCTTACTCAAAAAGATTAGATAATGACAAGTTAAATAAAAAGAGAAGTGCATGGCAACAGGAAAACGTGCAAATTTAGGAAAATACAATAAGCTTTCTCTGGGACTGAGAGGAGATGAGGCAGAGTAAGGTCACTGTCTAGGGCTTGTGGAAAAGCCATGTCTCCCTGGTAGTCCTATGTGACTCATGGGCAGTTATGATGGGGAGACCAAGTGAAGGCAGGATAAACTAGCAGGGGTGCCTGAGGAGCTGCAGTCCCTGGGTCAGGGGCTCATCTGACGCAGGCTGGTGTCTTGCCACTACCAACTGCTCCATTAACAAAATGACTGATGAGGCCTGGGAAGAGACCTCTTGAGACCAGCATGTTACTTTTCACCTCCCATAGTCAAACACATCCTGGCCTATTGGTGCCTGGGTGATGCATGGAATAGGCTGTGAGGAACTGCTTGGGCAAGGCTTTGTACCTCAGGTGCGGTCTGGATTAGTTTTTGTTGTTTTAATTTTGTTAATGTGTATGTAGTATTTCTTTTTAATCAATATTTTCTATTCTCTTTGCACATGCATTACCTTCTTCCCACTCAAAATGAAAAAATAAAAATAAAAAGTCAGGCCATGTTCTCACTCTCATTTATATTTTATCAATTTCAAAATATAGAGAATATAGAGAATATAGAATGCAAAATAAAGAGACTGGGTGGCCATGTAACTTGCTAACCTGAATACATACCAGGTATCTGACAGAGGGATGGAGTGCATTACCTTTTGCACAAGCATCCTGTAGCCTAAAACATAGCTAGAGACTACTTCAAAAGCTTCGAAAAGCAAAAAACCTTACTGAGCATGATAGTTCAGGTGAAAGGAAGTGATTTTGTAAACCTCTGAACATCGATTGACTCAGTCTTGAATTTAGTAATTTGCATGTATTAGAATGATCATGTTTTGAGGATTTTGGTAGACCAAAATTAAAGACAACTATGAAGACTGCCCTCATCCTGAATAGGTTGTGTTAATGTGGATACTTTGGAATGAAACAAAAGAGGAACGGCACTACAGGTTTGTACTCTTTAAGTTCTTGGTCTTTGTCCTCAAGAAATTAATGAGTCAATTGCTAGAGAAAACAAGAGAAACATTAGGACCTTAGAAAGGGAAATTAAAGAAGAAAAACAGATTTTGGCACAATCCTGAGAGTTTTATTAGAACATGGGTTGGTGAAGACTGAGGACATTCTCAGACAATGAATTTTCTACCAAGGTTAGGGGTTTCTCAGAGTATGAGAATGGACACATCTGGTAGCTAGTGCTGAATGATAGCAGTGTAGAAGATGCACAAAAGTCTACAAGTGTTCAGGTATTTGACCCATAGGAAAATACATTTTACTGTACTTTTATACATATCTTTCTTACTACTAGTACCAGGAATTTTTACAGGTTTGTGATGCGGCACACAAAAGTTTGCATCCTTTAATCTTTGCTCATTTCTTTTAATAATTCTATATATATATTTTTTTTCAGTCAAATGCAACATCATTGGAATGTCTGACGATAACATGAGCTAAGTTTATCAGGACAAAAGATGCATCAGTTTGAAACATTAACTCTGCACTGTTTTGACGGCAGTGAATAATTAGTTTAACCTGGCAGTGAACATTATAAACTTAACCACAGAGATGGTTAGTGTTATCATCTTATGTTTTTATAATGCAGTAAGGACACCAGGTTATCATGATTATAGCAGCAGGAGAATTTGTAGAATGAGCTCATGTATAAGTAGTTGTTCAAAAACACTACGAACATTTATGAGGCTCATTATTTATCATTAATTATTTAAGTGCAGGTCCCCATGTGGGCAGTGAAATCCTGCTGATTTACTACTCATCAGGAATAAATTACCATTTACAACTTGGGGTTTTCATGATTTTCCTTTTGTCATCATAAATAAACTCAACTAATAAGACCGTTTCCTTCTCCCTAATAAACGGAATGCTGGCAAGAGTCTTTTTGGCTAGTGACCTAATATGAGACAAAATATAGGATAAGTGAAAAGCTGTGTATTTTTATGAAGTCTTGAATTGTTTGCAATAGATCTGAGAAGTCAGCAAGGGATCAGTATTTGCTTACATTTAGAGGGTATTTGTACAGGACCAGATTTTTGAAACAGCTCAGCAGCCACAATTAAAAACAGATTTATTTTTTTTCTGAGGAGCAGTTTCAAATTTGCCAGCTAACTGAAGTTATTTTAGTACCTAAATGAGGACCAATAACTAAATCCCTATTTCGGCAACACTCTGATCCTCCAAATCCTGGCTTAGTTGCTGTCTAACTCTTTAGGTGCTGCCAGTAAAGTCAGGAGAGATATTTGTATCTCCACTAGGGAACACAAACAGAAGTAAATCCCAATGCCCTGAGACAGCCTTCAGCCCTTATTCATGATTCAGCCTCAGTAGGAATTGAAACCCAAATGATTTGCAGTGCATCTTTTGGCAGGTGTCCTGACAAGGCATAACCTGATGGACTGCAGTATAGCACAGTGGTACACCCCAAGGCAGCTTGCCCCTGGAGATCTGCATATTATATGACCATTCACACACACATGTGCATGCATATGTGTGCACAGAAATTTGCTTTATGCCAGAGTCCAGAGTTGGGCATATTCTGCAGTCAAGAATACAGATCTGTTTTAATTAGTTTGCCTAGGATGTTTCAGTCTAGGGCTGAATGCAGTCACGACTTGCATAGTGGGATCATTGTACATTATATGTACACTGATGCTGCAGTAGAAGTGATGCTATGGCTGTTACCATGTCTATAACCTGGAGTCAAAACTTTGCTAACCCAGGAGACTATTGGAGCAACCAAAAATCATCTGAATCTCTGACTGTCTTCAGAATACATCAGACAGACTTCTCTAGTGTTATTATGACCACCTGTAGTGACCTCTTTGCTATAGACAGGAGGCACATTTTATATCCGTAATGCACAACGGTATGTTTTGCTTGATCTAAACATTAGATGCAATCTATCTACATCTGTTTCCTTTTCTATATACATGTGTGTTTATATACACACCTAGAATCATATTATCATTGGAGCCAGGCTCTTCTCAGTGACATCCAATGACAGGACAAGAGGCAGTAGGTGCAAGCTGGAAAATAAGAGGTTTCACACAGATATGAGAAAAAATTTCTTCACTGTGAGGGTAATAGAACACTGTAACAAGTTGCCCAAAGAGGCTGTGGAGTCTCCTTCCGTGGAGATTATCAAAACCTGCCTGGATGCATTCCTGTGTGACCTAATTTAAGTCTTCCTGATCCGGCAGGACATTTGGACTAGATGATCTTTTGAGATCCCTTACAATCCCTGACATTCTGTACGATTCTGAGTGATCAGTGTTGGAAAGACCACTTAAATCATCTAGTCCAACAATCAACCCATCATTACCATGCCCATTAAACCATGTCACAGAATACAACATCTACCCTGTTCGTGAAAATCTCCAGGGACTGTGACTCCACCACCTCCCCAGGCAAACAAACACACTATATATATACATTTATGTTATGCATTTTTCAACTTAGTTATACATACACAGACAGGTGCACACACATATATATTCAACAACGATCAAAATGAGAGGGCATTTGACTCTGTGTTGTTCTGGTCCTTCAGACATGTATATCTACCTTTTTCAAACATGGGTGGAATACATTTGATATTCTATTCTGAAGTTTCATGCAGGACTTCACAATTTCTGTGTCAACTACTTTCTATCCTGATGTAATGTTCAAAAATGTATATCACAAATAAATCTCAATAAATTTCTTATATTGTCTAGAATGTAAGAAATGGAGAATTAAAACAGATGTTGCATTTTGACATTTTTACTCAGATACATGTTTACAATGGTGATTTTTTAAAAATGTAAAATTGTTAATATTACATACTCTCAGACTGACCCAGTACCACATTACAAAATGAAGGAACAAAATACGAACTCTGCAAAAGTGAGCATCTACTTTGCATATTTACAGGATTCTTGGAAGTTGTTCAGAACAAACTTTTGTTCTTAATTTGTGGATTTAAAAAAGATAATCTAATTTAGTTATGCACCTGTAGGAGAAAGTCACAAGATTTAGGTAATTGCATCCAAAATGTCATGTTTAGGACTAATTATGTGTATAAATTAGATGCTGGTTCAGGGTTTCATCAAATATGTGCCTGTAATGTGCTACTCCACTCACCTCTAAAAATACAGTGAGCACTGTTAGTCCTATTTCAAAGAAAAAGCATGTAGCTAGGTTGCACAGAAAGGGGAGACTTTAATAAGCAGTCTATAATATAAGCATTAGTGTTAATTCTACTGTTGAATCTATTTTCTTGCTGTTGATCTGAATGATTTGGGACCCTGTTCACCAAATTCAAAATGCATACACAGCTAAGGGCAAGCTGAACTTCTAATACATGGAATTCCAGCCACTCGTAAATGCAGTCATTTTAGCCCTTTTCATACTCACATGCATGCTGATGTGAGTTCCTCTTTCTTATTACCTATGAAGACACACACAGGCCATCCCTGTAGAGTTTCTCCTCCCACCACAGCCAAATTGATGTGAAAGGTCTTGCAAGTGGGTTATTTAAATCCTGGTATTCTGTTCTTGCTTGTCAGGAATGCTGGGTATAAATCTCTTGGCACCTATCCTTCTACACTGCCCACTAACATTTTCTACTCCTTCTGTCTTTCCCCATGACATTTCCTGGAGAACTTAAACTTAAAGTGCTAATTATTAATTTAGGGCTAGATTCTGGCTCCTACAGCCAGAGGCATGCTGGAGGGAATGCAAAGGGACTCAGATTCGTTATGTATGTGTTCCTCACCACTGAGATCCTTGTACATCCACTCCTTGGCTCACATTAGGAAACACTCATGATACTTTTAAACCAACCCTGTCCATATCAGCTATGAGTTCAGATTAGACATGAAAAAAAAAACAGAGAAAGTTTGGAATTATTTTCTTTCAAACACAGAAGTACAGTTGCTTACTTTGAACAGTGGATTGCATTCATCACTTTTTCACCTCCCCCCCGCAACACACAGAGGGTATTTAGGTCCAGGAAGCAAATATTCTTAATTCTGAAGCCCAATAAGGCCCAGTGTTGTTATTTCAGTATAATAGGGTAACTGTGGCATGAAGGTGAAGTGACTTGCCTAAGGTCACGTAATAGATCAATGGCAGAGCTGTGAATCAAGAGCAGGGTGATTTAAGTCCCTGCAAATACTTTGTTCCATAAGATTTTTTTCCTCCATCTTGAGTGTAAATAGTTTACACTTCCTGGCAGCATGCAGAAAGACCTCACCTCTTTTCTGTAATGTATACCCAAGATAAAGTATATTCACTGACCTAACTCTAACCTGAAAAATTCCAGGCCAAACAGAAAGAAACTACTTTATTCAAAGCACTTTTCAAATTTACTGCAGCTTCACCATAGACTAACTTTTATGTACGCTCCCAAACCTTCTCATTTCTTAAGCAGCATTTCTTATTTCCACTCTCATCAACTCTCTTCCTCAAGTACTGTCCATTCCTACTTTTTTGCCATATTGATTACTCCTTCCTTTGGCATTTTTTCCTGTAAGTATCTCTTACCTTTTTCTTCAGCCACACCCTTCACATACATAATGGCAAATCAGAAGCTTTGGTTCTGCACAGTTATGAATTGTGATAAAATTGCCAAAACAAATAAACAAACCAAAACTATATAAAGAAGCCTTCTGGCTTTTACCTTCTCCCCCTTTATATTATTCTGAAGAGCATCCACTGAGATAGTGCCTGCTGAAGGGTCTGAAGGAGCGAGGATGAAAAGCTGGATGCTTTTGATTTTATACATAGCTAAAATAAAAAATTGTTTACACACTTGTATATAATTTCCTCTATTCTTTTTTTTCTCCCTGCCATATGAACAAAATGGAAATCTGATGTTTGCTTAGCCTTCACTGATAAGATAAATATTAAAAAAATAATTAATTCTGATCAATATCACATGAGGAGAAAGTGGTCTTAGTCAACAGCTGACTCCATAAGATTAAAACTGTGTGGATTTGTCATCTTTTAACAGAAGATGTATCCTGAAGTGGTAAAGAGAAGAAACTCCCAGAAGTCCAATACAACGCATAGTCATAGCTATAAATTAATGGTGTTGTGATGGTATGCTGTTGATTTTTTATTTTTTTTCTTCATTTCATTGTTTTCCCTTTGAAAAGAAAAGCATATAAACAAAGAGATGAAATAAAAATAAGGTGGGTATCAGTGATGTCCACTCTTAGTCTATACTCCCATACAAGGCCAAGCCACCACGTTAGGGACATATAGTAAAAACATCTGGGTTACTGGAACAGCAAGCATCTGTCTGGGTTGGAACAATTAGTAGATAGAAGGAAGGAGTTAGGAGAAAGTTCTTATTATATCTTCTTGTTGAGGAAGCACAGCTAAATTTCAATTTTGGTTTGGAATCTGGGGATTGTCTTATTTGTAATGTGGTTTCTGAATGTTCCTTCAGAAACTTTGCTTGAAAAACTTTGGTTTTGTTTTATTTTTTTGTCAGCACAGTCTGGCATTTTATTTTTGCTCTGTTGTATTATTAGACATGTATTTATCTCTCCAGGACTAGCCTGTTGTAACGTCTGTATCTTAGTCTTGGAAAACAAAAGCACTGCAAATTGTTGCTATCTGGAACTTACACTGACAGCAACAAAACAGCGAGTAGTCAGTGATGTTGACTTGAAGCTATAAAGTTCTCAGTGTTTGAAAGTCTAGTTCAGAGACTACATCTCTCCTACTGAGATAAAGCCATAGCTATGGACAGCAGACCCACTTAAAATACCATTCTTCTGTTATTACTATAACTGGGCGTTTTCAAACATTTTGTATTAGGAGTTATTAACTATGGAAATTCATCAAAATATGTGAATCACAAAATTTATTTCCTCATGCACTGGTGAAAAAAATTACACTTACAAAAAATAGCTGATTTTTCTGTTTCTCTCTGTGTAACTTGTGTATATATGTAGAGAGCATAGACAGTGAATGGGAAGTATTTTTTCAGGTGCTTAATAACTCACAGAGGGAATAAATTGAGATTACTCACATTAGTAAGTTTTTGTATGCATGATGCTACATACTCAGCTACTCCTAAAGTTTCTTATTCCAAAGCAACCAAAGTATGAAATGTATATTATTTTTCTTGATAACATTACAAAATTGACATTCATTCTCTTCTTTCCAGCCTGAGCTGCACAAAATTATTTTTAATGAAGCACTAATAAAACTGTAGTCTTTTTTTTTTTTTTTTCCTGCATGGTTTGTACCAAAAGCTGCTAGAGAAGGAAGAAGGATATTTCTATATATCTTCTTTTGAATTGTTTCCCAAAAATGTTTCCATCAATTGATGAAGGGAATACAACTGGACCACTCTGCAGGTGCTCTTAGAACTGGGACTGAAAAGATTAGATGCCATCACTGGAAAGGTATGGATACAAGGAACAGCAACCTATGCAAGCCCTGCATTAAAAAGTGTGTTCTTGTACAAAATGTACCCCCATTATATGTCATTTTGAAAGACGTTTTTATGTTTCCTAAGATATATCAACAGAGCCAGTGATTCAGAGCTTAACTAATCCTTATTTTAATATTCATGGAATTCTGGCGGCCAACATTTTTTGAGTTCCAATGTTTGATATTCACATTGCTTAATCACTGAGAAAATTCCCAGTAGAGGGGGAAGGAAAAAATCTGTTAAATCATTTTTGTCTATATTTCAGTTCTGTCAGAACTACAGCTAAAACTAAAACTAGTAGTCTATGAAGAAGGATTCTGTGATACAAGATGTTCAGTTCCATAACCACATTAAGAAATACTAATTCAGTGACCAGACTGTCATTGTCTTGTACAGGATGTACAAAATTATCTGAGCTTTTAGGGGCCATACTGAGTCAAAAATATAGTTTTAGGGAAACTAGTTCTTTGCAAAAATTACCAAAAGTGATTTAAAAATTCAGAGTGTCAAGTTCCTCATATCTTCTCACTAAACCATCTAATATTTTGAGCTGATTAGATCCCCCTTATATAATTTTTTTTAATTAAATACCTGAATAAAATCAATAATATCAAAATTAAACTTCAGACAAATGTTCAGCTTTGATTTAGCAATTTAATCACCAGTATGAAAATAATCATTTATTCTTATGACTTTAAAACCTCTCACTTTTTCAAAGTGCTCTCTGTTGTTGGTAGAATACCCTTTTGCCTCACGTGGTATTCCTCTCAGTATAATAAACAAATGAAAAATTAATGCACAGAATTCACACTTTAGTTCCATTCCTAATGATAAAATTCTCCAGATTTGAAATGGAGACAAGCCACTATTTGTACTAGAACTTTAATTTCTCATGAAGAGGGACTGACACATCTCTGTCTGAAATCCCAGATGCTTTCTCTGGAGCTGTGACTTGCATTAAGCTTAAACAAG
>JAPSGF010000005.1:7268401-7412626 GCA_035772895.1 Perdix hodgsoniae | reverse complement strand
CCCAGATGCTTTCTCTGGAGCTGTGACTTGCATTAAGCTTAAACAAGAGGAAAGAAGAAAAAAAAAGTTTAACTCACAGGGTTTTGCTAGTTCTCTGTGGAATAACTGTAATGGAAATAGTGACAGTGATAAATTAGATTCTTCTAGTGCAGTGTTGGGCATCAGTTGAACATCCCCTAGAGATACCAGGTACAGTATGGTATTTACATCATATTATTGTGCAATAGAAGTTGATACATTTTCTTTAGAAATAAACATGTTATTTTCATACCTATACAAGAAACTGATACCTTTTGCTCAGATATTGTCATGGTTTTGTGATTTTTGGTCATTGGTATTCCGCATCATAACATCATGTAGCGCACTTGGAGTTTAACTGTTAATGCTCAAGGTCTAGGTACCAATCTGGAAGCGAAGAACTACATTCCCTGGGGGACTTTGCAGTCACAGAGAGGAGATATAACTCCTGGCAAGGGCACCTGATATGCTCTTCTTCATCGGCTCTCCTCCCATCTCCCTCCTGCTCAACTGGACTGTGCATCTCACCTCAGTGTTGTGGTGAGGCCTATCCACCTTTCAGACATTCTCTCTCTCATTATATTTGATTTATTAACTTCAATTCTAATTATATTGTATTATAGCGTGTTGCATTCCGATACTATATTTACCAAATTAGTTTGTTTCTCCTCAGATTGTTGCTGCTGTTTTTAATTATTTTGGGGTCCCCTGTTTCCCTTTTCTGGAGGCACGGATTTTGCAAAATCCCTCTACCCCGCTAGTCACGGAACTGGGCCGAACCAGCCCGTAAACCGTTGACAGATATCTTCCAATATTTGTCTACAGTACAAAGCTCCTAACTTGCAAAGGCCCCATTATTAAAGACTCATTACTGCTGACACTTGGAACTGATATCTTCTTTCCATGTTTCTGTTCCTTGATCTCTATTCACTGTGCATGTACTCAAGTTTACTTTTATGCACAGCTTTATACCAGTTAGTGAGATCTACATGAGGGTAGACCTCTGTCTCCACCACATAGCCATAGAATCATTTAGATTGGAAAAACCCATAAGGTCATTAAAACTGACCATCACCTACCAAGTCCACCAATAAATCATGTTGCCAAGTGCTATCTATATCCATGCATCACTTAAATACCTCCAGGAATGAGGACTCCGCCAATTCCCAGGACAGCCTGTTCCAATATCTAGCCACTATTTCCATGAAGAAATTAATCCTGACATCTAATCTATATCTTCACTGGCATGACTTGAGGTGCTTTAACTTGTCACTTGAGAAAAGGGTCTAACACCCACTTTGCTGCATCTGTCTTTCACAGAGTGGTAGAGAGAGCTGAGGTCTTACCTCAGCCTCCTTTTCTCCAGACTAAACAACCACAGTTCTTTCAGCTGCTTCTCAGGAATTTTGTTTTCTGGTTTCTTCCACAACTTCTTTGCTCTTTTCCACACTGCTGGTTTATGTTCAGTTAGCTGTTGACCAGCACCCTAACTTCCTTTTCTGCTAGGCTGCTTTCCAGACATTTTTTCATAAGCCTACATCACACTACTGGGTTGCTTTGACCAACTCATAATGTCATTTTTCTTTAGCACCTACTTTGCTTTTTCTTCATTCTTACTATTACATTTGCTGTTGGGTCTGTTGGAAACTAGATCTTGCAGCAAATTAAGTTTTGAAGTAACCCTCTTTGTACTGCTCTGAAAATAACTTGATCTTACCGCACTTTTGCTGGCTTAGTTGGGTTTCCTTCGCTCTACTTTCCAGGGAGGAAGAGCATATTTCCCCAGTTTGGATGGGACTGTTTCTCACAGATCCCATATATACTGGCTATCATTTTAGAAATTTCACGTTTTGATTTCTATTGTAACTTCTGTTGAGGAGGTATGAGGAAAACTGTTCCAAAGAGATTAACAGAGAATTTGTGTGGATGAAGAAGAGGGGGAGAATAAAAAGGTTTCTTATCTTGCAAAGATCAAGTCAAGTGCAGCAAGGCAATAGGCTATGATTTCCAAAAGGAAGGTAGAGTGTAGTCCCTGACTATACCTTGAAGCTTGAGAGCAATTTCATCTTGTCAAAGTATGGAACTCTCTGTTGTGCCAGCATATCTTAGCAGAGTCCAGACAGTCAGAGTTACTCTAAGAAGGCAATCCATCCCTCTTTGATATGTTAAACACTGTGTCCTTTGTATTCTATAAATAATTGACCAAGTTCTAAAAGAGATGTACATTGTGAATTGGGAAAATAAAAATATAGAAGTACTCACAAGAAAGTAGAAGGTGTCTGAACAGCTAAGATTTATGAAATGCTGTCAATAATACTGCATCATGTACAAACATGTTGCTGAGTGACTGGCCTCTCTCATCCTGAGTAATATTCTGTAGAGTATCAGACAGTACTGTTCCTGGGGGCCGAGAGGAGGGTGGAGAGAGTACCTTTCTGCAGTCAGTGTGAAAAAATAAAACAGGACAAATAATTAAAACAATGACACAAAGGCCTGGGGATGCAATATAGAAATTCACATTAAATCACAGTCAAATGTACTTCTTGGCCTGGCTTGATGATGTTTTCTGCAACCGTAAAATTTGGCTGCAATTGTGCAATACAATACTGGTGAGAAAATGCAAAGATTTTTAGCATGTTCTTTTAAAAGACAAATCCTAAAACTGGACAACCAATGTATATAAAGCAATGGCAATACATTTTTCTAAGTAGAAGAAGAAAAAAAAAATATATATATATATAGAAATCCTAAAATGTTTCACCTGGTAAGTTTCCCAAAAGAGGAGGGCCCAGAAACCATTTTTCCTTGTCTGCTTTTTGCCAGGCTATTTGCTGGCTCCTGTTTTGCACTATGGAGATTATACTTCTTTATTTTAGTGCAGGCCATAAGGCAACCCTGTTGATAAAAACAAACAAATGCCAACCTCAGGATCTCAATGTCCTCCACAAGGCACACACAATTTAGTAATCAGAGTAATGAGTTCAAGGTCCCTCTGACCTTTTTATCCCCCTTCACTGGCCGCTCCTATGGCTCAGACAGCTGGAGTTCATGTCCCCACCCACTCCTCATGCACACACTTTGTAAAACACACACAAAAAAGTCACAAATGTGCTGATTCAAAAAAAACCCATGAGTTTTCAGGAAGTGCTCAGAATCTTCAGGCAGAAGTGATCTACATTTGTATTCCTTTTGTAACCTCTATTATGCTTTGCCTCCAGTGGTTGTGTTACTGTTTTGGTAAATTTAGACAGTTGATGCAAGTAACCAAAATAAAGCACGTGTGCATTGTCACTTTGAAGGAAAATATCTTAAAGATATATCTTGATTGAAAAATTGCTTCTCTACTTCCCAGCAGTATAATATGACATACTTTTTTTTTTTTCCTTTTTTTTGTTTTTCTTTCCATCTAGCAGCTAATAATGCAGAAGTCTCTCTTGCTTCAACAGCAAGAGATTTTACGTAACAGCATATGATTTTACTTAAATATATGAGCTTGATTGTGAAGAGTCTTGTGAATTGAATGTGAAACACCATACCATCTAAATACAGTAGCTCAAAGACAGTGTAATTTTGTATAGGTAGATATTTGTGGTATAAACACTCAAATATGCAACTGCTGAATATCCTTCCTGGTTTATTCTGGGACTCTCACTTGCATTTGTAGTATTTGCTGATGTTAATAGTCTTCCAGAGCTATGAGGAACTTGACATAAAAGTTGCTGTAATGAGCTGATAATGACAGGCTTAGCTCAACAGGATAAACTGAAATAATTGGATCATCAGCATTTTAATTTTATATTTCTTGGTTATTGATAAAGACTGATTAGCAGAGGATTTGGCTTTGAGCTCAGTTACTTGCAATATGTGCAGAGACCGATATTTACTGCTTTTGATGGGTCCCTTAGCTGTCTACAGAAACACAATGGCCACACTTTAGTTTTCCCTATAAAAATATAAAAAGCCATGAGGAAAAAAAAAAAAAAAAAAAAAAGAGAAACCAAAGAGGATGTTGTTCCAACAGACATCTCTGGCTGAGTCATTGTCTTTGTCTACATTCACTAATAATGTGTCCTAATAAGAATAGGTCTGTAGAGTGAAATAGAGGTGCGAAGGACCTTTATCCACATCATGCATTTCACACAGTTTTGTTTCATACTAGTTTTAGTCTGAACCAGTGGAGTGAATTCCATCCAGCTGGAATTTGGTTGTGTTCATCTTTATTCCCATGTATTCCAGGTTGCTCTCACTGATCATTCCCTGTTACAGAGCACTGTTCACGATTTTCAACCATTTGCTTCAAAAGCACACTGGTTATCTGAAGTGGAACAGTAATTAGACATATCCCTTAATAGGTATATTCTAGGGAAACACAGACTACATTCTACAGATTTATTGTGTTTCTGACCTTATGCTTACATCCTTATGAGAGTTGTGGCCCCACTGCAGTAAGACCTTATTTCCCCTCTTTTTGTGGATACAGAGTCTAGTGCATGGAGAACCTCTGCAATCTTTGCTCCAGTACAGAAATCTAACATACTTGCTTCAACCACAAGTTAAAAGATAACGTACCCAATGAAGCAGACATCTATTTCATCTGACAAGCAGCAATTAGCAGCATAGTTTCTTAACGGTCAGCTGGTTGCAATCTTGGCACAGTTAACTGTCATGCTTATGTGGGAGAGAACTCAGATCCCCTGGGAGAATAGGTTCCATCTGACATCTTACTCCCAGTTTCTGAGCATGATCAGAATCAGAGGAGGCAATAAAGCAAAAGCAAAAAGATTTAGTTGCCTTTAAATCTGGGCCTATGCATGTAACCAAAATGAAGAACAAATGAACCTGAAGTAGAAGATTCCTTGAGACATCTGTTTCACTTCCAGACCTTTTTCATTGCATTTATGCGAGAAGCAACTGGTCAAATTTGGGAAGATTTCAGTAACTAAAAGACAAAGCTTTCCTAACATAGATTCTATTTCCACCCAGGACATTCATTTTGACTTTTGACAATGTTCTCATTCTCTACTACTTACTCATTTTATTTGAAATTATAGTACTACCAGGCTTTGCTACTTCCAAGAAGATAGTTGTTAAAAGACTGTATGACAGAAGATGCTATATGTATATCCAGATTTTTTACAGAATCTCCCTGTACAGCTGATAGAATACTTTCCAAATAATAAGTGCTATTGCTATAAGGGCAATTAAACTCCATAATAATAATGCAACAACCCATTAAGCATCCAAAACTGAGTCTTATGTATGTTGCTCTGAAGAAATGTCTCATATTTATTTCTGTGGAAACTACAACAAACACAAAAAACACAATAACACAGTTTTGATAGAGCAAATTCTCAGCTATAAAATGTTATTTTTCAACATAGTCGCCATTATTATCTATGCTTTTTTTTTTTTTTCTCCCCATCAATCAATAAGAGCCTCCATAAAACACTTGTAAAAATTTGTGCCAGTGGAAGTGACCCATTTACACCACTACTGAAATGCACTATCCACTGCCTCACTGTGCTAAGATTCATTGTTTGGTCTTAATAAATATTCAGCAAGCATTGATAAGATCAATGGGTGCCATTTTTTCCACATTGAAGAATTCCATTCCACACCTTCATGTCATATGCACTTCACTGTCAGATGCCATTCTGTCAGACTGCTCCTCTGCTGCTATCTGTAGTACAGCAACAAAATGTAATGGAATATTTGTGTGAAGATTCCACCTCTACTGCCTTACCACCAACATTTTCCTCTAACATTGTGAGTCAATATAATAAAATAGGAGGCATTACTTTCAGAGACCACATAAAATTACTGCATATTACTATTATATTATTATACTATAATATACATATATTATGTTTATATATATATACATATAAAATATACTTTTTAAGGTATCAGAGGTGGTTATAAAAAGAAAGTCCTGTCAATTGCAGCTAAATACTGATTATAATAGAATCACTGAATTGCATATATGGAAGGGTTTTAACAGTTACCTAGTCCAACTCCTCTACAATCAGGGATACCTGAAGCTCAGTCAGGGTGCTCAGAGCCCCATTCCTCATGACTTTGAACGTCTCCATGGATGGGGCATCCACCACCTCTCTGAGCAACCTGTTCTTGTGCTTTGCTAACCTTGTTGTAAAAAACTTCTTCATTATATCCAGTCTAAATCTCCCCTCTTTTAATTTTAAACCATTTCCTCTTGTCTATCACAACATACCCTCTAAAGAGTCTGTTCACTTCTTACAACTTCCTTTTAGATACAGAAAAGCTGCTCTCAGGTCTTCACAGAGCCTTCTCTTCTCCAGGCTGAGCAGCCCCAGCTTTCACATCCTGTCCTTGTGGGGTGGGTGTTTCATCCCTTGATCCTTTCTTTCTTTCTTTCCTTTTTTTTTTTTTTTTTTTTTTTTTCCTTCTACTGAGGACTCCACATCTGGACACAGTACTCCAGGTGAGGTCCTACCAGTGCAGAGTAAAGGAATGGGATTACCTACCTCACCCTGCTGGCTATGATTCTTTTGATACAGCCCAGGATACATTTGGGTTCTAGGCTACAAGAGCACATTACCAACTCTTGTTTAGCTTACCTTCCACCAGCACAACCAGATACTTTTCAGTAAGGCTGTGATCTATCTTTACATCCTCCATCTTGTTTGGGGGTTTGGCAGGACCCAGATACAAGATCTTGCACCTGGCTTTGTTAAACCTCATGAGGTCCACCTGGGACTTCTTGTTGAGGTTTTTTAGGTCTCTCTGATATTTTTAAATATTGTTTGAGAGAGAGACATCAGCTTACGTATATGATGGTTTGGAATATCTTAGAAGAAAGCTATAATACGAAAGCTACTTCCAAAGCTACCTATTGGAATCTAAACTGTCTGAAAAATTAATTGTATTAATTGTAGCATTTTTTGTTTGTTTGTTTTTTAGTGTGGACATGACATTTTCAGAAACACTAAAGAAAATTGTGCAAAATAAAGGTCTTGCATTTATAAACTAAAATGTCTTCAAAATATGTGAAGTTTTCTTCTGCTTTTTTTTTTTTTTTCCCCCAAGTGTAAGAGTTTGCATTTCAAGTTTTACTTCAACATCTATTTAAACTATTCCTGTAGAACTACATCTAGCAGGACGCCACTGTTTTCACAGAACATGGTGCTGCAGTATTGCAACACGTGTATAATGAAATGCACCCCTCCCATCATAAATCTTGATCATCTAAACATTTTGTTTTGAAATTGCCTCCTAAGACTGAAGCAATAGGATTTATGTCCTTATGTAGAGGCTGAACTTGTTGTGTGGGGACTGCCACTTTGTGGATGTTTGTGCAAGGCCTCCAATGGGTAAGTTTTGGTTTCCATAGCATAAGACTTTGTTTTAGATCTCATTCCAATGTTTCTATCACAGCTCATGCAGCAACACTGTATCTCTATGTTTAAATTTATTCTCCACTAATTCCCCCAACTCTGGTTAACCTGGAAAGCAACTTGATCAGATCTCTCTAGATTGTGTTTGAATTCATGTTATGGAGTTCAAGCTATAGAAATAGGTCAGTGCTCTACTATAGACTCTTTTTCAAGTTTAGAAAAATCTAATTAATAAATTAAGTCTCATTAACAGTAGTGAATCATATAATGTACATTCCAGGTGGTTAGTGAAGGGACACGCAATGATTTACTTAAATGCATGTCCAGAATTGTAGTATTCAGTAAATGTTGCTGCTGCACATCAAGAAGTGTCTGTGGACAAAAGTCTTAGAATAAAAGTTCAAAATTTACAAGAAGTCTGTCAGAAAATGTGGGGGGTTTTCTTCAGTTTTTCTGCTGGGAAAAAAACAGACAATGTTGTAGAAAAATCAAAGCTTGCAAACAAATAGTTAATTTTTAAATCAATCCAAACTGAATTTAATCTACCAGGTAAGGAAGATAATAATGATATAAAATTATTTCCTACCCCATGGTTTTCCCCACAGAATGAATATATTTCTTCTATCATTATTCTTTGAGGTATCGAGGTATCGCTCCTCCAAAGTGTATGCAGAAAAAGAAAAATAGATTTAGTTTTGTAAAGCATTGACCAATCTATAGTCTGTAAAGTACATTAAGTGATTTGTTTGAATAAGGATTGCTTCTAGGATATACTACTGAACATGTATGTTCTCTATCTTTAGTTCACAGTTAGATTGAGTGTAATGGTTGCTTCTTGAGTAACAGTCTTCTTAGGGCTGAAATTTATCTCAGAACACAAAAGATGAGTGAGGACCTCTGAGTTTTCAAAAGAAAGAAGCCATTTAACTTGCTTCCATTTTCCAGCTTCAAGTATGTATTCTTTCTTAATGTTAATATGTTCTAGGAAGCAATGTTTCTTGCCTGAAAGCGAGTTTTTCTCTGTTTCTATGGTTACCAGAGGAATATATATATATATATATATATATATATATATATATAAAAGGAGTGGAAAAAAGAAAAAACAAAACAAAACAAATCAAACCAAAATATGTCCAACAAGCAAAAAATACACACCAATACTCAAGAGTTTCTAGGTCTGTTTTGCAATACAGAACCCAAGAGTTTTTGATAGGATCTAAATTTGGCAAAATCAGCTTTCCCATCCCTCTCTAACTTTATTTGTCTGTCCTCTGACTATTTTTACTCCAAGTTTCTGTCTGTCTCTGTGGAGATATAGTAAAAAGATCTCTGTGGAGATATAGTAAATAGATCTACGGATAGGAGCCTGAGAATAGAATAAGAAAAGTAAAACTTCCAGTAAAAAATGTAGTCCTATTATTCTGACAGTAAAATCAAGATTATAGTAGAAATGATTATACATCAGCATAAATGTATGGGTTGTATAGGGTTAAATAATCCATTAGTTCAAGTTAAGGAGTAGTTTGAGTACGTTATATAATTCAGAGACAAAAATCACAGCCTGTGTTCTCAACAGTACTTTACTACTTGCAATGTTTTGCTGAGTGAATGTGTTCATCAGAAAATAGCTCAGAAAATATCACCCATCTTTCTTCCATTATCTTAAGGAAAATGAAATCTTATTTAGGTATAAAAATGAAGTTTGCATTAATAGTCCCCTTTTAAACAAGTTTAATACTTTGTAGATGTGGATCTTGCTGGACAGTAAGACTTTCCAAAGTACTACAGTATTCATACTAATATGCAATTATTGTGGGCTTCTTTAAAAAATGTTGTTGTTGTTTAAACATCATTATTAAACTGATGTTTTAAAAATATATCTAGTTTCCTGAGAGGATTAAAAAAATGACAATCAATCAGATGAAAATTAGAGTGAATAGTCACATGCATAATAATTCATTGCTCAGCATGAATATACAATATAAAGTATACAGAAATACAGAAATATCTGCATGGCTTTGCATACTTTCATGTGGTTCTAAATGCAAATAAAGATTAAAGACTTCTTTGTTTCCTTTTTTTTTTTTTCTTTTTGCTGAAAGGGTACATTTTGCATTCATAACAACATAAATGGTTTCCAGAATAAAGCTGGAAAAGTACTTTGTCACTTCTTAGCTATACAATGATACTACGTTTTCCACATTATTTCTAGCAATATTTGGAAACACGAATTGGAAGAAAAACCCTGTAATTATTGTACAAAATTCATCCACTACCTACAAAGTTTTTAGACTTCATATCAGAAGTTATAAGCAAATTTTATCTTCATTCAAATTTTAAAAGTTTAAATGTGAATAAGATGACAATCTAGATTTATCTCAAAATTGTGCTGATATTATGACTAATTTTTTTATTATTATTTATTATTATTATTATTTGTTTTAAATGAATGATATGCAGGAAATCCATCACTACTTTATATTGCTATAGGATCCTTGCTTGATTGGAGTCAAGTCTCCAGCTGCTGTGAGATTTAATAACACCCTGGTTATGATATCATCAAATAGCAAAACCTTCTGGACAGCTGGAACAATTTTTACACTAATGCTGTAATTAGATACGTGGAATTGTCTTGGTACAGAAAATTACTTAAGGCTCAGACAAAATACAATGTACCACTTACCAGCCAAAGGTCAAGGAACTTGCTTCCAAATCCATCAGGCTGTTTGTTAGGAGACGTCTGGGAAAGCCTGAGTCCTGGAAAGCTTGTATAGAAAGACAAATCTACAGTTTCCAACTGAAATTATTTTTCTTATAGTGTCATCATATATATATCATAGGCCAGTAATTCACTGCTTCTCTCCTAGACAGAAATCTTTACCTTAGTTTCGACCTATTTCAAAACAGACCATGTAAGATAATTTTCTCTAAAAACAAGTGTAAATATTTCAGATGTAAGTGCAAAATAGGCTTGTGGCCAGATTACAAGCACAGCTACATGTTGGGAATGATGGTGCCCATTTGATCTCCAAACTGACTGATGGTTCTGTCCTCTCCATATGGTCCGTATCGAGTGAGTCCAGGCCCTTACAGATACAGCATGCTTCTCAAAGGCTGCATGTAGCCTATTTGTCTCATTAGTTACTGATTTATTGATGGTTCTTCTTATACCTTTGATAAAAGTGTATGGATTCAAACTGATTAAACGTGCTATTTGGAATGTGAATTCTTACAAGATCAAAATATTTTTTGCATAGGCTTGTTACTGACAAAACTTAAATTGTGCACACAGACAAAAGCTTGAATGAGAAGTTATTGAATGGTTAGCAAAAGTGAAGCAATAAAACTTCTCAATATTGTAAATATTATTTGGAATTCAATCTATATGTGTAGGATCTAGCAAAAGGATCTAAATCTTTTCTTCTAAATTCAGAAGAGAGCTGCTTATGATGTTAGCCTGAATTTTTAAGTACTACATTAATCATAGAGGAAGCTATTATAGCTCTTTCAGCACAGCATGATTATTTTTACTTTGTCAATAACGACTTGAATGAATATGAAATGAGTTAAAGTGATTTGTCTGGGATTCAGTAATGCATGAGAAATATTTAAGGTATAATCAAGAAGGCTACAATCAAAGTTAGCCCTAGTCAAATAAATATTCACTCTCCCAAGTGGCAGAAAATGTAGTAGATTAGTGAAGAAAAATATGATTGGAAAGGATTAATAGGAGAGTCTTAAATAAGATAGATTTCTTTGTACAATATGATGCTCTCAGGCTGTACAATGAAGACTGAAGTCACTCAGGCTGTATAATGAAGACTGAAATTTAGTAGCATTTCTTTTATTCTCCTCATATAGAGATAAAACAACTCATACAAATTAATAATCAATTTTCTGAAGGTGAAAGTGAAAGTAGCTGATTTCATGGAAGGTGAATAAAAGAGCAACACCAAGAGAGTTTGTTAATAAAATTAAATTTAGAAAGCACTTAGGCATGTTTCTGAAGCACCGCACTGAGGTACAATGCGGAAGGACAGTGTTCAGTACGCAAAACTTAGAAACCTTTTGAAAGATGTTTTTTCTTCCGTATTGCATATAACCTGGTGAATTTCTGTCATTGTTCTTAATACAGTGTTCAACACACAAAGGATTCAAGGTGATTCATCAAATATTTACTAGCCTCCTAAACCCACTCTATTTCCCACACAGTATCTCATCATTGAGATGATGACAGATTGCCAAGTAAACCCTGCCCTATTTGTGCCTCCCAGTGTCAGAGAGACTGACTGGGAAGAGATGGTGCCCCTAGATATTAAATAGAGAGTTTGCATATGGATACAAACCGGGGCATACTGGATGGAAAACTTTGTGCTGTAAAACCCAAGAATAGTTTTTGATATCTGACAGCTGCAAGATATCCCAGCAGCTTTTTCCTCTCCCAGCCTACCACCTGTTCAACTGAGAATGGAAATGGTTTATATGGTTCCCAAAGACTAACTGATTGACAGGAGTACAGGAAGGAATAGTAGGGCACCACTGTGCCTGTGCTACATCTAAAGCAATGAGAAGGAATGTGGAGTAGATCATACAGATCATAGACATCATAGACCACTGTGCTGGGATCAGGGAGATTTCTTTTACCCACAGAGGCTGAGGTATGAGTGACCCTGGTGGAAGATAACTGGGCTGTGATTTTTATTGAAATTAAAGAAGAATGCACTATCTCAAAAGGTATATATTTTGCTGATATGTAACCTAGAGATGCATGATATTGTGGATAATATAAGTTCACCACAGAAGAAACATCAGATATCTGCTTGGCACAGTGCAAGTGTACATTAATTCCAAGAGTGTAAAAATATAAACTTGCTGGAGTCTCTGATTTCCCTAGGTAATAAAGTTATTTGGAGAGCATCAGTTGACAGCTACACCCACTTGCAGTCATCAGTTCTGCAAGAGCTGCTATAGAAGTTTAATATGCCAACATTCATCTCTTCCTCTCCCCTAAGTTTTCATTATAATGTGTCTTACTATTTTTTAGTAACTTTCAGTCTACTTTTTGGCAGATGTGACAGGCAGCTGCAACACTGATACCATCAGTACTGTTCATTCTACTTCTCCTCACAGTGATTCTTAGCACATATTAATTAGCAGAAATAGGAAAAGTGCAATCAATTTACTTAATAGAGTTAATTAAAAAGAACTTACAAGCTGCTATCAGATAAAATTTGGCTTGTACAATTGCAATTCGAAGTATTTTAATGAAAAACTTTTTTAAAGCATAAGTATGTTTCTCAAAGTTTTCTTTTATTAACTGAATTATTTTAGGGCACATAGGAAGCAAGCTTGAACATATCATTATACAACATAGCAGAACATAAAGACACTGAGAATGTGGAGCTTACATTTTTGAACATTCAGTGTTAAGCAGGAGTAAGGAGAAAAGGCTTTGAGCACTTGGAATAACTGTGTTACCTCTTTCTTACATTTGCTTACCTATTAGTAATCATTAGTAACATTCTAAAGCATGATTTGTATAATATACTTATGTAATGTTAGTAACCATTTGCACAAATATGCCACATGCTAATTAAATCACATGCATAATTTTAAATATTTTGAGCTTAATATATCTGGAGAGTTTACTTAGACTGGTCACGAAATCCTTAGCATGGTATTTAATTACCACCTTGTGTGATCCAATAGAAGAAAATACAGTCTTACAAAGTAATCTAAAGGTCAGGATTTTCAGCCTGCATTAGGTGAAAGAGAGGGACGGGAAAATCAAGAAATATATTTAAACTGTGGAGGTAGTTTATTAAAATGAATGCTTTACTTAATCTTGTGTGGTAGAGAAAAAAAAGAATTTTTCTAATGAAACCGGAGGCCACTTGAAAGCTTTGCAGTACATTCACAAGTAAACTGAAATTGAGGAAAGTTGTGCTTCTATCTATCTAAAAGGAAAAGCACCTTGGGCTCTGTATCAGAAAAGCGGCTTGAGATTTTCTCTCATTTCTCTGCCAGGAAAGATATTTTGAAACAACCCTAGATGCTATTAGAAATGACTCTTGTTTTGAAATATAAGGATGCTTTTAACAATTGCAAGTGATCAGAACTATGGCAATGCATTCCAGAATTGGGAAAATAGCACCTCAATTTATTAAGCAAGGAGAACAAGACATAAGAGTATCAATTATTTTCTTGAATTTTGAATGTGACCCCAGTGCTGAATGGAAATTACCTTAAATTCAACAAAAAGTCATTGAGTGGTTAGTGCATTTTGCAAGGACTACAGCTTTCAAGTTTCCCAGCCATTTACAGAGTACTGCATAAATGTGGAAGCCTTTCAGTTCCATGAGAGTCCTTATGTTCCTATGGTCAATGATGGAGCAGTGACTTGGCCTAAGACGTGGCTTCATGAATCACCAATGGGAATTCTATATAATGTTACTAATTTATGATCTTTTTCATGGAGAACATATGCTCTGCGGCATGCTTCCTTATCTCCATGCTACTGTGATCTGTGTTTTGCTCACACCTGCCTTCAGACCATTAGAGTTCAACTCCAGGCACAGCAGGATTGCACAGCATAGCAGGAGTGAAGGATGATCATCACAGAAAAGTTCTGAATAAGGATAATTATATCATAGAAAAGTAATGAAGTTTTGCATATCACTGTTATAAGCAAGTAAACCCAAGGAAAATACACTTTTCTCTTTCTCCTACATAATTATCCAAACAGATTTGTTTAAGTCAAAATTCATGTAATTGAAATTATGTGTGTGTTGTCTAGAGGTGAAAAGCATAGAGAAATTTATGTATTGTGCAAACTGATATTATTTCCACCTGCCAGTAACCTGTTTCAAAACATGAAATAGATTTAAATATAGGGAGGATTTCAGAAACAGCTAACAGCATTCAGAAAATGGATTTAAGTTCCCATAAAAAATGAGCCATCAAAGATAAAATTGTAAGAGGAAAGAAATTAGTATAGTTGTGAGGTAGAAGCAGAACCAAATAACGGACTGATGAGAAGATTGAGTCAGTGATGTTAGAATTCTGAAAAGTGAAAGGCAAACAAGAAGAAGATGAAATGGAAATTATGAATTATCAAGTGGGAAACAAGATCAGATGGTAGCAGCTTTAACTCTAGATTTTTAGATCTGAAATTACTTCTGGAACAGATTGTTAATTCTACTTCTGTGAAATAGATATTTTCAAAGTTACCAGCATCATCACAGTTTCTTTGGAACTGTTTGCTTTAAGTACATGTGTATAAACAAGAATACATGGGGAGAACATGTTTGCATGGACTTACTGTATTGTCACATTTTGTGCATCAGTGAAACAGAACTGAAATTAGTGGAGCAAAGCTGTTTTTTATCAGCTGAGAATGCAATCCCTAAAAACATTATACAATTTTTATGTCTGTAATAATGTTGTCTGCTTTAGGCATGTTTTACCTAAGAAAAGATAAGCAAATACAAAAAGTATCAGTATTGCAGGCTTGGAATTACTGAGGGTCTGTTTTATTTCTTGCATTGTAAATACCTCCTGTATACCAGGTTAAACCCACTGGACTGATGCATTGTGGAGAAATAAAGAGACCTTTTAGCATTTAATTTAAAGGTTTTAAATGGCATGAAAAAAATCTGCATTGATACTGAGTTTTCTGTTTTTAGAGTCAACAAGTGAATTCTGTAATTTAAGTCATACTTTTATTTCTTAGTATGTATCCCGCTACTTTATTGCCTTTGGAAGCAATTTGGAAGTGTTTGGTGCATAATAGTCAATAAATCATAGAAGAAAAGAAGAAAAGTGTCTTTATTCTTTAGCAAATATGGTAGATGCTGTAAAATTGATGACATTAAAAACTAAAAACTGAAAAAAAAAAAAAAGAAGAAAAATAATTACAGTTTCAGGATCTGATAATGTCAAGTTACAGTGTGGTTAAAAAGGTGAAAAAATATCCAAATATAACTGCCATAAATTGTTGATTTCAGAAACAGACCAGAGCCAAATTCACAACAGACTTCTTACCATTTTACTCTTATCTGTACATTATGTTATGTCACTGATGAAATGCAGCACTCCACACAACAGTCATCAGGAAAGCAACATTTTAATTGCAAGTAACTGCAAGTATTTTAAATCTAATCTCAAAGGCACAAATATTTACCAAGGGTTTATGATCGCAGCTAGATTAGTAGAATAAACAAAGAGTACAGTATCTGCTTGTCTACATATGTATTTGACTTTTTTATGTAAAAAAAAATTATACTACAGAACACAACTATAGCACTGGCTCAGTGAGACATTCGCTCCTCTCCAATCAGCAGTGCTAAGGACCACACACAAATGAATGTATTCTCATAAGAGAGAAAGATTTTTAAAAGAGCCTCCAGAATTTGAAGACTTTATGGTTCTTTATAACATTTTAAATAAACCACATGCGCATTTTGAGCTTTATTTCATTAGACATGATCTGTAGTTTGTTGTGTCTATATAGATGGTTACATGAATTTCATACCACTAAAAGAATTATATGGTTCTCTTGGTCATTCAAATCAGAAATAAAAATGGTATGGAAATTATCTGCTTTTCAAATTTATTGAAAAAGATATGAAAAAAATGATTTGTATTTTGAGGAGAGATTTCAGTACTGACTGTCATATATCATATGCCAGATGTTATGCAGTACCTAATTTCAGAAAAGATGGACTATAAAAACAGGCAGAAAGAGGATTAAATTGTATATTTTAAAAAAGCCAAGCTTGACTATCTTGAACAATTATAAAAACAACACAGATTAGAATGACAGGAATTTGCCTTCCTATATTTAAAGTATTTGATATAGAAGATCTTCAAACAGCTGAAACTACATTTATTTCTAATAATCATCACATAGGAGAATCAAATACTTTCAGCAGGAAAACCAGCTTTATAGATGCTATTGTTTTACATGATAATATTGCCAATGTGCTATTAGAGGAATCAACCTAAGAACTTAGGTATATAATAACTGTTGTAATGGAATTCAGTACTCTATGTAGATGGTGTATTCCTCGAGGTTGGAAAATGACAATTAAAAAGTTACAGATGTTTGTTTGGAGAAAAATACTAATTCCATATCAAGCTGCTAGAATTAATGCTCTCACCAGATTGAGATCTTTCTAAGCCATGAGACATTTGAAGGACAGATTATTCCGGTTTCTATCGTGTGGATAGGGCAATAACCTAAAATGTTAAATTAAATGAAATACAGGTATTTGGTAATTGAAGTCAGGAAAACATTCTGTCTGGAGTCCTGGGATTGTGAATGTGCATAGACCTGACCAAGATACTCAGAATTACTTTATATATTTATACTTTCTATTCTCTTTGTTGTACATAAAAGGCCAATCAGAAATGAGAATAAGTGAGTTTGAAAAGGAAACTGATATAATTTCAATTTTTTTTGCTCCATCGCCACATCTTTTCTTATTAACTTTGCTTCCCATGGACTGAGATTTTGCTTGATATTAATAAAAAATGAAATTCGGGTACAGTGAAATTAATACATTTCAACATTCATCCACTCTCAATATGAAAGAGTTCAGTACTAGAGAAAACAGAAGTTTTAAAACTAAATTTTTTTCAATCTAACAACATCCCAGGGTGATTTTCCCTGCTGTTTGGGTTAGTTACATGATAGCTATGCTGAATTCTGCTCCTCCAACTCAAAGGAGCACAAGAAATTTTAACTCAAGCATTTTCTGGCAGTGCTAAATCCACACCCTAAAATAGAGACAGAAGTTCCCAAACTCTACTACTCTGTTTAACATGGCAGCACTCCCTCTGGCATGATATAGCTCCAGCCACCTCTCAAATACAGTCTAAATGAAGACTGCACAATTAAACCTGAAATTATTGTCTGCAAATACAGTCTAAATGAAGACTGCACAATTAAATCTGAAATTATTGTCTGAACTATGAACTATATTCTTTAGAGACTTTGTAGGAGAACATGAGAAATCTATAGCACACCAAAAGCCCAACCTGCAAGCCCATTTCCATTTTGAAAAGAAATTTATATTTCAGAACAATGTCTTTCAAGCATGGACAGTCATACTTCAAAGACAATGCTGTATCTCTCAAATGGTCTCCAGTATTTTGTACATCTTTCTAAAAGAGTAAAAAATACCTGACAGTTTCTTTACATGCTATCTCATCAGATTTCCTGCTCTTAGTGAAGAAAAAGGGGGAATAGGAAGGAACCAGCCTCAGTTAGTGGAGAAACAGAGGTAAGCCACGTATCCTGCTTGTAGTTCTGCAGCTGTAGGTAATGTGCTCTCTATTATGCAAGACTCCATGTTGCACTCATAATTCAGAAAATTGTTTTAGGATAAAGAAGTCAAAAATTAACATGTTAAGAACTCAGGACTTGTGGTTTTGCTGTGGGGCAATATTTTCATGATGATGTTCTCATAGTCAACAAATTGTGTTATTACACAATACATAGTTATCATAATTGAAAAGATTTGGTTTGTTACACAATCTGTTGACTCTCCTGACTCAACATGTGTAAGGGAGAGAGTTAATTTTTTCATTCTGGCTCCTTTCTCAATGAATTACTGTGAGTAATACTGAGATGTGTTCTTCTGTCTGTATCACTGCTTGTTACTTGTATAACCTCAGAGTCCTGTCAATTCTTCATTTACCTATTCCCAGATAAGATTCCTGTTGACTCAGATTGCTGCAGCTTCCAGGAAAATGCAGTAAGTTGTCTGTACAACCAGCCTGACTTGTTGGTCACTTGGCAAGAACAAATAAATGCTAAATACACGTTGGTGACAGTACGAGTTTTCAGCAATGTTCATTAACGCTAGATCTTACTCTTTTGCATTGTTAGTCACTTCAAACACTTCAAGTCAAGGCAGTGAATCAGCGCAACTGGCTCTGAGCTGGGCGTCCTGCCGTCAGCTGCCGGTGTGTGATTAACCAAAAGCACTGCCAGCACAGAGGCACCAGGCAGTCTACTGGTTTTGCAGACTAAGGATGGCAGTGGTTGTAGCACTGAATCAGTCATCTTTCTCTGTCAAGTGGTGTCATTTAAACCACACAAACTCCCAGATGATGAAAACCAGACTGCGGTATTTGAAGGCACGTCGTGTTTGCTGTTACTCTCTATCCCCACCTGCTGGGCTTATTCCAAACATCCACCCCGTTTCTCAGAGTACTGAAGTGCCAAAGCTATAGAAATGAAATGCAGTGAATTCGAGTGATGGTTGTAACAACGCTGCAACTCAACCTGCATGTGAACTTGTGTATATGGGCAAAAATAATTTCAAAATGTTAAATGTTGTAAATTGATTTTATTTATTTATTTATTTATTTATTTATTTATTTATTTATTTATTTATTTTCCAATCAATATTTCAGCTTTCCCTGTGGAGGGAGCTTTCATTTCTCTGTTTGTGCTTTCATATTGCAAAGTAAGATTGCAAACTCCAGAATCCAATTCAAAGCAAAGCATGCTCAAAAAGTAGACTTAAAAGGAAATGAAAGGGATTCCTTTTTGAATTTGAGGACTTCAGTTTCTGCAAGAAGAGATTATGATTCAGTAGTGTTATCGTGCCTCATGAATGATAAAAGATAATTCTTATATATAGATATTTGTGATATTATTAAATAATAAACAAAATTAAGACTTATTTTTCAAACTGAAGCATCCGTTTCCCTTTAAATAGATCTTAGAACTTGAATAGCTAGGTGACACAAAGTACGGAAGTATCAGTAAAAATATATATATGATACTGATACAAATATATATATTTAGTATATAGTACATAGTATATAGTATATAGTATATAGTATATAGTATATAGTATATAGTATATAGTATATAGTATAGTATATAGTATATAGTATATAGTATATAGTATATAGTATATAGTATATAGTATATAGTATATAGTATATAGTATATAGTATAGTATATATAGTATTTATATAAATATATATAGTAATATATATATATAAAGAGAGTAGAAGAAGTAGTTTAATTCCTTAATGAGATGTTGTATTTTTATATGGAGAACTTTGTGTGCAGAATAACTAAACTGAAGGAATTAATTTTTCACATACTTTGACGTAGAGGCATTTGTGGTTTATTTATCTCTTCTAGAAAAGTGAGTTCCAATGCATAGACTCAGTGCTTTTGAATTTTCCATCTCCTCTGCTCATACATTTTTTAGGACACGCTTTTGCTATTACAGTAGAATGTAGACATTATGAAACATGATTATAAAAGGAGAGGCGATTTAGTATTGACAAAAAGTAATTTTAATCAAAGGTTTGTATTTTCAGTTCCTTCACTAATATGCGATTAATCCCAATAGGTTCAACCATTTCTGCTGGCTGGGAGGCCAAAGTTTTCTACTTCATGGACTAAGCACAAGGCTTTTTTGCAGAATCACTGCAGGTAAGATAATGTCCGTGCTGTATTTTCAGCTTGAGTGGCTGCTAGTAGCTAGTATGGGAGGTGCTCTGATTAGACATAGAAGATCTCTCATGACTTCCTTGTCCATTCTGCTAACTACTGGTACACTTAGGAGCAATGCAGAGGGAATTATGAGTGGAGACTTAGGTTTTCTTCACATTTAAACACACATTAAACGCATGGGTTTCCAAACTCTGGAAACACTGCAAGACAAATATCCTGACAAACCTCTTTTAGCTGTGCAAATGCTATTGCTTACATATATTCCAAGTCCCATAGGAAATGATCTGAATTTGACTCCAAGACATTGAGCAATTACTTTGGTTTTGGCTTTTTGTTGTTGTTTTTTGGTTGGTTGATTGGTTGGGTTTTTTGGTTTGCTTGATAAGAAAGATTTTGACATGATGAAATAACAGAAATATGCCTAGGATCAATATTGATCTGTGGTCATGTATTATCTAAGGAGATGCAGAAACCTTAGAATATGGAAGCTGATTAAGAGAGAAGCCATGAATATAGATTTTTAAGTGAGGAAGTTGGCATATATTGTGAACTTTGTCATATTAAAAAAAAAAAAAACCAAACAAAAAACAACATTCTTAGTTGGACAGAATTAACAGGTTTAGATTAAAGATTAACAGGAAGTTGAAAATATTCCTTTCTCTGGAGTGGCAATACAGATTGACTCAGAGATTAACATTTGGGAGAGCTTATCAAAATTTATTGTCTCTGAATCTGAATCTGTAGAGAATTAAACTCTGCAGAGTTGCAGTTTTCAACTAACACAGAATAAATGATATCAATCAATCAAAGTTCTGTGATCAGAAAATGCATTATACTACAGCACTCATTTATATATTTTTCATAGCACATCATTCATAGACTACAGAACATTTCATTTTGTTATGATGAATCATTTACAAAAGAGAATCTGGAATGTGATGCTACAGAAATTGTATTAGTTTAAATGTATTCACTTCAGTACAATTGCTTGGATCTTTAGATAGCAATGTTAAATTAAGGTTTTCTGATGAAACTACTTCAACCTGGATGAAATACAGACACAGTAATAAGTATATAAAAAGATAATAGTTTCCATGTATCTATAATTTTTACTAATCTGAGATGCTATAAGGTTTTTGTTTACTTGTTTGTTTTGCATTATGAGGTGTATAAGTTGTTTACAAAACAATAACTACCAAAGGAGTTATAGGAGTAATATTAGTTCATATTTATGATTTCTGTAGTTTAGACCTTATTAGATGATTTTAGTGATTTTATGAAGTCAATGTTTTAATTCTGTCAATAAGTGAAAATATGATTAACCAAATTTACTCTTAGCTAGCTAACAATCAGAAGACATACTGATTTTTGGTTTATAGAGCTCCTTAGGTTTTGTAGTGTCTTATTCTTGGCCTCCGCCAAGATACATTAGCATGTCTGTGATGACTGCTGTCTTGCCTATAAAGCATGTTCAGATCTTCCAGATGTTTTAGAAACTCACAACTGTACTAGGTACTTGTGTTTAGGTAGCTGAAGCTTCTGCAGGGTTTATAGTTAGGCTATCAACTAAGGTTTCTGTTTAATGTAAGTACATTTAGGGGATTGCTTGTAATTAGAGCAGACCACAGAGTTTACTCATTCAATTCACTTTTCTAAAAATAGTCACCAAGTGTCAGTTTGAGATGTTTTTGGATATCTGGCTTCCATGTTGTGCTCTAGAAAGTTGTGGGTTTTCTGTGAATCTTACATAGGCTTCTTAGATTCTCCAAGGAATCTCAAATTGCACTAGAAATCTATGTTTCAGAAACCAGATCCATCCCTTGGGCAACTCAGACTATGAAGTCTGGACAGTCACCCAGCTGATTGGATATAGGAGTCTGCATTGAGCTCTGAATAGCTCTCCAGGTACCTCGACGTAGACACTCATGTTTCTCTGTCTTTATCTGTGTGATGAGTCTTACCTCTTTTCTCACATTTCATTTGTATGTTTTTATAGATAAAGAGACAGTTGATCCATATTTCATCTGGAGAGAACTTCAATGACTTCATCTTATGTAGCTAAGATTAAGTGAAATGAATCGCTCTCTAAAAAGTTACTTGGGTTAAAATATCAACTGTCTTAGATTTCTGTTGTTAGTTTGTTCTGTCATGCAAATGATTGAGAAAGGAAGGCAGAAAAGGAGGAAGGAAGGAATAAAAGAGAGAAAGAAAGGAAGAAAAAGAAGGAAAGAAAGAAGGAAAGAAAGAAGGAAAGCAGGAAAGAAAGAAAGAAAAAAAGAAAGAAAAAAAAGAGAAAGAAAAAAAAAAGAAAAAAAGTAAAAGTAAGAAAAATAAAGAATAGTGAGTGTTAAGGAACAGGCTTCTGAATGTGCCAAACATCTACACATACACAGAAATAAGCAATACCAAATCACTTGGGATTGGCCCTGCATAGGTGTCCTGAATCAATTCACGTATTCTGTGTCTGTACAAAGCTGTTCTTTGAGCAAACAATTCTACAATTGACTAAAGACCACTTAAATATTTGAAAACTACAGCATTTATGTATTTCTATACTTATCAGACTCATTTCAGTAACAGTCATAAATTCATTACTTGCTTATCATGCTCATTACTATTTCATGTTGGTATTTTCATATCTCATTGTAATTTATGTATCAATATTGAGAATAAAAACAATTGCTGTTGGGCAACTGTGTAGATTTACAAGTAATGGGATTATCTGGGATGTTTGAACATGGTAGATACATACTAGAGGTGCAGTTTGCAATACTGAAGTGAACAGGATAGTAACTTCACTAAAAAAATAATCCAGAAAAAGCAGATGCAACATCTGGTAAAAGAAAAATCCTCAAGGATTGGTATGTCCTTTTAGTAGTACAGGGACTATGGCATTGTTCCTCATGTGTTTGAAAGTCAGGAGGTGGTTGTATGTCTTTTCAGTGATATATACGTATGGAAAATGTGGAGAATGGAGTGTTTAGGGAATGGAGAATAGTGGAGAATTAAGATACGGAGAATGTATGAAGACATATCCACAGCTATTCACCATGAAGATCCTTACCATGACTGGTGATTGTATTTAAGGTGTGATGAGAAATCTTGTCTGGAAAGGAAAATGGAAAATTTCTTTGTTTTCGGTTTGGATTACTTTACAAACAGAGGTAAGAGCATTGCTGAACTGTCTGTTTCAGTACCATAGCTCAAGAAGTGAGGTTAGAGTTGCAACTTATACATTTAATGTCAGAAAAGTGGGAACATTTGGCAAGTATCTATTAATTTTCAAAGATGGTTCAAAAAGTTCCCCTGACAGGTCTGATTTTTGGAGGAGTGTGGAAGCTCTGAGATGGTGAGAGATTATTTTGGTTTTATGGATTAGCTTTTCCACAGGCAAACAGAAGAAATCTATTAAGAATCTCTCATCAGTATTTTTTTTTTTTTACAGTGGGTGTATAAACGATGATAAAACTCGTTTGATGCTCAGATAACCAATGAAGTAATATTAATACTGTTTTTTCCTAGTCAGCAAGGCACCAAAGCTTTGTAATTGGCAACCAAACTGCAGAAACTGAGATGACAACTGATCATCACCTTTGAAAAAAAAGTATTCGGGGTTCTGAAAGAAAGTTGATTTTGATTTGGACTTTTGATGATGTCAACCCATCATGACACTGATGTTACTACTTTAAGGCATTCTAGAAATGCACTGTTTATGTCTGACACTGTGACCCACCTCCAGTGTAAAAATTGCATTTCTATGTAGGCATTTCAGCAGTAAATGAGTTTTTGTTATTGTAATCATTTATAATTGTCACGCTGGACCACAGTGCTTAGTGAAAAACTTAGAGAGCAACAAGATATTGCATGGTGAGACCATTCAAGGCAAACTGGACTAAAAACTGGAAAATCATCATCTACAAAGGGCAGAAAAGCAAAGTTTTTGCACTACAAAATATGAAATGCTTTTTCTAGAATGAAACATAATGCTATAAGTCTCTCTGACAGGATGTGAATACATTTTTCTTTGTTAGTAACTTGGGAAAAAAGGTACTCCAGCACCTTCTATACATACTTACAGTTTCCAAAGTCTCTGTCCCTCCTGTGTACAGTCAGTTATCATTAACAGTTTCTAACTCCTGTAATCCAGATAATGTATCCTTACAAAAGAATGGTTCTGAATAATGACATTTTAGGTCAATATGTAACAAAAGGATATGTCCCGTACTTTATTAACCTTTCTTTCTTTCCTTTATCATCTATAGGCAATTATTCTTTTTCAGTTAGTAGATCATTATTTTCTTCTCTCTCTTACTTCACTACAGTAAAGTCTTGCTGTAGATGTGAAAAGAGACAGGATCGTGAGGAAGATAGGACAGTGAGTGGAGGTGGTAACACCTGTTAGAGCAGTTATAATTGGAAAAAAATCAAAGAAACATAAAACATCTTTGGAAGATGCTGAGAACTAAAATTTGTCTGTCTGCTGCTAATCTGGCACTCTGTAGAGAGGTATTGATTTTATAGCAGAATAAAATCTCTCTCCCTCGCCCTCTCAGCCTCTCCATGTTCCACAGGATACTTTTCTTTCTCTTCTCCCTGGGCTGCAAGTACCTCACCATATTTGCTTCTTTCTCCTCTTCCTCTAATTACATCTCTGTTCCACAGTCAGCAACTAACTTTTCTTTCAGAGATGGTCTAATTGATATGTATCCAGCTAAACTCGGAGCCATTGGTCTCTACTAGTATTTAGTTTTCAAAGTTATTTCAGACCTAAAAAGGGCCTGTGTGCCTGAAAGCTTGTCTAATTTCTCCAGCCACACTAGGTGGTAGAATAAAAGGTACTGTGTCTGCCTACAGACCTTGTCTTGCTTTGTTAGAAACCTCCTATGGAGCACCAGTGTGAGTTCAGAATTTCTTTTGCTTGAACCTGAAGTGCTGGGGAGCAATTTTAGGACAAAGCATTATGACTCATTAGTGACTCAAACTGAGCTGGCTCAGGCATCCCCTGGGGGATTTATATCAAGGCATTTGGTATGACTGATTCACCTAGTACTGAAAGCAAGCAGTTCTTCAAGATGACTGACAAATATAAGACCAGATTCTTAAACTGTCATCTCATATGGCTGTTATGGCTGACTTCTTGTTTGGTGCTGATGGTGTCTCCTAAAACTAACTTCATCCCATTCTTGGAGTTGCTTTTGAGATACGGAAGCTGCAGAGTATAATCAGTAGTAGCAAGAAAATATAAGGCCATGAGAATTAGACTCACTAGAAAATGCTTCAGTTCTTTGGAACCAAATGTAGAATGTTTTAGGAAAAAGATTTTTGACTGAGGTAATTGGGCATAAAGTATTTAATGAAGAATATATATATATGAATTAACAAAGATTTAGACCATCCTCTTTACAGATAGAGAAGTCTGAAAATACAGTGCTCTTCCATCCACTTATGGACACTACTAATGAGCTAGTGAGGGCCAATGCAAGGACTTGAGCACTTTCTTGTTCAAAGATGTTTAATTATTCGTGTTTCCTTGGTATGGTCTTGGCTAGCATTATTAGCACTATCCCTGCTGATGACCTGTGTAAAAACAAGAGAATAGCATCCCCTGAGTACAAACTTGTTGGATCATCCTGTTCTGGGCCATGTCAAAAGTAGTGACGCACATTTTCTTTGCAGACACCTAATTTTTTTCTTTTCTTTGTGGATACTTACTGACCAAGAGGCTGGAGAGCTCTTCTAACTGAGAGAGCCTAATTGAGTGGGATTTCTTTTGCGATGGAAACAGCCCTCACTGCCACCAAAGTAACAGCCTGGTGGAAGGGGATTTATCCAAGCAGTGTTTCAGGGCTTTTGCAGCCAAAGAGGGTTTAAGTGTAGATTTTCTTCCTTCCAGGAGGCTGCCCAAAATATGAAGGAAAAGATTTTTTTTGAAAGTTTTTTTTTTTTTTCCTGTTTAATCTTTTTTGTTGATTTCTATTGAATACTTTTAGGCAGTCACAACTAGAAACTGAAGAGGTACAGGACAGCAGGTAAAAGTAAGACTCCTTCCTGCTGGAATAAGAAAGTCAAAAGTGCTCTCTTGGAATTGCCTCAGACAATGTGAGTTGTTTGTTTCTTTCTGTAATAGCTCTCTAATGGAAATTAAGTAAATAAACAACTAATGGAGCAGGATTTAGAAGTCTATAGCTCTCCATTGTAGGCCAATTCCTACTAGACCTTCTGCTTGGTTCTTGTTCAATTATTCCTGAGCAGATTACACAGCGTCTCTTTTCTCCTTGAAGGTTGCTTTAGGTTTCAAGTGAAGTCTGTAGAGTGCTATTCTATCATAGAATGTTAGAAACAAAATAAAATACCGGAAAAATTTGTACAATTGTATTTTGCTACTAAAAACTGTATAATTGACTATTAGATTTTTTTTTGCTAAGTTATTAGATGCTTTATTTGCTCTAAGCAGTACCATCTTGGACTCTGTATATTATGTGCAGTGTTACAGTGTTGTCTCCCCATAACAAAAGTTACTTTTGTCATGGACAAGTAATAAAAAAACTGGTAAAAATAATACCGTGTTAAATATATGTCAAAGATCTGCATAGTGAGAAATCCTTGGAGGGCAGGGAGAAAAAAATTCACACACTTTCATAGACTTGTGAAATGAAGTCTGCAGCTTTTGGCACAGGATTTATTTTTCAAACAAATCTGCAATAGTAATTTCCGTTCTGAATGCTGTCCCAAAGCAATGTAATTATTGGCAGCATTTCAATCTGCATTTAAAACTGAAGTTGAGTTAATATTTTATTAATTTCTTGATATTTAAAATGAGAATCTGGAAGATTATTTGATTGTGGTAGCTTTAGAAAATATTACACATGTCTGAGTTTTCAAGGTCATATGATATGTCGACAGACATTATAGTGACTTGTAGTTCTGGAATGTAGACATGAACTGTGTAAATATTTTACAAGTGCTAAATAGTGGGAAAGTGTACAAAAATGATCTGAAGATAATCAGCCATACAGATAGGGAAAAGGATAAGGAAGGAATGTTATTCATGCAGATTTGATTCATGTACATAACTGTTCTATATTTAAAAAAAAATCAGACTATGTCAACCAGGTCAATGTGTAAATGAATTAACATACAATTCATAACCTGCTAGAAGTATGCTTAACTTCTTATGAAATGGAGAAGTTTATTTTTCTGATTTTTTTTTTGCTGTATGTATAGCACATCTACATTTCATTGTCATATTTTGAAATATATTTCTTCCTGGTTGCTAATATAGCTACTGTTTTTCTGTTGTATTAACATAGACTTTCGATGCTGATCAAATCTATGCATAGAGTGCAAAAGCCTAATTTAAGCTACAGCAAAAAGTGTAGAAAGCTGCTTGTATTTTGTTGTTGTTGTTGTTTTTGTTTTTTGTTTTTTTTTTTAAAATATTTTTGGTTTTTTTAAAATTTTGATTTTTTTTTTTTTTTTTTTTTTTTTTCTCTGTGCTCTCTCCTCCTGGTAATTCTGTGCTTATCAGATGCTACCTGATGTAATTATGTAATTACCAAGGTACAAACTACTGTTATATTCACCTACCACACACACACTTAGAATCATAGAATCATAGAATCACAGAATGATAGCATCATAGAATCATCATAGAGTCATAGAATCACAGAATGGTTTGCACTGGAAGGAACCTTTAAGAGTTCCAGTCCTAAGTTCCAATCCCCTGCTATAGGCAGGGACATGTCCTTCTAGACCAGGTTGCTCACAGTCCCACTCAGCCTGGTCTTGAATGCTTCCAGGGAACTGGGCATCCACAACCTCTCTGTGCAAGCTGTTCCAGTGTCTCACTACCTTCATAGTAAAGAATTTCTTCCTACTTATGGTGTTATTTCTTTTGTTACTTCTATGTTGTGTTACCACAATGTAAGTCATAGAATCATAGAATCACCAAGGCTGGAAAAGGCCTCCAAGCTCATCCAGTCCAACTGTCAACCTATCACAAATATTTTACCACTAAACCATTTCCCTTACTACAACACCTAAATACTGCAGTGCTTTTAAATTACATTTGTTACTCTTTTGTAGACAATCCTTATATTCTCTTTCCCACATACACTGTGCACAAAGAGTTGTATTTCAGTTTGCTTCCTTGCTAATGACAAGGGAATAGAATAATGTAAGAAACTTGTTAAGGTTACAAAGTTTGATGTATTTTATTGTACTGAGAAAGGAGAAAGTTGACTGATGCACAAGGCAGAATTTTTTTTTTTTCTCCTTATTCCTGAAGCTTTCATGCTGGATTCGACTGATTTGGATTTCTAAATTGTGTTTTTTGTTCTGTAGGAGATTTCATACAGTCACACTAGATTTTAGTACTCTCTTCCCAATCCAATTTAGAATTTAATATTTGTATAGTGTTATCCTTTGTGTCAAATGATTGTGCTCTATGCATACGTACATACTTTTCACTACATAAAATAATTCCCCTCTTCTATATAGCAAATTACAAATGTTTCCTCTTCTATGGATGAATCTGAATTTTGCAGTGATAGACTGAGAATAAGAAGGAAGAACCTTTATTCAGGTTTTTTTTTTAGCCAATGAATTAAAGGAAATATATTTGAAAAGTTTCATGAATCTGAGGGATTCTTTGTCAAACAATCCACATGCTAAGTTTATTAGCAAAGATGATAATTATGTTTTGTCTGCCCAATAAATTGAAATTGTAGAATGACAATCTGAAGTAACTGCTCTGCTCAGACTTCTCAAGTTGCTGAGCAGTGAAAATTTCACAAGCAATTGAAAACAGTGAGTCCTGCTACTATGTTATACTGTTTTGCTTCTTAGCCATTCCCTGTGCAATACATTGAACCTTGGCCAGCACAACTCAGACAGTATGCTATGTAGATTGGGATCGTCAGATATTTTCACTGGACTAGGAGAAAGAGAAGTCAGCTTTGCTGATAAGAAACCACACTTCAGATTCCAGAGTAGATTAGGAAGTGTTGAACAATGCTGGAATGGAAAATTAATTTTGTGTCATTATTGTTAAGAAAGGGTTTAGGGAAAAATCTCATTAATTTTAAAAATAAAGCCTTCTTTTCACAAGTTGCATAAATGATGGAGTTTTATGCCTTCTTCAACTTTTGGCTTCATATACAAAATACAAATTGACTCTGACTTCTGTGTAGCTTTTAGGGTCAGAGGAAATTATTCTGCTGCCATTCCCGATTAATTTCCAATAAAATACTACAAATATTAGACTCATCAATGTTACCAGTTTGACAGTTCTAACCATTAAACTTTTTTTTTTTTTTTTTTTCCTGTGAGCTTTAGTTACAGCCAGAATGAAATTATAATTATTTATAATTATTTTTTTTGTGCCACTTCTATGGTTGCCTACTTTGCCTGTCCTTAAACCCTGAAAATTAAAATTGGGAATGAACTGCCAGAAATGCATGACTTACTTTAAAACTGATTATTCAAGTGGTGAGCAGGGCTGTTTATGAACTGGACGGTGCTCTAATTCTTTTATATACAGAGGATTTTTTTTATTTTTTTATTTTTTACTACTGCATATGGATTTGATTACTTTTTTTTTCTCCCAGAATATGATTGATACATTAATTTTCTTGAATAAGAATAGGTTTTAATATGCTTAGAAAAAGAATAACGATCTTATTTTTGAAAAACAAGTTGTGCTTATTTTGGCTTACTTTTTATACGTGATCCAGACATAAACATGTGAAGGTCCAGAAGCCACTTGCCTGTGTGATGTGAAGCACAGATACTGTTGCAGCCTCCTGGCTTTGAGGTTTTTTGATTAGGAATTGAGAGAAGGGTGCTGTAAATCCTCCTAAGTGCTCTGAAATTGGGCGCTACTGATGCAGGCAGGCCATCAGCCAAATCTTATTTTTTTTCCTAGAACTTCATCAAGCATGAAAAAAATAATCCATTTGGTACTGCTACCTAGTGGTGAATTTATTTGCTAATAGTAAAGTACTTGCCATCACTGCAATTTAATCAAATTGTAGCTACCTTTAGCTTAATCAAAGGCCTTACAGGATCTCTAGATTTGTATCTCTAGCTCCTTTGAAAGAGTGTTAAGTAATTCCTATTTTAGATGTCAGCCAGCTCTTCCTGCTATTGAAATGCAGCACCTCCTAGCACGAGTAACTCATTATTATCATCTGCCAGAAAAAGAATAAACACAAATCAAACACAAAAGCCTAACAATGGAAACAGCCATTGGAGAGATAGCTAAAAATATACATTTATCAGCTTATAAATAATCAGCCTGCCTAGAGACAGCAGCAAAGGTGCTGACAAATTTCTGCCCCTGACTGTTAGCAGATTAAAATGACCTCTTACATATCTCAAGTTTTGGAGTTGATAATCATTTTAGAAGTCTTAAAGTTTCTTGGAAGATTTAATGTACAGTACTCTGAACTTATTTTTATCCATCAGTTTTAGTTTAATACAAATAGTAAGTTGTCATGCTTTTTATCTCATGATGATCAGTTAGTTATGAGTCTGTGGTCATAAGCTGTGCTGTTCTTGGATAGCATTTGTCTTGATAAGTACAAAATAAAGACATATTATATAATTCTTCAACTATTTTCTAGTCCAGTTTCTCCTTATTGCCCACAAGCATTCTATATCTCAAATGATCTTTGTTGAGAAATCCCAAGTCCCATTCTGTATGAGAGAAGGGACCAGCTCTCATCCGTGTAGCATGTGGTTTCATCATGTTTTTCTAACACCTTCTGGATCATCTGCCAGAAGAAAGAGTGACTAGCTACCCAAGTCTGTCAGTCTCCATGCCACTTTTAATTTTGTAAATCACTTTAACTTAATCTTTTTTTTACAACTACTTCACTTCTTTTACAAAAACTGCTCCTAACTTTTGTTCTTTGGAGCTTTAATAGTTCTGATAAACTTTATTTTGAGATTTGTATAGAAGTCAAACTGTCAGCAAACACATGATATTATGTTGTGTTCTAATAATTCATTTTCAGAGTACCTTATTATTATCATGGCACAATTTATCGTAAAGCCAAGGTTCCACTCCTGAATTGTAATGATCTGGTTACAAAAAATAATTTCATGTCTGCAGCTGTAATTGTTATTTTTATCTGCCTCACTTCATATTTGAATTCCAAAATTAATTTCGTTTTTTTAATTCTGAATTTGCACTGAATTTCATCTCACTTACCAGTGCTGAGTCATTGAGTATCACTATCAGTTCTTCACAGTCTGCCCTCATTTGTGCTATTCTGAATAATTCTGAATCATCAACAAACTCTTTCATTTTGCAGCTCATCTCCTTTTCCAGATCCTTTAGGTATTTGGTCAATAGCAAAGGTCTTGACTGAGTTGTCACTTTTTCATCAAACGTGATGTGTCCAGTGTGAGAAATAGGCTTTTTTTTTTTTTTTTTTACCAAATTCTGTTCACTCCATTTAAATCAATTGAGATTTTTATTTTTGGTATTGTCTTTTTTCATAAAACAAGTCTATAAAAAGTCTTGTCTATAAAAGTGTGCCTACATAATACATTGCAATACAGTGAAAAAGTAAGTAGTTGTAATTTCCTCCTTGGAGACAAAATTAAATCAAACAGAGTTTAATTTTTCAAGGTTCAAATACTGATCTTTATTAAGATACTTAGTCACAAACAGCCCAACACACTCTTCACACGTAACAACTATTTTGTGATTGGCTTGTGGCTTGGAATCTCAAACATAATAAAACACATTTAAAGTGATACAAAATCCTGATGCTAATTCTGGCTTTCCCTCAGTTTGAAGTTATCTAATTTTGGATCCTTTAATTTCTATTTCAGTACCCTGCTGTCCATTTCTACAGCACTTTGCTCTCTCAGCAGCCCAGAATTGTGGCATACATCAATTCCAACTTCCATGGACCCCCTCAACTACCAAATGGTGTTGGGCTTGTGTAGGTGGAGTAGTGACAGCAGAGCAATGACATCCTGTTTTACGACTGCCTATCTACCCTTCAACCAGAAGAATACAGAAGGAATTTTTTGTCAGTTATTGTGCTAAATTGGAATCTCCAGATTAGTCTCTGTTCCACACTTTTTGTCATACTTCCTTGTTACTAGGCTCACTTTCCTGCCATGTTCAGTCTTTCCATGTCTCCTTCTCAGCCCAATTGCTTTCATTTTTTCAGTAGCATTCTCCTAGTTACTTTCCTTTCCTTTCTGCAATTCTGTCATTTAAAACTCTTGAACTTCTCTTAGATTAAACAAGCAGGGTGACCTTTCCCAAAGACACTTTACTCACTTCACTTTTATTCTTTTATATTTCTTCTGTTTGTACTTGCAGATCTTAGCACATCTGCAGCAGCCTGTGTTTTTGCAGTTTTGTGAAGTTTCTTTTGCTCTAAGGGACAGGAGTGCCCAAGAACTCCACCATTATCAAGACTAATACAAGAAGTTATTATGTATGACCAAATTGGCTGACATATTTTTGGCTGGGGAGTCAGAAAGGGAAAAATCCAAATTAAAGTTTTATTAAAGAGAAAATTAATTTTAAAATTCCAGAATGGATTAAAAGTAAAGGCTGGAAAATTAATTTACTTGGATTAGTGGTAGTTGTTGAGGAAAAAGAGGTATTTTTGAGAGGAAACCTGTGTTTACTTTTTACTAATGAGATTCAAACTTCATTAAAACTTCATTACAGCAAGTTTTTAAACATTGATTAGAAATTCCTGACTAAAGAAAAACATTCAAGACCAGGAAATATCACGTGGTATCTGGGAAGGTGCTAAGTTCTTATCATATTCACTCACTGGAGTTCAGTGGGTGTTGGCTGGGGTGAGAGGCAAGAAGGAATTGACAATCACACTATTCTCAGGTAGGAGCCACTTGAAATCAGTGACAATGTGGAGATAATGCCATCTGGCAGTGTTCCTTTCACAAATAAAGATGGAATACTTACTCCATAAATGACTACAGAATCTTTATGAACACATACTGGCAGTTAAAAGACTTCCAATGGAATAAATCACATGCATTAAGGTTTTAACATTTACATGTAGATGTTTACACTGGTATCTTACATAGATACTTGTATGCTGTCCAAAACAAGATAAGTGTGTGTGTGTATCATGTATGCATGTATCATTATGATTTATGGTAACTTGACAGAAAAAAAACATAATGTGATAAAAATATAAGAAAGAAAGAAGAAAAACAAACTTTTTTCCCAGTTTTGACAAAGTCTATTTCTACAGGTAGAACTCACCACTCATGAAACCAAAGTGCAGTTGTTGGTTACTAACGGCAAATGTCTGCCCAAGATCTTACCTCATATTTGACAATGTTGGATCTGTATCTATGACACCCCAGACATCATCTCAATATGTATGTATGTGTTTACATTCCAGCAACTGAGATAAGCTACGTTAAATTTGAAGGAGCCAGTAACATAATGCATCTAAGCCTGAAGTAGACATCTACATATGCTTTAAGTGCCACTGGCTATGAGGTGAGTTTAGAGAGCTTACATTTATTAGACATGCATCACAAGTTACTGCATGGCAAATCTTCATTAAACAACAACTTTTCACAGTTCTACAACACTTAATGTGTGATAGTAAATATAATAATGTCATATTTACCCCAGTCTTTGTATTTAGGTATTTAACTGAGAGTGGAATCTCTGAGCTGTAAACCGGATGTTGAGGTGCCACCTAGCGCTAATACAAGCTGCCTGATTTCACTGTGTGAGTGGGAAATACAAGTTTAGAACTCTTACATGAACCAAAACAGCTTGAAACTGTGAGCATGAGAGCTTGTCTGAGTGTCTTCTTTTCCATTCTGGTTCTCACATAAAGCTGCAAACTAGAATTGATGTCAGCTGGATGTTTTCATTGCCATGTCCCTGGGGTAAATCTAGTGCTGGAATAGGAGCTTCTCTCTTAGTTCATTTATTTCAATTAATTTATTCAAGATTTTTTAAGGTATTTTTCTTTCCCTAAAAAAGTATATAGAAAACTACTTTACCCTCATTCAGGGAAGCATTTTCCCTTGAAAGAGTAATGTACACAACATGCTATTTTTTTTAGTCTCTTTCTGCTTTCTCATATAACATACGAGTGCTCAGAGTGAGATTTAACAATGTACAAGTCTTTTCATTGATTTTCTAGGGTTATCTTACCCTAAAAATAGAAGTCTGTCCTCATTAAGCACTCAATTTTATTAATTAACAATTCCGAATTTGCCAAAATTTGTCAAGAGGAGACATTTTGGATTCAAAATCTATATTTTGCCAAGAAATCTATAATAAATCTGTACTTTATAATGTACTGTACTATAATAAATCTGTACTTTGCCAATAGTAATTTGAAAACAAGTCCTACAACATATACCCCAAAGTGTTTCACATATTGCTGCTGCAGATCCCAAATAGAATGAAGTAGCTAAAGCATAATAATTCTCAGAAACGAATGAACATATTTGCAATGGTGGTACCCAATGTGGAAAGTGAAAACCAATGTTATTGTTCATTACTGAAAGGGAAAAAAAAAGAAAAAAATAACCAAAAAGAGATGAAGGCAAAGTGATGAATGTTAGAAGAAGCCATACTGTGATAAAGCATCATAAACTCTGTCACAAATAATACAGAATATTTAAAAAAAAATAATTAAGTACATGGAAGTTTTATTTGTTGTTTCTCCATAACTTGCCTTTAATTACTGAGGTTCAAATTTCTAAAACAAATAGACTTGATTACATTTCTAAAGTTGTGTAATAAAATAAGGAATGTGGCAACTTAACTCTGCAGTCAGCTGAAACTCCAAATAATCTTAAAATGCCACCAGTCTTTTCAGTAGCAACAACTCAGATTGCTCCATTCTGCAGGCTGGTATCCTACTTCCATCCTTCTCACAGAACTCTGTGAGAATATACACTTCAGAAAATATGCTTTTAAAGTACGTTTTAATTATGTTTTCAATCTGGCCTCTGGCAATCCATACTGATAAGGGAATTCTACAGCTGTTTAGCTGCATGCCAAGGACATCCTAGGACAACTCTTCTCCCATTTCTATTCAGATTGGAGCAGAGTTAAGAAATTATAACTTTGTAAGTGTCAAAAAAAAACCAAACATGCGATAACATTCATTATTAAATCAATAGGACTCTCACTATTGCATGTACCCTGCTAGGAGTGCCTTTGCTTCCTTCACTTCCTGTTACAAACTCAACAACAGCCAAATACATTTACTTGTTACCATGCTTGTGATATGTGGAAACATAGAGTATGCTTTTCAAAGCTTTTTCAATGAAAGAAATATGTTTTGTCCATTAATGTTTGATTCTTACAAAACATTTTAATTGGTTTATGAGAAGAAAGGAAAAATATATGTGGACTACCAAAAAGAGTTTCTTAACTTGAAAACAACATTTCCTTTAGAAAACTGTTCTTAAAATATGCACTATTTCTTAAAAAAATGTTTTTCTTTAATTTTAAAGTTGTTTTTTTTTTTTTCCCCTCAAAATTTACTTTTAGGACCACTGTCACGAACTTGGAGATTTTCTATTTATATGAATTTTTATGTTATTGGATTATTAATTCATATTTCTTATTTACCTTTGAGTTTCCTCAACAATGAACCAACTTCTTATTTCAGGCACTGTGCAAAGTCTCTCTCTCTCAGAGTAAACCCTATACAGAAATCTTCCATTTTGACAAGTCCATTCTATAAAAGAAAAATTAAAATAAAATTTCTGTCTCTCTTATTTTGTTTCTCAGTCAACAGTGGCAAAAGACAAAAATTCCTATTACTTGGACAAGTTTGTATTGCTGAAGTAAGTAATTAAAGAGTACAATCTATGTAAGAATAATAATAACAACAAAGCAAACAATCTAAATGTATGTTCATGTGTATAATAAATACTTCTGTCAGTTTTGCAAGAGTTGCAATGTGCAATTTCAGATTATGAGCAAGAACAAAATTTTCCTATGGAGAATGATGCATTAACTCAGAATCTAACAAATTATGAAGTGCATGTTGGGATGGGTCGTGTCTTAGAGGATGTGTTGCTAGTGTAACTAGTACACTATGCTCACTCTTTAGAAAATAAAATGCACATGGTATGGATTCTGTAGCAAAATGTAGTTATTGTTTGGTTTATATTAATATGAAAGTTCTCTTGAAGACATCTGTATTCCTCAAGAGATTATGTACATTTTGTTAATAAATAAATATATGCCATTAGAAAATAACTTTTCTCCTGAGACAAATCCTATTTTTAAGAGTGTTTAGACATAGAGAAACAAAGGGTTGCAATGCACTTTTTGGAGCTTTGCAGAATATATTATGGTAGGCAGCATAATGGCTTCTGCTTAAGGTGTTTCATAGTTCACCACAATATATTTCAGTGAGGCAGTGAAATGCTAATAATGGACACATCTACACTGAATTAATTTCTCAAGGGAGCAGTCTGCTCAGCACAGAGTACTGAGAAATCATTCCTGCTTGACTTCAACTAATTAACGTAGCTCAATTTAAGAAAAGGTGGAAGGGATCATATTGATAAGTGTCAATAGTATACATTCAAGACATCTATTATTTCACTCCAGTATCTTTGGAATCCTAGGGGAAAAAAAAAAAGAAAAGAAAAGAAAAGAAAAGAAAAGAAAAGAAAAGAAAAGAAAAGAAAAGAAAAGAAAAGAAAGAAAAAAGTTATCATCCAGCAATCACAGTTAATTGCTAAATAGAGGACAATTAAAAATAAATAGAAAAAAGGCCTTCTCCTTTGTTGTTTTTTAAATCTATATTCCTTTCCCACCCTCAATCTATCAGAATGTATCAGAATGCATGTAGAGAACTAGGAAATACTCTTTCAATCTATTAAAAGCTGTACTGTTTCAGGACCTGTACTAACTTCAGGAGTTAGACTATCATCTAATCCTTTGGATGATAGAAGAGTTATCATTCTTAAGTAGTTCTTTTTTTTGTGTCTGATATTTGCTGTCAAATGATGAGTTTGCACTGAGCATCCCTCTTTCTCATTGCCTTCGATGTAGAAAATGGGCTACAATCTTAGGACATCCAGAAACATTAAAAAGCACAGGTTCTCTAACTCTTTCTGTAAATTCAGGTCCTATGAAAAAAAGGAAATTTTACTTCAGACCTAACAACTAGATTTGTTTTTTCCAAGGTTAAATAGTCTCATTTTGTCCTTCACTCTTGCTGTGGAAACTTGTAATGCTTTTTGTTTAATTAAGTGACAGAATAAATTGACCGAGGCGATCAGGAAATGTTTTGATCCAGATTATTGGAATGGAAACTATACTCAGCTTTCCCAGCAATTTATAAGCCAGCATCTTTCTCCATTAGATCTGACAACTACAATTTACTCCGGACCTCCTGATGTAGCTTGTCACTACCAACAGGCCAGTATGTACATGGCCAGGGGTTACAACATACTGATTCATTAGGCTACAACCATGAATCTGCCACTTCAAAGAAAAGGCCCATCCATCTCCCTACATTTAGCTGTCATTCCTACCATGAATGTAATGCTATTACTGAGACAGCCAAGTCCATTGCTCATGCCAGATGTTGTTAGGAATTCAATCCATCCTATCTGTGAACACTAGTCCCTTCAAACAACAAGATGTTGAGTGAATTACATATTGACTGGTGAGGTTTTTTTGGCATTTAATTATCCAGCTGAAAGGAACATGCTTAATTGTTATTGCAGTTACTGGTTAGCAACTATGTAAATAGAGGAATTTTATGAGGAAACGGTAGAGCATCAGCAGCTGAATAAACGTCTTTATTTCTCTACTGAGCACAAATACCTCTCTTATTGGGTAAAATGAACAGGTTTTATTTTTGTTTTTAAATAAGAAAATGTGCTATTATTTCAAAAAGGCAAATTCATGTTTCTCAAACTTCTGCTAACCAGTTTTGGCCATTCAAAAAGGAACATTGCCAGGGTGTATGGGAGTAGCAGCACAGTGCTCGTTATTCATACATTCTCAAATATTCATGCCTGGGTAGCCAAGGAAACATCTATTGGGACTCTTGCATTCATCATGAGGGATATGTAATCCTTTTGGAAACAAGTTGTTCTACAGAAGTCCAGAGACTTAGGATGCTATCACGTCATATCTCCTTACGTCTGCAGAGCAGCAGTATCCAAGTTCATCACTTCCTATACCACACTGAAGCAGAACTCTGATACTGGAATGGAATTGAGTCAAATCCTTTCAAGAGTCCACATTATAAAAAATAGTCTTGTGCTTCTGTACTTGGCTGAAGCTGGAAAAAAAAAATTATGAATCGACATGATATTTTCAGTCTAGACAATAATACTGTATACTCCCGATGAGTCTTCAATCATCTAATATGCCCTGTTGAATTTCAGCAGTAAGGGCTTGACAGTATTAAATTAGGGTTTGAGAATTCATTCATTCATCTATGTGAAGTTTCATTCTTATTTATAAAGTCAAGTAAACAAAATAAGTAGCTAAGAATGCAACAGGTTATTCTCCTAGCTAGATTTAACAGGGAAATAAGACACAGTGTGACAGAAACAGAAAAAAGCTGATATATTGGAGTAAAACATGGACCTTGCTTTTTTTTTTTTTAACTGGCTTAATGATATAATCTGGAATCTAGGAATTAATTTTCCCATTAATTCACTAACAAGAAAGCAATGTTTGGTTCATTTACCAACTTTACTTTGCTGCCAGCTAGAAAGAAATTACTTGTGATTATATTCCTCTGATGAGGCCAGTTTGTCCAACGCTGTTGAACTGATTATATTTAAAGAAGAAAAACAAATGACTGTACTGACCATCACCAGAAGTTTTTTTGAAAATACTCAAACTAAAATTAATCTAAATTTAGTGGTAATTTAGAATATTTCATAAAAGCTTTGTTTGAAAATCTCTTGCTTGTGCAAGAGATCTTGTTTTTTTTTGCTTTATTTTCCTGTTGTATAGATAACTGTTTACAAGGAAAGTATCTGATAATTTCATCTAGTTCAAGAGAATGAATTTTTTCATTCTCTGCTCTTATCTGGTGAGATTAATGCCCTTCATAGCTGAAAAATCTCAATTAGCAGCAATATGTGGCTCCACTAGATTGACACTCTTGCACATTAAGACCTAGACTTAAGTCATTTCCCAGATTCCAATAAATGTCACTCAAACAAGAACCTTCTACCTTAACTTTTCTTTCAGAATCTTTATATAAACAAGACCATTGCAGTTTGCTCTGGCTGTTACTCTTCTAATCCTCCCATCCTAGAGCCACAGTAATGATACTTGAGGTTGGCCAAATCAAGGGGGCCTGGTAGCTAGATGTCACTTTGCTCCAGCTTGGTAAATACTAAAACACTTGATAACTGACACACAGGTCCCCTGCTAAGTCATAAGGGCTAATCTGTTGACAGCCCGATACCTGATGAATGTGTGGGAACAAGTATTAATATAGTTAACTATTTAGGGTTAATAATCCATTTATACAATGCCTCCTGCAAGAACTGTTCAGAAGAAGTCTGAACTTTCACTTGTCTTAATGAGTTTTAGATGAATAGGTGCTGATCCATCACAGTTTTGTACTCTATGCAATATACCCACAATGGTATACTTTATTTGCTTTTAAAAATCCACAGCAAACATAAACAATGGCTTTTAGAGGAGTTCATATTGCATGCATAACTACAGTATCTTAATGAATTCTCAACCATCTCTGGGTAAGAAATATAGCAGTAATATTCATTATGATCTGTCCTGGAATTTGGCTTCACCAGATCTCAAATACAAATATTTGTACATGTGATATTTAAGGTGAAGGCAGAGTCACAATAAAATAATTTGTGTCCCAGCTTACAGACAAAAAATAATAAGGAAATAAAGGAGCCTAAATATTACACTTATGCTCATAGCCCTTGTAAATTTTACTGCATATTTTTAGTTTTCTTTTCTAGTCATTAGTATCTAGGTACCAAATCTGACTGGAAGTTAATGTGCAAATTTATATTACTTACTGGCTTGTGATACAGACAGTGACTTTCAGAATTTTCCTATTTCTGCCATTCTTAGCCATAAAAATTGTATTTATAAAAATCATTTAATTATACTATTCTATTATTTATCTACTTACTTATTTTCTGCTGCTGATTTAGCTGAAATTGAAATTGGAACATGAGAGATTTTTTTAATCACCTGATGCAAGGTTGTGAAAATAATGGAATAACCATAGTGGAATTTACAGTGCCTTTCTGTCCAAGGGTACTTTGCTAACCTTTAAAGGGTTTTAAGAGTTCAGGACTTGAATACTGACATTTTTTTTTGGCACATTTTTCTAGGCATTGATTAACAAACTTCAATTACTGTGGAACATTTGATTTTCAGTCTTCCAGACATAGGTGCTGATATGGGCTAATAGAATTTGTGCAGAGATCTACAGATACAATTTTGTCAAACAGAAATTTAACATGTATTTTATATTTTGCTTTTTGCATTTAATTCTCATGTGTCTTAGCTGCAAAGTATATAATGTGATAGTCTGACAATGCTCTGAACATAATTTTTCTTTCTCCATGGGAAGAGGAGAACTAACTGCAAGGGACAATGTAGAATCCTATAATGAATACCAAGATCTTCCCCTCAATTTACAGAAGCTATTCAGGTAAATAATTATTTCAAGAGTAGCTAACATCCCATCAGTAGCACACTAGATGTTAGAGAAATTTGAAATTACTGTGTGCGCGTAGACAAGATGCCATTAAGAAACTGAGGTTCTGAACATGAATGATTAAAAGAATATTATTTGCACAGTGTCCTGGGCACTTACCATTTTACTTATTTAAAAATTACCTGGAGTTTCTGTTGGAAAAACTATTCTGCACTTTCCAGGCTGAACAAGGAAGTCTTGGTTTGAATTACCTAAACGTAGCACCTTTCCTGGGAACAATTTTTCATTAAAAGGCTATGTAAATGTCTCAGAGCTCTGTTCAAATTGTAAAGTTTATTGCTTTTTGAGACCTTAATTATAACATTGTTTAGCTAAAAACTACCATCAGTAGGTGGTTCCCTGTTGTCAGAGATATTGCTGAAGAATCAGAAATCTAAAATTCAGCCAGTCTTCAATGGTTTTGGCTGCAAACACACAGTCAGTAATTTCTTGTGCTTCATTATCCAACTACCAAGAAAAAGTATTCTGCCCTTAATTGTTAAGCTATTTAGAAATGTATCTTATCATACTTCCAGTTGATATGAATGAATGATTTCTGAGGGATCTGTGAAGTACTTTTGCCTATTTATTTAGACCAATGTGGAAATATCCAATATTATGTCTGAAAATAACTAGAAACTTTGTCTATTGAGGGGTATATCAGTACACTTTCTCCTTTTAAGAACACACAACAGCCCTAATCCAGCAGAACTTCAAGTCCTGTCTTGAACTTTGGTCATTCAACAGGTTAAGTGAAATGCTTACCCTTTTGTAGGATTAAATTTCTGGGCTGGCACAAAGCTCTGAGACAAAAGAGGTCATTTAAATTGGCTGTGAAGGGCTACAGTTGTGCTTTAAGCATAAGTGGCAGTGGTATTATAGGTATTGAATAATTTGTCTGTTCTTCTGTTTGTGTTTGGGACTGATACTTGACTGTATTTTAATAAAAGAAATATGTCCCTGCTGATAGCTGCTGGGATAAAAAGCAGAGGAAAGACATACTCTGTGAAACACAGGCCCATCATAAATCATCCCTTCTGGCCATCTATAGGGGCTGTGTGAAACAAGGAAAACTTACATTTAATCAGGCATTTAAACTCAAACTCAAATCATGTCATAACTGGAATGTATCAGTTCAGTTAATATGCTTCAGATATATAATTTTTGAATATTGGACTTATTTTATTTTCATCGTAAAGTGCAGGGACTGAGGTTATGGCTATTAGTTATAAAAAGATCAACACGTGGAGGCATAAATGAGAAAAATGGGTGATAAACTTCAATTGATAGTCATGAGTTAAGATGGGAAAACTGGATTTGCATAGTCCATTAATAATACCTCTTGATGTTAACCATGATGTCAGATTTATACTAAGCCTCTTGTCACTTCATTAAGGCTGAGGTAGGAATCTAGCTATGGGTTTCCATAGTCTGACAGCGGTGTGGCAATTAAAATGTGCTTGTGGTGGAAAAGACCTGTTTTTGCTTTTTGCTGCAGAGTTCATATTGGCAAGAAATTGTTGAAGAAAGAGCAGGAGGGTGGGCGGGGAGCAAGTTAGACTGAGGGCACAAAGGAAAGAAACCTTTCAGAGAATTTGCAAGGAGCGAGGAAATATATTCAAATATATTCAAGGTAGCAGTGGCTAAATGGTTACAGCCCAGATGACAGAACTGCAAATGGTTCCCTTGGAAACATCCTTCTATTCGAAAAAGCAGAAGAATGTTACTGGCTCTTAGGTCATGCAGACCATCTTTCAACTAATGCAGAAATATAGCTGAAAAACAGGAAATAATCAGTATCAACTAAAAATTTAAATAACTTCCACTTACATCCCATAGTCTTGATTCACAGGAAGCAGGCTTGGTCTGCCTCTGTATTTGGGGTTTTATTTCACGTACAATTAGAATGTTAGGGCTATTCTGGGCTAGGGCCTTTTATTTCTTATTTGGGTACATGGAGATGCAGACTAACACAGGCTGAAAAGTTCTCCCTGTTCTTACCTATAAATTGCACAAAATAGTTATTTTTTCTATCTACTAGCTGTATCATTAAAATAGATATAATAGAGAAGTCTAAAATAAATCTCAGATTACATATTTATGTATTTGGCCTGGTATAAAAAATGTTTTAACACTTTCAGAAAAAAAAGTTTGAGAAAATGGAAAAAGTCTTACAGTGGCTGGTACAAAGTATGCTTTGAAAGATCTTTCAGCTTCCTATTAATGGATCTATACATGTACTTCATTTTTTAGGGAAAGTAGTATTTATTGAACAGGATCCTTACTGAAAATGAATTATCCCATTTCAGTCCAAGATCATTAGTAACAAGAAGTTTTTCATAAGTAAGAAATACCATTGTTTTGAACGGACAGTGTAGTTAATTTAGTTTTATTGTTTTGGTAATGAAATTTTTATGGTTGTCAGGCTGGATTTATAATCACTCAGAAGACTGGTTTACAGATCACAGAATTTAAGTTCAACAATAGGGAAAAAATAAGAAAAAAAAAAAGAATTCCTCATATCCAGTAAGTGTAGGATAACTTATTCTAGATGGCTGAAGCACCCAAGGAATAGGCTAAATTAGTCACAATGGAACTCTTTGTGGTTGCTACTGTGCAGCTGCTGAAACTACCTGAACTAGGTCAGGCACCTTCCACATTGCCGTTGGCTGCAATCTTATTCTCCAGTTCCCACAAGTGTCACTATATTTTTTTCTTGTTTTGTTTTGTGTGTTTATGCCTCACTGTAGCTGTATAGACTGAAGGGAGTATTGTCTTTGGCCCTAACACATGGCTTCGATGAGTTTATAAAACATGAATTAATGTTTGTCTTCCTAATGATTTTTCTCATCTTTGAATCATCACCAAATCAGACCTCAATTCTGATAGAGGATTTTTCTACTACATGTATTTTCTGTATCCATGAGCAAGCATACATGACGATCAGGAAACACCTGTGTTTCCATCAGAATGAGATAGCTGAGTTTTTCTTGCCTGAGTGCACAGATTCGACAGATTATTCAGCTCAGCTCAGCAAAACTCTCAATTGAGTACACATCCCTAGAATATAGTAAAGAAGAAAACAAAATTCCAGTTTTCACCATTCCCTTCCTCCCATCACCCCTTAATAATCACTATGTATCAGATCTGGAATTTTTTTTAAGCTCTGAATATTGTGTCAATAGCAAAGCATAACACCAATAACATCAGTGATACAATTGTCAGTGTCTTTCGTGCAGACAGTTTTCACATTTCATAGATATTTATGCACAGATATTTATCAAAAGCTAAGCACACTCAAAACTGAGTAACATGATTGATACCAAGTACTTCTTACTACCCTACATGTAAAAAGTAATAGTTTCATTAGCATTTCAAAAGCATCTAGACAATTAAGAAACAGCTCAGAGATTATGAGTAAAGGTAAATATTATTCCCGGAAGAGAAGAAAGCCAACTGTGGTTGTCTCGGTTTTGAGTGGAGAACTGAACCATAAAGGATTTCTGCTACTGCATCTCTTGCCTTATGCTATGTTTTATGGCCACAGTGAACCAAAACTTCCAGACCCATTTTCTCTGCAGTTGCTCATTCCATCTACTTCTGTTTGCAGTCTGTTGAGCAGTTTTACTGGCTTGTTGCACCATGTCTTGGGCTGAATAAGTGATGTGATTTGATATTGCTTTTTCAGACATGGAGTATGTGGGAAGGAAAAGCAACCAGGGAGAGGAATACTTAAATTTAACCATTCTATAAAACAACACATAATGACACAAAAGTAGTATTCTGTGAATACATTATCAGTTAAAAAAAAAGAAGAATCACTAGCTGATGAAGTTGCAGCACTGTGGAACAGAATAGTGCTCATGGTCTAGATAGATTCTTCCAATATTGGCAACATAAAAGGTCAAATGTGATGTCATTTAAGGTTAAAATGGCTTCAGAAGGGAAAAAAAAAAAAAAAAAAAAGAAGCAATAATACTGTATGAGTAAAAAGAGAACAGATTTTCTTTTTCTCAGACTGTGACTTACTACAAGCATTTGTAGATTCTTTCTGGGTGAAATCTTAAATTCCATCTAAATGAAACATTCATCTACTTGACAGTTTGTGGTGAATAGCAGCTTCTGTTTTCTGTCAGTATGAATTATGCATGTTTGGAAAAAGCTTCCAAATTTCAATTAGTGAATCTTAATTTTCTTTCTTAGACCAGATGGACTTTGTTAACAAAAGGATTGTATCTATATCTAATAGAAACTCAAATTGTTTTAATCAATTTCAATAGAGATAAATATTTGAAGCATTAAACCTGTCTTCGCTATTTTTTTAACAAAGTTGATTCTGCATATCAACAGCTCACTGCTCAGTTTATTACATTTTTATCCAATTAGAAAGCAGAATCCCCATGCTCTAATTGGCAAGTACATAAAAGAATCTACATGTTGCTTAAGCAGCAGAGAGGCAAGGAAGTTTAATTAAGTTGTAACAGGCAATTTGTTACTAATTACATTTGGTGTTAGATGGTGCTGGTTTACTGTCATAGATGGGGAAAATTCTTGTACAGATTATTATAAGTCTGAAAATAGGTTAAATAGGTTAAATATTTTTCCTGTATTAATGCCATAAGAATTTAATACTGAATATTTTGCATTATTTTTTTAAATTGAGTAATGACTTTGAAACACTTAAGTACTGTGCATTCTAGTGACTAGGTTTGCACCAGATCCCATTCTATATGATAGAAGTCCTATGTATTTTTTCTCAGTATAGGCATTATTAATTATGTAGTAACCTTCTTTTTCATGTGTTCAGCTACTTTAATGCCTTCCAGCAGTTCCCTTCCTAGTGACACTTAGAAAATGAAGACATGAGTAATTTAACTTTTACAACTAGTTTGTTGAAATTTTGTTAAATTTCGTATTTATTTATTTATTTATTTATCCAGAATTCACCCAAAAGTTTTTTCAGGTACTTCATTATTCATACCGGAGAAGTATTTATTTTAATTTGGTATATATTTTTAACAGAGAGCTTAGCAGTACAGTTTAGAAACTAACTCTTAAAGAGGTTTTACTGTTAATTTTTAAACTTAGAGTTCGAAGTTCGCAATTCATTGTCAATAAATACATTTTGCTGTTGCTAATGTGAAAATGTTGTTTGAAAATGAGGGTTTCCTTGTCAATATTTGTATTACTATGTACAAATGAACAGATAAACATTTACTAAATTCATTTACTAAGGCTGCAGAGAGTTAGTGCTTGCTCAGAGAGGAGTCCTAATTCTCGTGTTCATTGATGGTATGAGCAAAATAAGTGAATTCAGTACAGCTGCCTGAGTTATTACTGCTCACTCATGTTTATGTAGTATATGAATTTTCAGGCCTACAGACAGTTGCTTAAACTGCAACTGTGTTATGTAGTATCTGTCTGTAATTACATGCAAGAGATTAAAAAGACTCATTCACAGCTGACTCTCATCAGCCTCCCTGAAGAATATGCAGTGGAAGACAAGGGATGTTCATATTACCAAGACTGAGGTCTTTCAGCTTCTGCATACAGTTATAACATAAAAAGTTACTTTTAGAAGTGATTTAAAGAATTAAAGTGCAAATCTTAACTGCTGGCAAATTCAGAAATTCAGAAGAGCCTCTTGAAAATATTCAGCTTTCTTTGATGAGGACAGGGTGCTTAATCACTGGGGTCAGGCTCCTAAAGCTAAGAGACTTCTTCCACCTATTGCTAATAACTATACACACTGTGGAAAATACTGTAATGAGTAGGTGTCAGATAGAAAGCTTTCTCTGACTGCACAGCAGAAGTTAGTTCATTATTTCTCAACAAGAGAATGGTAAAACTAGAACAAAATACATTTCTGTAAAATGTTGAAGTCTTATTCATATTATATATATTCTATATACACATAACGTACATATAACACCACATACCACATATCAATAACTGCATATTTCCTGTTTTCATAGCTGTATGGTCTGTTTGGCTTCTTAATGTATTTGTCACCCAGATTTGTATGATATTTTTGTCTATGGTGAAAAAAAAGTCCCTAATCCCTTTTGAAGACTAATAACATCTGTTAAAGTTTTGGATTATGAAAAGACATTAATGGATACCCAGCATGAATTCCAGTTAAGTATCAGTTTGTGTAAATAGAAATGTGACAAAAACAAAAGTAACACCAGCAGTAACACATCTGTTTAAAGAGTTAATGCATACTGTAAGTACTTTACAGCAGTAATTTAGGCTATTTTTCAACATTTTGTATTTGACACATAACCATATAAGAAATGTCAGAAGCATTATTCAGTAGAGTTGATGTATACCAGCTTGTTCTTTTGGGAGAACAAAGCCATAAGGCACAATATTTCAAGGTCTGCAGGGTAGTGAAAGGCTCAGAATAACCTGTTAATCGTGATGCATTGCTTCTCTCCTCAGAAACATGTTCTGAACGTCTTATGCTATTAACAGCTCTTTTGTTTTCTCAGCAGACATCACCTCAGGAAAAGAAAAAAAAAAAGAAAAAAAAAAAGTGATCCAAAATCACAGATTATGAATACAACTCATGTTGCTCTGGAATGTCAAAAGATAAGCAACTTCTAGTCTGATGGTGTGATACAAATGATTTTAACTTGCACAGTATAACGAACTCAGAGATAAGTGTAGCCATGTTAGTGGCCATGCATTCACGCATAGTCTTGTTAGTCAGGTTTGTTGGCTTAAGCAAAAATATGGATCTAACGTTTCCATACTCCTCAAAATTATACACTAGAATACAGGCACTTGTAGAATTCAAGTTTTTGTTCTTTCTTGATTCAGAGGGACTTCCTCTCTGCATGCTGTGCAGCTGATTTGTGCAAATGGCCTTTCTAGATTCCCTGTGTAAATCAAATGTACTGCACATTTTCAGCATACCTCCACTATCCTGGGAATGACTTCTGGAATACAAAAGGTCTGATGCACCTTAATGATAGCTTGATCTTAGAGGACTTTTGAGACTGAAGACTACAAACCATCAGGCAACTGTAATCAGTCCAACAGTTGCAGGTCAGTAGCAGCGGCAAAGACCTATGCAACAAGAAAAGCAGAAAAAGAAGTTGTAGAATTTTCAACTTTCATAAATTTGTGTACCTCACAGCCAGGAAGCAAAAGCCATTATATCAAATTTGCCTGTAACAGAAGCACAACCTCTCCTTTCTTACCTTATTGTTTCACCACTGTGTACTCATTACTGTTGCACTGTTTCCACTGCAACATCACATTCTCATGCTCTAGCAGGTTTTCTGAAATTTGGGCCAAATCTTGACAAAAAATGAAGTTGTTCTTGAGACAGATAACAAGCCTTCATCTCACTATTTTTTAGCCTTGTGGAATGGGTCTATTCCACACTGAAAGTTATTGACAAAGTTCCTGGCAGCCAAGAGTTCAAATTGCTCTCTCAGGTATGTTAAACACAGCATAGCCATCTGGTCGAGGGAGCCAATTCTCCCACTATATTTCATGCTGGTACAGCTTCATCAAGTTTATGTGTACATTAACAGATTCCATTGTTAGAATTGTAGAAATATTTGAGTTGAAAGGATCCTAAAGACCATATAGTTCCAACAACCTGCCATGGACAGGGCCACCTTCCACTAGACCAGGTTGCCCAAATCCGCATCTAACCTGACCTTGAGCACTTCCATGGATGGGGAATCCACTGCTTCTCTGAGCAATCTGTTCCAGTGCCTCACCAGCTTTTGAGTAAAGAATTTCCTTCCAATATCTAATCTAAATCTATCTTGTTTTAGTTTTAAATAATTACCTCTTATCCTCTCCTATATTTCCTAATAATAATATGTTCCTCTCCATTTTTTTCCTTAAGCTCCCTTTAAGTACTGAAAGGCCACAATAAGTCTCCCCAGTGCCTTCTCTTCTGTAAGCTAAAGAAACCCAGCTTTCTCATTTTTGTCCTCCAGCCCTCTGTTCACCTTCCTAACTCTTTTCTGGACCTGTTCTGACAGGTCCATGTCTTTCTTGTGCTAGGGGCCCCAGATATGAGTCTAAATCAAGTCTTAGGAGAGTGGAACAGAATGTGACAATCACCTTCCTTGATCTGATAACGACCATTCTTTTGATGCAGCCCAGCATATGGATGGCTTTCCGGGCTGCAAGCACTCACTGCTGGCCCGTATTGTTTTCATCCAACAATATCTCCAAGCTGGTCTCCACAGATATATTCTCAATCTAGCCTCTGAACAGTCTGTCATTCATGTTTGGGATTGCCCCTACCGGTGTGCAGCACCTTGTACTTGGCCTTGTTTAACTCCATGAGGTTTTCATGAACCCGCCTGTCAAACGCTTCCACATCCCTCAGGATGGCTTCCTTTCCCTTCAGCCTCTTGACTGCACCACTCAGCTTGATGTCTTACTGATTTACAGTATGATCCTATTGATAAAGTAATATACTGTAATTTCAGACCTGAATCTTAATTTTATTAGCTAGCATTTGGGAGTGTTGTGAATGACAGGATTCAGTAACTTCCCTCCTCAAAGATTGTCTTCTTCCTTTTCCTTCCCTCATGACAGACTCTTTTAGTTGACTACACTGTATAAATCTTTCTCTGGCTTTGATTAAACTTTCTAGTTTATTATCACAGTGTAAATAAATAACAGAAGGAAAAATTATGATTGATTATAGTTCATAAAATCCATTACTGTGAATAAAACTTACCAGAGTCAACATGAGGTAGCAGTGTCAAATCCATCCAAATACTGACATTAATTAGGAATTTTTTTTCTTAATTTCTTGAGAGAACCATGGCTTATTATACATTTTATATCAAATATGCATTAAATCTATTTCTTTATCAATTCATCAAATAAGAACAAGATGTGAACAAGATTGGAAAAATACACTGAATGTATATAAATTAGCCATGACTGAATAAAATTGTAAGATCAGAGATAGAATAGCTGATCAAGTCATGAAATCTTGGAAATATAAAAACAGTATCAGTTCAGAATTTAAAATTAATCAGTAGCTTGGGGTATTGATAAATGCTTGTACAGTTAAATGCTATGTATTCTTGTTAAATGGTGGCAGTCATCTAAAATTTTACATAGGCAAAACTGCAGAGAGCATTACCCATAATTTCATCCAAGACTGAGCTAAGCAGGAATTCAGATTTGGTGAAGTTCATCTTCTTGTAGAACAACAGGAAATGACAGAAGAGTTTAGGGTGCTTTTATGAGAGTGTTGTCTGCTCATATTGGCTCCTTGGGAAGGAAATGACTGTCAAAGGAAAAGCAAGATTTACCAGGAAAAAAAATGGTATTTAGAATTTTTCCAGAACATTTGTATTTGAAAGTAGTAAACTTGTTCTCATTAAAAGAATATAACTTATCTTGCCTTAAAACCAGGGACAACTCCTCAACATCTGCCACATAGTGAGTTTCACATAAAGTGATACTGATTGACAAACTCATGCTTTTAAACAGCCAAGAGCAGATCCTATTAATTTTGGATGTAACATCTGGCTGACCTGGCACCTGGAATCAGAACGAGTATTCTACTTTATTCACAAGCGGAAAGCAAAAGTTGAAGACAAAGAAAATGTCACTTTGTGAGTTTCCAGTGCTCAGAGCAGCCCTCATGAGGAATAAGCCTTCAGTACCTCACCTTCCTTCATTTCTTTGACCTGATATGGAAAATGGTAACTTGAAAAGTTATTACCATCTGAGCATATTCTTCCACTGCAAGCTGTGAGACACAATCTGCATGAAATTCTAACAAGTTATTTCGACATTGTCTTTTTAAAGTACACTGCTTTCTGGCAATGACTGTTACAAATTAGAGAAGACTCGATTCATAAGGGCTATGAGAAAAACAAGGCACTGAAAAGATACTCTGACAGCAAGACCACACGTTGTGTATTTTGTCAGCCTTTCAATATACTAGTTGTAAGTTTTGCTGTAGCCACTCTGCCCAATTACTAAACAAAACAGAACCACAGTAAAAGTATCTGCCAAGTATTGTGAAATTCAGAAATGGCAGAGCCAAACCCACAAAGATCCCTTAGGCAATATGACCGTTAAGATAGGCAAGTACAAAGACATCTGGAAATTTGAAGAAACACACCTTCAAATTTTGTAAGTTTATGACTCAATTTTTAAAATAACACAGAATAATAGTATATTTGCTGTGTAATCAAGCCATTTCTGCCATAGAGGAAATATAACACAAATTAAATGAAAACAAAACTGAGTTGGAAAAAGTGAAAATATTTTTTCAGGTCAGCCTGAGAAGCTGCTAAGAAGTTTCACCCATGTGAATGAATCTTAATTAACTGCAAAGTAGAAATTATTACATCATTGTAGATTAAATATATTTCTTTCTCTTCTGTTGTAAGCAAATAAGCTATTCTACTGATAGTCTGAAAAAAAAAAAAAAAATCAGAAGTCATTCCAGTCTACTTTTAAAAACTGAGATATAAAGAGATGACTCTACTTCACTGAACCACGAACACTGCAGAGCAGTCCACATTTGTGAATACAAATAAATGATACTGTAAGTTAGATTGAATCCATTGGATTTGACTCCTTCTATACTGCCAAATAACTTTTCACAGCAGAAGCCTGAAACAGTACTTACAGTATTGAGAATACTGAACTAAACTAACTGCTTTCACTGTGATGGGCAGAAGGGGAATTTTTAAGAAGTCCCACTCTTTGCTCAGAGCTAGTGAATGTTAGAATAAATACACAAATACTCTAACTGACTTAAAATATGATTGAATTTAGTTTATGTTTCACTGCAGTAATTTTAAATAAGACCTTTCACAGATAAATAAGCATGGGTTGTGATTCAGTGACTTTGTGGTCAGCTTCAAGATGGACAAATATCATATACTCTTGGGGACTAATCGGGAGTTAGTCATCATAAATAAATTTTCATCAGATAAGATAATTCAATATACAGTAATAGATGAAAATTTTTTTATTACATAAATTTTTTTCAGGATTGTAAATAAAATACCTCTGAAATTACTCAATAAATATTTTAATTAGGGATGAGTATGATGCAATATTTGCCAATATGTGCACAAAATTTTAAGTTTCTAAACACATAGAAGTGTAAGATAATTCTTATCATGTTCTCAGAAAATGTAATGTATCCAAGACAATTAAATGTGTCCCTTTTATTAAATTCATTAAACTAACATATTTTGTGCAGGATTGATGATAAAATAGTGCTTACAAAAGAACTCGTTCCCTAAAGGTGCAACGCCCATTTTTTTTTCTTCTAAATGCAGTGAATGAAAATCAGTTACGGTTAGTGGAAACACAAAAATCCTTGTTTCTCCCATGAATAAGTTACTTGGAATAATTTCTTATTTATATTTTGCTTATTGATTGTCAGGAAAGACACTGTCAATGTAAATTACCTTATCATGCTTGTGTACTCCTGCTGGAAGATTTTCCATTTCATTAGCGAGTCCCCAAGCCTTGATATAGATTTCTGGGTTTACTTATATGAGATTATGAAACTGGAAAACTACATGTCAAAAAAGGTGTATGTTACTATATTTTACCTTGTTTAACAGCCTTACTGCTTCTTCAGGTTCACTGTGGGCTACACAAGAGATGATCAAAGAAACATTTTAATCACAGCTTGAGCTCAAGCCATTTCTTCCTTGACATACACCAGAAAAAAAAAGAAAAAAAAAAGAAAAAAATCTCTACTTAAATATAAATTTAAAATTTATGAATTACCTTCAGAGATCTTTCTCTTTAAGTATGAAATACTAAGATAGAAAATAAACATAATTTAAGTCCATAGTTCTGGACACTGAAATAACATCTTGCTGATACAGCTAATGCCACAGGACATCATTATCCTGTCATGTCATTTAGCACAATATAAACACCATTTGGCATTATCTGTTTTTAATTTAATCTGTTATTTAGACTTATTCCTGCTCTCATTGGTATTCCTTGCTAATTTTGCATGGATTTCTATTACAAAAAGCTGTGCCCTCAGACAGGAGTACTACCATGATAATGATAAAGTGATGAGCAATTCTACTGTAAACAATAGTATCCAGGAGGCAGAAAGGCCTACTATCTTCTGAAATTTTAGATAAAGCAGAAATATTAGAATAAAAGTTTTGATGTGAACATATTAATTGTTATTTTAATCAATCTGAAAAACTATGATAAAATTTTAGGATGATCATCTAGATTAAAGTTATCTAGCCTTTCATTTCTGTGATTTTTTGAAAAGCCACAAATATGTGTGATGATAGGTGAGGACTGAAATTCATGTAGACGGTAAGCAATGTCTTTTCTTCTTCGCTGCATAATGTAGAAGCGCATTCATCATGCAGAAAAAGCTTCTGCTTTGGTTAAGTGGAAATCCATGGAAAATGACAGTTTAAATGTGAGTTAGATTCTGCAGGAAGGTTGCATACACCCCAACTGGACATATTTTTTGTTATCTCTGTTCAGTATGTCAGTACACCACAGTGTAGTGTCTTCTTGACAGGAAGCTATGTGTAAAGAGTCCATAAGTGAATGGCTTCACATCTGCCCATTAGCTACTGCTAAGAATATCACACCCCTTGTGCTCCCTATTGAAAACCTTTAAATAGCCCTGCAGGTTTACAGATCTGTAGATTACTGCATGTTACACTTCTGGTCTAGAAAGACATAATTATGTGCCAATATCTGTGAAAAGGAGTTGGATCTCAGCAGTGCAGATTGAGGAGATGTTCAATCACTTCCTGTCAGTAGTTGAACTCATTACCTCACACTATTCACATCTTGCAAAGAAGATTAAACATGACCAAAAATCCTGAGATAACAGAAAAACTCCACTTATAGCAGAAAAGTTTTTATATGATGGAGAGATGAATATGCAGTCTAAAATATTTACAAGGGTAACTCAAGTAAACACACACATATATATATTGATATATGATATATATATATGTTAATGAGAAATTTCATACAGATTTCAAAGCTTCCAGTTTATACAGTAACAAAGCTCACAGAGAAGAAAGAATGATACAAAAAATAACAGATGCTAATGAGGTCTCTTGCTCTCTTTTAAATAACAGAGATGAATAATCCCTGTTTCACTTTTGAAGTTCAATGGACCAACTTGAAGAAAACTAAACCATATTTTGTGACTATACTTTAATAAGAAACATTTCACAACTTCTCATATATACTAAAATCTCAATGATCATTGCTTCCTTTCCTCACAAAGATTATAATTGTACCAAATCTTTTATATCTCTTAGAATTACCAGTGAAGTAAAGAATTACAGTAATTACAAGTGATATAAATAAGTAGCCCCTCCCCCCCGCCACACGCCACACTTCTATAATTTTTCAGAAAAACACATTAATTTGCCAGTGGATTTGAACGTGAAAAAAAAAAAAAAAATCTGAATCATGAAGATGTGAAAGAATTAACCAAAAAGATCTTAAAAATTTGCTCTACTATTCATGTGGGTAACATAGGAACTTTAAGACACTGCGAAGTAATACTGAATAAGTGATCCCTCATTGCTTTAGGATTTTAATTTAAAATTTTATTTACTATCTGATGTCTGGAAGTGTACAGTTACCTCATAACCTTAATATGCATTCTTAGTTTTCTTCACCTTCTACACTGGGAGAAGAAAATAATGTATGTCTCATTTTCATCACCTGATTCTTAACTTGGTGGTAGGACATATGGTTTAGTTACCTTTTCCTGCTGATCTTGCCAGCATTTATTATTCAAAATTCATTTTGCCCCCTAAGTAACATCAGATGTACATGTACAAATACATGTAGTGAAAGGCTTAAATAGTTGCTTCAGTACTAAAAGCCATATCAGGTTAAAAATAATGAGGCTGATTCAGTAAGATGAGACATTCAAGCTACATTTTTCAGTCAATGAATACTTTCATATGATGATACATTCTCCTTAAAACTGCATGACACATGCATGAATGAACAGCAATGAAGTGGTTAATTTATCAGGAAAAGATAGTGAGTAGCTGTGAGTAGCTTATGAAAAACCATATTTGACTTGTCCATCATGGAGATGTTTGTTCTTTAGTGCTGCAGGTGGCAGAGTTACTAAGAAAATCAACTTAATTCAATACAATCTTTGGAACGACATGCTTTTTTCTGATAGTTTTCTGACTGGTTCACCTCTACATCAAATCATGATCACTGCTGCAGTGCTTTAAGATCCTGATGGGAAATCAGAAATAATTTCAGAGAAATATACAGTAAAGGAAACATTATACGCTCGGCATCTTTTAGCATATGGAATTAGATTAGGATGCCCAGCAGGTAGTGGTTAATGGAGCTAAGTTCAGCTGGCAACCCATTATGAGTGGTGTCCTCCAGGGGTTGGTACTGGGACCCATCTTGTTTAATATCTTTACTGATGACCTAGTTTAAGGGATTGAGTGTATCCTCAATAAGTCTGCAGATGACACCAAGCTGGGAGGTGGTGTTGATCTGCCTGAGGGATGGGAGGCACTTTAGAGGGATCTAGATAAGCTGGATTGCTGGGCTGAGGTGAATGGGATGAGTTTCAACAAGATAAAGTGTCGGGTCCTGCGCTTTGGCCACAATAACCCCATGGATTGCTACTGGCTTGGGGATGAGTGGCTGGAAGACTGTGAAGAGGGAAGGGACCTGGGGGTTTTGGTTGATGCCCAGGTGGCCAAGAAGGCCAATGGCATCCTGGCCTGCATTAGAAATAGTGTGGCCAGCAGGAGCAAGGGGGTAATCATCCCCCTGTACTCAGCACTGGTGAGGCCTCACCTCAAATACTGTGTTCACTACAAAACTACAAAAACAGACACCGAGGCTCTAGAATGTGTCCAGAGAAACTGGAGCACAAGTCTTATGACTGTGTTGTGATGAGGAGGGGTTTGGCCTCTTCTCCCAGGCAACAAACAGGACCCAAGGAAATGACCGCAAGTTGTACCAGGGGAGGTTTAAGTTAGACTTAAGGAAGAACTTTTTCTCTCAGAGAGTGGTCATGCACTGGAATGGCCTGCCATGGGAGGTGGTGGAGTCGCTGTTCAAGAGGTTACTGGATGAGGAGATACGAGACATGGTTTAGAGGCTCGTGGTAGCAATGGTAGTGGGAGGACGGTTGGACTAGATGATCTTGCAGGTCGTTTCCAACCTCCAATTCTATGATTCTGTGATTCTATAATACAAGTGAAAGAAACATTTAATCCTAATTATTGCAGTTAGCTGTTATCCTGACTTTGTAATAGATGAGTGTACTAAACTGATTCTTGCTGATACGCACTTTTCTGTAAGTTTAAATCTTGTAGACTTTTTTTCTTTTCTCTGTCATTTCACTGAAATTTTGGTAATGCATACTATATTTAAACAATTACTCTGCAGGCCCTTAAGCATAATTCCTGTTAAAACAGTGGTTCATAAAGAAATGTTAAATGCAATGGAAACTACAGCTTAATTATTGCTTCCCATTATCCATAGCTGTTCAAAAATGTACATTCTAGGTGCTTACAGATTTCAGACAAGTATAAAGCAAATATAAAACTTTGACCATGAGACAGGAAGAGAAGCAATATGTTTCCTCAGGGCTTAAAAGTAGCTCCAAAAGTCAGCAGAGGTAGTTGGCAGATCGTTCTAGATTCTTCTACTTATTACTATCAGTATCCTTTGTCAGTTTGCAGATCTAAAAATACCCACTTACAGCAGCAGTAGGGAGTAAGAGAATATAAAATGTGTACATTGAAATAGGAAGTCAGTGGCATATGTTGTGTAGACTGCTGATTCCCTATTATTTTAGTCAGTGATGATCAGATATCTTCAAGAGTCTCAGCAGAGGTCTGTGCACCTGATTGAATTGCCACCATAATACTGGCTTTCTGGATCTGGCCATCAACAGAGGAAGATGCTGAGTTACTTGAAAATGACACAAGAACCATGAAGTTTGGTGTCATATCAATGCTAGCTTCCCTCTCAAACACAATCATTAGGTGATTTGTAGTTGGGTTTTAAACATTAAATGGATACAAAATGACAAAATATTTGAGTAATTTTTCCTTGATAAGTTTTGCCGGCAATACAAAAATAATTAAATCAATTTCCTAGTTTACTTGAAATTAATTTATCCATTTTCTCTCATGAAGCTGGAGTTAAAGTTTACACAATTGTGCACCCATCCCAAGAGGAACATTTCTAGGCAACCAGTAGACTTAATGTTACATATACTGAGAGAGATAAAAGTCTGCTTTCAGTCAGATGAAGTCCAGTTTATTGCTGCATTTACTTTTTTTTAAAACCTAGTAAAAAAACAAGATCAAGTTATTCCCATGTGCAAGATGCCTGCCTTAGAGAGGTTACCATATAAATACGTGAGAGAAATATTAATGTAATTATCTAAATTTAGGAGGCCTATTATTTTCTAGGTATAAATGACTTGTTATTATGTCTGTCCTCTAAAAATGAAAGTTTACATTTTGTTTACAGAAAGGACTTTGAAAATTTTATCATTCTAAGAGCATATTTTTATTTGCTGTTATTTAGAGTGATTTACTCTAGGTAGTGAATTATTTCTATGAAATTTTAAGAACTGCAACTCTGAAAAGAAAACACATCAAAGTATCATAAAATGGTACTAATCTAGTTTAGTAATTGATAGTATACATTAAAAAAGGAATTGTGCTTAAAACTTAGAAATGACTTCAATTTCATAGTACTCATATGAAAAAAGCTGGTAAGGATGGGGTTAAACCAGAAAAAAAATATAAAGAAGTAGGTAATAGGAAACATGCTGCTTTTACACAGGTGATAATGAAAATTCTTCAGACCTCCACAGGTGTAATTTAGTCAATTAGAGCACAAATTGGACAATTCCCTAATTGTTAAAGCAAATAACTAGCATTATGTCTATACCCTGAGCCATCAACGGAAGAAGGAAACATGTAATTATCAGCTCATCAACCTAAGGGCAATTTACCAAGCCTAAAATAAACAGGATGTAATGCTCTTTTTTCTAATAGTGACAAAGTTAGAAGTAACTTCTTTTGTATGAGTAGTGGTCAGTAATTGCAGTGATGGTCTTGGACAAATCTAGGATTATCTTTCCTGTTGCAAATGTAAATATAAACAGAAGATCTTGCAGTCTAAGTAAGTGCAGAGATTAAATAGTGAGAGAAGAGTATTTGCTTTCAACTACAGATGTTAATCATGTATAAACAAAGATCTTACAAAAACCTGATCTGCTGTGTATTAGGTTTAAAGAGATAAAAGTATTGCCAGATATTTTTATTCTCTCAAGATACTTGTTTAATGTTTTTGATTTCATGTAATGTTTTATTCAGATGGAGAAAGGAAAGAGGCTTAACTGATACACAAGAATTTATTTTGTCCCTAAGACCACTGGAATAACCAAAAAAATAGTCCTTAAGTCTACTTTGTATGTTCCTCCATTTAGACTTGCCCCTACAAAATCAAAGGACAGCCTCAGATGTCTACCTGCACGCAGCTCTGCTAGTGGCCAAATTAAAAAAATAGCACTTTTTTCATCACACATTTAAATTTTCAACAGGTTCACAGCACTATGTGATGATGTATCCCTTTCCAGAATGTAGTCATTCCGTGTTGGTTATAACATGCTATTGAGATGTCATGATATGCTATTTTTTATATATAATAGCCCCACAAATAAAACCAGTATATCATACGATCTGCTATGCCACAGAAAGAGACGTTTTTTTCTCATCTTGCATTAACAGACTGTGGTGCTCAGAACCTTGCCATTCAGTCCTCTCTCATTTCCAATGGGAAGAAAAGAGGCCTTGTGAACTACAAAATGTCACATTCACATCAGAGAACTCAAGTTGCAGTGAAAGAATATATAGAATATACTAGATATTAAATTAATTCAGCAGACTTAATAAAAATTTGGACATGCATGTCTTCAATAGTTTATGAGAGGGAAGCACCACAGTGCAGCAGCATTTAGATATGAACAGAAACCTAAGCCCCACACAAGTTAGACTATATAGTGAGCAACCAGGTTTTCTTCACTCACCATGCACCTGACAGGTGGACAACTGAGAGGTTTGCAAAGCAGTGCACTACAGTAAATAGTGAATCTAGTTAGGTCTTCATACTGTTTTCTTTATTGATTTTGAAGCTACAAATATACAAACATCTTGATACTTAACAGAAATGGATAGTGAGACTTGAGACCTCAAAATTCAGGTATGTGTATGAGGCATCTAAAATCCTACTACTAAAAATGGAGATCTTGTCAATATAATCACTAGGCTTTTAGGGCTATTTAGATCACTTTAAAGCAAGGAACTGTATTATCCCAGCTGAATAACTCCCTTTTCCACTAATTGTATATCTTAGTTTCAATTAATTGGCTTAAACAGCTGAAAATCCAGAGAGTTGTGCAGTCAGTGTCAAAGGGCTGGCAGATAGGACTTGAGTCCTTATCCTTCTGGGCTAACAGATGGAGGCTAGGAGGATGCTGTTGGCTTCTCAGCTGTTTGATATCTGGTTGGATGGGGCCCTGGGCAGCCTGATCTAGTGGGTGGCAGCCCTGCCTAGGCAGGATAGGATTGGAAGTAGATTATCCTTAAGGCCCCTTTCAATATAATGGTTCTATGATTCTGTAATTCTAAAAATTGTATGCAGACATGAAAATATAGAAGTATTAGTCCCTGAAATGAAACCAACTCTCAAAGTGTGTGTATCTGAACTCTTGTACTCTCTCCTTTATTTACTGCACAAAAATATGTTGTGTTAATTTACTGAAAGCACAACCAGATCTTGAAGACACAAAACCAAACCAAAACAAAAAATAATCCACACTGAAATTTTGTTCAATGCATACATCCTTTGCATCTTTATTAATCATAATTATACTACCCACTTTAGTAAACATTGTAAATGGAAGCTGTTTCCAGAAAAGACAAGACATCACACCAGGGGAACATTATGCTTTAAATTTTGAGCAAGAGGAATTGAACGAAATAATTTTTTACCTTGAAAATATTGCTTCTTACAGTCATTTTTCAGCACATGTTTACAAATATAATTAATTTTCCACAGGATCACAAAAAAAATCAAAGAACTGATTAATCCATATTGTTTCTTACATGAAAATCTTATTGAGAGAAAATTAGATTCTGAAGACAAAAGGTAATTTTTGATCAAAATGTTTGCTTCCAATTACTTTCTCTTAGCAGTTTAAAAGAAGATTTCTGTTGCTTATTCAGACCTCTTAGTAAGCCATCATTTTGATTTTCAAGAAGTACAAATGGACCATCTTAAAGAAAACTGTCATAAAGTCACAAACAAGCACAGAGGACCCAGAAGCAAGAGGTCTGTAAAATCTTTAAAAGGTAACTGGTACCTACAGCTAAAACTCTGGAATCTGAGACTGAAAATCTCTAGTCTGACTAATAAATGTATAGGGGATAGACACGTAATCCACACAAACAACCAATTCCATGGCTGAAATTGAATTTTCTATATATTGTTATGAATTCTCTATAATATGAATGCTCAAGAGCCTCAAGAATTGTATGAGAACATCAGAGAGAGGCTTTATTAGCTTACAGAGAGATTCTATTACTCTTATACCTTAGGAAGGTATGAAGTAAGAGTTTGAAAAATATCACATTTTAGAAGTGAATTGCACAATGGTTAAAAAATACTTCTGGTGCAACTATTGCTGCTCACTCATGTTCCATTTATACTGTTCTGCCTAGAAACCTGTAAAATGGCAGAAGATAATTATCTTTCTTATCTCATCAATATGTTCATTTATGGACAGAAGGTCTTGGAGGTCATCCTTATTATATAGGCTTTTAAATAATGTAATTTGGGAACTATTTCACTTGGGAAATCATAGCGGAAAAGGGAAAAGGGACTGGGTATCTGGCCAGTACCTTTTCAGGATGCCTAATGCAATGATCATTGCATACTCAAAATACTCAAGAGAAGGCTGACTGACATACATTTGGAAATAAAGCTGGCAAACCAATTGTAGCAACTCTCCTGATCTATACCTTGCTTTCCAATTTCTCTGTGAACTTTTCCCACGAATCATGATGTCTAGATTCCCATTGCCCACATTAGATGGGGCTCAGAGCTGTTATCATTGTGTTCTAGTCCAACAGACAGAGTTTCATATCAGCTTTACAGGCTCTCCAAATGGAAAATCATTTGTACCTTTAATTCTGACTAGATTGAATGGTCATTCTTCTGACAATGAATGGAGCTTTTACAGTTAACTGTCTGAATTTTGACTGGACTACCATAGTAATATTGTGAGTAACAGTGCCAAAGTTTGCATTTCCTGACCTATTTTTCTCAAAATCAGTTTGAAATCTCACTTTATGAGTTCAAACATGTCTATATATGTAACAGAGAAAGCTACTTCATTCAACAAATCCTATATGTGCAGAACAGAAAGCATTAGTTGTTTGAATGATCAATGAATATATACAAGAAATTTTGGAAAAAAAACTCAAGATATATTTTTTGCCTCAGATGTAAACTGTGGTGACACTAAATACACTTAGCAAGCAATCTAAAAGAGTTACAATTTTTTTTTTTTAATATATATCTGGCTGAATGCAACGCTACTTAAAGACTGTACTTCAAATTTCATAAATAAAATCAATTTTTTTTTTTGCCAAGTAGTTTGTATAAATACCTCATTATTTCATTTGCAAAATTAGTACTTATACTAACAGACTTTGCAAAAACAAGTCAGCTCTGATTTATAAATTGCTGAAATATGAAGTGATATTGAAAAATTTTGGTATTTTTTTTTGAAACTCTGTTAAATTTCTAGATAAGATGCTGCTGATGATTATGAATGGCAAAAATCAAAATAAAATATTAAAATCCTTGGAGAAATGTTCCAAGCAGATTGAACTGAAATTCCTTAAGAATATATTTATCTATTAAATGAAATTATTAACCATATTTCTGCCTGAATCACATGGAAGGGAGGGAAGTACAGCAAAATTAATAGCAAAGAAAATGTGAAAGGTACGGAATCCCACTGGACTGATGACAGCTTTAACAAGTATGCATCTAATAAACCATATGGAGTTTGTCTTTTTTTTGGTAGCAGTAGGAGAGCTACTGAGGGATATATCTCGTTCTGTCTTTAACTCTTTAACAATGTCAGGTTGTTGATAATTTCTGTAATCCTTAGAGCTGGAGGTAGGGAGGAGAGACATTGTGATTCTCCTTTTCTGGGCAATTCTTTGTGCATAAGAGAAGGGAAATATATTATGTAAAATTGTTTCTTCTTGATGCTTCTTTTGCTGTTTGTCCTCTCTGTTCTTCCATATAGCTTAATGTCTAAAGGGACAACGCAGACTATCTTACCACTTGCACAAAACAAAACACCTTTTACAGCTGTAAATTTTTTCCACACTTTTCTTTACTTTGGAGGGAGATATGAACACGGAAGATTCTAAATGTTTTTCCCACTGTATGTTTTCACTAAGAAAATATTGATTTGGAAAACTGAAGGTGTTTATAGAAATGCATATTTCTTTCAGTGGAAGTTTTCTTGAGAAGTTTTTAAAAGAGCAAACATGCTTAGCTAGAACCTGATGTTCAGCTAAATTGATTTAGACAAAGAAAACGTGGGTTTGTAGTTCATATCTTTCCCTATTGTGTAACAACTTAAAATTGTTTCTTAGGTGCAATTTGTACTGCTCCAATATTGCTGGGTCACTTTCTAAAATAAAGATTTATCATCTTGAAAATGAAAAATAAAAGATTATTAATAATCCTTGAAATTATTTAATACATATTTGAATTTCTTAGCTTGCCAGCTGAATTATTTCCTCCTCAGACCTCCTCAGTGCAGAGCAGATGTTAAGACCAACTGCTGATATATTGTTAGAAAAAAAGAAACACTGCTTTGCTTTGGCACAATATTACATTATTTTTACAAGGTAAATTCTAGGAGAGTGACATTTAGTGTCAACACTATATAAACAATAGCTGCCCTGCAATTGCAAATCTATTTCCTTCATTACTGCTGATGTTCTGAAACCAACAGAACACCAAAACTGACAGAAAAACAACCCATTTCCTCCAAACTTTCCTGCTGAATAATTACTTCCTGTGTTTATCTGATATGTGCTTCCTGTGGGATATTTACATATGTTTTTCCTGTGCATGAGATCTTTAAGAACTTCAAGAAAAGTTGCACTTTACAGAGTACTGTCTCAAAATAACAAGAAGTTGAGCAGATTAACAAGAGCTTTAAAAATCTTCAAAAATATTTTCTTTAAAGATTTATTTAAAAGTTTTTTTTCCTAGAAGTTCAGTCATAAAAACTTACACTGAATTCAGTTTTCACAGGTGTATTATCTTTGCCTATTTATTACTGCTGTTATAAATAAAAGTTTCCAGTCCTATTCCTTGAATACACAAAACCTTATTTTCAGCACTTTAGCTCTGAAATAGTTGTGATATCTAGGTACAAGAGACAAACATTTTCTTTATAACAACTTACAGAACTCAACATGTTTTCCTGTGCAATTGCGTGGGATAGAAAATTTTCCTGAAAATCCTCTCACTGTCTTGCACTGGGCATCATCACAAGGCCAATGTGGAAGAGGGCTTTGGGATATAGATATTCTTCTGCTTTCCCCTGTTTTCTCAAACATAAGGACTCGCAGTAAAGATTTGGTGTTTCCACATGTAAAGATAGTTGTTTTAGCTGGATACCTACTTGCACTCTTCTTCCCACATTCATGTTAAAAAAGCGCTTACTTCCAATAACAAACTATATTAATAGTACAATGATTCTGCTGCCATCTTACAGAGCTGCGTCTTTTTGAGGTCCTCCATCACCTTGTGGATGCCTAATAAAAGCTTTTTAGAGAAAACTGAAGGACTGGTAGTTTCATGAGCTCTTCCATATTTCATACATCACACCATTTATGTTGTTAGCTGCTTTGTGTCAAATAACTTTCCACTAACCTCCTAGCAGAAGTCTCTTTGATATATATCAGCCTCTAAAAATTATTTTGCTGGGGTATATGGCTTCTTAACATATTTGAGGAATACACTGTAATGTACTAATGAAATCAGAATATGTGTATGTTACAGAATTTCCTGTTGATTCTCCTGGAAATTCTCTGACAAAGTATGACATCTCCAGGTTGTGTGTGCTCTATGTAATGGACAGGTGATGGAAACCTGAAGAGAATTTCTGGACTACAAGATTGTAGTGCCTTTTCAGTTGGTAAAGTTGGTGCTGTTTTAGGGAGCTAAATGACAAACCAAGTGATGAATTTAGCTATTTATGTTTATCTTTCATCAGAATCAATTCTCAAGTAAAAGAAGAATGCGTGATTTATCTCTTAATGGAACAAAACTGTAACTCTGCAATACCTTAGTCAAGATGATTTGAACTGTTCTTTCTAAATAAAATGAACAATTTTCCATTGTGAAAAAGACATTTATTATTTGGAGCTGGAACACAGAACAGTCTAAACACACTTGACTATGTATATACTTGACATAATACATTATTTGAAAATAACATTTGACTAGATATAAGTGTAATATACCTATGTTGATTAAGTATTTGGTGAAATATGCTTCATGCAGAAGAAAATCCTTGGTGCTTTCAGCAGTATGTTTCATCCTCTACAACTTTGATAACATTCTTTAATTATGCAGTATGCATTCAATGAGTGAATCTTGCATATCTAATGGGGACAATTTTCATTGTGAAAGGACTTGTATTGTAGAATAAATTGAAACAGGTAAATTAGAAGAGATAGCTATTTTCAAGAGGAAAGCTTCATTTGCAGAATAATGAAGAAAACTATAAGTTTCTTTACTGCAGGTAGAGGGGCACTTAGGTAATGCTGAATGACAAGCCCAATTACTCAAAGTTTCCAGCACTGGGAGCAACGTCAGCAGAGGCAGTGTTTAGATTAAATGTTTCCACTATCTAACCAGTATGAAGTGTAGTCTTCTTAAACAACTGCAAATTTCTTAAATTACAATTATTTTTAGAAGGAAAAAAAAAAGCCTCCTTTAAATTAGGTTTTAACTTAAGCAGCAAAATCCTAGTGTAACTGATTAAAATTAAAACTTGGTTATTGCGCAGTTTTTATCTCACGTTATATTAAGAGGGTACAGTGAGATAGTATTGTCTCAAAAGAAAATTGAAACTCTTGCCTAGTTTTAGCATCGTAAAAAGAAACAAATGGATTTTAATATTTTAAGCATCTAAACTTCAATGATGAATTAATCTCATTAATATCTGTTGTTCTTTATTTAGCTGTTCCTCTTGCTAACATTTCTCCCTATGGTTTTCATTATTATAAACCTTTATCTTTAAAGATATCCCAGAACAAAAGCAAGAGTGGCTGTATTTGATAGAAATCTGAAAGTATATGTGTATGTCATTAGGTCTGAAACCTAAATAAATCTAATAAATTGTTCAGTGGAACATGAGATTAATTTCTGAGATTCAAGGTTCAGTTTTACTAAAATACCTTGTGTGAAAAAGTGAAGGAAAAAATGAAAGGATTATAAAAATAGGTCAACTGAATGTGTGATTTCAGGCATTTATATCCATATCTCAAAGTTGCACAGTTAATGGGATCATTACATTGTTAAACAGCATAGCTTATATATCATTTTGATGGTATGTTTTTGTATGTTAACATATTTGGAAATCTTTCAGGTTCAACATTAGAAATGATTTACATAAGTTTATACTATGTATTTCAATTCTGCTGCATTCTATGTTTTGTAGCTATCATTTGAGGAATACAGACATAAAATGACTTTCTGACTGAATAATGTCAGGTCAGAAAAGGTATCTTTGCAATAATCTTTTCAAATTTGGTATGTACAAGTGAAGGGATGGAGGAAGGCACTGCAGTATAAACAGAATTACTGGAACTTTGTAAAGAAAGTCAGTAGTGGTTACAATCAAGGGTGGGCTGATTACATGTGTAAGTCAGGCAACATCTTTTAATAAAGGTCAGATATTTAATAACTCATAGAATTTTATGTGCACTTCCATAACAGCAGGCATTACTCTTGAGATACGCTCAAAATTCCTTGTTTTCATGTTATTTTCCCACTGTGTTACAGAAAATGATTACAACTGTCTAATTAAAATTTGTTTAGGTATGCTGGAGGTGCACAAATTTGATTTTCCAGTCTATATGCTGCATGGAAACAGAGACTTACATGCTTTCCAGATTTTTCACTACCTTATGTGCAGAGAACCACAATGAAGCTGGTGAAGAGACTAGAAAATAAATGATATAAGTAGAGGTTGAGAGAATTTGAATTATTCAGACTAGAGAAAAGGAGGCTAAAGGGAGACCTTATTGGTCTCTACGACTACCTGAAAAGAAGGTGTAGTGAGGTGAGTGTCTCAGGTGGCAAGTGACAGAATGAGAGGTGATGGTTTCAGAAATCATTTTCTTATCTGGAAATATTTAATACTCGTGTTATTACTAAGCCATTTAACAAGATTAACAGTGTAACAATGTTGATTTATGTATGAACAAGGTGCCTACTAGGAATTCTGATAGGTTGCTTTCATGATCAATGGCAAGAAAATCTAGTGTAAAGGTCTTGGGAAACAGGCCATATGGCGAAAGTCTCTTTTTTTGTAAGTAAGAAGTTGAAAGATGCAAAGTCCAATTTACTCTTATTGTTACTGCACTCTGGTTAGAAACAAAGGTTAAGATATGCTTTTTTGGAATGGCATCCAGTGTGCAGTGTTTTCTATTTATCTAAAATGTCATTTGTTATGTGGGTATGTTTCAGCTCACTTTGTCTCAAGGCCTGCGTCTGTTTGACATCGTACTGTAGTAGATTCAGTAGATCCAGCATTATGTGGATTGCAAAACAGCACTGAGCCAATGTTTTAAACTGTGGCAGTACAATGACAATGAGTTGAGCACCAAAGAATGTGGCAGGTAACCACAAGCTATAATTCTGGCAATTACAGCAATGATATTTTGAGAGACTGGATGGCTACAGTGGTATTTTTGTGTTCTCTCTTAAGGTCTCCCTTCAAAGTTAACAACAGTTCAGTTCAGCTTGGTTGGTCTGGCATGAATGTTTAACTTATAATGGAAAAGCTATTCCAACACAGCAAGATGTTTAAGTTATATGTCTCCTCCCTGATTTTACTTACAGGCATGGGTGCAAGGAAAAGGAGTTCAAAACAAAGAAGATTGCACATAAGAACTAAGATATTATTAACAAGGATAGAGAAGGTAGATTGATTTTGGATTTTGAAAAATAAAAAGGGCAAAGAAGCTAGCTTTTTTTTTTCCATAGCTGCCCACAGAATTTCTTTCCGAGATAAGAAGAAAAAACAAAACATATACATTATTACTTGAATAAAAATTGAACTTCACATGCTGCAAATATATTTAAAGAAATTAAAAAAAAAACCTGACATTTGGGGTAGAGGTGTTGCTGCCTTAAGGTGGGAAAATGCAGGTTAGCATTTTCACAGTAAGGTGGCTTTATCAACAAAAGTACCTTATCTAATTTTGGTTTCAAAAGATTAGATGGAAAATGAGTAAGCAATACACGTGTGTAAAAACCATATTTAAAGGGATGGCAATATGCTCATCTCCAAATGCATTTCTGTTAGCATGTGATTATTTGTGTAAGTCATTTTGCTCTTGGCATAACTACTGCTACATTTGTAACTGAATGTAAGGCTCTTTATTTCCTCTTTTCCATTTCCACTTAGTGAAAAGCCACATGAAAAAATGCTGCTGCTTTCTACCATCTCCAAAAGCAAACTTGATTTTGTTTTATTCAGTCTGTTTCAGGAATTGCAACCACTAAATTTGAGCATTTGTTTTAAACTAATATCCCAAGTTAGTACCTGTAGGTAAGCTGCTATGTACAATATTTATTTTAAAGTTTTTTAAAAGAAATATGACATTGATCTGTTAGTTGAGTAACTTACCCTGATGTTTCATCTTTGCCTGAGTATTCCAACAAAAACCTTTTGCACCTTCTTTTTCTTTCTATTTTCTTTTTGCTATAATGAAAGACATAACATTCTGCCACATTTATCTTGGCAAATATTTATTGTTTGATTGCCCTGTAGATCAGTGATGTATCATACTGCCAGCAGTAATTTCTGGTGGCATTTTAAAGTGCCTTTTCAACTGCTAAAACACATGGTGAATGAATCTTCACTGTTATACAAGAGCAAAGATTGACCTACTAAATGCTGCAAATCAAACAGAAGTCTTTGATCTAGATGCTATAAATCTTGCCATGTCTACCTTTCAGCTTGAAGTTACCATGGTGTAGAAAACAGCAATCCAGAGCAGAAAAATATTTAAGGAAAACATCCATGTTCTATTGCTCTCTGCGGATCTGATTTTGTGCCATCATTTTTTTTTTTCTGTAAAAACGTCTAATTTCTTTTTCCTATTTTAGTGTATGTTATCTTTAGTTTCTAGTTAAGTCTATGTGGTTCAGTGGCCTACATTTGTGAAGATGAGGTAAATGATAATGCCTGTAGACGTGACATAATGTGAAGGGCAGCATTCACAATTACCATGCAAAAGTACAGATGCATTTGATTCACTGAATCAGAAGATAAATTGGCTTTTATCTATGTATTCATTTGTTCAGAAATACCATATTCCTCTAGATATCTCTTTAAAACAGCTACCAATTGACTTACCTTTAATTTAAATTCTGTTTTCATCCATTTGGTTGTGGAAGTCTGGGAAATACCAGGTGAACAAAACTACTTTCACATCTGATAATAAAATAGAGGCTTTGAAAACTGTTCATTTTCTTTTCTATACTGACAACATTTTATTTTTTTTCTTTATTTTTTTCAGCTTCTGTTTTTAAACACTGTATGAAATAAAACCTACATTAGTGTAGGTCCAGCAATGCTCTGGTTTCCAAGTGAGGTATTTTCCTTAATGCAATTTATTAAACTGAAAAATATTTAACTCTCACAGAAGCCTATCAACGGTGAATAATTATAAAGTTGCCAAAGATATAAATCCTTCTATGAGATTTCATATGTTACTAGAATCACAGAGACTAAGTGGTGTGTCAAATCTCTGAATGTAATGTATCAGATACATCTGATACACCCTCCCCTGGATCAGATACATCAGATACTATCCTCCCCTGGACACTTTGTCATTGCCGAAAAATCCCATGTAATTAATCAGAATGCAGCAATCAGCCTATAGATTTCCTGAAGCAATCTTTGGTTTCTAAACACGGTCATCTGTCATTGGCTTTTAAGAAAAGTGTATTTAGAAATTGTCTTAAGAGCTAATTAGCACTAATTTTCACTTCTGGTATCTGTAACATTTACCAGTGAGAATAAACTAAGTGAAAACGTAGGGACTATCCTTTCCCATTAAACATCTTTAGTGTTTTGATTTTTAGAAAATATTGTTAGGACTTTTCATTGCAAGAGGAAAATGGTCACTGTCTTTTTTGTCAGAAATATAGGGAATGTCTCCCTGTTTTAGGCACCACAAAGAAAAGAAAAAATAAGCCAATCTCAGAAATAAAAATATTGACTTATATGCTGAATTATAAATAATCGTAATAATAGTAGAGAAAAAGTGAAGTAACAATGTTTATACAGGGGCTAGATGAATGAGTGTTTGGTATATCTACATAATGTGCCCAAGGTCCTATTGATGTAAACCATCACAGAACTGAAATTTACAGAGATATGGATTTAAATCCATCTACCTTCAGATTCTGCCCATTATGTATCATACAGACATTTTCATATATCACAAAGTTGGGCAAATTCTTGTCATTAAATAATTTTCTAACTGCAAAATATGTCTCAGAATGAAATACGCTGGGGTTAATCCATTGCCATCTGTCTTTATTTTGCTCACCCGCTGGATCATATCCCCAGCACAGAGTATATTATTTTTGAGGTAAGTAAACTGTCACTGAAAAGGAATACCATAAGTGACAATGTGATCTGCTGTGCAAATGTACATATTTGGTAGCTCCTGAATTGCACACTAAAAAGGTTTGATACTTCAGGGATATGAGGACAAAACACGATAAGAATGTCGACTTGACCTTACCAGAAGTTATTTTATTTTCTTAAAGAAAAAGGGGGGAAAAGCCATTAATTTTATTTCCATTATAAAAGGAAATAAAAATTCTTCAAGATAGACATAAACTTTATGTTTTTATGAAAGTTCTTTTTGTTATGCAGCCATTCTGTTTCTGACTTCTTTTGAATCTTGCCTAATAACATTATGTTACATTGCAAAATAAATTCAAAACATACCACAGTTTAGTGTCAGTGCTTCATAGCTACTCTGTCCCACTGGAAAACTGCAGGATGCACCTAGTGGATCCATACTGTGTCATGGCTATTTTATAAGACAGCTTAAAATAACACTGTCATTGGTTCATCATGAGCCAATCTGCAACTTAATTTCTGTAATTGTTTATAAAATGCTAATGGGGGTGCAAACAGAGGCAATAATTCTTGCTAGACTATATTTATATTCATTTGATCCAACCTTTCTCTCTTTCACTCTCTTAATTCCTTCTTACTTCTAACATCCAGATCTCTCCTGCTTAAAAAATGGTTGTTCATAGAAGTTTCTTCGGATGTCACCAGAGCTTAAGAGATATTGGAAGCTACTGAATCAGAAACAAAGTAATGTATATGAAAGAATTTATAGAAAACTCCAGTGGATATGGGAATCTACTTTGTTTTCAAGTCTTATAATTTTCCTTCTGTTACAGACTGCCATTCAGGAGGGTGCCAACTGTGGAAGATTCTTCCATGTCAGTTTCAGAGATTGCTGAAAGTTTTTATGTGGTTTATTCTGTGATGATAGCTTCCTCCTCTAGACTTGGAGGAAGGGAAAAGGTCATTTCTAAAATTCAGAATGCACCAGGTATCTTTGGTGTATTCTTTTTTCCTGCCATTGATGTGAAAATCATGGACTCTCCAGATTTTCTGAGTAAGAAAGTAGTGATTAGGATATCTTATTGGTAACAAGCTGGTCTACAGTTTAAATGCCAGTGTTGAGAAGTGCAAAACAATGGGCCTTTGTCTTCTCCCTTGTTTATAAAAGTTGTGATCTCTACAACATAGAGTCATTCTCCTTGTCTTCCCCCCTGACCAAAGTAGAACATTTCTTAAGCAAAAAAACTGAAAGACTTCCTATTTCACTCCCAGCGTATCTTTCCATACCCACAGTTTGGGTTTCCTTCTAATAGGTAGACCAAAGGATGTCACCAAAATCACCTGCTCTAAAGCTTATTTGTATCTGTTCAGTTTTCCATATTTGACCAAATTATTAAGAATATGGAATTGCTTATACAAATAAAGTTAAAAAGTGAGTAAATTTTTCAAGAATCTAATTGTTGTTTTCAGATATTTCAAGATAAATGTTAAGATGGCTTCTGAAGGAGTAAATTCAGAATATTTCTTATTTCTTCTGGAGACTTTCTATTTTTCTTCTTGGTTGTTTGTTTTAGTTTTGTGTAATCTAGGCTAAAATTCTGCATTTTTCACTTTACTCAGCATAACAATCAAGTTGAGTCTAAATTTCTAACAAAAGGGTGATATCCACTCATATCCAGGGAAGAAGCTCTATGGGGCGTAATGCTTTCCCCACAAACATGGCCATGTATAGTGCTCTTCTATCAACACATCCTCAAGTGCATCTGTGGTCTCTTGCAGATTATGAGACTTCTTTGTTTAATTTGTAGCCTATATGGTTTGTGGTTGCTTTATTTATTGAATGCTGAGAATATTTATTTAGAGCCCTTTTTATTTATATAATCCTCCCACAGGCTAAAAATTTGTTGTCATGTACAAGTAAAACACTATACTATTACTTCTAAAGTGAGGGTCTCAATGACAATGTCAGCTAATCTGAGGGTATGTATCAAGTTCTACCATCCTTCATAATAGGCTGCACATTGTGGCAGGTATGAATGTGGAGCTCGAGTCTAGCTACCATCATTCAAACTGAGGAATGGCTCAGAAAGAGTATAGGAAGTCTAGCAAGGAAAATAATGTATTTCAGCACATCTGTGAAGTAGAGGAATAAAAATAGTCATTGCCTCAAACACATTGTGCTTGGCAATAAGTTTTTATGTTTTACAACCTCCCCTTTCTCTGTGCATGAATCTGACTATTTACAGTGAGAGGAAGACACAGGTGGACATCTCCCCAGTGCTGAAATATCTTACCACTATTTTCAACCCATGACAGAAACAAAGACCCAGATTTTTCACCCTGATAAGGAAAATTCTCTCAGGAAATCCTTCCTGTGTTGATACTTAAAGTAGGAGCAAAGAGAGATTTTAGTTCCTCATTTCATATCTGTTCTGAACCTATTTTCCCCATCTTTAATCTTCATGTGTCTTAACAGACCTTAGTTTTAGTGCTGTATTCCAACGCCCTTCTATTCCTCTGGGTCCTCAATCTCACCATTCAGCGGAGCCTGGGAGATAACTGAGCTGTTGGCAGGAGAGGTCCTGGATTAGAGGAATTTATTTTCAGGCATGCCTGTGAAGTGTCAGTCATGCTGTTAGCACTAGATAATCTAAAACTGGCAAATGCGAGGAAATTAAATTTAAACCTGGCATTTCATCTTTAATTCACTGTTCTGTGTGCTGTAATGATGAAATTTTACAGCAGTGTGAATTAAGGTTGGAGTAGGATCAGACTTTAATCTGACTGATCTGTTTTTTGTCATTTTAATCTGGTTTAACAGCACGTTTAATTTGGAAGACTTTCTTAGTCACCCTAGGGAATTGCCTTGTAGTTCGGTGCAGCATTTGATACTGAAATATATGAAAAAGAAATCATCAGAATCTCCTTTCTTTTACCTGATAGCGTTGATGTTAGCTCACATTCTGGAGTACATTGCCCCTATAAAAGCCAAGGACTGATTGAACCTTGGACCTTCAGCACAGTAAAAAGGGCCTCAAATACATTAAAAAGAACATTTTTAAACTAATAGCATACTAATGTAAGTGATGCCAAGAACAGATAGTGAAACAGTCATTAGCCCTAAGACCATGTACTATGTATCCATATTCTACTTCTACATATATGATTCTGCAAAAATTGTTTTCACAAGTGGAGATTATTCAGGGAGTAAGATCGCAGTATACTTTCCCAACATGAAAGTTTTTTTGGAATAGCCTTCAATCTGAAATCAAGAGGATTTGTTTTTTTCCTGATCTTGTCATCAGTACAATAGTTCAAGTCTTTATTCTGTGATCTCACTTTTATTCCACTTCATTCTCTGATGAACATGTGGAAATTTTTGCTATGTATCTGTCTGATCAGATAGTCACAGCCACAGTAACAAAATAAGGACAAGCAATATTTAAAAAAATAAATGTTTCACCACTTTGTCTTGATCATAAGCCTTGACAGTTAACAGATGAGGACTGCTGCAAAATTAACATCTTCTATGTTATTATGTTGGCCCATGACATCAGAAGCGGATGTTAGTGATATGGCAGTAGAGGTTGAACCTTTGCAGTATGCCACGTGACAGATAGAAGCAGAGGGACAGTGTGACGAAATGGTGTCTGACATGAAAGTATCTATGGAGCAAAGGAGTGGATCTAAATTCCTCCATGCAAATAAAATTGCACCCACCAACATTCACTGAGGTTTGCCTAAAATTTATGGAGACCAAACAGTGTATGTTGGCATAGAGGTAGTGGTTGGTGCATTTCAGCAATAACACCATCAGAACAGCTATAAGCAAGCAGTGGGTCAATTTTGCTGATGCACATTTTTACAAGGGAGACAAGAAGGCATTGATGGAAATGCATAGTAATGGTGGTTACTATGTTGAAAAATAATTCATAGCTAATGATGGTGGCTATGTTGAAAAATAATGTTGTGCTGCTGAAACTTTATCAATGTTATTATGCTCTTTGAATTTGTTGAAGTTTCCATGGAAATAAATAGAAGGCATTACCTTTGCAAAAATTCACATATTTTTTCACTTGCAAGCCCAGTTCTGTTCTTTACTTAGGCATGAATACCACAGGCTAGCCAGAGGAAACATGAAACAGACAAAAAATTGAAAGAAATTCTGTGTATCTTGCCAGAATCTGTCATGATGTGTTCTCAGCTTCCTGGAATCCAAAAAGCAAGATGAAAGATCAGCACTTCCAAAGACAGTTGTGGGTAGGCATTGGAAACAGCCTGTGACAATGCACTTTTGCATGTCAGAGTAAGGGAACTCTCAATCCTAGATATGTCTTTTCTAGTTTTTTCATCCCCACTAGTAGAGAGAGTGCCATATCTGAACCTTTGAAATAGGTGAGAACAGCTTCACATGCTGATACTTTTGGTATAAAAATATTTCCATGAGTACTTTGAAACTGACAAATTCTTTATAAATTTGAGATTATTTCTCAAACACAGGAGTAGAGGAAATGTTTTTTTCATGTGTAGGTTTGTCCTTATTCAACAAGACAAATATGGCTATCTAGCTCTGAATGAGAGCTAATATCAGCCAGTAGACTGTACTGTTTACTTCAGAACACAACAAAGTGTGATTTAAGTGGAAAAAACGTATGTAAACAGAACCCAAGTATGAAGAAGTTGATGTACATCTTCCATTTACATCCAAAGGCATTTTGTGCCCTCTGGTGACTGTTTAGAGCTCTATTTGTAAGGTTAGCCACAACCTTTCTGATATCAGGACTCTTATCTAAATATTGTCAAGATTTTTACTCACAGCCAGGGCTAAAACAACAGCTTATTTAAGAAAAAAATCATGCCTAGTTGTTCATATCCCCAAATCATTATGAACATGTAATAGATTTCCAGACAAATTTCTCAGTACTGTTTTGGTCTCATCATCAAATTATAATATCCAGAAATTGTCACACAAATTAAGACTAGGAAAGATTAATTGTGAGTTTCTTGATACAACCGAACTACCTATCAAAGCAAAAGCAGTTTTACAACATACAGGACTCATGTAATAATGACGATACATCTTATATTACAAAAAGAAAACTAATTTCCATACTGAAAATTTATAAAATACATCATGTTCAGTGTACTTCTTACATGCAAAAAGTTAACAAAGTCAATACAACTTTAATACATGAGGATCATTTACAGCAGTGTCTAATGTTTAGAAGCATCAATAGAGCCAAACTGAAACACTGTAACCACATTTGAAAGTGAATCATTGCACATTTAAAACAGTATGCAGAAAAAATCGAAAACAGTCAGCAAAGAAAATATTTACTGGCATATGTATAGGCTTAAAAAGAGCAATCAAATATGTTAATGCAATAGTTCAAAAATTTTTAAGGTATTCTATTGAGGAAAAAATTAGCTAGTCTTCATCTAGACAGTTGGAATTGTCATCAATATTTTTGCAAGAGATTTAATTTAGCAACAAGATCTTATTTTTCTTTCATACAAAAGTAATCAAAAGGAGCATGGCATGCTGTTATACCACAATGAGGCACTGGTCCAGTGCTGCAAGGGAAAAACATCATAAAATGTACTCATCCTGTGAGACTTTCTCATACCATCTGAGTACTACCCTGAAGTAGAAGGACAGTTCATCCTTGCCCACGATACCATGGTTTTCTGTATCACTGCAACTGAATATTTTTATTGGCAATAGCCAATCATCTTATTCGTTTGTTTGCGGGCAATTCAAAGCCCCATGAAATCAGCTGAATGGCTTCTGCTGATCTTGGTAGATTTTGGATTATATTCTAAAGGACAGAGACCTGGCATGCCAGGACTTTGAAAGCAAGCAAACAAACAAACAACAAACAAACAGGTGCTATCTGTTCCCAAGGTTATACTATAGTCTTTAGAGTAATCTGAATTTGAATAAGTGTCAGTATACTTACTGGGGATACTAATAGTTGCTAAAGTTATTAAAATGTTTGGAGAACTAATTAATGTTTGTGAAAACTTGTAAGTGAGTTATAGGTGTTAGAAAATATGCAGAATTTTAGTATTGTTAGCAGGTCTATTTTTAATAAATCCCCCTTGATCATAATTCATTATCCCTTTGAGAATTCATCCAAGCCTTTTTAAGTCAACATTTTCTGCTGCAATCCATATTAATTAGCAATATTGGTCTGTTGGTTCTACAGTATTTACCATTTTCTTTCTGGTTTCAGAGCACTGCAATTAAAGCAATCCTAAGAGAACCGATTAATGAATTGACCTGAAATGCCTTATTATAGATCCTACACAAAACTTACTTTTAAAATATACTGCAGAGTTTTGTACAGTTTAGCTGGAAATCTACTGGAGCCTGATGCCCAACCCTCTCCGTGAAACACAGAAGACAAAGAAGACTGAAGTATAAAATTTAATTTTTCCTCTACCTCTGTGTAAATCAGTCTTGGGAAGTGCAGCTTTACAGAGGGTCGCTTATGTGAGAGAGTGACTTCTGTTTATGTGAAAGATTAGCTTTTAATCCTGCTATAAGAAGAACATAAATATATTTCTGCTCTCATCTGGAACTCCACTAAAGCTTTTATTATGGAATTAACAGTACATTCTTTTTTTTTCTTCATATCACCCACCTTTGCTGACTGTACATAAGTAATAATAACAGGAAACTTTTATAAGCAATCTTGTTTTTCTTTTTGTCCATCACCAAGATCATTTTTGTTATTGCTAAGAAGTAGAACTGAGTATTTTGGGTGGAAAGAAAACATAAATATCCTGTCAGAAATCATCTGCAGTCTAACACATTATTTGTAACAGGCAGTTTGGTTGTGTAGACATTTTACTGCTCACACTTCTCCAATTAAAATTAATAAAAACCATTCTTCTCAATATTTTTCACATGCTGAATATATGTCATGGAATAAAGAGAAGAGCAAACATGCTTACGGAATTGTACTGGGGAAAAGATAAAGGGCCATTCATGGATGGATTTAGAGAGGGGCAAAAAGGGTGGTAATATAATAAGTTGAAGTAAATTTTCTTTATGCCTGAGGGAAAGAAATGAGAGCAAAGTAAATCCAGTGTGAGAGCATTCAACTTTCTTGCTTATTTATTTATTATTATGTATTTAAATGTTGAGGTTTGAATTAGTCACCAATCCTAATGTAACTTTAAATGTTTGCTTTTGAACTATGTTCAGGAGAGGATCATTTTTTATTTAACTGTGTAACTACTAAATTGGAGATAAAATTCATATGTAGCTACATAACCATTGCATTTGTGCTAATAACCAGATTCCATAGAAAACTAGGGTTTAATGAAAAATCATTATTTGAAAATACCACAGACATTTATGTTTGTCTACTGAAATGATACAATTTTTCTACTGATTGTAAAAAATCTATCATACTACCAAGTATTGAAGGTATGTAATTCTACCGAAGTGACACAAAACTAGAAAGTCTGAAGCTTCCATTTGCTGAGACTAAATGTTAGAAAGCTAGGATAATTTTTTGCTCTGATTCAAAGAATTTACAAAACTAGCAAAAAATGATAGGAAAATGAATGAGAATGAGGCAATTTACCACTGTCAGAGCTGGAAACAATGTATTATTTGCTATTCCTTTAATCCATCCATACACTTGTTCAAAATATACGTAGCTCAGCCCTATAAGGTTAACAATAAATGTAGTCTACTAAATCCAACAGAGCTTTAAACTTTCTTGAATCACAAGAATAACTCAGTATAGTAAATTGTGTTTAGCTTAGAGTTTGACAGTGTAATTTTAACAGAGTGAAATTTTTATCCCTTGATTTCACATAGTGCTTAAGATCAGGTATGACTTAAAAGTCATACTTTTAACTGAAAGAAAAAAAAAAAAAACAAAAACCAAAACAGTGTTGAGAAAGTTCTGACTCTGTGTGAAATCTGAAGAAAGCATTATACAATTAATCCTGACCTGTTAAATAAACTATATTTCAAATCCAGTATTTAATTAAATAATGTGGTTCAGGAAAGTAGTGGAGAATATGAGCAGAAATGCTAAGATGCATTAAAACACAACAATTTGTTACATTAGAGATTTACTTTCCAGGAAGGATTTTAGGAGCCCAGAAACACGTGAAAAACATTGTTAAAGTAAGTAAATCTAAAATAACAATCTAATTGGAAATGAACTACAAAATAGATGAGAATTTTTTGTGATATCAGGGTTCAAGATGAGGTTTTTTCATTTTAATGCTACCATATTGCTACTTTTCTGGTATCCTCAGGGTTTCATCTCCAGAGCCTTGAAGATTAGTAATTGCTGGTTTTAAGGCCTAGCGAAAAAAAAAACCCAAAACTTCATGTCAGTTATCAGATTGAGCTCATTGTCAATTTGAACTTGTTCCAAAAACAAAATCTCAGTATTAATATCCACAGTGCTATGCCCAGCAGTGAAGTATGTTACATACAAAATAATTCTCAGATGTGATGATTCCTACATCCTTAAAAAATCAGTTTTCAGTGCAGTAATTACTTTTATTCAAGCTGAATTATGATAAACACTGGAAATCTGCTGTTCTGCTGAAGAGCCATTGATTTCAAGTTCCTGAGAGAAGATACAAAAAACATAAGGAATTTAGTGTAAAAAAATAGTTAATTGATGTTGCCATTACATTTTTTCTGTTTTCTTCCTTGAGAAACTTTTTCAGAAATGGCAGTTCAGCTGTGGAAACTCTGAAATTCAGGATGCAGGAAGAATTATTTCAATTCTATGTTGTGATATGCACTCTATGGCATTGTTAAATATTTCTCATTTTATTAATTGGAATGACCCCAAGAAATAGAATCAGTGACTCCTGAATTTTCCAGAGAATGAATCTTTTCATTTGAACTAATGGTAAGCTACCCCTGGAAAATTGAGTTTGCGTTCATAATGAAGTTATGAAATCTACAGCTGAATTCGTTAAATTGAAACAACTTTTATTTCATTATAGTAACAAACACAGTAAATTAATTTTCTCTACTAGGCATCAGTATGTGCTTTTTAATAGAGAACACTATTATATGTGAACAATTAAAATCATTTACATTTGGAGAACATTGATTATGAATGATGTTATTATCCCATTAATACAGCAAAGCCAATCAAAACCAAATGTTAAAGAGCTGAAAATGTGTATTTAAACTAATAAGTAAATTATGTGCAGATGTAGACAGGAGTCTGGAACTTTGGTACAAAATGTTGGCTGTGACTGGCACGTATGATTAGCAAATTTGCACTGTCCCTTAAGGTCTAATTAAGCGCTATACACAGCAAGAGAGAAAGCTCCATACACATAATTACCTATTGTGTGCTTGCTTATCTATTTAAACTATAACTTTTGTTGTATTTAATTATGTCTGAAAAATGATGAATGCCACATTATCTGTGCAATCTTATCAAGTGATCACTTTGCCTATCACGGAATGACAACATTTTAATTCTTTACAAAGGAACACAACTAGAAGCTTTTTTAAAAACATTTTTTCTTCTAAATAAATTTTAAATGAAATTGTGTTTTTTTATATGTTTCTGTAATTTTTTTGTGTGATGTTTCTTCCCTAACAACATCCATCTGGATAAATGGAGAGCTGTATGTAATTGAATCTTTTATTGAGACAGGAAACTAAAATCAAGCAGTCCTACAATGCAGTATGAACACTCTGCATTACAGAAAGAGAAGGTCTCTCTGCAAACAGGATCTGTGCTCCCTATCACTTTCAAGCTTCTAAATTTGTTCCACTTCAGACTCAGTATCACCTGGTTGAAAAAATTTGCTCTTGTCTGCAGGCAGCAAAAAATATGCATTAATCCAATAATATTTTTAACATTCTCCTTGAGGACTTACCTTGCCTGAAGGTATACAGCAAAGAATTCCAACAGGGCATAATAGAGACATAATCAAAACAGTAATGATTCAAATTAATGAAAATATTTATACAGCTAAATGAAAATAATCTTTTTGAGCTTGATGGCTAACTCAAGAAGAAGTGCTTCTCAATCACCTGATCCTCCCAAGGAAATTTAGGTCTCATCACACTATCATAGAAAATTAGGGCTGCAAACAGATTTCTGGAGGTCATCTTGTCCACCACTTGCCTGAAGGCAAGATCAATGATTCCTGACAGATGTTTGTCTAACCTAGTCTCCATGAAATGGGTACTAGCAGCTGTTTTTATCTCTGTCAATTCTTAACACTTGCAATTGCCTGGAAGTCAATAAGGTTATGACACTTGTGTCTTGCCCAAGCCTCTTTACACCGGTGAGTGATTTCTCACGTGTTTCTTTAGTGCGAATCCTACCTTTGCCTCCTTCCAGCAATAGTAGTTAAATTTAAGAATTATAATGACTCCTCATTTCACTAATCAGTAAATAAAAATCTTCTCAGCTAAAAATTTAGTTATATAGTCTGCCAAAAATTTTATATACATTTAGATAAATTATACAACAGAGTAGCAGAGATTTCTCTGCTAACTCTTAGAAATGTTGTTTCTAAAAATCAAAGTCAACTTGACGCAGATGTGGCTCCTGTTTGCACCACAGTTCTGCTGGCAGCCAGCAGTTTTATATGGAAGCTCACCAACAGACAAATCCCTTAGAGACTACAGAATATACAGCTGATTACCTTTTTTTTCCTCTTTCCCCCCTTCCCTTTTTTAAAAAATTACTCTTTATTGATCTACAGTAAATGGATATTTGACTGGACCACTGCCATATACTTTTTTTCAAGCTATTGTGCTATGAAGAAGCAAGAATCCTACATGGTACACAGCCATCTAGATCCTTTTCAATGTAAGTGATATTTGTCATCCTATCTCTGGCTTGTATTCATCTGCAGTTGTACCAAGAAGCCTCACCTTCTGAGACTCTCAGACCAAACAGCTATGACTGGCTACCTTTCAAAGGGAACAGTCTGTTGGTGTGAATCTGTGTGGATGAGGAGAGGGGACTCCCTATGACTTACAGAATAGCTTGTGTTCACTTTCCTATCTCTTCCTTCAGCAGCTGTCTTTTCATAACGGAGTTCCTGCATCACCTTCCTCTTCCAACCCAGGTAGCGGAGTGATTCAGTCAGAAGTAATGTCCTAAATGACAGAAAAAGGAAGTTAAATCTGAAGTAAAAAGATTAAGTATTTTCTTCTTTTTCTTTTAAATTAAAAATTGGAGAAGGGTCAGTTTGTAATAATTTCATGCAGAAAACTTTCTTATGATTTGGGTATCAAAGATAAAATCTTTGCATACAGCAAATACACAACAACCTACTGTTGTTGGGGCTGTATTTTGACTAGCTCTGAGAGCATGATAATCACAGATTTTGACAAATTTTCTTCTCCTCACTAACTTCAACTTTTCCCTGGATTAGTTTGAACCAGCTGTAATACATCTAGGCTTTGGTCTCCTTCCTGCTCTAAGAGATAACTGATAAACAGCACCATCTGCATGGAATAAGAGAGCTGAAGCTTCTCTTTCAGTTAACGATTGTTGTATTTTGTTTTGTTATGTTTTCTTTGTTTTCCTTTTGTTAGAGAGAGCAAAGCAGCACCAGCTGAAATTAATCATTTTGATGAATAAACAATTGATTCAGTCCTTGTATACACCCAGTAGGATTAGTGGCACAGGAAAAGATTTGCAATCACTCTTTACACCACACAGAGAAAATATGATTACATCTGTATGATGCTACTGGTACTTGCTGGCCCAGTGGCCACATCTGCACCATTTACGGTACTGTGCCAGAATGTCAGCTGGAGTGAATCAGTATCTTCCCACTGTGTCAAGCACCATTCACATTGCGGCTTGTAATATGTCATTCAGTTGGAAATATATGGTTGTAATCATAAAAAAGACATAGGAAATATATATATATATCACTGTTTGTTTGTTTGTTTGTTTTAATTTATTTAAAATCTGAAAACAAAGCTAAAATCTCTGTCTTTATTTTTTCTTCTCTCTCAACTTAGATCAATAACATATTTGTGATTGTGACTGAGGCCACGTAGTGTTGACAATAGAGTTCTCACTTCAGTGACTGCCGTATAAACTAGTAAGAAATTATTTTCTCCTTGGCTCAGATTACACTTTGTTAAGTTAATTAACAAAGTGGGTCAGAAAGATTAACTCAGATGCTGACATCAGAAGGAAGTTACGAACAGAATTGCTAGGCTGGATAAAAGGTACATTATCTTGTCAAGCAGTTATTGTTTGAAATAAAAGCAAAAGCAAATGTGTCAAATGAAAATAGTTCCCATTGTTATTTCTGAAACAAATTTTATCAAATATAAGCTCTGAAATTCTTCACTATACCTTCAGTTTGTGTAAATAACAGCTGTTCTGTAAAATCACATTTGAATTTTTAAATAACTTTCCTACTGATTTGAATTTCAAGACACTTTAAGTGACTACAACTCATACACAGAACTGTTGACTATTAAATACCACGGTGATTACACATGCTAATAAAAATGTTAACATATTTGCATTGCCCATCCAATAGAAAATGTTCAGAAATGTTTTTCTCATTTTTCTGGTAGGTAGGATATGTACCTACAGAAAAAGAACAATGGAATATTTCAGATTTTTGTCTGAATAAACCATTTTATCACTAGAAAAATGTTTAGTAGGCATCAAGACTTTTTCAGAAACAAAATATATATATTTTTAATTTTACATAGAAAATGAAGAGCTATTTTTTTACCTTTAAAGTTGTTAACAAAATAAAAATGTTTATTTGAAAAAAAATAAATAAGTAAATCATAACTAATTTAAAACTTCCTGAAACTTAGTTTAACCAACAAGATTTCAAAATGTCTGTGTGAAGTCTACAACAATCCGCTGCTTCTTTCCAAACTTTTCTTCCCACTAGCAGTTACTTCAACAGTCCAATCACTTTTAGTACGACCATGTCACTTATTTTCCCATGTTATTAGAAGTAGCTCCAGACTTGGGCTTCCTGATTCACATAGTCACTCAAGATTCAAGATACACAGATTCCCAAGCTCATTTCATTACTATTCTATTCTGAACCGAAGTGACACAAATGAAACTGCACGATATATTAGTGACAGAACACCACCAAATGAGAATAAGCTAGTAACTGTCCAGATATAATGACTGTTATTGACCATACTGCAAATTTCATATGCTACATACCTACGTTATGCAAATTCTTGATTCTGGGTTACTTGTTGTTATCAGCTTTCTACCATATGGTTGTCTGGCATTATTTAGTGGGTTGTAACCATAGATCATCTGTTTATCATACCATCTTCTCCAAGACAGTATTCTTTATTTTCAGGCACCAGATACGACTGGCAACACAAGTATGTTAACCATAATTGTGTTTCTTTCCTATTTACCATTATGTACTGTATTTGGCAGGCAGCTAGGTCTGCTCTCTATTCAGCTGGCAATTAAAAGCAAGCTCTTATATTTCCATCTGTAGCTGTCATGCAATAATTTACAATAATGGACCAGCATTTCAAGATATCTTTGACCTAAGAGAAAGAATACTGTCCTGGTTTGATACCAAAATTCATAAATAATTTGCTTAGCTTATTTCAGTACTAATTTCAAACAATATTTCAAAGCTCAGTTGCATCATTCTGTGTCCAGGTTCTAGATATACTAGAGACTTGAGTTTCATCTCCTTTTGCAGTTGTTTTGTCTTACAGAGGTCCCTTTTTCCTTGGATGAGATCATTAGCCCATTCTTGTCTTTATAAACTTGAGCCATGTTCCTATTTACCTTTTTTAAAAACAAACAAACAAACAAACAATATTGACCCTGGATCTTCTCCAGATTGTCTTCATGTTATTTTCCTATTTTTCTTGAGCTGTCCATGTTCTTGTCTTCCACAGATTTTACACAATAAATGGACTTTTTAGTTCTCAAGTCTATTGTCCATACAAATCCATGTGCTTGATAGTTCCTGTTTTTACTGTTGGTCTGGAATCCTGAATTCAGTCTCTGAACATGACTCTCAACTTGATTTGAGTCTCTTTGATGCAGTCAGGGTTTCTATCTCCTCCTTCAGTGGAATGGTGTTCCATTTTTCCTGTAAAGTAATTTCACCTTCATGAATTATTCCCAAGTAGTTTCCAAGATATTCTTTAAAACAATTTCAGACTATTTAAATTTGATTCCTTGTAACTAAACTTTGCTTTTTAGTTCTGTATAGGCATGGCAACTATAGATAAATTAAATGCAGATTTGTGCATTCAGTCTTGCAGAACAGATGAGTGCAACATTATGTGCTAGCTCTTATACACTGTTATTGTCTCATCTTCCTGACTGCGATCAAACAAAGCACCTGAGAACTGAATAATAAATAAACTGAAAATAGGAGGAGGTCAAGTAAAAGAGGCTATAAACTTTCCTCCCTGCTAGCACACTCTGTTGTGGCATGTGTCTTATTCACACCATGGTGGAGTAGTCATGTAGTTGCTCAGCTCTGGCAAACTGCTGGGAGCACATCCTCATCCAGATTTATGTGTGAGACTAATTATTCACTGTTCTTAGGCCACTGCAAGGAGCTTGGAGCCAAATAGAATTGTTATTGGCAGTACTGGAGAAAGCCTTGGATTTGGATGAAGACAAAGATGCAGGCAGGAGTTTGGGCCTGTGGACACAATGACAGAGTTGTCTCTAATTGAAACAGAATCGAGATTCCTAAATTCTAACATCCCTCACATCCCTTTCCCGCAGTGAGCTGACAGCTGTGAAATGAGGATGTCTCTCCACATTCCTGCCAAATGGCCAGGCAGACATTCACCAGAATGCTGTAATAGGATCCCAAAGTCACTTGTAAATCAGGAGGATATCAGTGTGAAGCTGCAAGAGGGGATTTCTTATTTTTTTCAGAGATATCTAAGTAACATTACAGAAGAAAAATAAGAAAAAGATCATTAAGGTTCCAAAACTTGGATTTAAAGTACAGGCAATGCTAGAAGTAGTAGGAAGACTTGATTAGTTACCACTTTATTTAAGGCACGAGTACACAGTGTTTCATGACGTGATCACATAATCCCACTTGCTTCATGTTTACATCCTGGCAGCTACAACAAGATTTTGTCTGAATGTTTTCTCTCACTGATTCTTCCCTTACTGAAAAGATTTGGATACCAGTTATCAGAGAGAGAAAGGGTGAAATATATTAAAAAAACTTCTTCAATGCTTTTTCTGGATCTAAGATACTATGTATTGAGGGAACTAGAGAAGTTAGGCCAGTGTACACAGATTTAGAACTGAAATAAGATATAACTACAATAAGTAACAGATACGATATGACAACTGCTCATGCAGAACAACCAGTCTGTTCTCATCTTCATAAACAACTTTATGCTACATTCAGACTCAGATATCTGCTTATATTCACTCATATTCTGATCATGAAGCAATAACAATGATTTATCATTGAATGGAGAATATGACACTATTGGCTCAATGCAAGTTTACTTGGTCAGAGGTGCTTTTCATCACACTGCGTAGGTAGAGGTAACTTGATTTAAAGAGACAAAAAATAAAATATAGTTTAGTACATTCACATTTTATGAACAAAAATATTATGAAAAAATATTTTATATTTTTATGTATTTCATATTCAGACAAAATATTTAAAAAATTAAAAAATACTAAAAATTAATATCTCATTTTCTTCTTTAGAGATTGCTTTTGTTATTTTTCAAAGAATTTGGTTTATTAATGACAGAAATACAAGTTAACTATTACTTCCAGGTCTAGGCAGTAATGATACAGTTAACAATGTGGTTCTCATAGGAATAACCTGCACTGAAAATTTCTTTGCGGCCTTTTTTGTTACTTACATGATAGTAAGAGTTGACTAGAAAATTCAACAGTGTTTGCAAGCTTCTTCCAAACTAAAATAAAATTGTTTGGTACATAAATTCTGAGAAAATACATACTCAGTAACTTTACATACTTGGTAACTTTTCCATTCTCATCTCAAAATTATACGAAAAAAACTGAGTGTAAGATCACTTTTATACTCAGCTCCAACTAGAAGGAACTACAGGAATTTATCCCATGTGATTTGCAAGTAAGGAAAACATGAAACTCATGAGAACTAAAACCAGCTGTACTTCTACTTCCTTTCACTGAGTATAGAGTGACAGATGACATTGTTTGTAGAGGTCTCATCCATCAGAATGAATCACCTCTGATTAAAATTTTCAATTAAAAGTATTTAACAATAAACTACACATGTAGTCAATAAAACACAACATTTTTTCATTTGCAAATAAAAAGGAATATAAACCAGGAAAATTGGAATCTAGGAGAAGTATTGATTTTTAACCTTTTTTTCATAAGCAAAAAGAAAAATTGGCACATATGATTTCACTTATAAACAATTATTGCATTTATTATACTTGCAGACACTGTATGAAATGCTCTATATGGTTGCAAATAACAAAAGCTCAATTCCATTTACAGCATAAATCTGCCTACAGAAGTCAGTGGTTGTAAGGGAAAGAACAATTAATTTAGCAGGTGCCTGTTATGATTAAATCAGATACAGCACACAGTAACTTTTCCATTAGAAGATTTTTGTTATTTTGATACTGAAAAAGAATGAATATACTGCGTAACAGACTATGTTAACATCTGCACCAGTTTCAGCAAGATCATAAGCATGAATAGGAATTTCAGATCTGTGCTAACAGTATAACTCCTTCCATGATACCTTCTTTTCTTTCCTTACTCTCATGCATACCTTCTTTCACTGCTCTTATTTCTAACTTTCTCATCTAAGCTTCAGTTCTTGAAAACCAAGAATATTATCCCTTACACAGGCATGCAGTGATCATGTAGCTTGCAATGCCGTAGCATTTTGTGACTAAGAGAATGCATCAAGGTACAACTTTTGGAAAGAAGTGAAAAAGCTTTGTTGCAAGATTCTCTTCAAAAGTATTCAGAACTCAGTTTTAGGCAGGTAAAAATTCAGATCAGAGTGTTAAAATGTGCACATCCACTCAACTGGATAGAAAAGAGCAATTCAGAAAGAGAAAATGTGTTTTGATGGCTTGCCAGACCTTTCCTGAACTTTTCTTGTCTTATTTTTTATTGCTTTTATACCTTGCTAAGCTGTAACAGCTTCCTAATGACCACATAGATGTCAATTTCCTAATTAGTTTAACTTCTGATTGCCTGTGTATGATATTGTATAAAGTAGCTGCAATTGGCTAGTTTTAACAAGTAGCTGTCCTTTGCATAACAAAATACTTGACCCTGGTTTCATGAAACACTGATAGGACGGTATATGATGGCAGTGGGAACACAGGATGCTGTGTGGAGGAGTAAAAGGCATGGAGCATAAGAGAGAGGGCACTATGGACCAAACTCAATAATGTTCTGTTAAAGAAGGGTAGATGTGGGAACCAGGCAGTACTGGTTTAAAGAGCAACAAAGAGAATAAAAAAAATAATATCTGAGATAGGTAAAACACACTACATACTTTAAACTAAAGTTTAATGTGAATTGAAGGAAGATAGCAAGGTATGAAAATGTGCAGTCTATAAAAAGTTATAAAACCATCCCCACCTGTATCCTAAGGGAAGGGGAAAGAAGCCATTAGCATCATACTGCTTTCAGCAATGGAAAGGAAGATATCCCATCATCAGCATGACTGTCCTTGGGGATGCTGTTGCTGCATCTGTCTCACTCTTTCTGAGAAAGACTGTCTACTGGCCTGAGGATACAGAGCTGTGGTGGAAATGAGCAGGTCTAGAGGAAAGGCATACAAAATAGGATGTTTTGCATAACAATTTTTAATGTTATTGTTAATGACATTTGATTTCCATTAAATAGATAATGTAGATTAGATATGTATGTATTCATTTATTGTATTTTAGTTAGAGTTTAGAAGCACTAGCAGTAAATTCATGGTGTAACGTGTGGTCTACTCCCCTTTTTACTCATTAAATGAGTTAATAACAAATGAAAAATAAGAACATAGTGGCTTAAATCTGTATAATATATGATCCATGGTAACTGTATGTCTGCTTTATCAAAAGCAAATACAGGTCATTTTAAACCCAAACTGACCATCACGTAAATTGATGCTGATAGCAGACATGAATCATTATTCTGCTGAAATTATTGGTGTGAAATTATATGCTTGGTTTATAAACTGAGGCTAACCAGAGCCTTAATCTGTCATAATTAACAATGTTAAGATAGAACTATAAGAGAGATTTTCCTGCCTTGAAGAAATTTAGACAATAAAATCTATTCCTCTCTAAAATGAATATGAATTCTGAAAAAAACTACGATTCTCACCAGGAACAGATTATGTGGTCAAATGTACATGTCCTGGCACACAGGACACAAAACCCACCATTACCTTACATAGTGTGCTCTATTTCCATGATGTCAGTCCATATTTGAAATGCAAGAATCAAGTGGCTTAATTGCTCATTTGTCTATTAGCCTCTGGAATAGAGAATGTTAGTTTATTTTAAACATAAATACTCTGGAGTAATTTTTCCTAATGCATATTTTCCAGTGATGCATCAATCATATTCATATGACAGGTTTCCAGAAAGCAGAATCTTTTGGACTGACTAAAAAACATGAAATATGCCAATTTTTTCGGAAGGTGATGGGAAAAAAGAAATCTCTACACAGCTAAATGCAAGTAGCATGATATACGTATTTCCATGTACATATTTTCCTTAAGAGGCAGAATTTATTCAGCAGTTGTCTACACTTTCCCCTCTCCAACTCTGAAAAAGATGCACACTGAGAAAGATGCACATTGAGTAAAGCAAAATCTTAAACTTCAGATTAATGTATGTTTCCAATATTGTGTAGCAAAGATAAACTAAATAATAAATATAAATGAAGTGATAAATGATTTATACTGCCAAAAATAAGTGGGACTATCTATACATTAAAAAAAAAAAAAAAAAAAAGGAAAAAATTCTCCATAAGAGATATTGGAATGAAAAAGATTTTGTTAAAACTGTCTGTATCTTTGTCTGCTGTATCTGAATCCTCCTGCTATTAACAAAGCTCCACAGTTCCCATACTCAATTAGTTCACTGTATTCAGTCCTTAGAGTGAAACTTCCAGTGTTGTTCTCTAATGTTGGGTGGAATATATATGGGCGTGCCTTGTATTGCTTAGAAACATGTCAAGAAAGGAGTATAAAGCAAGGAGGAATGGGAATGAACAGAAGCATTATGAGGGGGGGAGGGGAGGGGGAATAAGGAAAAATACATACAATAATTAATATTTGGTCTTCCTTAATCATACATGATGTTAAATAAATTGTGTACCTGATTTTAATATTTTCCATCCATGGAAATAAAGTGATCCTTTTACTTCTCTTTCTATTCATCTATAAATCTGATAATCTGGAATAGGCATTGTTATGGAAAGGCTTACAAATACAGAGGCAGAACTGTCTGAGGATACCTTCTTAAATACTTCAGATCTGGCTAATAAGTATGAAATAGCAACAACAGTTACTATTCAGGCATCCTTCTAACCTGCAGTTATCTTGAATGATCCATAAGAATCTAAGAAAAGAGAAATTTTCTAATAAAATGTTGTTAATCCTGGTATTTTAGAAAATGTTTGCTTTTGATCTTTTCAAATAAAGCAAATTCACTGACATCTATTTCTTTGAGGAACCACTGAGAATGCTGTAGTTTAATCCCAGCAGGCAGCTCAGCGCTGCACAGCTGCTTGTTCAGTCTCTTGATGAAGGAAAGAATCAGAAAGGTGAAAGTGTGAGATCTCATGGGTTGAGATAAAGACAGTTTACTAGGTAAAGTCAAAGCTCTACACACAAGGAAATCAAAACCAAGAATTGATTTGCTACTTCCCATCAGCAGAGACTTCCAGGAAAGCTCATCCCATGTAATGGTTTCTTGGGAAAATAAATGGCACCCCAACATCCCTGACCTTCTGCCTTCTTTACCGAAGATTTTATTGCTGAATATGACACCATATGGTATGGGATATCCCTTTGGCCTATCTGGGTCAGCTGTCTTGTCTATGTGCCCTCCTAACTCCTTGTGAATCTCCAACTCTTTGCTGGTGGGGCAGCATGAAAAGTAACAGTTAAAAGTCTTTAACTGTATGTAAGCACTGATCATCAACAACTAAAACATAACTGTGATACCAGCACAGTTCTCATCCTAAATCTAAAATATGCCACCATATTTGTTGTGAAGAAAATTAACTATCTTAGCTGAAAATAAGACAGAGGCTTTATGCAGTTCCTGCTGTTTGAGCCACTCATTTTCAAATTTTGAGTAAATTCTGACACTTGCAGTGTATTCATACTCAAAATATCTAAACTATTTTTGAATGTCAGGTAGCTGGTCAGCATAAACATCAATCCATATTTATACACTAATGAACTTCATACTTTACTTTCCCAGCTGACATTCTCTTTCTCATAATAACTTAACAGCCCCCAAAATAACAGTTTATACTGAGAGAAAATGAAAATAATCTGCCAGTTTGAGAATTATAATTAATTTTAAAATGTTTAACTTAGATGTATGCCACCTTGTATAGAACTCTGTATAAAAGTTTGAGCTGAGCACTACAAAGTTTAATATCAATAGGCAGAAAAAGATGGCTCCAGAAAATGATTCACCAGCTTAATTTAGACTCTATTCCCACGCTGAGATGAATCACCCTCTAATAGTGTCTATCCACATTTCTACATAGCATTCCAGATTATAAATCAAAGTGAATTCATCGAAAAATCCTAGCTTATGTTTTCATGTAACATTTTGCCTGATAATTCATAGAAAAGCTTAAGAACAAAGATAAAAATGGTTTAAGAATGGTTTTAGATTTTTTTAATGATTTCAAGGACAGCTGTCTGATTTTTCAATTGATTACAGTTCATTTCAACATCAGGGTGATTAGTGAGAAACTGGTGAACGAGTTCTGAATGTTGGCCATGCAACAGCAAAATGCTCAGGGCTCAGCTGCACCCAGGACAGTGAGCTCTCATAAACACTGAGAACTGTACTTATTAAAAGGGTTGATTTTATTTAGTCAAGGTAGCAGTTTATTGTAATAATAATAATAAAATGAATTTTGAATGCACTATTGAAAGAATCATTGTTTACTTTTAAATTTTTGTTAGCTCTTAGTAAACACTGCACAATTTATTTTTGAAAAGTAAACCAGTAATAAAAACAAGTTCAATAATATAAATGATAGAATTCCTACTATTTTCTATTCAAAATCAGATGGTTTCACTAACTGGAGAAAATATAGCGTGTGATTGCTAGAACTGAAAAAAGCAATTGAATTATGATCTCCTTTAAAGTATTCTTAGTTTTGTTTTTTCCTTCTTGATAGAAGCCTATGTATATATGTGTATTAAAGACTCAAAGAGTCTGAGCATGATACACCTAAGTAGATATCTATATCTATATCTATATCTATCTATCTATCTATCTATCTATCTATCTATCTATCTATCTATATCTAAGTACATACATATAGCATGAATAATTCAATTGGAAGACAATGTTTAGCAAACTGAAGTATCTATCAGATAATTAAAAAAAAATAGAGCAATAATGCAAAAAATAGATTAGACTTTCTGGGAAGTGCCTTATGAGGGTTAAATATTATTTACACTTATACTTTGTTTTAATTCTCAAAACTTTTTAAAATTATGTTTTATATTTTAATGTATCTGTTTTAAATACACACATCTGTCAACTAGTTTCCAATTGATCTTGTGTCTGTAACTAATATTATTATACCAATATTTGCTTTATGTGGTTTAGTCAATTTTCTTTTCTGAGACTAAGTTGTCTTTTATTTTGACATTTTAATGATATTTCTTTACTGGAGATATTCATAAAACATGTGATGGGTAACAGATTCTGTTCAGATGATAGTACTTGAATGTTAGTTTCCTGTTTTTTGTTGATAGTTTCCTTCTATAATTTTAACATTTTACTCTGATATAGGCTAAGAAATAAGCTGGACCTGCAGTGTAAGTCTATTACCCTTTCAGACCTCTAAAATGAGGTCTACACTTTGGAGAGAAGCTTATTGTCAGAACATTGAACAAATTCATTGTTCAAAGACCTAGGCTTTGTGTTTTATATTTGAACTGATTCTACATTCCTACAGGATGTGGATCTGCAGTACCTCCATTAAATAATTAGCTGAGACCCTGCATATGCAGCCTACTCAGATCACAGCAAAAGTAGGGGTCATTAGCAGACAGCAAGGCATGTTCCTGGGCAGAAAGGAAATGTTGTTGCACCTGTAATGAACACTCCTTCAAACAAGGGTTAATTGTGAGATTAGTGTAATGGCACGCTAAATTGTTGAGAAAGATATTGCACCAAAAAAATGTCACATATGTAACTAATTTGGGGCAATCCGAAACAAAGGAAACCTTTAGTAAGAAGGATCATTTGTGGAAGGAATCCTTTTAATTATGTTGCTGTAAAGTACTTCTTTGCTATATGCAGTAGACTCATATTCAATGGATTTCTTACCTAGTCAATTAAAACCAGATTAGGAAAAGTTACCATCTTGTTTTGTAGACACAGTTGGATTTAGCTTGAATTTTTAATTCATTAAATGCTACCGTGTCTATATGAGAGGGAAAAACCAAGAAAAAATAAGGAGAAATTTACTGCACAGTCCCTAATCCAACAGTATGTTGTAGAAACAGATCACAGTTACTCTGAAGTTAAGGAAGCCTCATGTTTGGGATTGGAGCAATAGAGTCTAATTTCAACAGATTTCCAGGTGCCAACAGATATTCAGAAATGTTACTAGAATTTCTTATGCAGAATAATACTATTCTGACTTTGGTGATATGGCTCTTTGTGTTTATATCTATAACTTTGGATGCTTCAAATATTTTGAAATCTTGTGCATGTTTTAGCAGCTTTACGCACTGATACATAGGTGACTGCCTTTCACAAAGATCCCCTACTTCTCAGTCCTCTTCTGTCCAAGTACTTGGACTTCCTTCATTCTTAGAGCATGCAATACTCTCCTGGCCCTTTTTTCTTAATTCACAGGGAATCCATCTCTCTTTCCTGTTCTACTACATAGTTTTAAAATTATCCTCTTCAGTCTGTATTGTCTTAAAATACAGAATGGTGAGATTACAAAGAAGACATAGTAAAGGCCATAGCAACTTTAAAAAAGAAGAAATATGCTTAATAATAAAACTATCCCACTTCCTCTGAACTAACTTCTTTACAAAAGTTAATCAGTTTTCCTATACTTTAAGGCAATGATTTTTGAACAGTTGTCCACAGACCTTCTTGTTCCATAGAATATTTCTGCAGGGTAATATGCAAATAATAGACTTGTGTGACGACTGTTAAACCATACTTTTCAGCATAGTTGAAAATAAGTGTGATTACAGATTAGAGGAAAGGCATGAAAATAATTGATGCAATGTATGCATTTCTCTGCTATCTCTTCTCTTCTCTTCTCTTCTCTTCTCTTCTCTTCTCTTCTCTTCTCTTCTCTTCTCTTCTCTTCTCTTCTCTTCTCCTCTCCTCTCCTCTCCTCTCCTCTCCTCTCCTCTCCTCTCCTCTCCTCTCTTTTCTCTTTTTTACAATTTTATAAAGTGAATCGTAAAGAGAAAATTAAAGAAGACTTGATATACTTAATGCAGTGTTGCAGTGCTCCACAGACTTTTCTCTAAGGTTGAATAATGGTTGTATAACATTCTCAGCAATGGAAACACTAGATAATTCTGGATAAAATGGTCAACACAAACACAGGACTGTGGGATTTGCTATGCAGCAAAGTGGCAGAAAGGATCATGAGTCAGGAGACTGATGGATGTCTAATACTACGATTTACAACTTTTCTGATAACCTGATGACAAGACTGAGCATTTGGGTCTGAAAAAGACCTGAAGGACTCGACTAAGAAAACAAGAGTTGGCACTAAGTGTTTTCATCTACTGCATATTAAGTATAAAATCTGTCTGCAAACAGGTCATACTCAAAAGAGAAATCACAGATGCTCCGGAATGTCCTGGATTATGCATATGTTAACCTCACTGAATGAGATTTTAAAGAATGTGTCCCTCCAAAGTAGCCTGTTGGATCTATCTGCTACAGCAGGGAAAATAAACAAACAAACAAACAAACAAATAAATAAATAAAATCACATATGATATGAGAAAACTGTACTTAAATTTGAGACTAAAAATTTCAGACTTGTGTTTCATACAACCCTATTTTAAATATCAACCTTTTGTAAATCTATCCACTTTATTTTCATAGACATTTTCCACGTAACATTGTAGTTCTTTGAATGATACTGATAAGAACAAGGAAGTAGATAAGGAAAAGTTGGGCATACATCATTCATTACATTTTTTATACCTAGGATTTTAAGGAGAAAGTTCATCAGAGTTCAACATTAATCCTGGAAGGACTCTGGCTATTACTAAAAATAGTGAAGCAAGGACAGTAGTTTCATCAGACTAGAGCTATTAACTGTTTTTTCTTTTCTGATTGTGCTGTGATCTATACAGCCATTTTTGATGGTTTAAATCCTTTTATTTGGAATTCACTTTAAACTGATTATGCTGATGGAAGTTTTTTTTTTTTTGTTTGGTGGTTTTGTTTTTTTTTTCCTTACGAAGAAAAAAAGAAAAAACAAGACGGCACTTTCTGCTAGCCCGCAGTAAATCTTTAATGTCTAAGGTGGGGATTTGCCAAGCCCACCAGATATACAAGAAATAAGTATTTGCAGTTAAAATCTGAAATACAAATCAAGCCAAAGAGTTAAACGAAGACGAGGGTGTCAGTCATTCCTGTAGGAGTAGGCACAGCACCAGGAACTGGGCTGCGAGGAAAGGTAGACAAGGATGAAATATTAGAAGAAGCATTACTGTGCAAGTGTAGAAACAGCAGATCTGGAGGAGCACAGGTAAGCTATGTTTCACTGAAGATTTCTCTAACAAGTGCCTTGAGAAGCCATAATATACAAGGTCTAGGGTTAAGAACCTCTGAGGAAGCTCCACTGTCTCCGAGAGGGCCAACAAATTCTGGTGATGTAATTAATCGCTGCCAAGCCTGTGATTCATTTTATAAAATCATTTTAATCTTATTTTCAAAAACCTGTTCATATGTCAAATGAGAATATAAACCAATAGTTTCACAGGGTACACTGTATGGAAGAATATTCAGTTATAATAAATGTTAACTTCCTTTCCTTCAGTCTCTCTCTCTTTTTTTTTTTTTTTTTTTTTTTCTTCAGAGTAAGAAAGTGTGCTCACAGGTTAATAGTAATCAGAAAAAGGAAATGGCTAATGATGCTGAGCTAGCCCAGAGACAAGTTCTAGCTATTTGCACTTCATAACTAACTAGGAATAAGTAATGAATAGAGTTCCCAGGAGGAGTGGAGACAGGGAGATATAGGATGTGAAAATGGAGTTAAAATAAACTGAACAGATTTACAAAAGGCTGTTATTTGAAAAAGGATCAAATCTGCGTTCCTGGAATACAACCTTTGGAAGCAGTTGGAGGGTGTAATGCCACCAGGGGGCAATGCACTAGAAATCAAACCAGTCTCTACATGCCTGGATTCTCATTGCAACTTGTAGTTTCCTAAGTCTCTACCTTATAGGACAAGAGGCTTAGTTCCTCTACTTGAAGGGGGAAGATTTTATTTGCTCTCTCTGCTGGAACCTGGATTCCCTTAGAGAATCTTTGTGAAAATTCAGAAAATGTTCCAGAAAGAAGTGCTGAAATAAATATCTAGATCCACAGGAATACAAGACTTCAGAGGAAGGGCCAATGGATGGTTGGAGCAAGCAGGAACGTCTCATGCTTAGCAGTATGTGAGTCAAGATCCACCCATAGTTTTTCCCATCAATTACATGCTTTATGTTCAGCTCTCAGCTAAGAGATGTAGAGAAGGATGAATACACGAAATTGCAAGGGGAATTCAGTCTTGGTGTCCTACATGACCATTCTGAAGAGAAAATCTGTTATTTTAGCTTCAAGCTATAAATCAATGCTATATATATATACCTTTCTTTATAGTAGTTCTCGTAAGTGTATCTGTACTTTCCATGTATGTGCACTGTACAGTTTCTGGTAGCTGTGATGTGATATAGTAAAGAGAAAATTTTGCGCCACCAACAAGGATGTTTTCTCATGACTAAAAAGCAGTGGTGTATGCTTAAACTTCTTTGCTAAGAGATGCTTTTCGATTTTTGGCATGTTAACTACCCAGGAACGCAACTTTGCAGTCACAGAATTTGTAACGGTTCTTGTTGTGTGTATAACAATAACAATCTATACTTGAAATAATCAAATAGTAACATCTCACAGTCTATTAACAGTGGGTTGTTATGTAACTTTGCAATCAGCTCTCAAGATTGTCTTCCATATTCCAAGAGCAGAGTGAAAAGCACAATAGAAGCACAATTGAAACTTCATTGTATCTTTTTGAATTCTTCTTTCTTTTGCACAGAGAAGAGCTTAATAGTAATATGTATGGCTTAGAAACAGATGGGGGGGGGGAGGGGGATCTTTCCAGTAATACCTCCTTCCTGTACACTAATGTGCTTCAGGAATAAAATGTCCAAAATATATTAAACCTCTGAGATATCTCTCTCTTAATCCCTAAACTTTCTACAATAATATAAGGAAAATAATCCATAACTTTAAATATTGATCAATATCAAAGCTATTATTTTTTAAATATTTATATATATTTAAACATCTCAATAATAACACTCTACAGAGTTCTCCATCTTTCACCTCTATTCCTGTGTACTCACATGTTGGCTTTTGCCTCACAATTTAGATGATTTTAGAGTACAAAACAAATACATTTATTCAGTATTTGAAACATGCTTAAATAAGTAAACTAAAAAATACTGAGGGTTGTGCATTCTTAGGACTTATAGGAAGTGGAAGGAAGGAAGGCAGAAAGAGAGAAAGAAAAAGGAAGACGTTCAGAAATTATAGAATTCATTTCAAATTTAATAAGAATAAACTTTTCTGTGATCATTTTATTGTCAGTAATATATCTGAGAGAGTGACACTTCAACCAAGTAACAGTACCATCTGAGGCAATGAGTGTCTCAATTTTACACACTGAAGTCCTACATTTTTCTGTGTGAAACACTGCAAGATGTGATCAGTTTTCTAGTCCACTATACCATTCCAGTGTTACTTTTTAATTTGTGCTGATTAACAGCAACATTTTGGATAGGAATTTCATGTAGTCACATTTTAGAAATGGCCAGGGGAAATAAATAAATAAATAAATAAATAAATAATTTTTTTAAAAAAGTGTGTTTTAGGAGGGAAAATGTCTACAATAGTTTTCAGAAGTCATGACAGTTTTTCTTCAAATGTTTATTGTGAAAACCTTAGATCTTTTTTTTCCCCCATCTTAAATATATGTTCATCCAGTAAAAACAGTAATACAGAATACTTTCCAGAATCATTAGCATAATTCATTTGTGACCATATGTTCAAAAATATATATAAATGTTTCCTAAGTACTTAATTTAACTTACATAGCAATCAAATTCTGACTGATGAATGCATAATAAAACAGTATGTATTTTCTATTAATTTTTCTTCAACGTCTGCGAAAAGACTCTAGGTATTTCTATACTATATTTCAGAGCTATTGAGAAGGAAAAATACACTTCCAAGAGTCTTAGAAAAATTGTTTTAACATCCATGTTGCTCTGAGATTTCTTTCAACATCAAAGTAAATTGGAGTTAATTCTCTTGCATCCAGCTGTATTTGGCACTATGCTCACCACAGTGAGGAGGCCCTTTTCTGTATCAATCCTTCACTACTTATGTCAAACAGTTTACAGAGAGGCAATATAAATTCAGACAGAGCGCTAGGAATGCCATCAATGAGTTTGGGAGTTTACATTGTGTTTGTGTGAGGTCACCATGTGTTGTCTTCAATGATCAATGGCCTCGTGAATGCTTTTAAAGACAGAGGTTACTCTCAGTGCCTTTAGTTAATCCATGTTAGGTTATGTTTTATTAGGATGGTTCAGGCAATTTTCTCCTGCATTTTTATATAATGAATCTCTGTTCAATTTTTTATTATTAATATTATTTATTATTATTATTGCTACTGCATCATTTTCTTCTACTAATAACAAGAAACCAGGTGACCTGCCAGATAAAAGATATTTAAACTGACTGTGACAGATGTAGCAGAGGTGAAAAGGTTATACCTATTAATAAACAAAGTTTGAAAGCCTTTTAATACCATCTTTCACATCATGCTTATCTAAGCTTTTGCATAAGATGACTTGCACAGACTTATGAGGGGGAAAAAAGAAAAAAACAACAATATACATATTTTCATCTCTCAATTAAACAAAACAAAACAAAACATTTGCTAAGAGTTTTATGTTGTCTTCCTAGATGAATGAATGAAGTGCTGGTGGTATTGCAGTTAGCATTTCACTTGAATAAAGAAATGCAGTAGATTTATTTTGGTCCCAATGGGTGCTGACATTTTAACCCACTTATCTCTGATTTATTCACTCCTTGACAGTCCCAAAAAAGTGATGCATTTTGCCTGAAGGCTCTGTAGGTGAGGAAAGTTGACACATGCTTTTTAATCTGCTAAGGGGGTGATCTCCTCTGCAGTCCAGTGGATGAAGTAGGGGAAAATGGAAAAGAAAAATGTTCATGATAAGGGTATTTTCTTCCTTTTCAAGTTCCTTGGGTTTGTTGCATAAAATCTTTCAAATTTATCTGACATAAATTCAGCCTTTAAATGTCAATATCTAGAAGATGATCAATACTAAATAATAGATTTAATAAAAAAGATTTCTCTAGCATGGTATTGCCCCAAATGATCCTAATGTACTAGAATTGCCAGTTATTTTAATTTTCTATACTAATCAAAAATGCTGAAGACATTTATAAACATGACTATAAATTGTTTTAGACTAGTTGAAAGGATATTGTCAATTTGCACACTTAGATAAATCCCAACATATTTGAATTACTGTAGACCCAATTCCAGAATCTGAGGTTTGGTTTTATGCTGCACAGGACAAATACTTGTTTAAATCTTAGTGTAAAGGACATCACAGAATTACTATGAAGAGCACATAATATTATATTTTGGGTCTGTTTACAAAGATGGGAGTAGAAAAATCCAAGGAAAAATAAATGAACAGGATATGCCAATAGTGTATTTGAAGAGAAATGTCTTGATTCAGTAATTCTGGGAGAAAGGACAGGATTCCAGCATTGCAGGTGGGAATGCATGCAGTAGTTTGCTTTTCTGCACCTTTGTTCCTAGTTAACATATGCTGCTCATTGTTTTATAACGCTTTGGCCTTGTACTATTGTTAACACTCTTAGAAATATGTTTATATGTAGTCTTGTTTATTCAGTGCTTCAGGATACACTTGAAGTTAGACACAAATAAGCTTACCTAATCCGAGACTTAACTGGAACTATATTCCTGAGGGAGCCCAGTCTTTTTTCTCCAGGGTTTGAAGCATCAGCTGCATTAGTAGCTGATCTCACCTGCAGACTCCGGCTTGCATGGATTTTCCTGCCAGTTCTGACCAAGACATGCACAAATGCAGAATGAAGAATCTGGTTTATTTTACAAATGACTGTGTGCATGAAACTGGAGTTAAGTATTATGTCTTTTCACAGTACAGTAAAAAGAAGAGCGGCTAATTTTTGACTGGAAATAAGTGTTGTTTTTTTTTTTTATTTTAAATTAAACTAACGTAATCATGTTTCTGGTATTTCCTTGTCTCATTTATAGCTTAGGGGGTTAAAAACTTGCAGATATTTTCCTTTTATTCACCTGCTTCTTCTGAATATTTGCAATATAACAATGGTAATTTAAATGCAAGTCCATCTAAAATAAGAAAAATAATAATGCTTTGTTAATAAATTAATAGGTAACCTTGAAGACTGGCATTTTCATCTTCATACAAAGCTATATACTGGCTTAGACAGACTTAGCTGTCACCAAGCGACAGATACAAGCAGTAGGGAAAAAGCACAGGGAAAGCAGAAATCCTGAGTTTCCCCTTCATGTTTATCCCTCTGCAGTCATGTATTTCTTTCTTCATCTGAGACTGTCCAACAACTCCAGAACTATGAATTCTATTTTGCAGTAGTAGCAGAGAAAAATTGGCTGTTAATTGACTGCAAACATGTAGATGTGCAGGGTCTGAATCTCATCCAAGTCTATCAGTCAAATGACCCACAATGACTCCATTGGAAATTGGATGTAATGGCAGCATGACCAGAGTGATGAGAAGATGTTTCAAGAAGAAGAATGCTCACTCATCTCCAAAGATCTAGGATAAGATGAAAAACTTCACAAAGGAGGGATCTCCAGCAAGAGAGCTTTCCTAAGTGGCATTCAGCCCTTAAATGAGGTGGATTGCCTTCATCTGAGCTCTCAGGCTGACTGGGTCTCTTCTTCCAGGTGCTCAATCAGTGTTTCAGGCCATGACTCAGCAGTTCCCATACACTGGGTGACACTGTTCTGCAAGCACAATCAGAACAGATGCTTAAACATGTTCAGCAAACCTAGCCATTAATCTCTATTTGGGAGACACTTCAACATATTGTTCAATTAATAATGTTTTCACTACACAGAAGAAAGTAATTTTTTGTTCTTGTTGATAAATAGATTTCTCTCAGAGAAGAAAATCCCTCTACTGATTTTTTTTTCCTCTACATTTCTGCCCAATACTTCACAACAGTTCAAGTATTATTAGCCTCGATATTTTTTCCCTAGCCCATACAGTCTTCTAACAATTAAGAAAATGAAACCTGAAATAAGGATTTATGTGTCTTGAATGATATATGATCATTTTTTGTGGAAAAAATCCTGTTCAGTGTGCTTAATCTTTATGAAATATTGCCATCCACACCATTGCTTTATTGCATGCAATTCCCTGATGCTGAAGAGACTGTTCCAAAGCAAACATAATATTAATGATTAGATTCTTCATTTGTTCTCTAGTCAGTACATTGGAACTGAGATTCTCTGTGCTCACAAAGGAAAATTAAAAGCATAAATGATACTGTTGTCAGATTTTTGTTCCTGCTTATGCATTCTTAGTAATTATTGAAAATTTTTAAGTATAAGACAATAATAATTGGTGGCGGTCTTTGAGAAGGCAATTATCTAAAGTACAGCAAGTCCTATCATCTACAATCTCTTTCCCCCAAGTTTCAAAACTAAGATGTCATACTTAAAGGAAATTTATATGGCTTTTTATAGTTTCATTTTAGGACAAAATGTTGATGAAAAACACTGCTGTAATCCAGATCTTAATGAACATGTGGATCTTCTCTTTAGAGACTTGTGAATAGGAAAAGAAGAAGCCTTCTTTAAAGAAATTATGTTTATTAGTAAGTGTAAAAGCATACTGACTGAGGTGATTCTACAACACCTATTACCATAATGTTACAGCAATTCAAAGTCTACAGTGTGTTCTGTGAAGTTGTGAAGAACTGTCATTCTCAATTTTGCAGATGAGGGGAAAAAAAGGTATTGTATCAGTATTTTATGTCTCTGAGCCATAAAAAAAAATTCTATCTGACTTCACTCGGGAAAGTCTGTAGCAGAATAGCTATTGAATCCAGCTTTTCTAATGGTCTGACCAGTGGATGGTTCTTCCTCTCCACCATTTGGAGAAGTTATTGTAAAACTGCAAGTATACCTTTTGGGGCCTGAGGACAACTTCTACCACCATCTTGTACTTTGGTGCATCTCTCTAGTGTCTTAATTTGCACCTGCGACATTGTACACACCTCCCGCTACTTTCATTCAACTCAGTTCTAGCTGGAATTTGGCATTGTGATTCCTCATCTGCCTTTCAGTTCTGGGAAGAGGAAAGGACTGATCATTAGTTCTCAGTATTTTTCTCGGTGGGTAATCCTAGACAGAGAAATTAGTCCTGGGTCAGAGGGCTTTACTTTGCAGACAGTAGGAGGGTCTGACTTTGATTGCATCTAAAGCAGGCCTTCTGAGAATGCCTCAGCACAAGCAATGTCTTTGCTGGCAATTAGACCCAATTTGGTGCAAAATTACAGGTCTCATGTCTGGACAAATATTCTGAAGCATTCTCTCTCCAACAATTTTGTGGTATAAATATACATTCACTGCAGAGCTCTGTGAATTCATGAGAGATTTTAGCGGGGAAACAAGGCTAGAAACATCAAGTTCTTGGCACTCTAATTAAGGATAGATTGTTTTGCTGACTGCAGCATTTTAAGCCTCCTATTACCCTTCATATTTGGTAGCACTAGTAACCCCTTAGTGTCTCAATACTTTTGTGATATCTAGATCCTGGCATATTCACACCTGTTAAGAACAGATCATTTGGTTGCCAAGCTTGTGTCAGTATGCCACCAGCAATAGGCTGGAATGACATAAGCAGTGGGGGATATCATCCTTCTCTGTCCTTCCCTCTATTTGCTCCAATACTGGGGGTGTCTAGTCAGTATTCTACAGAAACTCTTATTCTTGGTATATGCTTGTAATACCCACTCAGGAGGCCCAGATGTATAGCCTGATCATAGTGGGATTAAAATAAGTCAGTAGCACAGCATAGGTAGCCTGAAATATCTGCCCAGAAATCTATGTCTTGTGATCTGTGCCCAACCTGGCTCCATGCTGACATAAATTACTGGCTACAGGTTTTGGACTGGTTAGTTTAAAATCCTGTCACATATGAATACAGGATAATCTGCAACTAAGTGTAAACTTAGCTATAGTTTAACTAGAGTATTATGTGTTGTGAATCTGTCCAGATAATTCAGTTTGACCATCAGTACAGAAAACTTTTCATTCAAAGGCTTTTGTTTTATAGTCTCTATTAAGTTTATTTAATGTAGGTTACCAGATACTCCAGGGAGAACCAACTGCCATCTCTGTTTAGTTTTGTCTTTGCAGAAATCAAATTAAATAACACATCTAAATTCTTAAAGAAAAGTGTCAGTGTCTGTTTTGGCTCCATTTTCACTTGGTCAGCAGTTTTTTTAGGATGAGAAACTTCTTCATGCTTTCTCAGGAATTCACTAAAGATTAGTTTAGATTCCCTAACAAGGGAGCTTGGTGGAAACTCCATAATGTTCCAATTTTCCACTTCTTTACCACAGATGTATTTTCTACCTATGGCAATTATATGCTTTGGGATGGATCATAAAATGGCATTCACTAAATTTAATTTACATTCTTTTATATATTTCCAAGTTAACTTCTGATTTTGATGGAAAAAGACATAGCCTTAAACCCATCAAGCACTCTTAAAGATACTTTTTAAAGTAAATTTAACTTCTAACAGAGAAATATGAATAGAATCTTTGTGAAGTTAGCAATGCCAGAATTTCAACAGTATAGTAAGCTGAAGACATTATTTTTATAGCTCATAAAATGAGTTTAGTCAGGTCTTATCCTAGAATTTGAGCACAGTAATTCCAACAGAGATATCCAGATAGAGTAGCTTCAGGAAAGAGTTATTTGCCTTCAAATTGAATCAATTTTTCCCAAAGCTTCTTGGCTGATACATAATGGTCTCTCCTTCAGATACAGTTATAGACACTGGACCCAACAATTGTGAAATCCAAAGCAGAGCCTGTTTCTTGAGTCTCCTGGAGTTTTAAAATAGCACTTGTCTGATTGAATTTATCTTTTTATGATCTTTACAGAAAGATACTGGTGCCCGCTATGGCATGTCTGTCTTCAGAAGCTAGGACCATCACTCAGTGAAAAATTCACACAGAAAACAGATTTAGCAGGATTCATCTAATGTGACGATGAAGATTAATAGCAACAATTATAAATAATAAAAAACAAACAAGCAAAAAAATTCACAAACAAAAGAAAGCAACCGCCACATCAACCAATCAAAACCACCTCAACAAACTTACCTAAACCTCAACAAAATCACCTAAACAAACTTACGCTTCTGAATATGTACTTCCTTGTCCATCTTATATTGGAATTCCTTGAAGTTCTTCAGAGGAAAGATGAAGCTGAGAACATATATTTGGGGATGTTTTTTTTTTTTTTTTTCCTGGAGGATCATCTTAATCTTGTTGTCTAGGAAAAAAAAAAAAAAAAAAAAAAAAAAGCAGAAGATACCTGTTATTTTACTTTGATTTTCCAAGAGGTATTTTATTTGAAATTATGATTATGAAGTAAGTGGTAGGACACTTCCATCTGGACATTCACACTTACAGGAAGCTGTGGAGAAACATTACAGTACAGACAGGCAAAGACAATGAGCTTCCCACCAATTGCTATCAAACAAATAAGACAGAAATTAAAACTTTTAAAGATTATTGTTTACATATTTCTGGTTGTCATGGTTTTATGATGCTTGGTTATCAGTATTCCACATCGCAACATTGCAACTGGGAATTAAAGAGTTAATGCTCCAGGTCCAAGTGCCTATCCTGGAAGAGAACTACTACAGTCCCCAGAGGACTGTTGGCTGCTCTGCTATCATTTCTGCTCAAGGGGAAAAGATAAAAGGCCTTTGTAGGTCACCTGATGGCCTTTTTGTTTCCGGTCATCTGGCTTGTCTCTGTTGCTCATCTCATCACAGCATTGAAGTAAGGCCTTCGGCTTTTGGACACTCTCATTGAGATTTTGGACACTCTCTCATATGATTTATTAGCTTCAATACTAATTATAATATAGTATATAGTATTATAGTGTGTTATCTTGCATTCCAATATCTTATTTAGCAAAATAGTCTGTTTCTCTTCAGATCGTTGCTGCTGTTTTATTTTTGGGCCCATCTTTCTACCCTTTTGCCCATTTCCCTTTTCTGGGATGCAGATCTGCAGGTCTCTGCACTGCTAGTCATGGAACTGGGCAGAACCAGTCTGTAAACCACTGACACAAGTTTACTGTGAAATAATGAATGCTTGTATTATAATTATGAGTAAGACTACAACTTCTAAGATAGAACTGCTTATCCATAGTTTAGAAGAATGTGACACGGTAAAAACTTTAAATTTCTTATTGGTCTTTCTAATGTACCATAAAATCATGAGCAACAGAAATCAAGCTACTCGGCTTTCTTCTAATTTTTTATTTTGTATTTTGATTTTTATTCCATGGATAGAAAACTCCTGGCCAGTGTGCATTTTCCCTGTGCTTTCACAGAAAGTAATGCAATTTAATTTTTGACCGAATGGTAATGGCAATGTGCAGAGGAAAGAAATTAATTCAGTGAAAGGATATTCAGTGAGAGGAATTCAAAGAAAGGCTGTGACTCTCATATATGTAGCCTACATTGTCAAAGCATGCTACAGATGCAAGATATTTATAAATGGAAACTGAAAAAAATTCCTCCAAAAATACCTTTCTACACTAATGGGAAAAAAATAGAGAAATAACAAAAGACTCAAGAAATCTATTTGGATGAAAATAGTATTTGGGGAGAGCATTAGGAAGAGTTTTTAAGTATGTTCCAAGTGGATCTTAATTACAAATAAATTGGCACTTAAAGTAATGTTGCTGGAGAGGGATGCTGATATAAGCACCTGAAAAAATATATTTTTATTTTTCAAAAGTGTTTTTGTTGAGCAGTAAACAGACAAAGGACTTTGAATCTATGTAATATGTTTGTTTGTGTAAGTACACATGAACTACTAATCCATCAGATTTACTTTTTTGGTATCAGTAACAGTTTTGAGAGGTCAGACCAACTCAATTTAAATAACTTCTCACTTTTTTTTTTTTTAGCTTTTCAGTTTAATATCTTTACTAACAGCAAAAGTGGTGCTATATTTTTGATGGAATACACTGACACGGGCTATTCCTTTTTTAATGGATTGTATGCATTTATAATCCTATGGGGTTAGTTACCTGAAGTGTCTGCTTCTTCTTTTTTTTTTTTTTTTTTTTTTTTTTCCTGGAGGATCATCTTAATCTTGTTGTCTAGGGAAAAAAAAAAAAAAATGCAGAAGATATCTGTTATTTTACTTTGATTTTCCAAGAGGTATTTTATTTGAAATAATAAGAATGAGATGTTTGGTTTGTTGTTTTTTTTTTTTTTAAAAAAAAGATTTGTAACACTCACAGGCAACAATCTATGAACTGATTTACCTTAAATCTTAAACGGGAATTCCGGATCAGAGCTGGCACTGGTTTCCATTTATTCTTCTTGTGTATAAGGATAAACCTGTCAGATTTACCACTGCAGAAAATCTTAAACGGTGGCAAAAAAAAAAAAAAAAAAAAAAAAAAAAATAGTTGTCTACATGCAAATTAATATTTGGAATGCATGTACACACTTAGTTTTCAAGCTGTGAGCAGGAATGACTGATGTACTTTAGCACTTATTCTGGAAAAAAAGAAAAGAAAAAAGAAAAAAAAAGGAGTTTTAGGAACAGCTGGAAATAGCAGTGAGAACCATCAGTGTGTCCAGATAGCTCTACAGCCAAAAAGCAATTTTTCATTTGAGGCCCAGTCTAAATATCTTTATCTTAGGTAGCCATACAGACCTATATCAAATGAGTGAGTAAACTCAGCCAGCTAGATAATGTCAGCCTTTCACAACCCAAATCTGGCAAACAAGTGGATTAAGTGTGAATCCACATCTCGCACTTTCTTCAGCAGGAAACATTGCTCACGCTCTGCTGCCTTCAGACTAAATGGAGAAAGTCACTTTTATTTGTTCCATATATTTTATGGATGGTAAAACATTCTCAATTCAATAATATTCAGCCAAGGTAAAAAGCAATCTATGACATTTCAATTAAATAAATTTCTTAAGTATTCTCGAAAACTATAGGATGCAATTAGACTTGACTAAAAATGCCTTAGGATGTTGGTTGTTTCTGTCTTCAGGCAGCAAACTGATGTTTAGGTGTCTACCTTTGCTGTGACACCAACATCTTTTTAATGACAGCTGCCTTCCACCTTCCCCTACCACTGCAAATAAAAGTGCAAAGAACTTGCTTCAGAATATTGATATTTATTTATTTTTTTAAATGGTAACCAAAGTTTAGTTTTTGATGGAAGGAATGTGCTAGATAAATAAGAGGTACCTATCTGTGTTAGATTCTCAGTAGGTTTAGATATGTTCTTGCCCACTGAATTAGCTGAGTGGCACAGATTACCTGAAAATAGTAGCAAAAACCTGCCTGCCTTCTCAGTTCTATAAATTATTAACACAGAATCAGTGAGACAGTACAACAGCTAATTGGCCCCTCTGGTCAATTCTCAATGGTCTTGACGAGTTGACTGGTTTCACACAAAGGTTTCTGCTGAGCTGTAAGCTGAAATATTCCCAAAGTTTGAACAAGTTCATGCTATTTATTTGTTTTTTTAAATAGCATGTTACAAGGCCAAGTCTTGGCAATGAACAAAGAGGCCAGTATATTTGCTTGGTTAGGCAAAATATGAGATTTAAAATTAGTTTCTAAAATGGATTAGGTCTTCAAATACCATATTTTAATACAGCAGGCAATATACCAACTTTTTATTATTATTTGTGGTTATAAATCTAGGTATTTATCTGTGAAGTTGAGGTATATATTTGGAATTATCCAATTAATTATTTTTATATAAGTTGTTTTATTATTTATGTATCAAGTATTAACATCCCATTTTTATGGTTCTTAAAACATTGCACTGAAATGTATTTTAAATTAAATACTTATGTTTCTTTATCATTAAAATTATGAAGTTCCATCCAGGAAATTACTCAGCCAAGTAAAAGATAAGTTGATGAAAATTTTTATCATGAAAAACACCTTAAAAATAGCTACCAACTGGGTTTCTTCTGCTAAAAAAAAAAAAAAAAAAAAAAAAAGAAGAGAGACAACAGATTTTATTATTTCCTCTACCTTTTAATATCCAAGATATCCAGTCAATTGCAATTACCATAAGGGAAATAAATACTAAAATCACTGTGCTTCACATGAATTAAATATGAGCAACTGTTTTCAGATCTAGAATTTCTCTTACAGGTAAAATCAGGTTGTTAAATGTATCAATATATTTATTAATTTACATATTTATGAATGTAGAAACATCCAGGGCTGAAATATCCAAACATCAATTTATAAACACTTTTGGAAGTACTAATATGTCTGTGAACACAATGACACATTTTCACGAGTGTAATAGGCCCTATGGAACAGCTTGAGCCCTCCAAACAGGTTACTCAGTCTGTTGAAAGGAGTTTTGTGGGACTAGATATATGCTAAGGTGAAAATTAAACATTTCATGTTGCCTTTTCCTACACAGTGGTCAGAAAAGCAGAGGCAGCCTGAGTATGTATATTGTTGATCATGGCTTTTATGAACAGTTGTAGAGTATTGATTATTCATTGTTTCTGGGAATTACTGAATAGGTCATTTATTTATGATCACAAGACACTCTCAAATTCACAGATTTTACAGATGATGATGAAGGCATCCTCGAACTCTACTTAACCAATTTTCCAGAACTGCTTTTCTAAATTCTTTAGAAGCTGTTTTCCTACTGACCTTATGCTGACATTTCAGGCAATATTTTTAAAACAAACTCCTAAGAGTGAAGCATTTTATTCTTCTTCCAAATTTTTGTATTCAAAGGGAAGTTCACATCTTCAAGATAATGAAGAGATACTGCTTACTTCTAAAACAAAAGAAAACTAAACTAAAACCCTTGAGAAGGCAACAAAATTATTTATCTTGACTTCCTTTTTTTTTTTTTTTTTCAATACACTTTTAAAATGTTTGGAACAGTAGATTTTACATGGTAGATTGACTTTCCTGTTTAAAATGAACATATAGATAGCATCAAAACTTCTCAAGGGAGAATTCAAAGCCTCAAAATTTTATGGGATAATTTGTAATAATTAGAGAGTCATTAACATGGATGTAAAATGGTTATAGGTTACCCTATTGCTTATATTCTGTCCTGACATTTTCTGTAAATCCTATTCTAAATTAGTTACCTAAATTCTCTATAGTATATCCCACTTCTAAATGGGATCTACAAAGGCAATGGACGCACTAAACAGGGATACTGATGCTAGATACACAGAAAAGTAGAAAGGTTTGCATTCACAATTTAAAAAAGGTCAGAATTTTATTACTGCATTACCTTAATAGGATTCAGAAAGATGAGCTGCCTAAGAATCAGCCTTACCAGGCTTAATCTAATGCTCTTGTGTTTTGTGTTTTTTTTTAATTTCAGGTTTGTTAGAGTACAGTCTCCATTAAAGGCACAGACTTTTCAGAAACTGTTTACAGTCAAGAAATGTGCTTTCAGTAATTACTTTTTATTAGCTTTTTAAAAAAGTCCTTCAATTTGAAATCACACTACCTATGATGACTGAAATGTTGTAATATTTTTTCACCAAATAAAAAGCTTTCTTCAAAGGAGATTGAAGAAACATATATGTTCATTCACCAGGAAAAGTTTGCTCAACTTAGAATGTCTAGCCTTCTTAATGTTAGTTATGACCAGTTACAAATATTTCAGAAGCCAAATATTACTCATTCTCAGAAGACCCTAGTCAACCTTTTCCATAGTTACTATTTATAAACCTTCTCTTTTACACCAGTGGGGCTCTGCACAGATCTAAGTAGCAACACTGGTAAGCTCACTTGCACAACAGAGGTTAAAATAAATGAGGATTTTAATGACTGTTTGAAGAGAAAAAGGAACAACTACAAATAAAAATGAATACACAATGTTGTTCCTTAATAAACATTAAAAAAAAGCAAAAAATCCTGTTTTATTTTATTTAAAAAGATTGTAGGTAGTGTATGCTATCTCCTTAAGTCTGTCGGTATGGATACTGACAGCATATACATTTTCAGTCCTTTCCTGAGTTCATTCAATCTGATTTTGAGTTATTTTGTGAAGTGCAGTGTCTTTTGTAAGGCTGTGTTTCTTTGGGGCCTTGGTAGAAACAAAGACAGCTCTCTGCTTCTACAGAAAGGCAATCTCAGACTGTAGGTCTCAGCAGGTATCAAAATGGTGGGCATTTTCACAACTCATTTCCAGTTCCGTGTATCTGAAACTCTGGGCCAAAGAAGCTATCTGAAAATTTATCTTTTTTAAATGCAAATCAAGAAAGGGAAATTTTGAAAGGAAGAATAATTTTCTTTACATACACAGGGAAGGAATGAGGAAACTGTATAATAAGAATCAGCGTCAAGACTTGTTGAAAGAAGGATAATAATTCAAACTCCTGGAAAGAAACAGTCCAGTGTCTTCATCTTTGAGGAATAAGCATACGGAATAATATATCAATGATATGAGACAAAAACATGCAACTGATATTTTACCAGTATTGGTACCAGCTGGTTACCACATAACCATCTTGGCCTGAGGGCCAGGGAAGTAAATGGGCTATCTTCATTGGGAAACTGCATGCTGGTGGTGTCTTTGCTGTCGTGATTTGCAACTTGCCAGAACAGCTAAAGCTCACACAAAATAGCCTTATGGAATCTGGAATTTCTTCTTATTTTAGAGCTGACAGATAACATATGAAACAAATACACAAACTTTTGTATTAAACAGAGCCCCAGCTTTTTAAAGCAATGAGATATTAGCTTCTGGTGTCCTGATCACATGCCAAATTGGTTTAAAAACATTCTGCCAACCTAAATCCCTTTGGCAGTTGCAGCTTCTTCAGTTACTCTTTTCTTCTCTTTCTGGGGCTGGAGTCTATCACTGAATTCCACTGACTTGCATCCAAGAGCAGATTTTGTCTGCTGGAAATGGTTGAGTACCATAGCGCTACTGGCCCACAACTGATTTGTTCCATCCAAGGTATAGCTCCATTGTGCTGAAGTTATGATCCCTTTATTCATATAGGGTATTTTAAAAAGGAATAGAGAAGAGGAACAGAGAGCGAGGAATAATAGAGTATCAACTTATGAAGCTTGCAGAGAACTTTTGACTATAATACCGACATTTCAAAAATTGAGAGGCTGTGATGCTTTTACGAACTGCTGACATTCTCAGTCTTCAAAATTTGGCCATCCATAACCCACAGTTAGGGGATTAATAAGGACTTCCTTATGAAGATGAATTCTTGATGAGACACAGATGTTTGTGAAGACCATATCCATTTAAAAATATAAAAATTTAAGGAGCTGTGTTCTTCCAAGCATCATCAGAGTTTTTAGTATTTATGTTTAAAGTGCTGATGAATCTATGAGTCTAGAGACAGTCCAAATTAGACAGTAAGTATACTACTTTTACACTGTGTGTTTATTACAAGTTCTTAGTGAAATATGTTTGATTTTTTGTTGTTCATTTTTTGTTTGTTTTTTGAAGCACAGATTATTCTTACAGATTGGGCTATATGTTTTTATTGAAACTGGGGGCCTGCCTCTCTTCTCATTTACAGCTATAGAAATCAGGAGCACTGAACTGACACAGAATTTCTGAGCACTGATGCCATATCAAAACAAATGAAATATAAGAATGTAATAGTTTATTACTAAGAAGCTGAATAATAGCATGGGATTAGATAACAGGTGCTGGTGAGTAGAGAAATAGCAAATATGAGAGTGCTGCATCACCATCTGTTCCTGATGTTCTTGCACCACTAGCTGAATGTTTTTGTTGCAGGTCTCTAAATATCTAGCTGTGTTGCAGAGGTTGCAGGCTGCACCTTTGGTTTGGAAGGGAAAGCACTATTCTTGCAAAGGAAGCTTTTGCGGTATTTCCTCTGCTTTCTTACATACCTTAGTCCCAACTCTGACCTCAAGCTCTGCCCATTAACTAAAACCTAAGAAAAATTCATGCAAATTGTATATTTGCTAAAGACGACAGACTGAACAACAGCAAATATAAGTGGAGCCTGTGTTTTGTTTTTATTAAAACCATATGGGGAATAATCTGTGAGATGATGTAATGGACCAGCATCTTTTGTTTGCAATTGGCCCTGTTAATGGATATCACAGCAACACCAGAGTAACAGCAAAAAGGTGTTCCTTTTCTGAAAGAGCTTACAGACATGATATTCACCTGGGAATTCATAATTTTCTTTGTTCTTCTTTCACCTTTTTTGTTTGCATAATGATCACAATTCTCTCAATAACAGATCTTCATACAGTTTTCTGTGCATTTCACCATAACATCTGTAGTGGAATTTATTTCCAGACCTGGATCCAAAAAAAAAAAAAGAGAGGTTCCAGTGGGGAAACATTTCTATGGTAGCTGGGAAAAGCTTTTACATACTTCTGTGATTTAAAATGCTTGTCTCCAATTTGGCCGTCCTATTAATGCTATTGCCTCTTAGTGACATCTGCTGGAATAAAGAACACTGAAACAAGTTCAAGTTTCAACATTTGCTACCTGCCAGCCCTTAGTTTTTAAGGGGAAAAACAACTAACTTTGTATGTCAAAGCAATACTTGGCCAGTTTTGTTTTAAATTTTTCCCTATCCCAGCAGGACAACCGTTCTCTGCCTTCTTCTTGTCCTTACATAAAGAGAATAACTAACTTGCCAACATGACAAAGATCCAGAAAGTTACAAAAGCTTCATTGTAAGGCTAAATCCTTAACAGTTACTCAGTTTGCATGAAGGAAAGGAGAGGGTGTGTATGAAAACAGGAAAACATTAAAAAAATGAATCATTCAGCTGAATCTAGATTTTTTTCCACAGTTTATTTTCTTTTTTTTCTTTTTCTTTTTTTTCTTTTACAGGCAGATTTACACTTTCAAATTAAGCTGCATCTTCCACATAACTTTCTTTTCTACTATTCCCTGCCAAGAAAACCAGCTGGAGAGGTTTTGTAATGAAACAAGATGGGAATCTTTTCTCTCTTTACTTTATGTCAGTATGACATCTTTTCACTACTTAGTATTAGCTCTTACTGTAGCTGCAAATCTATAATTGTGTTTTGATATATTGTACTGTATTTGATATACAGCGCTCACTGTAAACTAAAACATGTTTATTACTACATAAAACTAGTGACCAAATTCTTTCATATGTATGTCTGGGCATTGCAAATAAGGTTATAAAGGCAAAAAAAAAAGAAGATAAAAATTTTTTCAAATATTTCTTTCTGATTACTCTGCATTTTCTTCCAAGCAGAGTAATAGACTGATCTCCATGTCAATGAAACGATATTATGAGGAAGTCAGGAATTTTGTCTCCAAAAACAGGAATTCATCAATGCTTTTTCTTTATTTTGGCATGTCTTATTGAGGACAAACATGAATTTAGAATGAACACAGATCTCTAGCTATCTAATATTAGTTGTGATTAATAACTCCTGTCAATGACTACAAGATATCCACTAACAGCTTATAATATGTACACAAACTTTTAGACAAAAGGCAACATTTGCAGGTGAAGGAAATATCTGTTTACATATTCCATGCCTGAGTAAGAACACCCAGTTTTGGAGTACACAGTCTTTCCTCATCTCTGAAGTGCACACGAGTCCTCAGATTATTCTGCATTTCTGCGCATATGGTTCCTAGGCCACTTCCTACTCTTCATATATTGCCTTTGAATATGGAAGTCATTCATTTTGTGAAGTGAAAACTGCTTGCTAACACCGAACCAGATATAATGCAATGTTGTTGGTTTTTTGTTTCTTTTCTTTTTTCTTTACTTTTTTTTTTTTTTTTTTTTTTAAACGTACTTAACGGAATAAGTTGCATTTTATGCACAGATATATTTTTTTCTAAGGCTTCAGTTATGAGTCAAATCTGTCAGAGATGTAATCCTATAGGCTCCACTGGCATCAGGTTGATTACATAATTACATCCCAGGGACATGTTCAGGAAGTCGATAAAGTAAAACAGGTCACCATTTCTCTTAGATAATTTGTAGTATGATTATAAGATAGTAAACCTCTAGCAGAGGAAGCAATTTTTATAGGAAAATAAATCATATTCCAGTTATATACACATCATAATAAATGAAATGTGTAACTAAGCAGATACATTTTTTGTGATGATGTAAACTGATCTCTTTTATACAGACTCCTGATCCTTTCTGAGTCTAAAACTAAATGGCTTCTCACCAACGTTTGATTGTTCAACAGTTACTGAGCACATTATAAAACTATTGAGCTTCATGCTGTTATAGACTCTGTTACTTTGCCTTAAATATTATTATATATATAATATATAGATTACATAAATACAAATAATTTATATTTTATATATATATCTTATATTTTATATTTTATACATATATATAAATTGCATATATAAATATATGTAAGGCTGAAGCAAGATTCCCAAGGTTTCTTTTACAGCTGTGGAAATAAATCAATATCTCCAGAGAACTATTCAGTTCATCGTAATGCAGATGTGTGGGAAAGTGAAGCAACAGCCTTTTGAGGAATCTGCACATGAAGTTTAAGAGGGCCAGTTTGGACATTTCAAATTAGGTGAGAGAAATTTCCCAACATGATTGTGTACTCGATGGCCCTTCCAGTCTCAAAAAGACAGTAGTAGATTTTCAGTTATTCTGCTGTATATTCTACTTTGTGAATGCATTATTTAACTCCAAGGCATGTCAAGTATCTACCAAGGATTCCAAGCTAACTCTTTTTAGTTTGTGCTGAAGTTCACTTGTTAGACTTCTGTTCTTCTCAATATCTAAGCTACTGAGATTTAAATACCACTTGATCACAGTGCAGAAACACCTATAGTCAACTCTTTGTGTATTAGAAGTGAGTTTGCCATAAACATTAAAAGACAGTTTTCTTTAAGACCTTTTTGCAGCTATTGTAATGTGAAAAGTTAAGAACATTCAGAAGTGTCGAAGAATCCTAAAATGATAGTATTGACCTGTATTCCTTTCTATTACAGATATTCTATAAATCCTACACAATCTCTTTTCATTTTCCTTTAATTAAGCATTTGGTACTCAGGTAATAAATCATACTAATTTATTTTTGTTACTGAAGTGATTCTAAGCACAAATGCTATATATTTAAATCTAAAACAATGCATAATTTTACTGTAAATATTGTTATTGAATTATTATTAGTTGCCCGGGAAGTGTTTGCTTTTAACATCTACCATGTTTACCTCTCACAGGAATGCATCTTACTCTAAAAAAGAGCACTGGTTACTTTTATCCTCTCAAAAACTAGTGTTAGAAATTGTCAATACATTTCTCATGTTGTTGATTCATTTCCGTTAAAATTCCTGATATATTTTCATATTGGTTGTTTGTTCACTTTCCACTTTTACCAATAAGAATCAAATTATTTTACCAAGCAGAAGATCAAAAATCAAGATGGTCCTTTGCTGAGATACTTTGAGGACAAATTTGTATTTTCAGCTTCAAGCATTCTTTGCTTTTCATCTGAAACACAGTTTTCATCATACTTTTCCATCGCAAATGAGAAAACTGGCATTCCTTGGCAGGAAGACCTTAAAACTTGTTCTGTGCAGGTAAAAGACTATTTCTAGAAGCATACAATTTTGAAGTAGCCTCAGCCTCTAACAACATGGTATCGAGCTTTGCACGGATTTCCATCTCATCTGACAAACAAACAAACAAACAAAAAACTCAATAATTTCCTAATATTTTATGGAAGATGTGTTAAATAAATATTGGAAAATATCCTAAAAGAAGTGTTTCAGAATGTATGTTCTTCCCTGGGACAGAGGTTTCTTCTTTTACATCCCCAATATTATGTAACGTAATTACACTGTGAAGAGACTGGCTTACAATTCACGTTATTAAGGGCATGCCTGGTGCCACTGAAGTTCAGATAATGCTTCGCACTCATTCAAGATAAACAGGATCAAGCTGTACAATTATTGTAACATATAATTTCTAAGAGTGAGGTACGTATGCTCTAAATCTGTAAGGGCAGTTTAGGAACAACATTTGAATGAAGTTTACAGATTTTGACATAAAAGGTGTATTTTACCATATATAGTGTGGTCTGATTAGCATAATCCTTTCATAAAACAATTAAGCGATCCACATGGAAAGGGAAAAAAAAACAAAATGACAAAATTTTTGTTTGCTTTGTTAATTATGTTTTGGATGAGAACCTAAACTTAGAAGCGGGGAAAAAAGTTTTAGCTTACTCGGCTGGCATTTTATGAAAAAATATAATCTCATTTTTCAACTTCAAAAGAACAACAGAATTTTGTTTTCTTTGTTTTGTTAACATCAAACTTCCCACAGGATAAATGCACCAGTTTTTCTCAATAGCTTCTGTTCACAATCCTCTTTTTTTTTTTTTTTTTTTTTTTTCCACTTACCTTTTTACATTGTATTATAGCAGGTGTGTTGTTTTCTTGGATTGACCAAAAACTTTTTTTTCTTCCTGTTTCATTTTAACCTAAATTTATGCAATAGGAGATGTTGGAGCACAGAAAGGAACACAAGTAATTATATGACAATTAGTTGCATGAAAGGAATAATATAATTTCACGTTTTGCTTTCAAGACAATACTACATAAACCTTGGAAAGAAGATTTGAGTTACTGCCAGAATTGAATTTAATCATGTGCACTCTAAATTTTCAGGTGAGATTATGAAAACATACGCTGTATGGGCATTTAAGACATATCTATAGTCTTTCTTTTGCTTTAAATATCCTTACAACATGAGGACTACTTAGGTAATAGTACAGTAATCCTTATGTAATGACTGGGATACTTTCCTGCTGAGGAGACAGCTCAGCACTGTCTTGTTTTACTGTAACATGGACTCGGGACAGAAAAGGATAATGAGTATAAGTTTATGGAAAAATAAAATGCATTCTCTATCCTGCCTTTTGTACTAAGGATAGAAATGGACTTCTCATGCTTGCATTCGAGACGAGAATGAGAATGAGAAGGAAACCAAAATGAAGTGTATATGTTGCTCTGAAAGTCACACCTCCAATTTATTTCCATAGAAACTACATCAGATTCAAAAGACATAATAACACTATTTCATGAAGCAAATTTTCAGCTACAAAACACTCCACATTTGAATATCTATTTTCATAAAGAAAAGAAAAATAGTTTTAATTCTCTGAGAACAGATTTTCTTTAATTTCTATTGCTCTTTTGTTATTCTTCTTGTCTCTCAGCAGTGTGAGCTGGGATAACCACTGTGAATGTTGTACGTTAGTTGAAGACAAACCTCTGATATCAACAGAGTTGTCTTTGTTTTTATTCTCTGCTTCATTTCCTATATAATTTACTGTTTTGACAATTTAGCAATTCACACCAAACAGAGTGTAACAGGATTCAAACAAAATCAATTAACACTTTTAATTTTTCCTATATTCCATCTGTTCTCATAATAGCAACACAAAATCTCACATTACGAAAAGAGAAGACTTCCAAAGTAATTTTTATTTACCACTCTGCAGTAGGAATGACTACTTTATCTGAACACTACTGTAGCTGAAAAAACTGAGATTTATACACTCATAAATATCTTAGCCATCTTGGTTGCTAAGATGAAGACAATAATCTGAAATTTCATTCAATTTCTGTGATTTCTTTCTTACTGTAAGAAATCAGTCCATTAATGACTATTTCACTGAGTAGACTTAAGTTTGCATCTTAAAATAGTTGAAGGAAATCAAAACCAGGTGATCTTGCTTTCCATAGCTGAAGTCAGAAGATTATCTTTTTCAACATTTTACTTCAAATCAATCTGCTTTTTGAAGCATTTTCTGATTTTATTTCTATAAATTTTTAAAGTGGACATGTGAATGTTCAACAATAGAAGACTAATGGTAGCATGATCTCTTTCCTTCCTCAATTTTCAATTCTGATAAATCCAATATTTAATGAAAAAATTAAGGAAGATTATCAATTAGCTTGCTGTGAAACTGTGAGAATAATGGATTGAAAGGAATATGATCTAGATTTTCTTTTCCAAATGATTTATTCTGACATTACAATGAAAAATAATTTTTATTATGAACACAGAATCACAGAATGGCCAAGGTTGGAAGGGACCTCAAGGATCATGAATCTCCAGCACTCCTGCCATACGCAGGGCCACCAACCTCCACATTTAATACTAGACCTGGCTGCCCAGGGCCCCATCCAATCTGGACTTGAACACCTCTAGGGATGGGGCATCCACAACCTCTCTGGGCAGCCTGTTCCAGCACCTCACCGCTCTCATAGTAAAGAACTTCCCCTGACATCCAACCTAAATCTTCCCACCCTCAACTTAAAACCATTTCCCCTTGTCCTGCTGTTATCAACTCTTTCAAACAGTTGATTCTCCTCCCCTCTCTTGGCTCCCTTTTGGTACTGAAAGGCTGCAATGAGGTCACCCCACAGCCTTCTTTTCTCCAGGCTGAACAAACCCAGCTCCCTCAGCCTGTCTTCATAGGGAGGTGCTCCAGTGCCCTGATCATCTGTGTGGCTCTCCTCTGGACCCTCTCCAACAGCTCTCTGTCTTTCTTGTACTGGGGGCTCCAGACCTGGAGACAATACTCCAGATGGGGCCTCACAAGAGCAGAATAGATGTGGACAACCACCTCCCTGTCCCTGCTGGCCACCCCTCTTCTGATGGAGCCCAGGACACCACTTGCTTTCTGAGCTGCAAGAGCACACTGCTGGCTCATGTTAAACTTTTCATCCATCAGAACCCCCAGGTCCTTCTCTGTAGGGCTGCTCTCAAAGACTGCTCCTTCCAGTCTGTATAGACACCTGGGATTCAACCAGCCCAAATGCAAAACCTTGCACTTTGCTGTGCTGAACTTCATCAGGTTCACCCAGGCCCATCTTTCAAGCCTGTTGAGGTCCCTCTGAATGGTATTCCTTCCTTCCACTGTGTTAACTGCACCACTCAGCTTGGTGTCATCAGCAAACTTGCTGAGGGTGCACTCGATTCCGTCATTTATGTCATTGATAAAGATGTTAAAGAGCACTGGTCCCAAGACAGACCCCTGGGGGATGCCACTTGTTACCAGCCTCCACCTGGACATAGAGCCATTGATGACCACCCTCTGTGTGCAGCCTTTCAACCAATTTCTTATCCATCGGGTGATCCACTCAGCAAATCCACATCCCTCCAGTTTGGAGATCAGATGACCCAGTCTCCAGAAGCACAATATTCTCTGTGTTTTCCTATGGGAGCTTAGAAAGTTCTTCTAGGCTTCATGCCTATGCTATTTAAATGTTTCAGTTTAGGTAAATACTTCAGTTTGATCTTTAGAAAACTTCAGTCTACAAAGCCTCTGCACTAGTAATAGATTTACAAGACGTCGGTAGGTCAGTGCTGGGAACAAGGAATCAAGTTGTCCTTCAAAATAAGGAAAGGTTACCAGTAGAGTTCCAAAACCGTTAGTGGTTTCATATTTTTGGCCATTCTCACATCAACTGCTCATTGCTCTTGCATGATTCCATACAGCTCATGGTTATTAAGATCTATCCATTACAACAGAGCAGAAAAATTATCCAATCTTAATTTAATTTCAATTTTATTTCCATTTCAAAAACAAACAGGAAATATACTTGATATTTCCATATCAGGAATGTCTTTCAGTTTAGAATCATAGAATTCAGTTGGAAGAGACCCATAAGGATCCAGTTCGACTCCCCTGAAATGAACAGGGAACCCTACACCTCAATCAGGTGCTCAGAGCTCCTTCCAGCCTGACCTTGAGTGTCTCCAGGGATGGGGCATTTACCACACCTCTTGGTAACCTGTGCCAGTGCCTCACCACCCTTATTGCAAAAAAACCCTTTTCCTTATATCCTGTCTAAATCTCCCTATTTTCAGTTTGAAATCATTTCCCCTTGTTCTAAGACAAAGAGGTCCTAGACCCTCCTAAAGAATGTCTCCTTTCTTATAGCCTCCCTCTAAACACTAAAAAGCTGTCATCAGATTTCCCTAGAGCCTTCTCCAGGCTGAATAGCCCCATTTCTCTTGGCCTGTCCTTGCAGGAGAGGTGTTCCACCCCTGAATTAATTTTTGTGGACTTTCTCTGGATGTGTTCCAATAGGTCCACATCTCTCCTTTACTGAGGACTTCACATCTGAACACAGTCCTCCAGGTGAGGTCTCACAGAGCAGAAAAGCAGGATCATCTCCCTGACTTTCTGACCACACTTGCTTTGATGCAACCTAGGATAATGTTCTTTCTGAGCTGTGAGGGCACATTGCTGGCTCATGTACCGATCCTTTTCAGCAGTGCTGTGCTCTATCCTTACCTTCCCCCTCTCTCCCCCACCAGCATGTAATGACAGTGGAGACTGCCATGACCCAGGTGCAACAACTTTGTGTTTGGTTTTGTTGAACCTCAAGAGTTTCACTGGGGCCCACTACTCAGCCTGCCTAGATGTCTCTGGATGGCATCCCATCTCTCTGCTGTGTTGATCTCACCACATAGCTTGGTGTTATCCACAAACTTGATAAGAGTGCTTCTTAATCTTGAAGTAACTTTAATTTTTAAAGTATTTTAAAATATATTTTAAACCTGAAAAATACATCAGTCTAACATTTTGATTTATAAAAAATGAAATATATATTTAAAATAAAACCAAATACCTTGTTTTTTTTTTTTTTCCCCTGGAAATACTGTATTGTGAAGAGATCTCTTTTCCACTGACTCAGAATAAAACTAATTTTGAAGCTGTCATTTTTTCTGTGATGTGGAAATATCACAATACATATATTTCTACATTTGTCTGAACTATGCTAGATTTGGACAGTACTTTGGCTGGGACATTCTGACAGTTAAATATAAGTAGCGTTCAAAGGAGTTTAATTTACAATTTAATCCATATTTTTCTCTTATATAGAAGAAGCGAATCAGGAATATATTTTGTGAAATAAATGAAACTACAGACATTTTATGTTTTTACAAGTGAGAGAAGACTCAAGCAGAAAGACTTAAACCTTCTTTAAATGATATTCATTGCTTTGAAGGGGAGGTTTATTTTTCTTGTTTTTAAATTTTAGTATTTATTGATCTTCTTTTTCTGGCTAGCAGAAATAAGAAGAGACAAAAGCTACAATTAAAGTCTACCATTCCATTCCATGAAAGAAAAAAAAAGAAAAAAGAAAAAAAAGAGAAAATCTGTACAGCTGTTTTCACAGACTGCTTCAGCTCCTTGAAAAAGTTATTTACACTCTTGTGTTCACAACTATATTAAATCCTCAAAATGACTGTGTTGACTGCCTACTTTAATTCTTGTCATCAAAATTACTTAAAAGTCTCCCTGGTAGCATAAACAATTCTTCAAGGAATTTACATATTCCTCAGTATGAGAAAATCTATTCTGCAACACAGAACACAAGACGTCAACACTTTTCAATCACATGCTAATTAAACTGAACTATATGTTTGCAGAGTAAATATGAATAACACACAAAAAGAACAGCCGTCTTCCTTTCCATTATATTTCAGAGTGGCTACTTTTTAGTTCTAGTCTCTGATTTAGCCCATGATAATTTAAAAGGGACACTTCTAAACACTTGCTATTATTTTATGGAAATCCGTAAACAATATTCTGCTTTGAAAACATTTCTGCTTATATTTCATCTTATTATTTTTCATAAGCAGTGTTTTATTTAATTGCAAGGATCTTTGTTGATTGTAAGTGCATATATAAACATTACTGCTTCTTTAACTGAAGTTATAATCTTCTGTTTCTGTTTGAGAAAGACCCTTTTAATTATCAGGTCTCTAACACACTCCTCTTTCATCCTTCTGTGTCTCTAACTTCCTTTTCTGCAAAAGGTGTAATTCTGTGCTGTATAAGAACTGTTTATTACAATAAAAAAAACTGATTTGCTTGTTCCCAAGTCCTGATTATGTTGACATAAATATTCCTACTTTAATTTAATTTTTAGACTTAGACTTAGTTTAAAATTTAATAAGCTCCTGTTGAGCTACAAGCTTTGCCTTAGCATCACGTCTGTGAGTGAAGACAATCTTTTGGTTTAGTTTTCTCACTGTCACACTGAATTTCTTGACATAGAATTTCCTTTGTTATTGTTGTTATTGGGCAGCCAACTTTAACAGCTTGGACTGCATTTTTGTTCATAGGTAATAGCATAGGTAGGCTCTTGGCTTGTCTGAGTTCTCTATTTTTCTACAGGCCTGCCCATATCTACTTCAAAATGGCCACGGGCTCTAGGCTTCAAGGAAAAGAAAAAAAGGAAATTAAAAGATTTTCAGTTAGAAGTTGGCAGATTGACATTGTTTCCATAATCATATTGTTGCTGCCTCCATATTATTTACTCTTCTCCCTTGTGGAGGTCTGACTGTGTTGGAACTTCCACTGCACAAGTATTCCATGCTGATAAATACTCAGTATGTAGAAAGGAAGATAGGAATCTATGTTTCAGAAACTGGTATTAATAACAGCATTGCTGAAAGGATCTTTGATAAGAGCTTAGGGACTACATAAATTCCCTTTATCAGAGATTAAAAAAAAAAAAAAGAAACATAAATCCATTTTCTCCATGATAAACCATTAAAATAATTGTGTATAAAATCAACGCTGAATTTCCCTTATAGATACATACACGTATGCTGCATCTCCTGTAATCCAGTAGAGCAAAATCAGACAGTTATACTTCTGTGGATGAAGGAAATGTCCATATCTACCCTTCCTCTCTTTTTGTTCACACTTTTATTGTGAGACTATGCAGTGTTTGTTATCAGACAACATGAAGACTGCCTCAAATTTTGTTGTGAAAACTATATTTTCTCCCATTTTCCTGCTATCAATTTAAATACTGCTAGAATACATTACTTTAGTCAGAGAATACCTTCAGCAGGTGTTCCCTGGGGTTGCCCTCCACATTTCTAGCCATTAGTTTCAGAGCTCTGTTGTGTTTACCTAGGATAGACAAGCAATCATCAGGACTTTCTGATCATTCTTCTCCTTTCCTCTTTTAACTCATTCCAAATATTTATGCTGTGTTCTTAGTATGTATTCTGTATTTTTATTTTCTGCACTGTTCACCTTCTTTCAAAAATGACACACTTCTGTAAATAATTCTCTTTAGGTCACCAGAAACCATCATTCTTTCAAGAATCAGAATTTCTATTTAAACTAATATACAACAACAAAAGCGTAATAGAGTGAAGTGTGTTAACAGCAAAACAGGTAAATCTCTTTCTCTTGGTCCTATTCAGAAAGCAAATGTATGACTTCATAGCAATGTCTTCCAAAAAGGGAAGGGGAGGGAAAAGCGATTCTTACTATTTGTTAATTGCTATAAGTAGAGTCTACAGATCTAGGAGAGATCCTGTTTCCCAAATGTGTTGGTGCTATTCAAATGTGTAGTACAAGACAGCTCTATCCCAGCAGTATGCTTGATATGTTATACATTTACCAGGGTGTCTCTGGCATACACTGCAGACAGTCATGTGTCTTCTTTTTTTTGAGCATTTCAATGGTGAAACCAGTCAGTACACACCTAAAGAGGCATAAAGCAGTAGTATTTGCATTACTCTCCATCAGTTTTCCTGCCAGATGTATTGCTCCTGATATAGAAAAGATCAATAAATGAAAATAGGGTGGCACTGCATCTGTGTAAAGCTGCGAGAGCGCATTCTTCATCCAAAGCTTTTAGGTCGACCTGACATGAACACAGCATGGAGTTTAGTCTTTCAGGAGTGTTTGACATGAAACATCAATATACAGCATGCATCCTTATTTGTTTTTCATTACAATTCATGAAGGTTGGTACTGCTTTTGTGCAGTAGATATTAAAATAAATTAGATACTAAAAAGTAGATACATGTTTTACAGCCTGAGTTCCCTCCCTTTGTTGAGTATGTCTCCGGACAAGGAAGCTGGCTGCCTTGAAATTATCACCAAACCCCTCAACCAGAATATCCTTCAGATGCACAAACCTGTCTTTTGTAGCAGCCCACAGCACTTCCCTCCAACTTACTGGATTTTAATCCAATGTTAAAAATCTAAAGAGAGCCCCCTTTTGGTTTAAACCCTTCTCAGGCCCATATTGTGTTTCTGTCGCAGGAGTGATTCTCAGAGCAACTAATTAAAAGTCCAATGAATGAATGTGTGAGGGTTAAACTCACAGGATCTGCTCATTAACAGTTGCTCACCTAAGAATATTTTAAGGCTTCTTTTCTGTGATGGGAAAGAAAGGAATAAGACTAGACAACACTTAAAAACTCACATTTTATTATACAAACACACATTTCTGTTGTATTGCTAGGCCTCCAATGATGACAATATCTAATTTAACAAGAAGATTCTATCCCTTTCCCGGTGTTTCTTCTTGGAAAATAACAAAAGAAAACAAAGAAATCTCTAATGAACACCCCTTCCCCCAAGAAATAGGGAAAATCAGCACCATTTTGTTAATTGTCTTTTTCCTGCTGTTTCCATGGCAATACTGGCTACTAGACTTCACTGCAGAGTGACAGTCCAACAATTCACACACTACACCCTTTCAGGCACAATGAATGGCTGTGAAAGAGGCAGAACAGGCACTATTCAGGAAACATGTGATATCTACTCAATGCACTACCTTTCATCCACATTTTCCAAATTGCAGTTAATTTAATTCTAAACAAATGGTTAAGGGGTACAAATGAGGATTAAAAGAAAAAGAACATCTTGAGCTCTAATGGGGACGGTTTGTGTAAAGAACAATATAGCACTTTCTTCTGATGCCAAGCCTGCCAAATTGAAAGATGCACTTTCCATCTTCTTCTGAGGCCTTAATTTATACTCAATATCAATAGTATAATAAACATGGTAGATTATTATTATTATTATTTTTAATTGTGCAGTTTTGGTTTTCTATTTGGAAACATTTTTGTTACACGGGGATGTAATTTTGGTTTTCTTCAAACTCAGAAGGAGCCTCTTCTATTTTTCAAGTAAGACAGCTTTCTTGACTGAGCTTCTCATTTGATCACTTAGTTTTTGTATTCTCTGTCTCTGAAGTTATTGTTTTAAGTCCCATAGAAAAAGCCATGACAAATACCTCCAGGTCACCTTAAGAAAAAACAGCAGACCTTTTGAGAATGTCAATGCCCGGAAGGAAATTATTATTCACATTAGATTTAGCGTCAGTGAGACCTTTTTTTTTTTTTTTTTTTTTTTTTCCATGTGATTCTTTTTTATTTTGATATGCAAAGAGTATTATCTTTGCTTAAAATTAATGAATAGGACATTTTGGATTTTACCATACTCAGTTAAGCATGAGGCAAGAGGCTTACGGAGTTTGCGTATCTGGTAATTTATTGCATATCGTAAGCATGGACAATGTGTCAAATGTGCAAATGATTTCATTTTCTCTGTGCTACATGGAATTTATACTGAGAAAAAAGATATTGTAATGGGAAATACTGCAGAATAAAAAAATAGTTTTAAAGCTATTTCGTTTTTCACCAATTTTCCCCTTTTTTTATCTTAAAACTTAAGATTAATAAAAGCCAACAGTAATGTAAAATCATTTCCATTCAGGAGAACTATTTTTTTTTTGAGAACATTGTTTTCCCATCAGTATGTACTAAGTGACATTTTAAATGTAATTACTATCAACATTAATTTCGTTATACTTTTTTATTCTGTATTTAAGCAAAATTTATTTTTAAATATTTTTACAGTTACCCAAGGTGTCATCCTTTATCTGTGAGAAACATTTTATATTGTATTTCCAATAAACAAAACGACAAAACTCTTGTGAATACTTTTCAAGTTTTGAAGATAATTGTATTTGACTTGCAAATGTTTTCTATCATTATGTTGAAGTGATCTGACTTACAAAGGTACAAAAACTACAATAGCAATGTTTCAAAACATTCTAACTAAAATAAAGTTTTCAGATGGGATCACTGTTAGCCAAGATCTCGGGGAAAGCAGTCCTATAGTTCTGCATTGACACAAGTTTGGTAGATTGATTAATTACCTTTCAAAATCAGTCAGTCAATGGGATGTTGGTATTTCACCGAAGTACCTGCACTGCTGATTTTTACAGAAGGAGGGTTTTTCAGATGTATCACTTTTCTTTGCAACTCCCAAGCACTCAGTCTTTTGAGGAGTGATAGTGTACGCAAACACCTCCTATGGCTTTGGAAGCTTTCATCAGTTCAATCTGAAATCTCCCTCAGAAAGCAATACTACCTCTCTGCTTTGCAGTCTGCACTAGTTTTAGTTTGTTATTCTGAAGTATTTGAAATATAGAAAAGCAAGTGGTGTAAAGACAAAATTGACCATTTGTCTCAGTACAACAAAAGCACATTTTGCAGGGAAAAAGGTACCAAAATGTTCCTATAACCCCAAGCAAGCATTTTTCATTTTCTAGGCCAGAAAGATACTGTTGCGTTTTCTGAATCTTTTTAGATTATGCAAACAATATTTTTGGATGGAGATAAGCATGTAGATGACAACTAACTAAGTTGGAGCTCGGAGTTCTAACACTGGGTCTAAATCTAGGCAGATGTCTGCCACAAGGTTGCAATAAACAGTCTTTGGAAAGATAATGCTATCATAGTTAGATATAAAAACAGTTGTCTCTAGATTTCCTGTGATAGTCTACTTTGTCCAAAAAGTTAATGGGAAGTAATTCTTTATACTAACCTTCCTAACCCATCTGACTTTGGTGCCTATTGTTGCTTGTATTATGCCACGGCTTTCCATATATGTTTTCACTGTACAATGTCTTCACCTGCACTGTGGGAGGAGAATATGGAAGACATTTTCTTCCATTTTCAGCTCCATTATATAAGAAAATTCCAGATTGCAGAGCATAAACCAGATAAAATTTTTACTTCAGATCCCTATTATCTGTAGCAGACGACACTGCAGCTGTTTGCTCAGAACAGCATTTATATTTCCATAGGAAAAAAGCACAAAAGTACCCTAGTAAAAGTAACAAATGAAAGAAATAGCAAATCTACTCAAAATAACTCAGACAACTAAGGCAATTGTTTGCAATTCTATCTTTAAACCCTTTATGCTTTTTCTATATTTACACTTAAATCATTTGAACATATCTGCATGCCAGTAAACAACAAAGAAAAACTTTCATGCCTCTGGCAAAGTGTTGTTTTCCAAATTTAGCTCAGTTTGTTGTTTTTTTTTTTTAGGTGCCCAGGTCTCAGTAAGTTTTGCTAGACAACTCTGTTGCTTTACCCAAGGCCTTGGTTTCTGTTTTTCATTTCCACTCTGACTTGATTATTCTTGATAGAATGTCAAAAGCACCTCCCTCTGTGGGTCATGGCCACGTCAGAGTAGCGATCAGCCCACCAGGATATATCACTATTACAACCACCTCATTCACTGGTGAGTTAGCATACCATTCATGTGAGAGAGAATGGGCCAATAGCACAGCTGGTGTAAATCGGTGCAGTGGAGCAATATTGACTTACAGCAGCTGAGAAGCTGATGCTTATCACTCTTTAGCCAAAACAACTGCAGTCACCCAGTGATTCCAGTGTCTCTTTCCAACTTCATATTCCCACACATAGTGAAAGGCAGTTCTTGGGTCATCCTGATATACAGTTAAATTGCTTATATTCCGGTTCCCGGAATATCTTTTCTACATTTACAAAAGAAATACTCTGCCTGTTACAATAAACTAAGGAAATTTGATTTATTTCTAAATAGAGAACCATTTTGCAGAGCAGAAATGACTTACATAACCAATGAATCTCTTTATTTTTAGTGTTGGTTCTAATAGGAAAGCAACAAGAAAACAGCATTCATTTCTTATCTCTTCCCCTTTTCTTTGGGCACACTTAAGTAGATTTGGGGATCTTTTACTGCCAAGCCTTCTATCATTCTCAGAGGAGGTTTTCCTTACTGACCTAAGCCTCATCTTCGTTCTAATATAAAACAGCTGAAAATCTTCTACTCTGGAGAAAAAAAAAATAGCAACAAGACATAAGATATTGTCACTAGACACATATTTGCTGCTTGTAAAGTAGATATATAGCTCCCTGGGTCTACTTTAAAACCAAGGCCAAGATCTGACCTCAGTACTTCCCTCTCTGAGCAGATGCTTAGCTATGAAATCACATGTCACTTAAAAAAGGAACCCTTGAGGTTTTCTTCTCCTTCCTCTGCCCTAATAATAACTGTTCCTGTGGGGGAAAAAAAAAAAAAAAAAAAAAAAAAAAATCCATGTTTTTGATGAAAGAAGGTTGCTGTTGAATCCTGCACCACTTCTAATGGATGGATTCTCAGATGCAGTGATTTAATATAATGAGGTAAGTACCCTTATATTGAGTCTTCTGATCAGGACCGTAAGCCTGTTGGAAAGTATCAGAAAGAGGTGGAGAAAAGAGCCAAACCAACTGCATGCCTTCCTCCATATATTCCCTGTGCTACACATAACCAGCAAGACAATTTCAGGGGTGACAACTGTGATTCTGCATCTGTACAGATTCACTACTTCAGCTTTATAAAAATCTGCTAGCTTCACACGTGTCCAAAATATAGTAGGTTCTCTATTCAGAAACCTTCACATGACTTCTCAGACTCTGAATCACCATGCAAAATGACACACCACTGTTAGACCTTATTCATCAATATTTTAACCCACTACAGCTGTGTAAAACATTTACAGTGAAACAAGAAACCACCCATGAATCTTCTGGTTTCAGATTTCCTTATAAATTCAAAACTTAAGTGAAGGTCATTGTGAATTGCTAATATTTGTAAATGATTTGAGAAAAATAGGCTGAGTTTCAGTGATCTGTAGTGTGGGAAACATATGGCTTTTGAAATGGTACCAAGAGATATATGAATACAAGTTCTGATTATTTCTCATCTTTTAATTTGGATTATTCTGGAATTTCATACTTGATATGATAGATATGAGCACACAGGCATTAAATTAGAGTACCATCAGAAATCCCCGTAAAGTTAATATGTTAAGTCTAATGCAATAGCTGTTTCAATAAAGAAAGGGAACCTTGACAGTAAGTTAAGATGCAAAATTTCTAATGTAGATTTATGAAAGATTAGGAAAAAATATCCAACAGTGGATACAATGAGTGGATATGACAGAGTAGTAAAAGAATGGAATGGAAGTGAAAGGGTACCATCGTAAAGAGAAATGAGAAGACTCAGATGAAACAGAAATATTAAATATATTGGATTTAATAAACGTAGCTCTGGAATGATTAGCAGAGGCAAGGCTGAGCTAAAGTACTTCTTTAATAATATTGAATATTTTATTTTATATTACACACCCACTCAGAAAACTACATGAAATCATGAGCACTTTCTGTAGCATAGAATTGACTCATTATCTTGTAACAAATAAAGAAACTGCTTCTAGTGTGAAAACTTGTGCTGTTGAAGAACAATTAGGCATAAGATAAAAGGATACTGTTTATAGAACTGAGAGTCTAAGTGTTCTGGTAAAACTCTATGATTGATACCTCAGTGTCAGAGATTGTTTTATAAAGATCAGTAATGATGTCAGTCTAGTTTCTTGATAAATGCAGGATGTACACTAGTCTTCAGAGTAATGACATCTTCTTGTAATGGATTTTCAAAGTGGATGTTACAATGGACAGGAGGACTTAATTTGTCTAATTTTGCTCTCTCTACAGCATTACAGATTGAACCATGTTATAAAAAATCTTTAGAAACACTGAGAAAGTCAAGATATATTGTTCATGTGCTTGAAATGTTGGGATTCTTTGGCAACAAATTGGATATTTAGATGAAGAGCTGCCCAGCAGGTCTGAGCTAAACCTCTCCCAGAGCAAAGCAGAGCTGCTTTGGTGAGTAGAGAGGGAATCCTGTCTGCTTTGGATTATCTGTGACAAGAACAATGAGGTTTAGGTTAAAGAGCACTTGTGATATGACAATTTGAATAAAGTTAAAACACTTTAGAAATACAAATTTTTGCAAGTACTTCAGATTCAAAGTAAATAATGATTTTAGGTTCCTGTAGCTATTTGATGATGGCCAAATGTCATGCATATATCTGGTAAATATATTTGTTGTTTTTCACTCCATCGAGACATTCTGTACAGAAAAACCTTTATTTTTCTCTTTTGTCTGTCATTACAGGAATTTAAGTCATCAGGACACTCTGAGCTGCAGTTTGAGGCATGTGTCACGCTGTGGGGTCTGCTTTTTGCTTTTCGATCACCTACAGCAGAATACATTAACTTGCTGTGCCACCAAATCCTACCAAACAAACAAAGCTTTACTAAATGTTTATTTGGTCAGGCTATAATAAATCTGTAGATTTACAGGCTCATTATATTCTTTTACTCCCTATAAGGCATCAACGAAAGGAAAACTGGGGTCAGAAGTGGGAAAGGTAGCCGATGTACTCAGATTCTGCGTTCCTCTCGATTTTCGTGCCAGAAAACCTTTCCTCATATTTGCACCTTTGCAAAGGAGGGGCGGGAGCTGCGGGGTCTCCGCCGGACGGACAGAGAGCGGCCCCGCCTGGGCGATGTCGGAACTGAGCACAAGCAAAAAGGCAGACGGGGAAGCAGTCCTCGGTGTTTAATCCAGGGTTAAGGAAAAGAAAATTGCTATTTTCTTTCATTTATGAAAATTGCTATTCGCTTTCATTTATGCATTTATTATTATTATCATCATCGTTATTATTATGTGGACTCCTCAGCACAGGAGAGACCTGGAATTTGTCCAGAGGAGGGCCAGAAAAATTATCTAAGGGATGGAACACTTCTCTATGAGAACAGATTGAGAGTTGGGGCAGTGCAGCCTGGAGAAGAGAAGGCGCTGGGAAGACCTGATTGTGACATTTTAGTATCTAAAGGGGGACTGTAAGAAAGAAGAGGACAGATTCTTTAGTGGGGTCTCTTGTGATAAGATGAAGGGAAAAGGTTTAGAACTAAAAGAAGAGAGATTTAGACTGGATATAAGAAAGAAGTTTTTTACAAGGATGGTGAGGCACTGCTACAGGTTGCCAGTGGAATGAGGTGGATGCCTCATCCCTGGAGACACGCAAGGTCAGGCAGGATGGGGCTCTGAGCACCTGATCGAGCTGTAGGTGTCCCTGTTCACTGCAGGGGAATTGGACTAGAAGGCCTTTAAGGATCCCTTCCAACTCAAACGATTCTATGATTCTATGATTTTTAGGTATTAGCTACCTTGCTAGCATTAGTTTGTACCTAAAAAAAAGACACCTGGCCCTCTCTCTATTTGTCTTTCATTATTTTCTTTTCCTACTCAAAGTGGCAGAACAATGTGCAAGCAGGAAATCCAGTTTTCATCTTCCAGCCCCACGCAGCTGGAATGCAGAAGTATCTCTACATCCTCTGGTTCAGGACAGTCATGTCCCAAAAATAGGCTCATGAACCATGAAATTTGTATTGGCCAAAGCAGTCCCAACAGTGGGAGTATCAATGGGAAACTGTACTCTGTACTCGGTGCTGTTGCCTCTGAACCTCTAATTTTGTTCTGCTTGCATTGTGAGAACCAGCCAGATTGGCTTTGTGGGCCTCAGGGTCTTCCTGTGAGAGATGTGTTAAAGCAATTACAGAGCTTGAACAGAGCTCTGCATATCTTACACTTTTCTGTAGTACCTTAGAGTATTGTTGCAGCTTGAAATCTCTGCAAGATGGAGAAATCGCTAAATAATGCTATTGTACATGACACTTGACTTATTCTGCTGGAGTCTGTGATTCCTGTTGTTAGAAAAATGCAACAGCATTAAATCGTAAGGCCATCCTCTACTTTCTATCTTTGTATAATTACCTGTCTCGTGTACGTTGTATATACATCATTATAATCAGTGACATCAGAAGAAAGCTTGATACCCAGGCACTGTTCAATTCCTCAAGAGAAACAAGTTGTGTAAGTTTATTGCTGCCATAAAAATAAGTGTAAAACAGAAAACCAGCTTGATTTTGCTATTTCATAATGAAAAATAACTTGAAAGCCTCTGCCTCAGTTGTTTCCACATCCATGGGAAAGTTGCCAAATCCTGTAGTGACTTTCCCATTATCATTTGCATACATTAAAAAATATAGGGCAAACTTCTTCAATATGAAGCAGAAACTGTGCCCATATACATCTCAAAGCAGGCTTGAGAGCAAGGATTTGTTACATTCTTATCTTCTTTAACAGTTCCCCTAGAAGTTAATGTTCTTGAACTGAAAAAGGTTTTTTGCATAAACATCTAGTGTTTGAAAAATTCACTGCGTAAATATTGAAAACTGAATGATGACTTCTGAATTTTTACAACTATAAAATATTTTTTTCTTTTCTTTAAGTAAAAAGGTCAAAAACCTCTCCATCTGAAAATTTTCTGACACTCGAAACAGAAACCTCAGTGGCTGCCTTTCAGTTTTTAATGATTAGTTTTATATAAAATCAGTTCTATTTTATTCTAAGTTATGTGCAAAGAAAAGACAGAAGTTTTCTCTTGTTTTAAGCAATGAGGTGCTCAGCTGATTTATTAAGCAAGTCTGTATGCATTGATGCTAAATATTCTGCTCTTTTTTCACGAGTTCATAGCACTTCTCTTAAGCAATCACTTCTTGGACCTGTGTAATTTCAGGATACTCTGGACTTTGTAAAACAAACATATATTTAGACATGAAGCATTTTAGACATGTGAATATAAACAAAATTTATCACTAACATTGTAAAAAACCCAACAGAACAACAACTAAAAGAGGAAAAAAGTATAACTGATATCACCTATTTTAACAAATATATATTCAAATCCATCTTCTAATTTTATTGGGTCTTATTTTTAATTTACAGCAGTTTCAGGATTTTTTAATTTTTTTATTTTTTAACTAGAAAATAGAAAGTTCTCATTTTAAGTTCCTAAATTAACTTTAGATCATTTTGAATAAAATAGGCGAAAGATATATAATACGTTCAAGATAAAAAATAGATTTACTCTTTTTTTGAACAATACTCTGTCAGCAAAACTCAAAAAATCACCCAATCTAGAAAACAGACAAAACCAACAGAAATCATTGGCAGCAGAATTATAAAGTGAAAATGTAATACAAAATTCAATTTTCAAATTTGTGGCAATCTCACAAAAGATAGGATTGCTTTCTTGTCTTAGTTTGTCAGTGGAAATCAGTAAATAAATATCAGCCTTTTCATTCACTTTAAGTATCTGTCCAAGAGAACAAAAATCATAGAATCACAGAATCATAGAATGCCTTAGTCTGGAAAGGACCTTATAGATCATCTAGTTATAAACTCCTGCTGTGGGCTAGTAGCCTTCCACCAGTTCAGGCTGCCTAGGGCCCCAGTCTACCTTGGCCTTTAATGTCTCCAGGGACTGGGCACCCAAAGTTTCTCTGAGCAGCTGTGCCCTCACCTCCCTCTGAGTGAAAAATGTCCATCTATCATCTAATTTACATCTCCCCTCTTTTAGTTTAAAGCTATTCCCCCTTGTTCTATCAATAGGGCAATTTATTGGAAATACAGTAAACTGTCAGGATTTATTGTTGCCTTTTTTTTTTTTTAAAAAAATTGAGGCAAAATTATTTCCAAAACTTGACTTATGTGTTTGTAAGAGCGATTTCTGTCAGACTGGAAAGTTTGTATTACATTTTCAGGCTCCCTGTAACTCAGGGCTGCCATTCTCTGGCATTAGTGAGCACTGTTGTCCAGCTCCACAGTAACACACTTTGTTAGACAATTTAACACATTGTTTTGGGTAAGGGCAGCAGAAAATCCTCTCATCGTTGCTTATTATTGTATTTTCTGTGCTAGAAAAAAAACAAATATTTCCAATGTCAGAGAAAAATATAACTAGTTGTTTGGTATAAATATTTTAGACTGTTTCCCTACTTACAAAGAAAACTGCCCAGCTTGGAAAGATCTCTGGAAGCTTAGGCTAAAACAAAGGTTGAGCCTTTGTCAGTTTGAAGTGTTGTTTGTGACAATATTTCTCTGTCATAATCTAAAGACCACCTTGCAAATAGTTCTGTACTAAGCAATCATCTGACAGAAATCATCCATACAAAGACAAAAAGTTTTTGAATGTCTTGGCAAAAGCCATGAATGTAACAGAATGTGTCACTACAGGAATCTTCAGGTGTTCAGGTGTTACCTCATTAAATGCCCTATTATGTACCTGGCAGAATTTTAATAATGCTTTAAATAGCCACATGATCTGAAAGAATTAGGACACGGACATACAATTAATTCTTCAAGTTAAGATTACTTATTTTGGTTTTCAAACTGTGATTCTCTAATCAAAAATAAAGTCAAGAAAACCTCACCTGTTCAATCAGACAAAGGATCAAAAATCAAAAGCTGCACAATACTGGGTGGATATATCATTCTTCTAAGCAATAACTTTAGAGTTGGCAATGATTTGGCAGGTCCTAGGTCTGGAAAGGAGTAACCAGTATATGGGATGCTATACTGCCAAGAGCAGGAGCCAGAGTTATTTTCCACCAGATGAAAATTGCTCATAAGAAGCATTTTCAAAACAATCTTAGATCCTATCTTCTGCACCTAGAAGTGCAGAAGAATACACACTGTGCCCCATCATGGAGGGAGGTCAACCTTATTAGGTGTCTGTACAGACTTAGTGTAGACTGAAAAATGAATAATAACATCCATAACTGTTTTCCTAGTTTGGTGAGTCACAAACTTTGTTCCCTCATCCAGGTCAGGATAATCTTTCTTGTATTTTTAGTTTAGTAGGTGAATCGTTTAGTGAATAAAATTGCAAATAAAAATGATCACATTCATCCCTGCACTGGATAAAAATATCTGGTTTCAAATGAAGTTACTATCAATGTAAAGGCTTGAAAACTATTAAATGCCCCTTCCTTCCCTTCCCTCCCCCCCCTTCCCCTTTCACCCCCAGTCTTCCTCCTTACAATTTCTGAACTGAAGATATTTTAGTCTTAACGTTGGTTTAAGGGGCAGGCCTAAATTTCACTCTAACAGTGATTTACTATCTAGTTATCCATTGCCAGGAAAATTACTATTGTAGTCTGCCTGACTGGCTGGAGTAGTCATTACTAAATTGTAGGCATGACTAATTATTAGGAAAGTAGAGTGCAGAAACAGAATTTTAGAGATTTATGTTCTTGGTACAAACATTTCCTATAATAACAACAGTCCTGGTTTAGCATTCATAGCCATATGAGGTACAGAACCATTAAAAAAAAAAAGAGAGAGAGAGAGAGAGAAAAGGGCTATTTACTGGAAGAACTGAATGCCTAGTAAGAAAACCACTGATGTTAGCAGTCCTGCAGCTTCAGTAACTACTTAGTCATACAAGTGTGTTCTAACTGAATTACTCCTAGCCAAAGGACATAAAAATGTTTTCACAAGCTGCGATGTGCAATTTTTACTAATAAGACCCATAGTACAAATGGGTTAACCTCAAAAGATTCACAGTCTGGATTCAGTTCCAGTAAGAACACATGCACATTTGAGGGATTGTCTCTTTCATATCTGCAAAGTTGGAATGGAATCATGACAAAACAAAAACAAACAAACAAACAAAAAAACAAGCTCTCTTCCAGTAATGACAAAGAAGTAACCTTGCATCTCCTGGGATAATTCATCACTTTAAATGGTGACTGAAGAAGGAGAGGAATATTTAACAAACAAACAAACAAACAAACAAACATAAAGCATATACGTACACAGGAAAAAAAAATCTTCTGAAAAAGATTGCATATTTTTTAAAAAATTAATTCAACCTTAGTCTAACATTATAAATATTGCTGAAAATTAAAAGCCTACAAGTTCTGTTTTCCAAAATGACATCTAAAATACATACATACAGATGCTTATCCAATATGAAAAACAAAAATAAATTCATGATTTCTGGAGAAAAGAGGAGAAAATAATCAGCGTTGATGCCTTTTCCAAACATTGTCTGTGTGTCTCCAAACCTGATAGCTGAAGTCCAATCAGTTGTAAAGATCAGGAGACTCCTTAATATGAACACTTCTATTAGTTCTTTAAGAAGGAAAGGTTGTTTTACATGGTAAGTCTTTTTGATTTTGCATTCAAACCCACCATAAAAGATTATATAGTTAACTGCATACATGCAGTTACAAGCTTTAGGCTATCATACAATTTGATTTGACTATTTGGCATATATAGAGAGTTTGTATATTTACAAGCCCATAATAAACATAGTGTTCACTGAAAGCATAATATTTGATTGAAAAGCAGCACCAAATACACACCGAAACTATTCTGAATAGAACTCAAGGAACACACTAACCTTAGCCCTATGGCTTCTTTCTAGGAAAACTAAAAATGTAGACTTGAGTATCTTTCAAGTTGTTTAGAAAATATTTTATTTGGTTTACAACAACAACAAAAATAATAAAATAATATCTAATACGAGTTTCACTGAAATCTCTAAGACCTTAGTTCATTCACCAAATTGTATACAGTTACCTGAGTAAGAAACTCAGGAACGGAACCTTACAAAATATCTCTACCCATGGTTAAAATAGAGATAATTTCAGAAGATGAACGAATCTGTCTTCTACAGACATACTTTTCTTCTTAGATCAAGGAGAAGGGCAAGTGTAAGCAATGTGTTTCAATGAAGTACCCAAATTCATGCCTAGGAAGTCACAGGTGCAGGATAGATCCCTAATTGCCTTGATTTACTGCAGTTACAAACTGTGGAGGCAATTACGCAGAATTGGAGATGAAATGCTACATATGTTAAACAGTCAATTGTTTATAATGGAAACTTTTACCCTGATTGAAAATATGTGGGTATATCTGGACCTGGCTGAGCAAACTTATTCTTAAAAGAAATGTAGTGTTCCTGCTCTAGAAATAAACATGTTTTTGTAAACTGTATCAGGCACCACAGGCAATTCTTTTCTCTATACTTTTTGAGAGACAATACTGTTTTAGAAACATCATATGTGAAAAATGTATCCACAAAAGATAAAAATCTGTCAGACTGTGACGTCGGTGATGCTTAGACATCCTCTGTGAAAGTCATGAGACCATTACAAACTAACAAGTACGATTAGATAGACCTGATGTTTTGGAAATAATTGCAAAACTTTGCACAAACCTGCACACAGAACAATGTATTTTGTGGTTAAGGTTTGAAAAATTTTTCAGGATATTGACATGTTGGGAGGATTTGAGGACAAATGGCTAATGGCTGTTACAATGCAGGAAAATATAATGCTGTAATGAAGAAAGAATGCTGAGTTCAAAGAACAAACTTAATCTTTGCAAAACCCTGACAACGGTAAAGAGATCTACAGAAAAATTTGCTTGAAAAGTTTTTCAAACTAATGACTGCAGTGACTTGAAGGGTTGCTTACTGTTATTCAATATAATTAAGTATATATATAAAAAAGTCTGTGAAAGCTTACAGAGGGATTTTTAGTCCTGTTCTGTATGAATAGATAGACATATCTATATGATGAGGTGTCACAGTCTGAGATTTTACATTGCACATGAGGCAATCTGAAGGAGAGACACGTCTCTAGACGGAAACTGAATTTCTGCATAATATAATTCAAATAATTGTGTAGCAGAAGATCCGGTCCATAACCAGAGACCTGGGTAATCTGTAACAGAAAGTGGAATGAGGAATTAAAAATTCAAGGATTACTCACATAAGGAGAACCATTTGTGTAGTTGATGGGAATGCTGGGGAGGACATCATGATTCAACAAGAGTTTTAGAACAAAGACATATCAAGGTCACCGAGAAGAAAGGCACGAATTCGGGGTTCTAGGATTTGGATATGAAAACCCAGTAAGTTTGGGAAATACTAATGCAGGAGAATATATAAAATACATATAAAAATATATAAAGGAACACATAAAAATATATAATATATATAAAATAGTATTCCAGGTTGCATGAGAATAGTACAAAAAAGAAAACAATGCTACATCTGTTTCAAATTAATGTTGTCTTTGGGTGTTTTTATTAGCTGTTAAATACAACATGCTAACATTAAGTCGTTTATAATTAAGGTTTTATTTCAAGATTCCTTTTTACAAACAAACAACAAAAAAAATAGGCATGAAGATTTTTACACCACAGCTAAATAGTATAGTATTTGTTAGCCTTGGAAATAAAATAGTCTTGAGGCTTAGCGACAAACTATTTTAAGGATTAAAAGTACTTCTGGACTCTTCTGAAGTTCAATGACAGGGAAATTACTTGAAACATCATAGAAAACAACATTTCCTGGAATAAATTATCACAGATTACCTGAAGTTAGTGAAATTACAAGAAGCCTCACTAATGAATCACCTCGTCTTATATCAGTACGGCACTTTCATTATTTCCTTCCAGTTTCAAAGAAAATAGAATCTCTTACTCAGCTATGAGATGCTGACATCCACGGGATGCTGAGTTGCTTGAGCTGGGGCATCAAAGCTGGTGAAAAGTCTAGGAAGTAACACATGTGAGGAGTAACTGAGGGAACTGGGGTAGTTTAATCTGGATAAGAAGCTGAGGGAAGAGCTTCTTGCTCCTGAAAGGAAGTTGCAGCAAGAACAGTGCTGGTCCTTTTCTCATGGGATGAGTGATAAGAGTAGAGAAACAGTCTCAAATTGCACCAGAGGAGGTGTAAACTGGTCATTAGGTAAAAATTCTTTACAGAGAGGATGATCAAGCGTTGAAACGGTCTGCCCTAAGGAATGCTGGAATCTCTATCCCTGGAGGTATTTAAAAGATATGTGGGTGTATGTAGTTTACTGATGATACCCATGAGATACATAAACATGCACATGTGTACATATTCAGGAGAAAAAAAAAATATGTAAAAATGCAGGAACTATAATGATGTTCATAATTCTGCATTTCCAAAACTACTTTCTCCTCATGTATTTTTGATTGACAATAGGCAAAACAACTATCTAGATACACCGTCAGCTGTCCAAATAGATGTAACTTTATTTTGTGTGTGTGTATTTTTTTACCTTAAGTAACAAACAGGCCAAACAAGTCTCTTACATGTTACAAAATCAATGCAGTGTGGGAGGCAGAGATAATTCTTGATTTTAACGCAGAATTCCCACACAGAACCATTATTTTCCTGTGATCCTGCTAGCCATTTCATGCACAAGATGATTAATGTCTAGAGCACATTACAAAATAAAACTATTTCAAGATGGCAAAAGAATGCTATAACTATACACTATATGTGTATCAAAATTAGATATTTCACTGGTGACATTTAATTACAAAATGGATTAAAAAAATCATTCTTATACATTTGATAAGTCACATATGAGAAATTTATTGTTTTCATTTACTTTTTCTTGTTGGAAAGAGGAATAGATAAGCTCAGGTTCTCTTTTGGGAGCAGTCTGTTTATATAATGATGTAAAATTTAAATCAGTGTGTCCCACAGCTGACCCTCAGGTTTGTGTTTTATTTTAAAAATAGATCAGCAAAAGCCAACCAACAATAACAAGAGTAAAACAAAACAAAACTCTGTTTGAATTCATATATGAGCTTGAGTTGGATTCACCTTTCTTGAGCAATGCCTCCCCAGCTGGACACTGTCAGATTCAAGCTTTTAGTAGAACTAATTAGTTCAATCACAGCATGAGCGATTACAACTGGATGGAATCCAAACTGGAGCTCCCTCACACCCATCTGTCTCCAAGAGCAGGGAGAGGTCTGCTCTGTCTGGGTGCTGATTTCTCTTAGTCCTGTAACATGTTTGCCTCTTGCTTCATGCTTCAGTTGTGTGAAATGAGAAATGTAAAAATCTAAATGAGATACAAAACTATGAAATATTTTGGTTTTGTTAAGAGGAAATCATGCTTGCCTTTGAAGGAACACTTCCTACACTACATTTTGTTTTAGATTAATTGAAAGTAGAAACTTCAGCCAGTTTCACAACTGCACACAGCCAGTGCTTAGTTTTGTGTGCAAATTTCCAAATACATTTGTGGTACAAACGGAAAGATTGACCAGGTTTATTGCATGCAAAAGACAACAGTAACAACTTGTCTCGAGCTACAGAAAAATTCATTACAGAAAAATGACTGGATAGTAGTTCTCCGCTGATACAGTAATTTTACTGCCAGGGGCATTAGACATATAAGGGTCAGAAAAAGCACAACTAAAATTAGGAGCATGATGAGCTTCTGCTGAGAAAGAGGAGGAAGATCTGGAATGACTAGATTTTAGAGGTAGATTTTTAGCTCTGTTGGTTACCTCCAGGTCTTTCTAATGGGAATGTACTAGGAAAATAAAGCAAGGAGGAGGGGAGCAAGGACAAAAATTGCAACCTGAGCTCCACTGAGGGCTTTACATTACCCAGGGTTGACAAAACTGGGAATGTTCATCTACAACTCCCAGTTGGTGTAATGTGGGTCACTGATATCCCCTTCTCATTTGCCAAGGTCTCCAGGAGAGATCAGTAAACTTGCTTCCCACGAGAAGTACAATGCTCACTGAAAAACAGCTGCACTCCTAAGTAGATGTTATTTGAGATATAACTGACATTTATAAAATTCTCTTAAGTCTTCAGATTAACGGTACAGCTCACACTGAAATATAAATGACAGCACTTTATCTGCAAACTCCAATTTGGATCTTCCTCTTCTTTCTTTCTCAAGCCGTAACTGCAAATAGCAATGGTTGCCATAGTTTGTGATCCAACCAAAAGCACTGAGTCCATCGGAAGAATAATCATATTGCTGCAACTTACAACTTGCTTGAGCAGCTTAATGTAGAGCGCATTTCTGTCAGAGACTTTTGGTTTCCCTTCCTCCCCCTTCCCCTTGCTTGAATGGCCAGGCTGCAATCTGAGACAAATAGTTGCACTGTGTCTGCTCGCTGCATGAGATGAGGTGAGCTGGGGAATGGCGGCTGCCAGGTTCCAGATTGATGGTGTGTCGAAACCCCAGAGCAATATACGCTGGCAGCAAAGTGATCCTCCATGGGGAATCCCGTGTAATATGCTTTCCAGATTACTGGGCCAGCTTCCAGCTTCTCACTCCTATGTAAGCAACAACTATCCCTCATGAGGGAGAAGAAGGCCCTTGCACTTGCTGCTGATGACTGCCTTAATAAATGTGTTTAACATATGTATGTTTATAAAGCAGCCATGGGGAAGCAATTTGACTACCTCTTTCCACATATATCTTCCTTCTGCCTGCCTGGGGGCTGGCAGCATGCCAGCCTGAAGACAATGCAGTACAAACTTGACAGCCACATATTTGTGCATATAGTTGGACATAACAGTGCTCCTTTGAGATTACTCCTTCAATGCTAGCTATTCCACAAAAGGAAGATTGCAGTACTCTATCCATTTTATGATAGAAATAATCAACAATATAATATTAATGCTATCTCTGAATAGTAGAATTTTCTTAGTCTCCAGAGCAACTGAGCTATTTTGACTGCATTGTCCACTGTGGGCATTTCAGTTCTTAGATCTAACTTTGATATTAATGTCATGCAAAGTCTTAAAAGAGTCATACTTACATATAGTAGGAGTGTGAGATTCTGCACTGAAAATGGTTAACATGACATAATCCAATTTTTCCCAGTGTCTCTTAAGTACATTTCCCCAGGAGTAATTGCCACTTCTTTCCTCCAATGTCTGTAGTAATTTTACCATGTTACAACAACTGTCTGCACTGGGTACTGGCCTCTGAATAATTCCCTGATGGAACCCTAAAAAAAAAGAGTCCATCATTTCCATTAATGGAAAGTAAATTATTTGCCATGTAACTGACAGATTATATTTTGGTGTAGGAATTTAGGGTGCCCTAACTTTATTATTTAAAATGTTTAGACTGTTTCTGTCATCAGAGAGATACAGACATCTCCAAAGGCCGAATTATACCTCTTTAGAGACTCATGTCTGAAATAGATAGGTTGAATTCTCTTCTAGGAGGAAACATTCCACTGATTTTACAGGAAGTTTGAACTGACTAAAACTGGACTTCTAGGTTTTAGATAAAATTTGTTGAGTCTAATTCAGCCCTAGAGCTGTACTACATTTATAAAAGCCTAAATTTAGCAGATCTGAATCAATTCTACTTACAAAAATATTTCTATTCTTTGCCATAGGAGCTCTTGGGATTACCTCACATGTAACTCCAGAGTTGACTAATGAGGTTGCATGGCAAGAAAGCAGTCTAAGCTCAGCCTACTTCTTTAAAGAATAACATCCTTGAGCCTGTTTGCCATGGTTACATTAATTTATCATATTCCATTATTGTAACTAATTGCATTGTGTTGGAAAACATCCGTACCAACTATGTCAGTGGGAGATGTGAGTGGAAATTAAGGAAAAAATAAAATCAAAGCTGGAAACTTAGTCTTGGATCATTTTACACACATGATGAGAGACTTTATGGCCCAGATTAGCCAGGAAAAGTTGACAAGGAAAACACGTTTCCCGGTTTGCAGCAGTATTAAACATTAAGAAAAATATAACCCAATAAAGCCTGTGGAGATTCTTAACAGACTTGGGATGCAAATACCATACCATATGTGTATTCATGCATTATCAAAAATCATAAAAAGATTTGCAAATACGGGTTTGCATTTTTTTCATCAGACACAAGTTAAAACCTGAGCCTCAGGGTATCACATATTGATATTGTAGTAGTTTTAATACCAGCTGTGGCATATATGAAGTAAGATACATTTTTTCTTACAGTTATTGCAAAAGATCTAATGTAAGATGAATACATATTCCCAGAAATATGCACAAATTGCAGAATCATGCTTTTGGTTGGAGAGAACCTTACGGATCATCTAGTTCCAAACTCTTGCCATGGGCAGGGACATCTCCCACGAGGTCAGGCTGCCCAGGCCCATCCAATCTGGCCTTAACGTTTGCAGGGATGCAGCATTCACAGCTTCTCTGGGCAACCAGTGTCAGTACCATAGCACTCTCTCTCATCATTAAAAATTTCTTCCTAGAGTCTAATAAAAAATTGTTTTCTTTCAGTTTGAAACAATTACATCATGTCCTGTTGCTGCACTCCTGATAAAGAGTTGGTTGCCTTTCTCTTAAGCCCCATTTAGGTACTAGAAGGCCACTGTAAGTTTGAACACCTTTATCAACCAATGTTTTTCCTGTTTTCATGAACTTCTGTGTTCACTACCTAGGATGAGTTTGTGTTTTTTTTTTTCTATTCAATTTTCAAGATGCAATTTAGGATCTATTGCCATCCTCTTCAGTGAATGTAGGAGTAAAGAAGTCCCCATGGAATAGTTGACTGATTTTTAGAAATTCTGGGGGGGAAAAAAAAAAAACTGTCACTTAAATGAGGAAGCAATAGTAAATGAGACATCCAGAAAAGATTTAAATTCAGTTATCAAAATACCTACAGAGAATAAAAACATAGAAAAGAAAATAAAATACATTTAACTAATGTATTTATCTTTCTTTGATCTCTTAATAATAAGTATGAAAAGTGCTCTATCACCTTCCTTGCTATGTGACAAATGATGTGGAGGTGAAAAGTTGTGGAGGAGAAGTAAATTAATATATAAATTAATTTAAGTATTGTTACGGTATTTTTTGAAAGATATTTTCTTAAGTGAGTGGGTATGCAAATAAGTGCCAAGTGATATTATAGGAATTGTTAGGTACATTTTTTTGCTTTTTAGAACAATTTACTAAGGAACAGTCAAACAAAATAAGTTTAAAAATTGGCACATGTGTCCTTCTCATCTGTATTAACTGAGTGCTTGAGCAATATTAAACAGGAGTTTGAACAGAACAACACCGCATGAAAGTGTTCTCATACAGTATTATAAGTGACTTATAAGTGACATTGTGCACAACTCAGTTTAATCAACAAAAGCTCAAAATAGTGTATGAGATTTTGGATTATGAGTATAATTCCAAAATATTTAATGTATACTTCCTTTGTTTTCTGGATGAATGCATCTTATAGCATTAGCAAAAATAATTGAATAGTGTGACAAATAATGGTTATTAGGATATTTTATTTTATAAATACCATAATTTACTGACTTCAATCACAATCCTTGACAATTTTTTTAGCTTTACTGTGTAACGATCTATTTTTACCCTGTTAAACTGCGCTGAATTACATGAGAGGAAATAAATAAGTACTGTGCAAGTCAGCATCTTCTATTCACAGAGAAAACCACCTTACTCTTACTAACTTATCCTGAATTTTTACTAATATTCTTACTGATATTAAATATACACAAAATACATACATATAATCAAATCTATATTATATTTATCTGAGGTGTTTCAAAATCTGAGTTAGAAATGAAGAAAAATTATTGACCATTAAGATAAATTGACATCCAGAGATGTCTGATCAGACTTCAAAAAGATTAATGAAGTCATTAAAAATGTACTTTGTCTTGAATGACAGGCCATTTCCTTTAGACAACTCAACCTTAACCAATAATTTCAAAATATTAATGCATTTTCTGCTGAATTCTTCCTTCTGTGTTTGCACTTATTTACATTAATTTTTACAGACACCTTCTTCTTGCTGAGTATTCCAAAATAACTGTTCACTGAGATACTGTAACCTGGTGATCCTAAAACCATCAAGTTATTTTGCTAGTGGTATACTGAGTGTGTTTAAGAATATCACACTCATGGAAGTTCGTTCACAAGGAAATAATTACCAGTGACTATGTATTCCTTTTGATGTATCCCTTAGGCAAAACAGAAATAGACATGAAATACACATGTGATAGGTATATGATATTATACATACTGTAGTATGTATATCCTCTCCTCTCCTCTCCTCTCCTCTCCTCTCCTC